>BLBF01000042.1:10590850-10667763 GCA_015471245.1 Laticauda colubrina | reverse complement strand
TTTACTGTATGTTAATAAACATACAAGCTTAGCTCACTCATTTATCTCTGTGCCTATCTGACTAACGCTGCACATTCTGTTTAGCTTGTCTACCTAACCCTGGTTGGAGAACCCAGGCTTAACAACCCTAAAATAGCTCCCATCAGGCTCAAAGCCAGACGCGTTCCCTTTGCCTTAAAGCCAAAAATAGATGAGCAGCTTAACAAACTCATCACACAAGGGGTGTTAGAGCCAATGAACCATGCCAGAAGGGAAACTCCCATCGTGACTCCTGTCAAACCAGATTGGTCGGTGCGCATCTGTGGTGATTATAAGGCCACTCTCAATCATGCACTACAGCAAAGCACGTATCCAGTTCCAATAGTTCAACATCTGTTGCATTCATTAGGAGGAGGAAAAATTTTCACGAAACTTGATCTCGCGCAAGCATATCAACAGCTGCCAGTTGATCCTCAAAGCAGAACCACAGACTATAGTCACGTACAGAGGGGCATTCAAATGCAACAGATTTCAATTTGACGTAAGCGTTTCCCCTGGTGTTTTCCAAAGCCTAGTGGAGCACCTTCTAAATGGAATAAAAGGGGTCATTCCCTATTTTGATGATGTATTAGTATCAGCTAAAAACAAACAACAACTAGAGGATAGACTGAGAGCAGTCCTGCAGAGATTCAGGGAAGCAGGACTTAAAGTCAAAAGAGAAAAATGTCAACTAGCCACTAATCAAGTCGAATTCTTAGGCTATCTTATAGACGAAAAGGGGATACAACCCACTGAAAATAAAATAAAAGTGATTAAAGACACACCCAGACTAAGAACAAAACAGACTTACAGGTGTTCTTAGATCTCATCAACTTCTACAATGTCTTCCTGCCCAAAAAGGCAACTGTAGCAGAGCCATTACATCAACTACTAGACAAAAAAAAACTGTCTGGAAGTGGGGCTGCCGAGAACAAGCAGCATTCCAAAATATTAAGGACTTATCAACATCAAAAACCATTTTAATACATTATAGCAACACTCTGTCACTGACGTTCACCTGTGATGCATCACCTTTTGGATTCGGCACCATACTGAGCCACAAGCTACCAGATGGCAGAGAAGCTCCAATCACCTTCTATTCCAAAATGCTGTCAAAATCTGAAAGAAACGACAGCCAACTTGACCGAGAAGCCCTCGCCATCATAGCAGGCGTAAAGAGATTCCACAAATACCTTTATGGTAGGACATTTTCTATAATCACAGACCACAAACCCCTGCTAGGAATTCTGGCAGGGAACAAACCAACCTCAAACATCCTCTCGCCAAGAATGACGAGATGGTCAGAATTCCTAGCTGCATACAATTACACACTCTTCCATCGACCAGGAAAAACTATCACCCATGCAGATGCCTTGAGCCATTCCCCGCTGCCTGACAAAGAAGGCAACCCAGCTCCCACCATCACCATTCTTCAGATCGAGACATGGCCGAATCTGCCACTAACCACAGCAGACGTCGCTAAAGCTACTGCAAAAGACCCACTGATAGCTCGAATTCTGCATTGGGTAGATAGGTAAGGGCTGGCTGGATGAGGACAGAGGCGAGACTTTTAAACCTTTTTGCAACCGGCAGACTGAACTGTCCCTTGAAAAGGGTTGTATATTGTGGGAGGACAGGGTGGTAATTCCAAAAAAATTGCAGGAGGAAGTATTGTGCATGTTGCACGAGGGACACCTGGGCATAGTAAAAATGAAAGCCCTGGCCAGGAGTTACGTCTGGTGGCCAGGGCTGGACAAAGACATTGAGAAATGGGTGGCAACAAGCCATGACTGCCAGAAATCAAGGCCTACCCCCCCCTCTTGCACCAGTCCTGGAATGGGAAACTCCCAGAGGCCCATAGTCAAGAGTCCATATTGATTTTGCTGGGCCAACAAAAGGGAACACTTATTTAATTATTGTTGACACTTATTCAAACTGGTTAGAGGTTATTCTTATGGCGCCCACAACTTCTGAAGCAGTCATGAAACAATTGAACAAACTTTTTGCTACACATGGACTGCCTGATGTAGTAGTTTCTGACAATGGCCCCCAGTTTACCGCCTTAGTTTTCAAGCAATACCTAGCCGCACAAGGCATCCAACATGACCTAACAGTGCCAGCTCATCCGGCTTCAAATGGATGAGCTGAACACATGGTTCATTATACAAAAGAAGCCCTAAACAAATTGGACACTGGGGACATTCAGGATAGACTAAGCAAACTGTTAACAATTCAGCATATCACCCCGAGCACAACCACGAACAAAAGCCCAGCAGAACTCCTCATGGGCAGAAAATTGTGCTCCTACCTAGATAGGTTACACCCCACCTATACCTCTGACAGAACCTCTGACTCCTCGAGTAAATACCACTCCTTTACCATAGGAGACCTAGTCTATGCCAAAAATCTTACCGGGGACCCGTTATGGCTGCCAGCTACAGTTACACAAATTACAGGGCCCTGATCATACCAGCTTAGATAACAGCAGAACATGGAAATGACACATCGACCAGCTTCGCTCTAGGACATTGTAATGCAATACTAACCTACCTAGCTCCGAAGCACCACCGCAAATGCCACCCCCAATAAAAAATTCAAAAACAACCGAGGAGGAGAGGGAAACACAAAATAATAAAAAGGGGAGAGATGAACCACCAAAAACATGACAAAAAATACAACACAAACCCAAATCAGAACCCCCGATAAAACAAAAAGAGCACTTACCCATAGACGACCTCCAGAGAACAGAACCGGAAGCAGAGAAGCAAAGCAAGGCCTTCCAGGAAGAGACAGCCAGGCCAGCTCGACCAACCCAGACAGACAAGGAGGGAGTGGCGGAGCCAATTCAATCAGCCTGAGAGACCCAGGCAGGAGCGGCAAGGCTGAATCACCCTTCCAGGAGGATCCATGGAGAAGAAGAGGAGAAAAAAACGATCGTGACCAAACCGATGGAAGACCACATTGAGACTGAGGTGCACAGGTCAAGTAGGACGAGCAAAAACCCCACATACCGGCGTGACTACGTTACGCAGATTGGACGAAGCCAAGAGGGGAGGGTTGTTGTGTATAGGAATACTTCAAATCCATAAATCCGATTGGCTGAAAAGGCGCAATCAGATTGGCTGTTTAAGTACTGCCGCAATTGGCCACCTGATGGCGGGAAAGCTCAAAGAGCTGTCATTAGCCGTAAGCTGCGAGCAGCCGCCATAAAAAGGGCTGCCATGGCTGCGGCAAAGCTGTTCTGTTACAAGTCACTAAGAGTTTAATAAAGAGCTATTTGTTTGGAACTCCTTTCTTGCGTTCCTTCTTTTTAGAACAGAACACTCATAATGTTTAAATCCCATGTCACACTGGACAACGGATGCAAAAAGGACATAGCGGACGAGCAAAATGTTCCATCCGTTGTTATCTGCTCTCAAAAGGGGCAACAATTTGCATAACCGGAGCGGATAACACGGACGCGGGGAGGACGCAGGGCGGATGCAAAGCGGATGCGGAACAGAAGCCTAGCGGATGGAAGCGGATGGGAGCAGATGGGACTGGATGGGAGTGGGTGGCATATCCACAGGGCTTCCAGGGGGCCTCAGTGAAGTGGACACGGAACGGATATAATGGATGCACAGCGGACGCCGAACGGATGAAGAGGATGCACAGCGGAAGCCTAATGGATGCCTGGCGTTCACTGCGGATGCGGGGAGGATGCATTGCGTCAGCCCCGCGGATATAAAGGAAGCAGCTCAGAAGCAGGTCGCCATTCAGAGGAAAGACCTGCTACCGGACACATCAACTGCCTTGCCTGCCCTGCCTGCATGCCTGCCTGCAAGCCTTGCTGCAAGCTTTGCTGCCAGCCTTGCTGCCTGCCTTCCTGCCAGCCTTGGTTCATGTCTGCCTGCCAGCCTTGGTTCATGTCTGCCTGCCAGCCTTGGTGCCTGCCTGCCTGCCTGCCAGCCTTGGTGCCTGCCTCCCTGCCAGCCTTCCTGCCTGCCTTCCTGCCAGCCTTGGTGTCAGCCTCCCTGCCAGCCTTGGTGCCAGCCTCCCTGCAAGCCTTCCTGCCAGCCTTGGTTCCTGACAGCCTCCCTGACAGCCAGCAACCCCACAACCATGCGGAAGCACAGCAAGCCTCAGCCATCTGCTGCCAGCCCTGGCAAGAGGGACAGGGCTACCATCCCGCCCCCTGGCCCTCACTCTCGTTCTGCTGGTGCTTCTGCAGCACGAGCTCGCTCTTCTGGGGTTGGCGCTTCTGCTGCTTCTGCTTCTGGAGGAGCTGATGACAAGCACTCCAGCACCAGCCACCTCCACAGCACCTGCACCCTTCACCCCTGAGACTGAGCGACCAAGAGGAGTGCCAGAGACTCATTTTTGTCTTATAGCTTGTTGTTAATAAAGTCTATTTATGATTCACACACTTGCTTCATTTCTTTTTTTTAATAAAGTCTTGCTGGAAACTGTTAGAAATGGTTTAAGCCTTTGCATGCTTGTGGGATGGGTTAAGATAGCAGTGGGATGGGTTGAGATAGCTGTGGAATGGGTAAGAGCTGTGGGATGGGTTAGGATAGCTGTGGGATAGATAAACCTCCAGTGCAAGCATAGTGGGACAGTGTGGTCCACCCTCCCAGGTGCCACACCTACGGCCCTTTATTATCAATAATAATGTAATAATTATCCACACATGTCAACATAAACACAACTCTTTATTAAACGCCCTGTTCATTGTAGGCCAACCAAACATACATGGCCCAATTTGATCTGTGTGATGAGACAGGCTGAAGGAAGCATCCATTAAGCATCTACCATCCTGTCTTGCCACTCCACTGCTCCAGCTGGGGAGTTGCACCAGTGTCTCAGGAGGTTGCGCTGCTTCTTCGCTTCATGTGAGGCTCTGTTGGGGCCTTGCACATCCTCAGTGTCGATCAGGTTTCGCCCTTGCCTCCATTCCCCAGGCTCCATGTCCCCATTGGCTTGTTCGAAGTCCACGAGCCTGTTCTGCAGGACTGGGTAGCGGGTGCGCATGAGATTGTGCAGGATGCAGCAAGGTTCCATGATCCTCCTCATGGTCTCTGGGCAATGCTGCGTGGTGGTGAGAAGTACCTGGAATGCCAAAAGCGTTCTCCATCACCCGCCTTGCCCTGGACAGCCTGTAGTTGAAGATCCTCTCTTCACGGGTGAGGAGTCTGGAGGTGTAGGGCTTCATGAGATAGGTTGTGAGGGAGAAGTCGTCATCCCCCACGATGAAGTAGGGCACATCTTGTGTGTCGTTGGACAGGGGTTCTGGATCTGGGAAGCCCACGATGAGGTTGCCTTCCAGCCCCTCTTTGAGGTGACTGGCGTTGTATACCTGGGCATCTGAAGAGGAGCCGTTGCCTGAAGCATCGATGTACATGAAGTTTTAGTCAGCATCGACCATGGCGAAGAGGATGATGCTGAAGAAGCCCTTGGAGTTGAAATAAGTGGACCTCGACTTGGCTGGTGATTTGCAGGCCACGTGCTTGCCATCTATGTCTCCAACGGTGTGTGGTAAGTTCCACTTCTGATACCACTGCTCTGCAACTTTCTTCCATCCTTCTTCAGTGGAGGGGTACTGGAGGAGCTCCTCCTTGAATTCTTCGATGATGGCCTGCATCACTTCTCTGACCACAATGCTGATGGTGTTGGATGGCACCCTCCAGCTGTACTGCATGCTCCTGCAGGAGGTCCCTGAGGCCAGGTGGCATTGAGTGAGTGCCACCTTGAGCCCAGGTTCCAGGCTGGGCCGGAAGCTGGTGTTTGCCTTGGTCAACCTGGGTGTCAGGCGCTGCACAACTTCGTCAAACATGGCTGGAGGCATCCTCATGAAGTTCTGGAACGCCCGAGTGTCTTCGCTCCTGAGCTGCACCATCAGCTTGTTGTACAGTCCGTCCTCTGCTCTTCTGGCGAACCATCTTCGGACCCAGACTCTTTTTTGGTGGCTCCTTTTCTTCTCGCAGTAGTGTTCACAGAGCCTGCAGATGGCTTCGCACTGTTGCAGAACGATGGAGGCTGCCGAAAGGACTTTGTTACAATCCACGGTAGACATGACTGGATTCTGTGGAAGAGGAAGAGGCAGATGAAGGCTGCAGAGGTCTGCACCGCTGGGCTGCTGTTCTGAAAGTGAGATGCAGGCGAGTTGCTCCCCCTTTTTATAGGCAGATTAGGTTTTCCACTAGGCATCCTCTAGGCATCCTCTAGGCATCCTCTAGACATCCTTAATATCCGAGATAGGTCCCCTCTGCGAATGTTTTTTCCATTTTAAATGCTTTGTTTCTGTTCTATATCCGCTAGGCATCCATTCTGCATCCGTTCTGCATCCGTTCTGCATCCATTCCGCTTCCTCCCCACGTCCGGGCGGATGGAGTTGTGCGGATGCGTAGCGGACGCCTAGCGGATATAGCGGATGCGTAGCGGATGCGTAGCGGATGCAGAACGGACGAACTGGATACATTTTCCGTGCAAAAGTTTTAGGCAGCCCAAAACTTTTGGAGTGGATGAAACGTCCATAAACGAATGCTGGACGGATAGAGAGGAAGCCAAATGGAGGCAGTGAGAACATCGCGTTTTCGAACGGATGGCAAGCTTTTTTGTCCGTTTTACATCCTCTTTGCATCCGTTGGTTCAGTGTGACATGGGCTTAAAAGAGAAAGAAAGGAATTGCTAGACTTTAACTTCAAACTTTCAAACATATGTGCATTTCCTGTTATTTCATTCATTACTTCCTATCTGTGCTGAGAAGTGCAGCTCTAAAACAGCCCCAATAGCTTTCTAGCCTCAGTCAATAAGATTGCTGAGAAAGTGAGATAGAAAGCTTCTAATTAATATTTGAATGGGACTTATTTCCAATAAATATGAAACAGGAAATTTTTCATTCTCCTGTTCCAAAATGCAACGTGAGATTTGTTGCAGCAATGCAGTTAAAGTTTTTCTCTGCCTTTCAAATGATTGGCAACCAAATGTGCCTGTCCAGACAGTTCTTCTTGACCATTCAAAGTGTATGCATCCTTTGCATTCCAGCTTTTATTTGTCAGTGTTGCTAAAAACCATCAAATTATTTTGTTTCACAATGAGAATTACCTGACAAGCCATTTAGCAGCTGGTGTAATTTCCCAGTGCCAAGAACAGAATTATATTTTTCCCTGTAGCAGCATTCTGGGGATAAGAAACAAAAAATCGGTATGAACAGTTTGCATCTGCTTCCAGGTGGGAATACATTCAAATCTTTTATTTGCTCCAAACATACTTTTCTTTATGAACCCTTTAGAATCTTATTGTTGCTAAACATTTAACCTCTCCTTTGGTCTGCTCCTGAGCACATTGGTGGATGCATTATCAGTTGCAAAAACAGAAGTCATGGGATTCATATTTCCAATGTAATGGATCTTAATAACTGCATTTTGCTGCCTAAATATTTTAATTTTACAACTCTGGGAAGAGCGAACCTGAAATCAAGCAACAATAAGCCTTTTGGGTTGATTGGCTCTAGTCTAGTTTTCTGGTGTCCTGACCTTTTGACAGCAAGTATTGTTCTGTATAACTTGGAAGGTTCCAAGTAGTCTTTTCTGATTGGCCAGAAAGGCCAGTCAAGGATTGGTTCATTAGGAACCAATCCAAGGAGCCGCTCAAAGGCAGCAAAGTTAAAAGACTGTCATTGGTTACAAGACGGCAGGCAAGCCTCTATATAAAGGGCTGCTGCGGCTTGAGCCAATGTTCCGTTACTGTTTGCTGTTAACTAATAAAGAGTCATTTGTTGGAACCCGGTCTACCGCGGGTCTTTTCCCGGACGGAACACTGGCGATGAGGATGGGATCATCCTAAAGCAGAGACTGAGCACGCGGCAAGAACACAACCATGCTAGATGAAATGGCTGGTAGCAACGCGTTGCCCGCGCCTTTTAACCCCGATGAAAAAGACTGGGAGTCTTATATCGATCGCTTCCTGATGTTTCTGGAGAGCAACGAAATGGAGGAAATTTCGGATCAGTGAAAGAGGGCTATCTTCCGAACACATTGTGGGCCAGCCGTGTTCAAAATGGCAAAGGCAATGGCAAAGCCCAGAGATGTGGAACAGATGACCTGGTCTGAGCTTAACCAAATGCTAAAGGCTCACTACGTGCCGGTTGTCTCAAATCGTATTAAGAGACATGAGTTTTATAAAAGAGACCAGAGGGAAAGCGAGACCATTGCAGATTTTGTGGCAGCTCTCCACCATCTGGGAGGATCCTGCGAGTTCCAGAGTATGGATGAGGCTATGCAAGATCGTGTCATGTTAGGTCTAAAGGACTCTACTTTACAAAGCAAACTATTAAACAGACCTAACATAACTGCAGCAGAAGCAATCGCGGAAGCCACCGCCACAGAAGCCGCAAAAAAATCAGCGGCCACAATGAAATTGATGAATGCCAATACTGACACAATGACCCTACCCAGAGGGAAGAAGCAAGCTCACACAACCACACACCACGAAGACCTAGAAAAGTCATCAGAAACGGAAGAAGATGACGATGAGGTCCATCGCCTGTACGCGAACCAAAAAAGGCGTGAAAGAAGAAGAAATTGGCGGGAATGCACTGGCTGTGGAGGAAACCATCCCCGAGCCAAGTGTAGGTTCCTTGATGTCATCTGTCAGGCTTGCAAGAAAAGGGGACACATCAAAAGAGTCTGCCACAATCGTAAGAACAACAGCCCTAGCAGACACGGTAATTCTCCATAAAGAACTGACCTGAGGCAAGCCGATAGAAAATGGGAGCGCAGCAAGGGAACCAGCAACCGAGAAAAAACTCACCAGACTGTCACTATCGGAAGCACAGAGGGAAAGCGGGAGAAAAGTCAAAATTGTAGTGACCATTGAAGGAAGCCCCTGTGAAATGGAGGTTGACTCAGGATCTTTCCTATCAATGGTGTCTTGGAACACAATCAGATGATTGGTTCCAAACATAAAGCAAAAAGAACTCAAGAAACAAAAATTAATTCTCAAAGACTACCAGGGAAATAGAATTCCCGTGGTAGGTCTAGAACACTTCAAAGTAACTTACAAACAACATGCCGAAGTCCTGCCGCTGACTATAGTCAACCAAGACCGTCCCAGCCTCCTGGATATCGAATGGTTCGCACCACTGGGCATCGGGATGACCGGAGTAAGCAGAATAGCTGCAAGCGATTGGGAAGAGAACCTGCTACACGAATTCCAGGATGTCTTCGACGGCACTCTAGGCAGGTACCGGGGGACCCCAATTTCCTTTAGCTTAGATCCCCAGATAGCACCAAGAAGGTTGAAAGCCAGACGAGTCCCCTTTGCATTAAAGCCCAAAATAGATGAGCAATTAAACAAACTGATTGCACAAGGGGTCATAGAACCAATTGACCATGCTAGGTGGGAGACTTCAATAGTAACACCTGTAAAACCTGATGGGTCTGTGCGCATCTGCGGAGACTACAAGGCTACCCTGAACCATGTGCTGCAGCAAAGCGCATACCCGGTACCAGACCTACAGCAGTTACTGCACTCACTTGGGGGAGGAAAATTTTTTGCGAAACTCGATTTGGCTCAGGCATATCAGCAGCTTCCAGTAGACCCAATAACGGCCGAAGCACAAACAATAGTAACACATAGAGGGGCATTCAAATGTAACAGGCTTCAATTCGGAGTAAGCATTGCCCCAGGCGTTTTCCAAAGCCTCATGGAACGCCTATTAAATGGGATAAAAGGGGTCGTTCCATACTTTGATGACGTCCTAATTTCAGCAAAAAACACGACCCAATTAGAAGCAAGACTAAGAGAAGTGCTAACCAAATTTAGAGAATCTGGCCTAAAAGTAAAAAAGGAAAAATGCTACCTGGATACCGACCGCATCGAATTTTTAGGGTATTTAATTGACGAACAGGGTATTCACCCAACAGACAAAAAAGTCAAAGCAATTAAAGACGCACCCAGGCCAAAAATTAAAATGGACTTAGAGGCATTCTTGGGTCTGATCAACTTTTATAACGTATTCCTCCCCCACAAAGCAACGATAGTAGAACCATTACACCATTTGCTGGATAAAAAAACTGTCTGGACTTGGGGTCATAAAGAACAAAAAGCATTCCAAAGCATAAAAGACTTATTAACCTCAGACACCATTCTTATTTAGTTTAGTAACACACTTCCATTGATGGTCACCTGTGATGCCTCACCTTTCGGAGTTGGTGCCATCCTGAGCCACCAATTACCTGATGGGAGAGAGGCACCCGTCGCCTTTTACTTGAAAACACTCTCCAAAGCGGAATGCAACTATAGCCAGCTAGACAGGGAGGCCCTGGCAATCGTCACCGGTGTTAAACATTTTCATGAATACCTCTATGGGAGGACATTTTCCATTATGACTGACCATAAACCGTTACTGGGGATTTTGGCGGGGAACAAACCCATACCGAACATTCTATCCCCACAGATGACTAGGTGGTCAGAATTCCTGGCCGCCTATTCATATACCTTGCTGCATCGACCTGGGAAACAAATCACCCATGCAGACGCTTTAAGCCGAGCACCACTACCAACCATAGAGGACGACCCGGCTGCAACCACCGCCGCCCTACAAGTAGAGACCTGCCCTGAACTTCCATTGGCTGCAAATGATGTCACCAGAGCCACGGCAAAAGACCCAATGACTGCCGGCGTTTTGACTTGGGTAGGTAAAGGCTGGCCGGAAAGCCAAAAGACTGAAGGTTTTAAACCTTTTCGGACTAGACAAACTTAACTGTCTTTACAAAAAGGGTGTTTGTTGTGGGGAGATCAGGTGGTAATTCCATCCAGACTGCAGGAAGAGGTGTTGGGTATGCTACATTAGGGCCACCCAGGCATAGTAAAAATGAAAAGCCTGGCCAGGAGCTATGTCTGGTGGCCTGGTATAGGCAAGGATATTGAACGCTGGGTTGCAACATGCCATAAGTGTCAGAGAGCTAGACCCACACCACCGCAAATGCCCATACGGGATTGGGAGATCCCATGAGGCCCTTGGTCTCAAATCCATATTGATTTTGTAGGACCAACCAGGGGCAACATGTTCTTAATAGTCGTAGATGCATATTCAAATTGGTTGGAGGTTTTACTTATGTCATCCACAACAATCGACACTGTTATAAAACAGCTAAACAAATTGTTTGCAACTCATGGTTTACCTGATGTATTGGTATCCGACAACAGGCCACAACTAACAGCTATACAATTTGAACAGTACTTAGCATCCCTGGGCATACACCATGCACTAACCGCGCCGGCCCACCCGGTGGCGAATGGTAGGGCCGAACGAATGGTCTTCTTACCAAAGAAGGCCTAGAAAAATGGACCGTGGGGATGTCCAAGACAAGCTGAACCGTTTACTTACACTACAACACATCACTCCAAGTAGTACAACAAACAAGAGCCCGGCAGAATTGTTAATGGGGAGGAAACTTAGATCCCATTTAGATAGACTACACCCAAATTACACTTGTGAGAAACCCCCCGACTTGTCCAGCCGATACCGCACTTTTGAAATCGGCGACCTAGTCTATGCAAATAATTTTACTGAGGACCCTCTCTGGCTTCCAGCCACTATCACACAAATAACAGGCCCCTGGTCCTACCGACTAACCGTGGACGATGGAAGAGAATGGAAGCAGCACATAGACCAGCTTCGTTCCCAAAACTTTGAGCGTAAAACTACCGTGCAACCTCAAATAATAAAAATCAATGAAAACAAAACCAAGGGGAGGGGGGAAACACAAACAAATACAAAAGGGTGTGAAAATGAACCATTGAAATTAAATCTAGAACATCTAACCAACCAAAAAGAGCACTTATGGTTAGATGAAACCATTGGAGGTAGTCCAAGCGAAAGGAAAGCCGTCCTGGAAGGGGCCACCAGGCCAGCTCAACCAGCCCGATTGAACCAGGAGGGAGCGGCAAAACCACCGGCCTGAGCAACTCAAGTGGTAGCGGCAATGCTGACTCACCCTTCCAGGCAGTTCCCTGGAGACGAGCCGGAGAGACAGCGATCCCAACTGAACCGCTTAAAGTCCTAGGCGAGAATGAGCCACGCAGGTCAACTAGGACCAGAAGAAGCCCCAACTACCTGCGCGACTACATCACTCACATAGGACTGTACTAAAGGGGGCGGGGTGTTCTGTATAATTTGGAAGGTTCCAAGTAGTCTCTTCTGATTGGCCAGAAAGGCCAGTAAAGGATTGGTTCATTAGGAACCAATCCAAGGAGCTGCTCAAAGGCGGCAAAGTTAAAAGACTGTCATTGGCTACAAGCCAGCAGGCAAGCCTCTATATAAAGGGCTGCCGTGGCTTGAGCCAATATTCCATTACTGTTTGCTGTTAACTAATAAAGAGTTATTTGTTGGAACCCGGTCTACCGCGCATCTTTTCCCACACGGAACAAGTATGGTTGGCACTGTTAGAGGCAGAATGAGTCAATTTATGGTGTCCTTCTCAGCAGCTCACAGTCAACTGAAGCAAGTCACATATTTGAACCTGGCAAACTGATCTCTGATTGTCCATGTCATAGGAATACAGGAAAACTAATTTCTGATTTATTCCTTATCTAGGTAGACTTCTGATTGTTCTTTTTTTTTCCTCCTTTCTTATGAAAAGAAGCAAACTCTTTATAAGCTGTGCCCTGAGATGTGCTCAAAATTCCCTACCTGAGCATGTGTATATGTTAGTTAATTGTGCCATCTGAAATCTCTTGCTCTCTTTGCTGGAAAAATTCTTTAGAGATTCTCTTCTTTTCAATAGCAAGTTTTACCATTTTGTCTTTGTTTTCCAGCATTCACCTGATGTGCTAGATTCTCATAAATCATGAACTGCTTCTTATACAGTTGTATAACTCAATTACATTTTAATAAATTATTTGAATTGGTTATTAACAATAGTTTGGTTTTTGGACTTCTACAACACATAAGCTTGTTTAGTAATCTATAATGATAAGATCCCAGCAGAACTGGAACTGGGCCCCAATTCATGATAACTGAAAGTTCTAATGATTTGCACTTAGATCATTCTCTAATATCAGAAATGACCTATCTGTAGCTGCTACAGTCACGGAATGGTGGAAAAAAGCTGGCATGCAATGCAGATTTCACTAAAACTTGAACTAAAGCACAATATTCTACAGTTTCATTACTTGGTGGGTTTTTTTAGCACCAGCAGATTTCAATAATGGCCTGAAAAACATTAAATTGCTTGAGAGGCCTGTCTTATATAAGTCATTATCATATTTCTTCACCCAAAATTCTCCAACTGCATGTAGTTCATTTATCATGGAGATTTAAGGTTGATAGCTTCAGAATAGAAAATGTAGAAACTACTACAAATTTGTGTTGTATGTGAGTGAATTCTATAGCCACGTCTGTTAAAAAAAAAATAATCCATTCTGAATTGGGCCTCTATAGATATTGATCATTGATCTTTTTTACAGTTATTTATTTAGTAATTATTGGTTTAATAAATAGCGGGAATGTCATGAATGCTTGTCCCAAACTCTCTGCTGTTTATATTTTTTTTATTAATGACCTAGATTAAATTAAAGGGAATAATTTAGAGGTGAAAGAGAACATTCAAAAAAATCTAGAAAAGCTTGAATTTAACAGGATAAAATTTAACTGGGAGCTGAACCATGATTTTCTTGTCTTCATGAAACACATATCAAACTTGCTGTTCCTAAGATATCTTACAAATCTAGTTGTGCTACCATTTTCACCCAATATATTGCAGTGATTATTGCAATTTTGCAAATTATTATAAACCAGCTTTAATTATTTCAGTCATATAGTTGATAGTTTCCAATTTTTTGTGAGCGATATAGACAAAACTGGAGAGTATAAGGTTTTCTTAGAATTTTAACTCGTGCTATTTTATCTCTATTTTATGAGTATGATCTTAATCAGGACTTTATCAATATCTCTGAAATAGAAACAAACGGACATGAGAGTGTTATAATTTTAAAAAATTGAAATTGTACCTCTGCTGACATCTAGCAGTTATTTGGATTATTTCTAGCAAGACATAGGAGGAATCTTCAGGGCCAGTCTCAACATTGCTCATAAAAAGTCCTATAGAGCAGGGGTTGCCAACCTTTTGGACCTCAGGGACCACCAAACTCATAATTTTAGATCCCAGGGACCCCTAACTGGTTCTGTGGGTGTGGCCTAATTTGTGGGTATGGCTTGGTGATCATGTGACTGGCTGGGCATGGTTTGTATGTAAATATTATAAATATTTATATAAATATTGAATTTTTTATAAAAAAGAGCAACTTTTACCCAAAATCAGGCAAAGCAGGCAGATTGAGTTGCTTAATCTTCGCTTTTCAATTTTCATGGTTCAACATTTATTTTACTTTATTAATTTACAATATTTGCAAACTGTTTCAATGGTAATCAACTCATACTATGGTATCAGTGTTCTTTGCAGCACAATATCATTTGTCTCACTATGTATTAGCAGAAATCATTAGAATCATTCAGTGATCTATCTATCTGCCATTGGCTAACTCAGTCTCTCAAATTTGCTTGCCATGACTCTGCACTGAATTTGCTTGCAAGCAAACCTTCAGTTCTAAGAGAGATTTGGCTGTGCTGAGGCAAAAATCTAAAGACTAGCTAGAAAGCAAAAAATCTAACCATTTCCTGCTTCCTAGCTAATCTAAATCTCCCAGCACATCAGAACAGATGATGGTCAGAAAAAGGAAAAATAGCAATTTAGCAGGCAAGTTTACCGGATAAGGAGTGAGTCGGCAGGGAGGGTTCCCACAGGCCATGTGAGCGGCGCAGCCTTGTGTTTCTGCGCTAAATGTATTAATTGCTTTGTGAGGGTGCTCTGGGGGTGAGATTTCTCTGCACCTACCAAAATTTTCTCATGGCCTGCCAGTGGGCTGAGGCCCACCAGTTGGTGACCATTACTATAAAGGTCATAGAACCACTCAATGGCAAGGTAGTGGCAAGGTAGTGGCTGCAGTAGCCCTATTTCTGGATAGTTCCTGGCAAAATGCTGGACTTCTTTTATGATAGTTGTGCCACTGTTTGGAAAGAAACTCTTTCAAGAGGACTTTTCTGGAATTGAAATGTGCAGTGGAGAAAGCCTTGGTTTGGTCACTTTCTAAAAGTATTTTAATATGCATAGGCAGTCAACTGCTTACAATATTTTTCTTCTGCAACATTCATGCAACAAGCAATATTGACCCCTTCAGTCTTCTCTTCTCAATATCCATTTGTTTTCTATGAGCTGGAAAAGAAGACTCCTGACCCTACAGTTCTTCAACTTTCCTTTTCAATTTTCATGGTTCAACATTTATTTTACTGTATTAATTTAAAATATTTGCAAACTGCTTCAATGGTATCAACTCATACCATGATATCAGTGTTCTTTGCAGTACAGTATCATTTGTCTCACTATGTATTAGCAGAAAGTATTGTCAGTGAAATTGATAAAATGGAATTTGTTTTGTCATGCCTCCAATTTTTGTTCCTGACAGAGAGCTCATTTGAGAAGCTGATAGGTCTAGTAGGGATAATTTGGGGGGGGGGGGGGGCTGCTTGTACAAGTCACTGGTTACTATGAATCTTCTTTTTTCAAAAATCTGCTTCTTTTGTGATGGCCTCTAAGTCTTTTCTGAGTCCCAATGATGCAGAATATCCACTTGGATTCTAGCCTCTTGTTGTCTCTGTCAACCAGAGCTTGCTCTTTCATTTGACTACTTTGTGGATATTTGTTTCACTTTGTAGTACCTGCTTTGTTTGATATCACTCTTCATCCTTGCTAATCAGTTAAACAACAGCTGCTTGGTTTGCAAGTCTTTGAATCTTCAAGAACTGCTCTGAGTGTCCTTTTGCTGCAATTACATCGTAGGTTGTTTTCAGAAACAAAAAAAGGCGACATCCATTGGAATTCGTGACTGATAGGTCCTATCTGTTCAACCTCACTAAAGCAGCATAATGTGTTACTAGTAGCAACCTTGTTTCCTTCTCACTCTGTTCTCAAGCTTTCATGTGAACCATGTGTACACACTGTTGACCCCTTCAGTCTTCTCTTCTCAAGACTAAATATTTGTGGAAGAGTCATAGAATTTTTCTGTTCTGCTCCTTTTTCATCCCCAGTGCCCTCTCTTTGTCTGGGTCCTTTTTAAAGTATAGCATCTAGAACAAGTACATCACTGAGTGAGGATGGAAATGGTGATCTGAGCAATGTAGAATGAAGTGGAATTCAAATTTCTGTGATTTGGAAACTGATTCATTAAGATCTCTTTCCTATTGAAAACAAGGATTAACACTTTTCTCCAGGTCAAGGGTAGTGGTATAATGGAGTAACGGCCAAAGACCATTGTGATTTTTCATAATTTATGTTAACATTTATTAATAAGATGCATTTGACATGCAAGTGGTTATATTTTGCATGTGACCCTTATTTGTTGAGATGCAAGTAACAGTATGAAGCCTTGGCAAATGTTTTCTCGAGTAGAGATCCTAGCTTGCATATAATAGTGTAAGCATGCATAGTATAAAACTAGGCTTTAGTTGCATTGGAGCAAATGGCACAGACATGCCAAAACTTACCAGTACTATCCTTACTATTAGCCATTGTTCAAATGGGGTCAAAGAGGTTGGCTGAATCCAATCAATCATCTGTTTCTTTTTTTGTTCTTCATTCCTTATTTTGTACTCCTACCTAGTCAATCCACTTCCATCTGCTAATTGCTGTGATTTTTTTTTTTCAAAAGTCACTTGCTATTTCTTCTCTTCTTTTGTCCTGTGGCAATTCCATTCCTTTTCTTTTGTTTCTTACTCTTTTTTCCTTCAGAGTGACAGCTGGCCTCCAACTGCCATGAGCATTCTTTTTTTTTCTCTCTCTCTCAACTGTAATCATCCCAATGCTCATAAGACCTCCCCCAAGTGGTCTTATTGCCTAATGACAAGATTCATATTCTGATCTAACTCCCACAGAGTAAGTTTTTTTTTAAAAAATGAGAAAATATGTTTTTGTGAGTCTTCAGCAGAGGAGACACATAGTTATTATCTTGGAGTATACCTGAGTCAATTTATTTATTTATTTAATTTATATTGCTGCCTATTTGCCCATGGTGACTCGAGGCGGCTTACACAATGTAAAATCATATTAAAAATAAAAATAAAAACAATAAAAACTAACAAAAAGAATCAAATAAATTAATAAAGTACAATAGAATAAAATTTGGGAAAACAAAAAACAAAACAAAAAATAAAAAACAACTCCCATCCCCCACCCTGATGACAGCAGATCACATGAGCCATTTAATGGGCTCCATCCCTCTCTGGGTTCCCCAGGCCTGCTGGCCTTCAGTGCCTTTCAGAAGAGTATTAGTGAGGGTACCATTCTAATCTCTGGGGGAATGATGTTTCAGAGAGATGGAGCCACCATGGAGAAGGCCCTTCTCGGTCCCACCATGTGTATCTCCCTCAAGGTAGGACCCACAACTTTCCCTGCCTCCTTGCTCTAATGGGTCGGGTGGATGTGACTGGCAAGAGATGTTTCCTTAGATAACCCGGACCCAAGCCGTGAAGGTCTTTAAAAGTGACAACCAGCATCTTGAATTGCACCCAGAATCAAATCGGCAACCAATGCAGCTCCTTCAGGAGAGGTGACACATGTGCACACTGGGGTCTGCATAAAACCATGTGGGCCACTGCATTTTGCACCAACTGGAGCTTCTGGATGGTAAAAATGGATAAATGGTTGGTAAAATTGGTTAAAAAAAAACCTAAGGACTTTCCAAATAAGGCAACTCCTAAGCTTTCTGTAGCCCTGCAAAGACCACATTAGGGAAGAAAAATGGAGCAGTCCCCAGAATTAACTGCAATTTCAGCACAACTACAAGGAAGTATGGGCCCACTGAAAATGGTGGTTGATTCCAGGAGGTAGTCACACAGCCCAGGGAACAATGGCCTGACTTCCTTCCCAAACATGAAGTTCAGAGATCTTCAAAGGGTAGGTATGCAATTGGTGACAGGGGTATGGGACCAAAGGCCTGTGGGTATCTGCTGAGGTGGGATGGGGAAGAGAGCTAAGGTGCACTGCAGCAGCTATAACTTTGAAAAAATGTTGTAAGTAGTTTTGAGGGGGGTGTTGCAAAATTGAACAGCTGTTAAGTAACCAGTTATTACATATGGACAGGGTGTCAAAACACGATTTCATTGAGGGCCGCATCAGTGTTGTGTTTGACTTTGGGGGGGCAGGCGAGTATGGCCAGCTCAACATCATTCATGTGATCAAATGCCACTTTGCTAGTAGTTTGTTTTACTAGCACTGTGCCAGCAAAAACTGAGCTCATGAGGGTCGCGCATGGCCCTCCTGGGCTCCATTTTTGGCTGTGATGGCCTCCTGCAGCTCTTTGCCAGTGAAAACAGAGCATGGGAGGTCTTTGTGTGGCCCTCATGAGCTCCATTTTTCCTGGCAAAGGGCTGCAGGAGGCCATCACAGCCAAAAATGGGATCCAGGAGTGTCGCACACGGCCCTCACAAGCTCTGTTTTCGCTGGCAGAGGCACTGCGGGCTGTTTCCAGGGCGGCCCGGTGGGCCAGATTTAAGTACCTTGTGTCAGCCCATAGCTGGATTTCAGACTGACACAGTGTGAAGATGAAGGGGCAGTAATAGATGGAATTTGGTATACAGAATAGCTCAAGTGTTTTGATTTTGGAACTGAAATGAAGCAGAGTCTGAGTAAGCTTCTCTTCAATTTCTACTTTCCATTATTTTGGGTGAAAGGGTATAATACAATGAGCAAGATATAGGAAGTGTAAAGCTTCATGACAGACAGAGAACATACGGGTGAGATTTTTGGTCTTCAGCTGCTGTTCAAAAATAAATGAATGTAAGAAAGAAATTATATACTGATTTAGGAAAAGCATATATGGGATTATAGACTGGTTTGCATAAGTATGAAGTTTGAAGTGAGCTGCTGAATGCAGTAAGTGAGAGAAGTTGGAAGTTGCTGTGAGAGCCAGTATGCTGTAATAATTTAAGCACTAGGTGACTGTGAGTGCTAGTCCATCATAGGCACAAAGACAATTGGTTGAACTTGGCCCAGTCACTGTCCCTCAACCCTAAGAAGCAAACAATGGCAAGTCACTTCTTAAAAAAAACAGGAATTTATCCGAGCAGTTGCAAGGAGTCAATACTAATTTGTAGATTATTAGCTTCCTTAAGTCCCTGTCACACTGCCCAACGGATGCAAAACGTTTGTAAAAAGGACACAGCGGACGAGAAAAATGTTCCATCCGTTGTAATCCGCTCTCAAAAGGGGCAAAAATTTGCATAACCAGAGCGGATAACATGGAAAGGAATGGACGCGGAGAGGATGCAGAGCGGATGGAAAGTGGATGCGGAACGGAAGCCCAGTGGATGGAAGAGGATGGGAGCGGATGGCACATCTGCAAGGGTTCCGGGGGACCTCAGCAAAGCAGACGTGGAACGGATGAAGCGGATGCACAGTGGATGCACAGCGGATGAAGCGGATGCACAGCGGAAGCCTAGCGGATGCACAGCGGAAGCCTAACGGATGCCGAGCGTTAATTGCGCATGCGGGGGGGATGCATTGCGTAAGCCCCGTGGATATAAAGGGAAGCAGCTCGGAAGCAGGTCACCATTCTGAGGAAAGATCTGCTACCAGACGCATTGAGTGCCTTGCCTGCCCTGCCTGCATGCCTGCCTGCAAGCCTTGCTGCAAGCTTTGCTGCCAGCCTTCCTGCCAGCCTGCCTCCCAGCCTGCTTCTCAGCCTGCCTCCCAGCCTCCTGGCCAGCCTCCCTGCCAGCCTTGCTGTCTGCCTGCCTGCCAGCCTTGCTGCCAGCCTACCTTCCAGCCTCCCTGCCTGCCAGCCTCCCTGCAAGACTTGGTGCCTGCCTGCCTGCCAGCCTTCCAGGCAGCCTTCCTGCCAGCCTTGGTTCCTGCCTTCCTGCCAGCCTTCCTGCCAGCCTTCCTGCCAGCCTTGGTGCCTGCCAGCCTCCCTCCAAGCCTCCCTGCCAGCCAGCAACCCCACAACCATGGGGAACAAGAGAAAGCCTCAGCAACCTGCCGCCATCCCTGGCAATAGGGACAGTCCCTGACTCTGCTTCTGCTGGGGCTTCTGCTGCTTCTGCTTCCGGAGGAGCTGATGATGCTGCTCCTGGCGGTGGTGCTTCTGCTGGTGCTTACTCTGCTGAAGGTGCTCCTGGCGGTTGTGCTTCTGCTCGTGCTTACTCTGCTGAAGCTGCTCCTGGCGGTGGTGCTTCTGCTCGTGCTTACTCTGCTGAAGCTGCTCCTGGCGGTGGTGCTTCTGCTGGTGCGTACCCTGCTGAAGCTGCTCCTCATCCTGCTGGTCCTGCTGGTCCTGCTCGTGCTCCTAGACTTGCTCATCCCGCTTGTGCTCCTGGTCTTGCTCGTCCTGCTCATCCTGCTCATGCTCCTGGTCCTGCTTGTGCTCCTGGTCTTGCTGGCACTGCTGGTGCTTACTCTGCGGCTGCTGATCCTGGTCCTGCTGGTCCTGCTGCTGTTGCTAATAATGATGATGATGATGATCCTGCTGGTGCTGGTGCTGCTGGTGGTGTGGAGGAGCAGCCCCTACTACCTGGGAGCCCCTCTGATGAGGGCCCATCTGGTCCTGCCAAAGGGAGGAAGAGGCATATGCGGGGACGGGAGAGGAGGCAATACTCCATTGAGGAGGAACACGAGGATGAGGTGCTGGAGTGGCTGAGAGAGAACGACTATCTGTGGCGGAAGAGACACTGTCTCTACAGGGACACCAAGCGGAAGCATGCTGCTTGGAGAGAGAAGGCGGAGAGTCTGGGCTACATTTTGGATGTGCTCCTCAGCTGGTGGAAACACATGCACACCTGGTACGGGAAACTGCACCTGAAGAAACTGGCCAGGCCACGGTTAAGCTGACGGACAGAGAGACCTACACCATGGCCAGGTGCAGACTCCTGGAGGATGAGGTCTGCCACCGAGGAGCACCAGCAGCCCCTCTCACTACCCTCTCTCTCTGGCAGCCTGCTGAGAGCCAGTCCTCTTCCGGGCGAGAGTCAGCTCCTGTCTGCAGGCAGGTTTCTGTGGAGCGTGCCATGGCAGAGAACCCCCCCCCCACAGCTGTACTAACCATGGTGGAGTTCGTGGAGGACTCCCTGGTGTGGTGGGAGAAAGGAGACGGCACGTCCACCACAGCCCTACCCGCATCCACCCCCAGCTCCACCTCCACAGAAAGGCACAGAGGCAGACCAGAGGGGCAGAGCCACACTGTCCTGCTGGAGATTGGGGACACCATCCGGAGCAACATAGATCTCCTCTCTCAGCTGGTCCACACTGACTGCTCATCCTCCAACCGCAAGCCCTTCCTCACCTATGTGAACCAGACCCACACGGACATGGTGGAACCCCAGTACCAGGTGGTGAAGGACCGGATCACCGAGCTGCTTCACAACACTCCAGGCCCAGCTGAACCTGCTCCCACCCAGTCCAGGTCTGCTTCTCCACCCCAGGTGATGTCCCTCCCATTCCAAGGCTTTCCACAGCCCCTCACCTACCAGGGCAATGGCTACCAGGAGGTCCAGCAGCACAGGCAGCAGCCCTTCCCAGTCCAGGCACAGAGTCATCGGATGACACCATTGCCACCGGTTCCACTGATGCCACTGATGCGACCCACGACACCGATGCCACCGACGACACCGATGCCACCCATGGCACTGATGCCACCCACGCCAATGATGCCAGCCAAAACACTGATGCCATCCATGCCACTGATGCCACCCACGCCAGTCCTCACCCAGCTGCAGACCAGACAGCCCCACTACACTGCTCCTTCCTCCACCCCACAGCCAAGCCCGGCCTCAGTACTTCTGTCCTCGGTACTGGGGCTGACACCCCATGTCATGGAGGAAGGACCTCTCAGCATCACGGGGCTGAGCCAGCTGTCCAAGAGCTTCCTCAACACACTGTCCCCTGTTGTCCTCTCGGGGCCAGGCACCCCAATGGTGCTTCAGACAAGCGCTCCAGCACCAGCTACCTCCACAGCACCTGGACCCTTCACCCCTGAGACTGGGCACACCTCCGAATGACCAAGAGGAGTGCCAGAGACTGGCTGGCTGGCTACCTGTGGACTTTATTTGGACACTTGACTTGGGTCATTTTTCTTTTACAGCTTGTTGTTAATAAAGTCTATCTTTGATTCACACACTTGCTTCATTTCTTTTTTTTAATAAAGTCTTGGTGGAAACTTTTAGAAATGGTTTAAGCTTTGCATGCTTGTGGGATGGGTTAAGATAGCAGAGGGATGGGCAGGGATACATTTGGGATGGGTTAGGATATCTGTGGGATGGGTTAATATAGCAGTGGGATAGGCAGGGATACCTGTGGAATGAGCAGGGATACCTTTGGGATGAGTAATAGCTGTGGGATAGATAAACCTCCAGTGCAAGCATAGTGGGACTGGATGGTCCACCCTCCCAGGTGCCACACCTAAGGCCCTTTATTATCAATAATAATGTAATAATCATCCACATATGTCAACATAAACACAACTCTTTATTAAACACCCTGTTCATTGTAGGCTCACCCAACAGACATGGCCCAATCTCATCAGTGTGATGAGACAGGCTGAAGGAAGCATCCATTAAGCATCTATCATCCTGTCTTGCCACTCCTCTGCTCCAGCTGGGGAATTGCACCAGTGTTTCAGAAGGTTGTGCTGCTTCTTCCCTTCATGTGAGGCTCTGTTGGGGCCTTGCACATCCTGAGTGTCTATCAAGTTTTGCCCTTGCCTCCATTCCCCAGGCTCCATGTCCCCATTGCCTTGTTGGAGGTCCATGAGCCTGTTCTGCAACACTGGGTAGCGGGTGCGCATGAGATTTTGCAGGATGCAGCAAGCTTCCATGATCCTCCTCACGGTCTGTGGGCGATGCTGCATGGTGGTGAGAAGTACCAGGAACCTGTTGGCCAGGATGCCAAAGGCGTTCTCCGCCACCCGCCTTGCCCTGGACAGCCTGTAGTTGAAGATCCTCTCTTCACGGGTGAGTAGTCTGGAGGTGTAGGGCTTCATGAGATAGGTTCTGAGGGAGAAGGCGTCATCCCCCACGATGAAGTAGGGCACTTCTTGCATGTCATTGGGCAGTAGGTATGGATCTGGGAAGCCAACTATGAGGTTGCGTTCCAGTCCCTCCTTGAGGTCACTGGAGTTGTATACCTGGGCATCTGAAGCTGACCTGTTGCCTGAAGCATCAATGTACATGAATTTGTAGTCAGCATCGACCATGGTGAAGAGGATGATGCTGAAGAAGCCCTTGTAGTTGAAATAAGTGGACCCCGACTTCGCTGGAGCTTTGCAGGCCACATGCTTCCCATCTATGGCTCTAACGGTGTGGGGGAAGTTCCACTTCTGATACCACTGCTCTGCAACTTTCCTCCACCCTTGTTCAGTGGTGGGGCACTTGAGGAGCTTCTCCATGTATTCTTCAATGATGGCCTGCACCACTTCTCTGACCACAATGCTGATAGTGTTGTGTGGCACCCTCCAGCCATACTGCATGCTCCTGTAGGTGGTCCCTGAGGCCAGGTAGCGCAGAGTCAATGCCACCTTGAGCCCAGGTTCCAGGCTGGGCCAGAAGTTGGTGTTTGCCTTGGTCAACCTGGGTGTCAGCCGCTGCACAACTTTGTCAAACATGGCTGGAGGCATCCTCATGAAGTTTTGGAATGCACAAGAATCTTCGTTCCTGAGCTCCACCATCAGCTTGTTGTACAGTCCATACTCTGCTCTTCTCCCGATCCATCTTCGGACCCAGACTCTTTTTGGCCGCCTCTTTTTCTTCCCGTAGTAGAGTTCACAGAGCCTGTAGATGGCTTCACACTGTTGCAGAAGGATGGTGGCTGCCAAAAGGACTTTGTTACGATCCATGGTGGACATGACTGGATGCTTCGGAAGAGCAAGAGCCAGATGAAGTCTGCAGAGGTCTGCACAGCTGGGCTGCTGGTCTGAAAGTGAGATCCAGATGAGTTGCTCCCCCTTTTTATAGGGAATATAGGTTTTCCACTATGTGTCCCTTTGCATCCTCTAGGCATCCTCTAGACATCCTTAATATCCGAAATAGGTCCCCTCTGCGAACATATTTTCCATTTTAAATGCTTTCTTTGTGAGCTGCATCCGCTTTCATCCTTTCTCCATCCGTTCTGCATCCCTTCCGCGTCCGTTCTGCTTCCTCCCTGCATCCCTTTACCGCTGGAGTGGATCGAGTTGCACGGATGTATAGCGGATGCCTAGTGGATATAGTGGATGCGTAACGGATGCAGAACGGATGCCTAGCGGATGCCTAGCGGATGCAGAATGGACGCATTGGATACAATTTCCGCGCAAATGTTTTGAGCAGCTCAAAACCCTCTGAGCGGATGAAACATCAATAGACGGATGCTGGACGGATAGAGAGGAAGCAAAACGGAGGCAATGAGTACAGAACGGAAGCATCGCATTAACCAATGGATGATAAGTGTTTTTCTCCATTTTACATCCTCTTTCCATCCATTGGTGCAGTGTGACAGGGGCTTTAGATATTGAATTATAACATCTATCCCACTGTAATTCTATGGCTCCATATTATTATAATTTTATTATGGTTTTATCTTAATATAATATATTATCTTCTATGTAGTATTGCCCACATATTTTGTATATACATGTACATATGCATTCACTGATGCTTTAAACTAAATTTATATATCAGTGATTGTATGACATATGCTAAATCAATAAACATTGATTCAAAGGCAGAAAAACAAATAAAAGTGTGTATAAGAATAAGTAGATTATTCAGAAGACAGTTTAACACTGAGAAAATGTATCAAGAATATGCAATGTACTTTAATTTTTTTAATGTATCAATAGATTTATAAGGAATGTTTTGGTGCATTAGAGGTGCAGTGGTTGGGAATGTGGTGGGTGTACATTTCTGTGTGTTGATGATGCCATGCTGCTAGCTGAGAACATGAATTATTTTTAGCAAACATTAGATAATGTAATGCAATGAGATGTTTGTCCTGAAAATTAATATAACAAAGATAGTTGTGTTTGGCAGGGCAAATAGAGTGAACAATTAAAGTATAATATTAATAAGTGGTCAGAAGTGATAGAAACTAAAAGATAGTGACTTTGTAAAATGTTTATTGAAAATGGAAAAATTAGAAGTTTTAAGATATGAAAAGGCTATAGAAAGGAAATAATATTCATTTGTGAAGAATGAATGTCAAGCAAAGGCAAAATGTGTACAATAATGTCTTTTGGCTGACTTTATTATGTGGAAATTAGAGATGGTTATGCCAAGAGAAACACAGAAATAAGTTGAATGTAGTGAAAGGAATGCTTACGCATACAATAAAACTACAAAGGACAGAGTCAAGAATGAATGGATGAAGAATCAATGCTGATTGAATACAAAGGTGAGTGAACAGTATGAAAGAAAAATGTTGAGGTGGTTTGGTCATATTCAAGAAGGAATGAGGATTAAATCATGAAACAAATACAGAAAGGATGAATGACCATGTCGAGAGGTAGGAGCAAAATAAGAAAGAAAGTCATGATTGGATGGAATAAATGACATTCTTAAAAAGTAAGAATGAAATGTTAAAGAACAAAGGCAATGTATGAAATGTGTGCAGATGCGTGGCAAGCAAAATTAGTTTGCAATACTAGAAAAGTATAGCGTGGTGTAGTGAATGGTATTGGTGTAAATTAGAATTAACGCATTTATTTTCCTTTTCTTCTTTCATACTTGAAAAGACCCTTGCTTATGTCTTTTCCTTGCTCTTTTTATGCTTTGCATAATATTGCTCACCCAAAAGAAAATAGTCTCACGGGTTCTTGCATATTTCCATGTAGTTAAAGGCCCTGTCACACTGCCCAACGGATGCAAAACGGACACAACGGACGAGCAAAATGTTCCATCCATTGTTATCCGCTCTCAAAAAGGGCAAAAATTTGCATAACCGGAGCAGATAACACGGACGGGGGGAGGACACAGGGCGGATAGAAAGCGGATGCAGAACGAAAGCCTAGTGGATGGAAGCGGATGGAAGCGGATGGAAGCGGATGGAAGCGGATGGAAGCGGATGGAAGCTAATGGAAGCAGATGGCACATCCGCAGGGCTTCTAGGGGGCCTCAGCAAAGCGGACACGGAACGGATGAAGCGGATGCAGAGTGGATGCAGAGCGGATGAAGCGGATGCAGAGCGGAAGCCTAGCGGATGCACAGCGGAAGCCTAACGGATGCCTGGCATTAATTGCACATGCGGGGTGGATGCATTGTGTAAGCCACGCGGATAAAAAAGGAAGCAGCTCGCACGTGGCCAGCATTCGGAGGAAAGACCTGCTGCAGGATACATTGATTCCTTGCCTGCCCTGCCTGCATGCCTTCCTGCAAGCCTTGTTGCCAGCCAGCCTGCCAGCCTGCCTCCAAGCCTCCTGGCCAGCCTGCCTGCCAGCCTTGCTGCCAGCCTGCCTTCCAGCCTCCCTGCCAGCCAGTCTGCCTGCCAGCCTTGGTGCCTGCCTGCCTGCCTTCCTGCCTGCCTTCCTGCCAGGCTTCCTGCCAGCCTTCCTGCCAGCCTTCCTACCAGCCTCCCTGCCAGCCAGCAACCCCACAACCATGGGGAAGAAGCGAAAATCTCAGCAACCTGCCGCCATCCCTGGCAAGAGGGACAGGGCCACCCTCCCGCCCCCTGTCCCTGACTCTGCTTCTGCTGGGGCTTCTGCTGCTCAGGCTCGCTCTTCTGGTGCTGGAACTTCTGCTGAAGCTGCTCCTGGCGGTGGTGCTTCTGCTGCTGGGTACTCTGCTGAAGCTGCTCCTGGCGGTGGTGCTTCTGCTGCTGCATATTCTGCTGAAGCTGCACCTGGTCCTGCTAGTCCTGCTGGTCCGGCTGGTCCTGCTGGTCCGGCTGGTCCTGCTGGTCCTGCTCGTGCTCCTGGACTTGCTCGTACTGCTCGTGCTCCTGGTCTTGCTCGTCCTGCTCATGCTCCTGGTCCTGCTCGTGCTACTGGTCCTGCTGGTGCTGCTGCTGCTGATGATGATGATGATCCTGCTGCTGCTGCTGATGATGATGATTATGATCCTGATGGTGATGATGATGATGATTATGATCCTGCTGGTGGTGATGATGATGATGATGATGATGATGATGATGATGATGATGATCCTGCTGGTGCTGCTGCTGCTGGTGGTGTGGAGGAGCAGCCCCTACCACCTGGGAGCCCCTCTGATGAGGGTCCATCTGGTCCTGCCAAAGGGAGGAAGAGGCGTATGCGGGGACGAGAGAGCAGGCAATACTTCATTGAGGAGGAACACGAGGATGAGGTGCTGGAGTGGCTGAGAGAGAATGATTATCTGTGGCGGAAGGGACACCAGCTGTACAGGGACACCAAAGGGAAGCAGGCTGCTTGGAGAGAGAGGGCGGATAGTATGGGCTACATTTCAGAGGTGCTCCTCGGCTGGTGGAAGCACATGCACACCTGTTATGGGAAGCTGCACCTGAAGAAATCTGGCCAGGCCATGGTTAAGCTGACGGACAGAGAGACCTACCTCATGGCCAGGTGTAGCTTCCTGGAGGGTGAGATCCGCTACCGAGGAGCACCAGGAGCCCCTCTGTCTACCCTCTCTCTCCGGCAGCCTGCTGAGACCCAGTCCTCTTCTTGCCGAGAGTCAGTCCCTGTCTCCATGCAGGTTTCTGTGGAGCGTGCCACGGCGGAGAACCCATGGACAGCTGTTGCAACCGTGGTGGAGTGCGTGGAGGACTCCCTGGTGCGGTGGGAGAAAGGAGACATCGAGTCCACGACAGTTCTAGCCGCATCCACACACACCCCAGCTCCACCTCCACAGAAAGGCAGAGAACCAGACAGCAGGAGGGGCAGAGCCACACTGTCCTGCTGGAGATCAGGGACACCATCCGCACAAGTATAGATCTCCTCTCTCAGCTGGTCAGCACCGACTCCTCATCCTCCAACCGCAAGCCCTTCCTCACCGATGTCAACCAGACCCTCAGGAACATGGAGGAACCCCAGTACCAGGTGGTGAAGGACCGGATCACCGAGATGCTTCACAACCCTCCAGATCCAGATGAACCTGCTCCCATCCAGTCCAGGTCTGCTCCTCCACCTCCACCCCAGGTGATGTCCCTCCCATTCCAAGGCTTCCCACAGCCCCTCACCTACCAGGGCTATGGCTACCAGGAGGTCCAGCAGCACAGGCAGCAGCCCTTCCCAGTCCAGGCACAGAGTCATCGGGCGACACCGTTGCCACCGGTTCCACTGATGCTACCGATGCGACCCACGACAATGATGCCACTGACGACAGCAATGCCACCCACGCCAGACCTCACCCAGCTGCAGACCAGACAGCCCCACTACACTGCTCCTTCCTCCACCCCACAGCCAAGCCCGGCCTCAGTACATCTGTCATCAGTACTGGGGCTGACACCCCATGGCATGGAGGAAGGACCTCTCAGCATCACGGGGCTGAGCCAGCTGTCCAAGAGCTTCCTCAACACACTGTCCCCTGTTGTCCTCTCGGGGACAGGCACCCCAATGACGATACAGACCAGCACTCCAGCACCACCCACATCCACACTACCTGGACCCTTCACCCCTGAGACAGGGCACACCTCCGAGTGACCAATAAGAGTGCCAGAGATTGGGTAGCTGGCTACCTGTGGACTTTATTTGGACACTTGACGGGTCATTTTTGTTTTACAGCTTGTTGTTCAATAAAGTTTATCTTTGATTCACACACATGCTTGTGGGATGGGTTAAGATAGCAGTGGGATGGGCATGGATACCTGTGGTATGGGTAATAGCTGTGGTGTGGGTAAGGATAGCAGTGGGATAGATAAGCCTCCAGTGCAAGCATCGTGGGACTGTATGGTCCACCCTCCCTGGTGCCACACCTATGGCCCTTTATTATCAATAATAATGTAATAATCATCCACACATGTCAACACAAACACAACTCTTTATTAAACGCCCTGTTCATTGTAGGCCCACCCCACATACATGGCCCAATCTCATCAGTGTGATGAGACAGGCTGAAGGAAGCACCCATTAATTATCTATCATCCTGTCCTGCCACTCCACTGCTCCAGCTGGGGAGTTGCACCAGTGTCTCAGGAGGTTGCGCTGCTTCTTCCCTTCACGTGAGGCTCTTTTGGGGCCTTGCACATCCTCAGTGTCTATCAGGTTTCGCCCTTGTCTCCATTCCCCAGGCTCCATATCCCCATTGCCTTGTTGGAGGTCCACGAGCCTGTTCTGTAAGACCGGGTAGCAGGTGCGCATGAGATTTTGCAGGATGCAGCAAGCTTCCATGATCCTCCTCACGGTCTCTGGGCGATTCTGCATGGTGGTGAGAAGTACCTGGAACCTGTTGGCCAGGATGCCAAAGGCGTTCTTCACCACCCGCCTTGCCCTGGACAGCCTGTAGTTGAAGATCCTCTCTTCACGGGTGAGGCATATGGAAGTGTAGGGCTTCATGAGGTAGGTTCTGAGAGAGAAGGCGTCATCCCCCACGATGAAGTCGGGCACATCTTGTGTGTCATTGGGCAGGGGTTCTGGATCTGGAAAGCCCATGATGAGGTTGCGTTCCAGCCCCTCCTTGAGGTCACTGGCGTTGTATACCTGGGCATCTGAACATGAGCCGCTGCCTGAAGCATCGATGTACATGAACTTGTAGTCAGCATCGACCATGGCAAAGAGGATGATGCTGAAGAAGCCCTTGTAGTTGAAATAAGTGGAGCCCGGCTTGGGTGGTGCTTTGCAGGCCACATACTTGCCATCTATGGCTCCAATGGTGTGTGGGAAGTTCCACCTCTGATACCACTGCTCTACAACTTTCTTCCATCCTTCATCAGTGGAGGGGCACTGGAGGAGCTCCTGCAGGTATTATTCGATGATGGTCTGCACCACTTTTCTGACCACAAAGCTGATGGTGTTGTGTGGCACCCTCCAGCCATACTGCATGCTCCTGTAGGTGGTCCCTGAGGCCAGGTGGTGCAGAATGAGTGCCACTTTGAGCCCAGTGTCCAAGCTGGGCCAGAAGTTGATGTTTGCCTTGGTCAACCTGGGTGTCAGGTGCTGCACAACTTCATCAAACATGGCTGGAGGCATCCTCATGAAGTTCTGGAATGCCCGAGTGTCTTCATTCCTGAGCTCCACCATCACCTTGTTGTACAGTCCATACTCTGCTCTTCTCCTGATCCATCTTTGGACGCAGACACTTCTTGGCTGCCTCCTTTTCTTCCTGTGGTAGAGTTCACAGAGCCTGTAGATGGCTTCGCACTGTTGCAGAAGGATGGTGGCTGCCAAAAGGACTTTGTTACGATCCACGGTGGACATGACTGGATGCTGTGGAAGAGGAAGAGTCAGATGAAGGCTGCAGAGGTCTGCACAGCTGGGCTGCTGGTCTGAAAGTGAGATGCAGACGAGTTGCTCCCCCTTTTTATAGGCAGTATTTATTTGCATCCTCTAGGCATCCTCTAGGCATCCTCTAGGCATCCTGTAGACATCCTTAATATCCAAGATAAGTCTCCTCTGTGAATGTTTTTTCCATTTTAAATGCTTTGTTTCCACTAGGCATCCATTCTGCATTTGTTCTGCATCCGTTCTGCGTCCGTTCAGCTTCCTCCCTGCGTCCGAGTGGATGCGAGTTGCGCAGATGCAGAACAGATGCATAGCGGATATAGCGGATGCGTAACGGATGCAGAATGGATGCGTAGCGGATGCGTGGCGGATGCAGAATGGACGAATTGGATACATTTTCCACTCAAAAGTTTTGAGCAGCTCAAAACTTTCTGAGCGGATGAAACGTCAATAAATGGATTCTGGACGGATAGAGAGGAAGCAGAATGGAGGCAGTGAGTACATCGCATTAACCAACGGATGGCAAGCTTTTTTTTCCATTTTACATCCTCTTTGCATCCGTTGGTGCTGTGTGATAGGGGCTTAACACGTTAGGCATTAAGAATGTATTTAATTATTTTCAACTAGTGCCAGTTTGATTATTACAATTCTTGTAATTTTGAAAACCTGAGGAGAGCATGCAAAGTTTTTTGGGGGGCATGTGGACCCCAATACCTGTCTGCATACCTCTGTGTTTTCTTTCTTTCTCTCCTCTACAGAATTCTGTATTAGAGAATTAGAGTTAACAATTACTGACAGAACTTTACAAAATGCTAGCAATGTAAAATCAAAAGCAGCAACTTAAAAAAAAAAACCTCTTTCAACAATAAATATTCTAAACCAGCAGCTGACCACAGCAGCAAAAAAAAAAAAAATTAAAAAGAAAATGGTGTTTCAATAACTTATGGAAGAGTCTTTGTGAAATTGGCTTCCTTCAGAAGAATGAAAATTCCCCTTTTTAGGCCCAGCTAAATAGATCTCAAGAATATTGATTTAAATATTTGATTACCATCCCACTCCAGAGACTCCCGGCAATGTGAAGGATAACATCTCAAAACAGTCTTAATAGATGAAAAAGTTCACCTCCCAAGTTTGTCAATTTTAAAGGATTGTTTTTAGTGACCTTTAAAAGTTTCCCTTGGTACCTGTTGGACAGTTTGAAAAATATCCCTTAAACAGCATGAATGAAATATCAGAGCGATAGCCAATCAAGATAAAGCCAAAAGGGCAGCAAGCTCAAGCAATGGAAAGGTTTTAGCCAGCTTCTTAATCATAGTGAGAGACACGAACTATTTTCATCCTACACAAAGATTAACACATGAAGGATTTCGCAGCTCAGTTACCAATTGCAGAGTTTTAAAAATATAGAAGCACCCAGGGATCTCTGTATCTGGCAACGTTGCTTTAGTACATGAAGAAATTCTGGGATCTGAAGTAACCAAAGGCCATGACTTTATCTCATTATCATTAATGAGAAATACTTTTGTTGCTGGTTTGCATAGTTTTTTATTTCCCTTTGCTGTCATTATCTTGATGAATATAGAATTCCTCAAAAGACCTAAAGTAAGCTGGACTGTCTCCGTGCTAGACATAATACATCTCCAGATAATGATAGATTGGAATAATGGATTTTAATGGAAAGCAAGGTAATCTAGAGCATTTTGTTTTCAATATTAGCAGCAAATTATTTCTTTTTATTCCTGTTGTTCCATTCGGAAATAAGTTGTGTGAGACCGGGTTCCAACAACAGCTCTTTTATTTCAACAAGTAATGCAATGGTAACAGAACAACAGCCCAAGCCGTGGCAGCCCTTGTAGCGGCTTGCCCATGGCTTGTGGCCAATGACAGTACTTTGAGTATTCCCACCATCCGGCAGGCTAATCGGATTGGTTCCTAAATGGCCAGTCAAATTTAGCCTTTTGAAAGTCAAACCAGTCAAAATTAGCCTTTTCGGCCAATCAGTTTAAGGCATTTGGAGTCTACCAAGTTCTATACACAACACCCCTCCCCCCTTGGTTTCGTCCAACATGCGTCACGTAGTCACACAGGAGGTAGGTGGGGCTTTTTTGAGTCCTGGTTGACCTGCGCAGCTCAGTCTCGGCATAGTCTTCAGGCGGTTCGGACGGGATCACTTTCTCTCTGTTCCTTCTCCATGGAACCTCCTGGAAGGATGAGTCAGCCTTGCCACTCCTGCCTGAGTCTCTCGGGCCAGTTGAGATGGCTTCGCCACTCCCTCCTGGTTCACCCGGGTTGGTCGAGCTGGCCTGGCTGTCTCCTTCCAAGAAGGCCTCGCCTCGTTCTCCTGCTCCCGTACTTTTCTTCTGGGGTTCATCTAAATGTGAGTGCTCTTTTTGATTTATTGGGGTGTTTTTGTGTAGTGTTTGTTGTCGTGTTATGGGAGGTTTGTCTCTCCCTTTTTTATTATTCTGTATTTCCCCCCCTTCCTTGGCTGTTTTTGGTCTGTTTATTGTCGGCGCTGGTGGGGCGGTTCATTATAGGGTGCGAGAATGAAGCTGATTGATGTGCCGCTTCCATTCTCTTCCGTCGTCCAACACAATTCAGTAAGACCGGGGGCCTGTGATTTGGGTGATTGTGGCTGGAAGCTATAATGGTCCCCAGTAAGGTTTTTCATGTAAACCAGGTTGCCTATCTCGAATGAGCGGTATTTGCTGAAGGAGTCAGGGGGTTTCTCCTAGATATAAGTGGGGTGCAGTCTGTCGAGGTAGGAACGCAATTTCCTACCCATTAGTAGTTCTGCTGGGCTCTTGTTGGTGGTGCTGCTAGGGATAATGTGTTGCATGGTTAACAGTTGGTTTAGCTTTTCCTGCACGTCCCCCTTGTCCATTCTTTCTAGGCTTTCTTAGTGTACCAAACCATGTGTTCACCCCTGCAATTAGAAGCCAGGTAAGCCGGTGCTATCAAGGCATATTGGATGCCTTGTGCAGCTAAGTACTGCTCGAATGCCAATGCAATAAACTGGGGCTCATTGTATGACACTAACACATCAGGCAGTCCATGCATGGCGAAAAGTTTGTCTAACTGCTTCATTACTGCCTTGGTGGTCGTGGATGCCATGAGTATGACTTCTAATCAGTTCGAGTAGGTGTCCACGACTACCAAAAAGGTGTTGCCTTTTGTTGGCCCAGCAAAGTCAATATGCAGTCTCGACCATGGGCCTCAGGGAGTTTCCCATTCCCTGACTGGTGCCAGTGGGGATGGTAGGCCTCGATTTTTGGCAGTCATGGCATGTTGCCACCCAACTTTCAATGTCTTTGTCTAGCCCTGACCACCAGACGTAACTCCTGGCCAGGGCTTTCATCTTAACTATGCCCGGGTCCCCCTCGTGAAACATACACAGTACATTTTCATGTAGTTTTTCAGGGATGACCACCTTGTCACCCTAAAAAATACAGCCTTTCTCGATAGACAGTTCAGTGTGTTGGGTGCGAAACAGTTTAAAAGTCTCAGTTTTGTTTTCGTCCGGCCAGCTCTTACCTACCCAGTGCAGAATGCGAGCTGTCAACAGGTCTTTCGCGATGGCTTTAGCGACGTCCACTGCAGTAGTGGCTGATTCGGTCAGGCCTCGAGTTGGAGAGTTGAGACTGTGGGAGCTGGGTCATCTTCTTTGATGAGTAGTGGGGAACGGCTCAAGGCATCTGCATGAGTGATGGTCTTTCATGGGCGATGGATTAGCGTGTAGTTGTAGGCAGTGAGGAATTCAGACCACCTCGTCATTCTAGGTGACAGAATGTTCGGGGTCAGTTTGTTTCCTGCTAGAATCCCTAGCAGGGGTTTGTGATCAGTGATGATCGAAAAAGTTCTGCCATAAAGGTACTCATGGAATCTTTTGACTCTGGCTATAATAGCGAGGGCTTCTCGGTTGAGTTAGCTGTAATTTCTCTTCGATTTAGATAGTGTTTTTGAATAGAAGGCGACCGGTGACTCTCTGCCATCTGGTAGCTTGTGGCTCAGGATGGCGCCGATTCCAAAAGGTGAAGCATCACAGGTGACCATCAGAGGCAGGGTCTATACTGGATCAAAACGGTGTTAGATGTTAATAGATCTTTGATGTTTTGAAATGCTGCTTGTTCCCGATGGCCCCATTTCCAAATAGATTTTTTGTCTAACAACCGATGTCAGGGTTCTGCTATGGTTGCTTTTTGGGGCAGGAACACATTGTAGAAATTTATGAGACCTAGGTATGCTTGTAAGTCAGTTTTGTTCCTAGGTCTAGGTGCATCTTTGATCACCTTTATCTTTTTTTCGGTGGGGTGTATCCCTTGCTCATCTAGAAATTAAACCTGGTAGGTGGCTAGGTTACATTTTCCTGCTTTACTTTAAGGCCTACGTCCCTGAATCTTTTTAATACTTCTTTTAATCTGCTTTCTAGTTGGTTAGTGTTCTTTGCTGACACTAGTACATCATCAAAATAGGGGATGACTCCCTTAATTCCATTTAGAAGGCACTCCATGAGGCTTTGGAAAATGCCTGGGGCAACGCTAATGCCGAATTGAAGTCAGTTGCACTTAAATGCCCCTCTGTGTGTCACTATAGTCTGTGCCTCTGCAGTAGCGGGGTCAACAGGTATCTGTTGGTACATGAGATCAAGCTTCGCAAAAAAATTTCCTCCCCCTAGGGAGTGCAATAAGTGTTGCACTACCAGCACTGGGTATGCTCTTTGTTGGAGCGCATGATTTAGAGTTGCGCACTGACCCATCTGGTTTGACAGGGGTTATGATGGGTGTTTCCCACCTGGCATGGTTGATTGGCTCTAACACCCCTTGTGCTATCAGTTTGTTTAGTTGTTCGTTAATTTTTGGTTTTAAGGAAAAAGGGACGTGTCTGGCTTTAAGCCGGATGGGGGCTATTTTCGGGTCTAGGCTAAATGAAATTGGGGTCCCCTTGTACTTGCCTAGGGTCCCGTCAAATACATCTCGGAACTCTTGTAACAGGCTCTCTTCCCAGTTGGCCGCAACGATGCTGTTGATCCTGGTCATCCCGATTCCCAGGGGTGTGAACCATTTGATTCCCAACAGGCTAGGGCAATCACGGTCGACGATGGTCAGAGGCAAAATTTCGGCATGATTTTTAAACTTAACGAGGAAATCTCCAAGGCCCACTACTGGGATTTGACTTCCCTGGTAGACCTTTAAGATCAGTTTTTGTTTTTCTAGTTCTTTTTGTTTGATGTTTGGTATCAGGCATCAGATGGTGTTCCAAGATACCATGGATAAAAAGGATCCGGCGTCGACTTCCATCTCACAGGGCTTTCCTTCTATGTTCACTCTATCCAGGACCTTTTTCACGTTTGCTGCCCTGGCATTTCCAATTGTTTCCATCGGGTGCATTTCTTCTCTGTCGCTCGTTCTTTTACTTCTATAATCTCGGTTTCATCTGCTTCTGGCTTGTTTCTCTTCATGTCTGGGGGGAGGGGTGCTGCCACGTCTTTTAGGACTATAGCTCTTTTTGTTTTGGCAGACCCTTTCGATGTGCCCCCTTTTGTTACAAGCTCTGCAGATTGCGTCTAGGAACCTGCATTCAGATCGAGGGTGGTTGCCTCTGCATCCCGCACACTGGAATTCCCGCCTGCTTCTTCTTTTTTCCCACCATTTCTTGTCTGATTAAAGTCTATGGACATCTTCATTTTCATTATCAGTGTCGCTCGGGGAGTCGAGATCTTTATAGTGGCCGGTTGTTGTGGGCTGTTTCTTGCTTCCCTCCGCCTTCTTTTCTCTGGATTGATTCAGCGGATAGTGGCTGCGGATTTCTTTTCTGCTTCGGTGATGGTGGCTTCTGTGATGGCCTTGGCCACAGTGATGTTTGGTCTATTTAGCAGCCCATTATGAAGTGTAGCATCCTTCAATCCAAGGACCATGTGGTCCCTCATGGCCTTGTCCATGTTCTGGAACTCGCAGGCTCCTCCGATGTGTCTCAGGGCTGCCACAATATCTCCGATGGTTTCATCTTCTTTTTGGTCTTTTTTGTAGAACTCATCCTTTTTATCAAATTGGAGACCACATGTGTGTAGTTTTCTCAGCGCATTCTGTTCAGCTCAGACGAAGTCATCTGTTTAACGTCTCTTGGTTTGGCTAGCGCCTTTGCCATTTTAAAAACAGCTGGTCCTCAGTGTGTGAGGAAGACAGCCCTCTTCCTTTGGTCAGATAACTCCTGCAGTTCGTTGCTTTCTAAAAACATAAGAAAGCAATTGATATACGACTCCCAATCCTCCTCATCAGGGCTAAATGGTGCAGGCGACACGTTGTTACCGGCCATCTCTCTCGCTCGGTTCTGATCACCACATGCTTCGGTCTCGCTCTTCTATGATGATCCCACCTTCGTTGCCAGTGTTCCATTCGGAAATAAGTCGCACGAGACCGGGTTACAACAACAACTCTTTTTTTTCAACAAGTAATGCAATGGTAATGGAACAACAGCCCAAGCCGTGGCAGCCCTTCTTATAGTGGCTTGCCCACGGCTTGTGGCCAATGACAGTACTTTGAATATTCCCACTATCCGGTGGGCCAATTGGATTGGTTCCTAAATGGCCAATCTGGGAACGGCCTTTTCAGCCAATCAGTTTAAGGCATTTGGAGTCTACCAAGTTCTATATACAACACCTGTGATCTAATATTATTACTGTGATCTAATGCTGCACTTATGAAAGAAAAATGAAAATCTCAAAATTGGTCATAGAACAAACAAACAAACCCTCTTTTTATTATACATACAGCTCCATAAAGCTATATTATACATATAGCTTTAATGAGCAGTTGATTCTTTGGATCCATTTATTTCCTTTGTTCTTCCAGAACTGTACTCATACTCTCTAGTTATCTGTTTTATTCAGTGGAGGGGGGGAAAAAATATCCACACAAAGAATGTTCATAAAAAGCTCAAAAGAATTGTCAGTGATTGCCCTTTGGAAGCCCTGCTAAAATATGGCTCTTTTACAAATGGTAGCCTTGCTAGCAGCTTCTCAGCAGTAGTCTTACTACTAGAAAAGATTTATCTTTGATCCCCTGACAGGCAGATAACTAGACTTCTAGATCTCAGCTACCAAGAACCATTTCTGCCTGTTGAAAGCTGAAATCTCAGGAAGCAGTCATGCCAACATCCTTCATTCCTCATACAGATTAAGGAATGTAGTGGCCTTCAGGTGGTTTGGGCAATAACTACCACAGCCCCTAGGATCATACCAGTTGTAATTCAAAATTGATAGAGGATATTCATGTGCCTATCACAGGCCCATGACCCCTGGCTTTGACACTTCCATGGTATAGATGCAGCTATGAATTAAGCTTGTTCAAGTCAAATAAAGAGCCTTTATATGTTTGGTATAGTGGTTAATGCATCAAGGTAGAAACCAAGAGGCCATGAGTTCTAGTCCTGCCTTAGGCACAAAGTCATCTGGGTGACCTTAGGCAAGTTCCAACCCCCAGACCTAGGAAGAGAGAGACAGAGATGGGAGGGGGGGAATGAATGAAACAATTATGGGAGTTGAAGTCCTCACATCTTCAAGTTGCTAAGGTTGAGAAACTTTGCTATGTGAATACCACATTCTGGGATTTTGTTTATTTTTGTTTTGTTTCTTTTATTTGTCATCAATCAGTTGTGCTGCATTCTAAAGTGTCTGCCCGTTGCTTTTCAGTAAGACATATTCTCAAGTCCTACTTGTTCATTTGCAGCTATTCTGCTTGCTGAAATTAAAGATAAATCCGATAAAATGATGGCACAGATTTAGTGATGGCACTAAATTAGTGATGGCCCAAGAAGTGGGCACTAATTTAGTGATGGCCCAGGAAGGCTCATTACATTTCCACATAGGTACTATCAAGTTGAATACAACCGGATTTCCCAGCGGTGCTAAGTTTTACTGCAAACCTGTTACTCTAGGGTAAAAATCAGCTGAGAAAATGCCTAATAAATTGCATAGGCAGGTATTTGTAGCTGAAAAGAGAGAAAGGTGGGAATTGAGGGCTAAACATAGACCTGTAGGTCATGGGATTTCTCTATCTGCATTTCACCTCTGTGAACAAAGGATAACTTTGTTCGAAGGATAACAAATAATAACTTTAAGCCATTTTTGCAAATGTGGTTTTGGATGGGTCACTTACCTGGAAAGCTATTTGCTAAAAGGAAGACATTTCTATCAAGTGTCACTAGTGGTGAATACAGATCTAATATTTGTCAGATGGTAAAAGTGATTTGAAAGCTGTAACTCTGTCCACATAACATATTGATCTATTTTCTTTTCCTAAGACAAGATTTGAAAAGCAAACAGGAAGAACCACAAAACCTACAGTGTTTTTCAGGTTTCTAAGAGTGGTTTGTTTTGAAGTTTGAAGTTTGTTATGTGAACTGAACCTGCATCTGCTAGTGAAATGGACACATTAGTGTTATCTTTCAAATCTACAGTTCTGTTCTTGCTTAAGTTAATTCAGATATCAATTTTGAAATTCTGTTCCTGCTGAAAAAGATAGCAATGTGTATAAAGGATAAAGTATGCTTAGAAATGCCTAGAGTTGTGAAAAAAATAGAGAAACATGAGACAACATCATTCTTTTTATCAAAGAGCATCTAGAATTATTACCAGACACTACAAACAGCTTCATGGTAGGAGATGTTATCGTCACATAACCAAAACACTCAGACCTAGATGCCTGCATTCAGACAACAGACTTCAGGCCCGGTCTCACTGGCCGACGGACATAAAACGGATGCATAAAGGACAAAGCGGACGAGCAAAAATTCGGGGGTGGCTCCATCCGTTGTCATCCACTCCAAAAAGTGGTAAAAATTTGCATTAACAGAACGGAAAAGAACGGAAAAGAATGGACGTGCCTAGTATGTAGCGGGGATGTTAAACGGATGTTCATAGGAAGCCTAGTGGATGAAAGAGGATGGAAGTGAATGACACCTTGAAAGGGTTCCGGGGGAGAATTTCGAAGTGGACGCGTAGCAGAAGGGCGGATACATAGTGGATGAAGCGGATGCATCACGGACGCCGATAGGAAACAAAGGGGATGCCACGTGGATGTATGTCAGATGCAAAACGTTCATTGCGCATGCGGGGAGTATGAATCAGCTCCGTGGATATAAAACGATGCAGCACGCATGCAGTCAGCATACAGGGGAAAGACGTGCTGCCACATACATCTAGAAGGAACACCATGGTTCATCAGTCAGGGAAGAAGAGGAAGCCCATGCCTACTCATTCCAGCCCTGGCAAGAAGGCCAGAGCCAGCATCCCACCTCCTGGCACTGATTCTGAAGCTGCTACTGCTGCTGCTACTGTGGTGGACCAGCCCAAGGCCCTCAAAGCCCTGCTGCTGAAGGCCCTGCTGCTCAAGGCCCTGCTGCTCAATCCCCTGAAGGCCCTGCTGCTCAAGCCCCTGAAGGCCCTGCTGCTCAAGCCCCTGAAGGCCCTGCTGAAGCCCCTGCCAGAGGGAGGAAGAGGCAAGGGAAGCAGAAGGGAGAGAGGAAACAGTATACCGTTTCTGAGGAGCATGAGGATGAGGTGCTGGAATGGCTGAGGGAGCACGAGTACCTCTGGAGAAAGGGCCACAGATTGTAACGCGACACCAAGAAGAAGCAGGCAGCTTGGAGAGACAAGGCAGAGAGCCTGGGGAACACTGCAGAAGTACTCCTGGGATGTTGGAAGCACATGCACACCTGGTATGGCAAGCTACACCTCAAGAAATCCGGGCAGGCCTCTGTCAAGCTCACTGACCGGGAGATGTACATCATGGCCAAGTGCAGTTTCCTGGAGGGTGAGATCCGCCACCGAGGAACAGATCCTCTGAGACCCCTCTCCCTAAGACAGCCCACAGACAGCCAGTCCTCTACCAGCCAGAAGCCAGCTACCCTGTCCAGACAGGTGTCTTCAGAGGGCCCCCCGGCAGAGATCCCCCCGACAGCTGCACTCCCCATGCAGGCAGTTTTGGAGGATCCTGTGGAGGATGACGTCCTGCTGTCACAAATGGAGGAAGAAGCAGAAGCCACCAGAGGCCAACCCACCCCCACCCCCAGCTCCAGAGGATGCAGGCAGAGAGACAGACTGGAGGGCCAGGACCACAGTGTGCTGTTGGAGATCAGGGACACAATGAAGACCAGCACAGAACTGCTCTCTCAGCTGGTCCACAGTGACATACCATCCTCAGACCGGAAGCCCTTCATCACCTACGTGAGCCAGACCCTGAGGGACCTGCCCAAGGCCCAGTACCAGGTGATGAAGCAGAAGATCACAGCACTTCTACACAACCCTCAAGGCCCAGCTAAAGCTGCTCCTACCCAGTCCAGGTCTGCTCCTCCACCCCAGGCGATGTCACAGCCCTTCCATTGCTTTCAACAGCCCCTCACCTACCAAAGCTATGACTACCAGGACTTCCCACAGCAGAAGCAGAACTTCCCAGTCCAGACCCAGGTTCATCGCACGCCACAGACGTCACTCCTCACCCAGCTGCAGACCAGACAGCCCCACTACACTCCTCCTTCCTCCACACCACAGCCAAGCCCATCAACAGACAATCTGTCATCAGTACTGGGCCTGACATCTCAAGTCCTTGATGAAGGGCCTCTCAACCTCACGGGACTGAATCAGATCTCGGACAGCTTCCTGAACACACCATCTCCTGTTGTACTCCTGGTGCCTCAGACCAGCACTCAAGCCACAGCCAACTCCACAGTCCCTGCCCGCTTAACAGCTGAGACCATGGACATGACTCAGAGTAACTGAGAATTGTGTCAGAGACTGAGTTATAGTTGTTAAGTTTATCTTTCTTAAGACGCTTTACTTGGTTCATTTTGCTTATTTAATACAGTCATAAAGTTTACCTAAGAAAGTTAATAAAGGTTATCTTTGCTGAAGACAATTGGTTCATTTTTTTTACTTAATAAAGTGTTGGTGAAAACTTTGAAAAAATGGTTAAGCCTTTGCATCCTTGTGGGATAAATAAGGATAGTTGTGGGATAGATAAACCTCCAGTGCAAGCAGAGTGGAACTGTATGCTCCACTATACCAGCTGCCACACTTATGGACCTTTTTTTGTCAATAACAATTTATTCATTGATCAACACATTTCAAAATAAACAAAGCCCTTTATTAATGCCCTATTCACTGTAGGGCCACTCAACATACAGGGCACAATCTCATCAGTGTTATGCCACAGCTTCAAGGAAGCATCCATTAACCATCTCTCATCCTGTCTTGCCACTCCACTGCTCCAGCTGGGGAGTTGCACCAGTTTCTCAGGAGGTTGCACTGCTTCTTCCCTTCACGTGAAGCTCTGTTGGGGCCTTGTACATCCACAGTGTCTATCAGGTTACGTCTGTGCCTCCATTCACCAGGCTCCATGTCCCCATTCCCTTGTTGACAGTTGACAAGTCTGTTCTGCAAGACTAGGTAGCGGGTGCGCATGAGATTGTGCAGGATGCAGCAAGCTTCCACGATGCTCCTCACTGTCTTTGGGTCATGCTGCATGGTGGTGAGAAGTATCTGGAATCTGTTGGCCAGGATGCCAAAAGCATTCTCCACCACCTGTCTTGCCCTGGGCAGCCTGTAATTGAAGATCCTCTCTTCACGGGTGAGGTATCTTGAAGTGTACGGCTTTATGAGGTAGGTTCTGAGGGAGAAGGCGTCATCACCAACAATGAAGTAGGGCACATCTTGTGTGTCATTGGGTAGGGGGTCTGGATCTGGAAAACCCATGATGAGGTTGCGTTCAAGCCCATCCTTGAGGTCACTTGCATTGTATACCTGGCCATCTGAAGCTGACCCATTCCCTGAAGCATCGATGTAGATGCACTTGTAATCAGCATCAACCATGGCAAAGAGGATGATACCGAAGAAGCCCTTGTAGTTGTAATAAGTGGACCCTGAGTTGGCTGGAGCTTTGCAGGCCACGTGCTTCCCATCTATGACTCCAACGGTGTGGGGAAAGTTCCACCTCTGATACCACTCTTCTGCAAGTTTTCTCCAGCCTTGTTCAGTGGTGGGGCATTTGAGGAGCTCCTCCAGGTATTCTTCGATGATGGTCTGCACCACTTCTCTGACCACTTTGCTGATGCTGTTGTGTTGCACCCTCCATGCATACTGCATGTTTCTGTATGAGGTTCCAGAGGCCAGGTGCCGCAGAGTCAGTGCCACCTTCAGTCCAGGGTCCAGGTTGGGATGGAAGTTGGTGCTAGGCTTGGTCAACCTGGGTCTCAGACGCTCTACAAGTTTGTCAAACTTGGCTGGTGGCATCCTCATGAAGTGATGGAATGCATGAGGGTCTTCATTCCTCAGCTCCACCATCAACTGGTCATACAGTCCAAACTCCATTCTTCTCATGATCCATCCTTGGACCCACACAGCTCTTGGACGTCCTCTTCTTCTCACTCTGTATAAAAGTTGAAACAGTCTGAACATGTTTTGGTTCTGGTGATGAATGAGCGAAACTATCATACGGACTGTGTCATCATCCATGGTGGAGAGCAATTGATGATGTTGAAGACCAAGATCAAGGGTGAAGAGGTCTGTACACCATGGCTGCTGGACTCATACTGAGATCCAGATGATTTTCTCCCCCTTTTTGTAGAAAATATTGGTTTTCCGCTTGGTGTCCTTCTACATACTCTAGACATACTGGAGACATCCTAAATATACGAGATACATTCCGGATACAAACGTTTTGTCCATTTTTAATCCTTTATATACGAGATGCATAGGCTTATATCCTTTCTATTTCCGTGCTACTAACGCGGTGTAGACGTTCCGTGTACCTTTTGCTTCCTCCCTCTTTCCGTTTTCAGCTGCAGCGGATGTGAGTTGAGAGGATGGCCAGAGGATGTGGAGAGGATACAGCGGATGTTTAACAGATGATAATGGACATAGAACGTTTGTTGCCCATATATGTCGTGGATGTACATTGTACGCAGTGGAAAGTTCATCCGTTCACAAAGTTTTTTGCAGCTCAAAACTTCTTGCATGGATGAAATTGCAGTGGACAGATGCTCGACAGATAGAGCATATGAAACACGTATGCAATGAGTACACAACGGATGCATCGCGTTTTCCAATGGATGGCAAGATTTTTTTAATGTTTTACATCCTCTTTCCATCCATAAGTGCAATGGGACCGGGCCTTTAACTTGAACATTGAATCAATCTATTTCCTGGATGCACCACAGTGAACTATATATTTCCTATAAATACTGGCTTGGCACAATATGCTAAAGTGCAGAGAGGGGGGGAGGGGGAGGGAGGGAGAAAGAGAGAGAGAGGAAGAAGGGAGGGAAGGAGGGGAAGGGGGAAGAGGAGGTGGAGGGAGGGGGGAGAGAGAACATAAATAAGTTTCACACATTGTACATATGCAAACATTTCTATAGCCACTTCTTTTTCCAAAATTTCCAAGGAAAAATTCGCTGCTGGAAGCTATCCCACAATAAAATTTGCCAAAATCCAACATTGTAACAGTCAAGTAGGAAAGATTTTTGGGAAACTCGTTCTAAGCCAAATCGAGACACTCTAAACACCAGGCCTATTTTTCATCCCTGCAGTGTGCCCTTTTTCGCTAAACCTTGGCCTCCCGTGTTTGCTTTTTACATGTCTTCTGATCTGGCAGAAATGTCAAAATGGCACGGTGAATATTTGTCAATGCAAAACTTTGGGAGGAGTGGGTGGGAGAAACAGTGGAATAGTTTCAAAGTCTACTGACTGTGGAAATATTAGTGTCTTTATCCATTTTCCAGCAGAGAACTTCAGGTTTACAAATTGAATGCAACCTCCCGTTATCTGTCCAGTGCCTGCTTCCCACATGCAATTAATTGCTTCCTGCAAATCTCCTTGAAAGAGCAGAGCAACTCACATTTTGCATTAATCATTGCAATCATTCCATAGATTTACTGCTTGCCTTTGGTCTCTATAATATTTATTTCAGTGGTGCACCTTTTTTTAAGAATCACAGAGGCTTCTCATTGCTCTGGGTGTTCCTTTTCAATTAACTAAGGCCACTCTGTATTTATTTATGATGCTCTCATGGTGCAACAACCCATTTGGAGTCTATCCAATGATATTGTAGAGCCAATGAATTTCTTTGCAGATTTTTTTTTCCTTAATGCTGTCTTTGGAAAAACACCACTGGATGCAAAATTAATTGGTAACATTTGCAAAAAAAAAAAAAAAAAAGCCACTTAGAGAAGCTATGAATAGGGAAGAAAGGATCCTTGGAGAAAGTCGTGCAGCTTTGATTTCACAGAATATAACTAATTCTCAGTCATGTTGGCTTCCAGTGGGAATTTAAGCAGGCAAACTAGCCAAGAAGGAAAGGGTGGCTACAATTTTGCCAGCAGATCAGCATAACTCACTTTAAGGGTAAGAACAGCCAGTGTCAAAAATCAGAAAGCTGTTTGCATCTGGCTATTAATTCAGTGGGCTAAAAAAAAAACCCTGATGTCTCATTGGTTTGCAAGAATTTCATGATGATGAGAAACAGTCTCAGAGTTTTCTGAGCAGGGGTCGCCAACCTTTTGGATGTCAGAGACCACCAAACTCATAATTTTAAATCCCGCCAACCAGAGACCCTGGGAAAATCCCCAAAAAAGTCTACAAGAAAATTCCCCACCCCATTTTCCTACTGATCAATCATTATTTGGGATCTCAGGAAACTGTCTCCAGCCCCGTTTTCAGGGGGAGAGAGAGAGAGTTTTGGCTTCATGCAAGGAAAGCAGCAGAAGCAGCAGAAGTCTTTCTTTCTTCCCCCCAAACTCTGCCAGAAATGACTCTTTGTAAGACTTGTTGCACTGATGTAGCCTCTTGGAGCAGGATGCCTTGCAGGGTCCCAAAGACTTTTGCTGCTTTCCTTGTGTATAGCCAAAAGCAGAAAAAGAAAGAAGCAGAAAGAAGAAGCCTGGTAGCCAGGCAAGGCACGTGGGGCAAGTGAGGCAAGTTCTTCCCCTCCATCCTTTTCCCCCTTCCTTCACTGTTGTTCACAATCCAAGCAACGGAAGCCTTGTGTTCCCATGGGCCATATGGGTGGCACAGCCTTGCGTTCCCATGCAGACTGGATTAATTCCTTTGGGGGGGGTACTTTGGGGGTGACATTTCTCTGTGGACCACCAAAATTTTCTCACAGAGCACCAGTGGTCCCTGGCCCACCAGTTAGTGACCACTGTCCTAGTGGTCACTTAAAAATGCCTGTCTGGAGAATCAGCCATATTTAAAAGCTAGGACTACTGCTGAGATACTGGTCACTAGCAGACTAACAATGACTTTCCATGAGCTCATTAATCTTATCCATGGGTTGACATTAAAATTTCCAAGCATTTTAGTCTTATGTGCCTTCAACTTCACGACTTGGGGAGAGGTCCAAGGCAGTTCTATGGCAACTCTGAGCTCATCACAAATAATTGCCACCCAACACGTGCAGATGATCATATGCTTAATGTAGTCTCAAGGTGTAACAAGCAATTTGGAATCTATTCAGTGATATCAGCAATATCAAAGTGAAATGCATCTCTACACCATACATTTGGGTTGTTGTTTTATCTAAAAAAAAAATAAACTTATGTTCTTTCTCTCCTATACAAGCTGAATACCTAAAGATCCCATACAATGGAATCCCATACCCTGTTCTTCCCTTGTAAAATTGCTTCAGCCTCATGTTTGTCTGGAATTTTGGAAACCCATCTTAAGTCTCCTCAAACAGTGGAAACTTTCTTACTGACAGGCTGTTATAACTTTTTATTTTCATTTTATATCTGTTCTCTTTTTATATAGTGAGTGCTTAGTGAAAAGCATACTGTCTGATTCAATTTGTTTACATAACAATATTAAGCTCCTAGTTTCTACCTCTGTTATCCAACCATTGATAAAACAAGTCCCAAGTTCGAAAATATTCTGTGTCTTCTTTTTCTTTTATCTTCAGTGTTAGCCTATCCATTTCTCCACAGTCTAATATTGGCATAACTGTTGTGATCATTCATAGAACATCCATCCAGAAAGCAAACTCATGGAATTGCTACCTCAGCCCCATTTCTACCATGAAGCTATTTTCCATCATCCAGTTTATTTTTCTTTTTGTTTTTCTATATTTAAATGTACATCGCTTTACTGGGTACTTTACAACATTAAAATCCAGAATACTAGAATAAGAGAAGAGATGTGCATTCAGGGGGAAAAAAGCTATACCAAACAAAACAAAACCTCACAGGGGCTCATTGCCATCCTACTTCAAAGGTTGGGAGAATGGCCATGATTTGAATGCCACATAGATCTCTGAGGAGATACCATTCTGGCCAGTGCAATTGAAAAGTCAAGTTCCCAAAGTCCCATGAGATAACATTGTCACCCATTCTGCTGGATCTTACCAGACTGGCAAAAATTACTGGCGATAGGTAGTTCCTCAAGTAACCAACTCCTGTCATTCAAGTTTATCATCACTTCACTACAATCAGTTTCAGTCTTTTAGCATTTCTTTTCATTGTCTAAAAGTATTGATGAGTTAATAATTGTTGTTGTTGGTTGTTGTTGTTATTTGAGGGGCTGTGACTGCCTGGATACATTCTCACAGTTTTCCTGGAATTTTCTTTCCAGAAATAGCTTGCCATTGCCTTATTCCTAGGGTTGATAAAGTAGAATCAGATCAAAGCCATCCAGCTGGCTCTGTGCCTAATGTGCAATAAGAATTCACACACTTCTAGTTTGTACCTTGATACTTAACCACTACATTAACTGCCTCTCAACAGAATCACAGAATGTATGAATTGGAAGGACCTTGTCTAGTCCAGTCTCCTACTCAGTGCAGGAATCCACAAAACTAGGGGTATCGAACCTTGACAAGTTTAAGACTTGTGGACTTCAACTCCCAGATTTCCCCAGCCAGCATGTCCACAGGTCTTAATGTTGCCAAGGTAAAACCATTCCCAACTAATAGCCTTCTAGCCTCTGTGTGTTCTGACCAAGGCTTCCTGAGTCAGAAACAATCACACGCTGTTCCCAAAAACCTTTTGTTTTATTTCAATGGCTGTGAATTATATGCATTCACAGCCTGTAATGAGTCCCAAACAGTTTATGAATAGTCCAACAGAAGTCTGCCACAGTCTTTTGGGATAAGTCTGACAAGCACCCACCTTATCTCCCTTGAAATGCTGCCAGTGACTAAATTGCCAGTTAGCTGTACAAGGTGAAACAGAGCACAAAGTCAACATGGAGCTTCAGAGTTTATACCAACCAGAACGAACAAAGTTGCTTCCTGCAAAGGCTCATGTCCCTTTGCTCCTCTTTTATGTCTTATGGGAGGAGCCAATCATCTCCAAGCCTTACTCCCGAGTCACCCCTTTTGTCTTAATTGTTCTTGCCTTCTGGCAGCTCTGTACAAGTGCTCCTTGGGAACAGGCTCCCTCTGTTCCTCTGCCTCTCTGATGTCAGATTCTGGAGGCTCTGGAGTCAGCACATAACTCTCAGATGGCCCTGGCCCTATCTCTGTATCAGACACAGATCCCTTATTCAAGCCCTTCCCAGACTCCAGAACTGCCCCATGTTCCTCCCCACTGTCCAACTCTGCTGCCAGCTCTGCAGGCCACTGGTAGATCACAGCACTGTGTGAAAACCCTCAGCACTGTTCTAAACAGGCTATTCTACCATCTCAGACACATTTTTTAAAGTAACTTGATACCAGAGATTGACACTTTTCCTGTGCCAGTTTCTGATTTGTCAATGTTTAACTGTGAAAAATGAAAATCAGGTGGGGGGAGGGCAGGGACACTGACAAGCACTAAAGAATGGGACCACTGACACAGATGCTCATGATCATCCAAATCCATAAAATTACACAGTTTATGAAATTAATGAAATATTGAACCTTTTTTAAAGGCCCTGTCACACTGCCCAGCGGATGCAAAACGGACACAATGGACGAGAAAAATGTTCCATCCATTGTTATCCGCTCTCAGAAGGGGCAAAAATTTGCATAACCGGAGTGGATAACACGGACACGGGGAGGACGCAGGGCGGATGGAAAGCGGATGCGGAACGGAAGCCTAGCGGATGGAAGCGGATGGGAGCAGATGGCACATCCGCAAGGCTTCCGGGGGACCTCAGCAAAGCGTATGTGGAACGGATACAGCGGATGCAGAGTGGATGCAGAGCGGATGAAGCAGATGCACAGCGGATGCACAGCAGAAGCCTAGCGGATGCCGAGCGTTAATTGCGCATGCGGGGAGGATGCATTGCATCAGCCCCATGGATATAACGGAAGCAGCTTGGAAGCAGGTCGCCATTCAGAGGAAAGACCTGCTTCCAGACACATCGACTGCCTTGCCTGTCCTGCCTGCATGTCTGCCTGCAAGCCTTGCTGCCAGCCTTGCTGCCTGCCTGCCGGCCAGCCTTGGTTCATGCCTGCCTGCCAGCCTTGGTGCCAGCCTGCCTGCCAGCCTTCCTGCCAGCCGTGGTGCCTGCCTCCCTGTCAGCCTTGATGCCTGCCTGCCTGCAAGCCTTCCTGCCAGCCTTGGTGCCTGCCTGCCTGCCAGCCTGCCTGCCAGCCTTCCTGCCAGCCTTGGTGCCTGCCTGCCTGCCAGCCTTAGTGCCTGCCTCCCTGCCAGCCTTCCTGCCAGCCTTGGTGCCTGCCTCCCTGCCAGTCTTCCTGCCAGCCTTGGTTCCTGCCAGCCTCCCTGCCAGCCAGCAACCTCACAACCATGCAGAAGCAGAGCAAGCCTCAGCCATTTGCTGCCAGCCCTTGCAAGAGGGACAGGGCTACCATCCCTCCCCCTGGCCCTCACTCTGGTTCTGCTGGGGCTTCTGCAGCATGGGCTCATTCTTCTGGGGCTGGGGCTTCTGCTGCTTCTGCTTCTGGAGGAGCTGATGACAAGCACTCCAGCACCAGCCACCTCCACAGCACCTGGACCCTTCACCCCTGAGACTGAGCGACCAAGAGGAGTGCCAGAGACTCATTTTTGTTTTATAGCTTGTTGTTAATAAAGTCTATTTTTGATTCACACACTTGCTTCATTTCTTTTTTTTAATAAAGTCTTGGTGGAAACTTTTAGAAATGGTTTAAGCCTTTGCATGCTTGTGGGATGGGTTAAGATAGCAGTGGGATGGGTTGAGATAGATGTGGAATGGGCAGGGATACCTTTGGATGGGTAATAGCTGTGGGATAGATAAACCTCCAGTGCAAGCATAGTGGGACTGAATGGTCCACACTCCCAGGTGCCACACCTATGGCCCTTTATTATTAATAACAATGTAATAATCATCCATACATGTCAACACAAACACAACTCTTTATTAAACGCCCTGTTCATTGTAGGCCCACCCAACATACATAGCCCAATCTCATCAGTGTGATGAGACAGGCTGAAGATAGCACCCATTAATAATCTATCATCCTGTCTTGCCACTCCACTGCTCCAGCTGGGGACTTGCACCAGTATTTCAGGAGGTTGCGCTGCTTCTTCCCTTCATGTGAAGCTCTATTGGGGCCTTGTACATCCACAGTGTCTATCAGGTTATGTCCTTGCCTCCATTCACCAGACTCCATGTCCTCATTCCCTTGTTGATGGTCGACAAGTCTGTTCTGCAACACTGGGTAGCGGGTGCGCATGAGATTGTGCAGGATGCAGCAAGCTTCCATGATCCTCCTCACGGTCTCTGGGCGATGCTGCATGGTGGTGAGAAGAACCTGGAACCTGTTGGCCAGGATGCCAAAGGACAGCCTGTAGTTGAAGATCCTCTCTTCATGGGTGAGGCATTTGGAGGTGTAGGGCTTCATGAGGTAGGTTGTGAGGGAGAAGGCGTCATCCCCCACGATGAAGTAGGGCACATCTTGTGTGTCGTTGGGTAGGGGTTCTGGATCTGGGAAGCCCACGATGAGGTTGCGTTCCAGCCTACCCTTGAGGTCACTTGCGTTGTATACCTGGGCATCTGAAGCTGACCTGTTGCCTGAACCATCGATGTACATGAACTTGTAGTCAGCATCGACCATGGCGAAGAGGATGATGCTGAAGAAGCCCTTGGAGTTGAAATAAGTGGATCCTGAGTTGGCTGGCGCTTTGCAGGCCACGTGCTTGCCATCAATGGCTCCAACGGTGTGGGGGAACTTCCACCTCTGATACCACTGCTCTGCAACTTTCTTCCATCCTTCATCAGTGGAGGGGCACTGGAGGAGCTCCTGCAGGTATTCTTCGATGATGGCCTGCACCACTTCTCTGACCACAATGCTGATGGTGTTGTGTGGCACCCTCCAGCCATACTGCATGCTGTTGTAGGTGGTCCCTGAGGCCAGGTGGCGCAGAGTGAGTGCCACCTTGAGCCCAGGTTCCAGGCTGGGCCAGAAGCTGGTGTTTGCCTTGGTCAACCTGGGTGTCAGCTACTGCACAACTTCGTCAAACATGGCTGGAGGCTTCCTCATGAAGTTTTGGAATGCACGAGTGTCTTCGTTCGTGATCTCCACCATCAGCTTGTTGTACAGTCCATACTCTGCTCTTCTGGCGAACCATCTTCGTACCCAGACGCTTCTTGGCCGCCCCTTTTTCTTCCCGTAGTAGAGTTCACAGAGCCTGTAGATGGCTTCACACTGTTGCAGAAGGATGGTGGCTGCCAAAAGGACTTTGTTACGATCCACGGTGGACATGACTGGATGCTGTGGAAAAGGAAGAGGCAGATGAAGGCTGAAGAGGTCTGCAGCAGGGCTGCTGGTCTGAAAGTGAGATCCAGATGTGTTGCTCCTCCTTTTTATAGGCAGTATAGGTGTCCCTTTGCATCCTCTAGGCATCCTCTAGGCATCCTCTAGACATCCTTAATATCCAAGATAGGTCCCCTCTGCGAACGTTTTTTCCGTTTTAAATGCTTTGTTTCCATGCTGCATCCACTAGGCATCCGTTCTGCATCCATTCCACGTCCGTTCCGCTTCCTCCCTGCGTCCGAGAGGATGCGAGTTGCGTGGATGTGGAACGGATGCCTAGCGGATATCGCGGATGCGTAACGGATGCAGAACGGATGCCTAGCGGATGTATAGCGGATGCAGAACGGATGAATTGGATACATTTTCCACACAAAAGTTTTGAGCAGCTCAAAACTTTCTGAGTGGATGAAACGTCAATAAACGGATGCTGGACGGATAGAGAGGAAGTAAAACGGAGGCAGTAAGTACATCGCGTTAACCAACGGATGGCAAGCTTTTTTGTCCATTTTACATCTTCTTTGCATCCATTGGTGCAGTGTGACAGGGGCTTAAATTTTCTATATAGTCCTATTAATCTTTAGCATGGAACGAATTGTTTTATATCAGAAAATCAGCTTATCCTGACAATTTCCACTGTCAGCAAGAAGGGGCTTTTTTTAAAAAAAGCTATGACCTTTGTCTGTCTTTCTCTGGATCTTCTGAGAGGATTTCAAGAGGTTTGCAGAGATTTTGAAGGATGCCATCATCACATATTTTGTCCCTGCCAAACTGGGAAATTCATGTTTGTTACTGTCAAAATTCAGTGACAACCTTGAAGGGTGCTTCAGTAGCTACAAATCAAAGGGATTGCATGGGTTATAAATGCAGTATTTCAGGTATTGAAGTTGCATGAACATCTGTATTTCCCTGGCTTCCTAGAGAAAGTGCAGGAAGTTGCAGGCATAATTTTAGGCAGGCCATTTAGCCAACTCTTGAGTTTTGGAGAGCATAATCAGGAGCATTTGTGGCAGAAGTCAAGATGGCATGTTGTGCGCAACACATGTAAAAAGGGACAGGGCTTTCATCACAAGGTCACAGCTGCCATCTTAACTTTCTTGACACCTCTGCCTTCTGGATTCCCTGAGTGTAGTAGAGGGTCACCAATTTTTCCTACTTCAGCAGCCACAACTTTCTTCCTCCTGTTACTTGGAGGCTTCTTTACAGGTAGTCTTTGACTTATGACCATAATTGAGCCCAAAATGTTCATTACCAAGAAAGACAGTTGTAAAGTGAGTTTTGCCCCATTTTACAACCTTTCTTACCACAATTGTTAAGTAAATAGTAATAGCACTTAGATTTCATAGTGCTTTACAGCTTCTCTAAGCAGTTTATAGAGTCAGCATATTGCCCCCAACAATCTGAGTCCTCATTTTACTGACCTCAGAAGAATAGAAGGCTGAGTCAACTTGAAGTCACTTTTAATGTGGCAATTTGAGCCTCTTTTTTTAACTTCTGGAAAACATTTTTTCCCCTCTTATCCAAGGCCAATTCTTTTGGTATGCAAGAACTTTTCCTACCAACACAAAACAACAGACAAATTGTCTTTCCAACACAAATCAAGAGACAAAATTCTGGAAGTCTGTGAGTACACTTGGAAGTTTTAAGAAAGATACAAACTTAGCTGGGAAAGAGTGTGATGTAATTTATAAACTTGCCACTTGTTGAATGTTATCTAGAATCAATGTTTACGATTATTAAAATCTCACATGTAATCAATACCTTTTATTATTTGGTCACTTGCTTTTTTCATGTATCACATAAATAACTACATACATATGCAATGTAGCATTATATACAATATACAAATATGTGTTTCATTTGTTTCTGAACCCCATAATAAAAAACTGACTCTCCCACACACACACAGAAAACAACCCTGCCTTTTGCTTTGCCTGATTTACTTGGTAATTCATGTTTTTGGGTGGGCAAAGGTAACATTTCTCTCTCAAATGCAGGAATCAAGTTCTTAACAGATCTGCTCAAAACTCAGGGTGCCTGAGTTTGGAGACAACAGTCCCCAAAATGGATACCACCCAGAGGTGGGAGGTAAATATACTGGTTCTGTGGGCATGGCTAGCTGGGAGTGGCTAGGTGGGCGTGGCCATGTGACTGGATGGGCGTGGCTTCTCTCTTTGGGTGCAGTATCCTTCCAGTGCTCCTTTTTCTTTTTTGCCTCCTGGGCCTCAGGAAAGCCTTCTTGGGGGAGGGCATTTTTGCTCCCAGGAGGGTTCCCTAAGGCCCAGGAAGATAACAAATGGAGCATGGAGGGACCGCGCAGCACCCACTCCCCATGTGCCCCTTTTTGCCTCCTGGGCCTCAGAAAAGCCTCCTGGATGAAGCAGTAAGACAGCGAGGAGGATCCCAGCACAGCTGATCATCATCAGGAGGAAAAAAATACCACTTCGGCTGAATTGGTAGTTGTTTTTTTAGTACCAGTTTGGCTGAATGGTAGCATTTTTTACTACTGGTTCACGCAAACTGGGCCAAACCAGTAGAATCCCACCACTGACCCCACAGAGGTCTTCTGATGATATCACTAAATGCTTTAGGAATTTTTTCTGAGTCACTAATAGCTTACAACAACATAAGAAAATACAATGAACAATATTTTGCTCTTTGTTTTTGATTTTTAAGGACAGGAATAGAATCTGGAGGAAATTACTTCTGTGTTCATGTGGAGTCCTTCCAATGCAGGTAGTACAATAGCGCTCAATAAAGTGACTTTATGAACATTTTTCCACACTTACCGTTGCAGGCTCCACATGGTCACGTGATAAAAAAGCAGATGCTTGGCAACCAATTCACATTTAGGATGATTGCCATGTCCTGGGATCACGTGATCCCTTTTTTTGCGATCTTCTGACAACCAAAGTCAGTGGGGAAGCCAGATTCACTTAGCAACTGTATTACTAACATAACGATTGTGATGATTCACTTAAAAACTGTGGCAAGAAAGGTCGTAAAGTGGGACAAAACTCACTTAACAAATGTCTCTTAAAAGTCATTTAAACACTTAGCAAGTGAAACTTTGGGCTCCATTGTGATCAATTATTATTTGCATGTCTAAAGGGGCTCTCAATTCATGGTATAGAAATTCAGTGCAAAAATGAGCAGATTTCAGCAACAAGATTCCAGAACATGAGGTGACTTGTGATTTCATCATCATATCACTGATTTAATATAAATCCTATTGAATTTTTTCTGAGTCACTAATAGCTTACAACAACATAAGAAAATACAATGAAAATCCATAGAATTTTTTTTAAAAAAATTAATTCCAGAACATGATGTAAATTCATCAAACAACTACAATTACAGAACAAAATACATAGTTGTCCCAATACCAATGATGAATAATCCTTTATCCAAAACCTTTTCAGAAAAGTTCAGTCCTCACGAATCTCAATAAGGTCATCTCTGGGAGGAGGGGTGCCAAAGTTTGCCTCTGTGGGGAAGCTGTTCAGGTTGCTTGAGATTTGAGGGGGAAAAAACCAGCAAGAAATGATATGAGGATCACCCCATCTCCTCAACTGATGAAAGTGAGCCACCATGAATAGCTTTGCCCAGAGGGTGGAGGGTATTAAAGGTGGAAATGAATATGATTTGCTGGACTTCTATCCTATTACTTCTTCTTCCAGAGAGAAAAACCTGAAATATCACAACACCAGAAGTTAAATCTTTGTCACTCAATTAAGTGGCATGAAGTTTCCCCAGTAGTCTGTGTGGCTCCTGCCCTGATTGCATTCTGGAGGGCCTTGAAAACCTAGTTTTCTCCCAGACCTTGGACTAGAATGGATGGAGCCCGGTTGGATATCTCTTATGGGTTGTTACTATGTCACCACCTTGTTCATAATGATGATCTTATTTTCCTTGTTCTTTATCTTCTCTCTGATTATTCATACCACCTTAAAATATATTGTACTATTTCTTGAATGCAAGCTACTCTTCTCAAGTCTTCTTGAGTTAAGTGGCACCTAAATTGAATAAATTAAGAAAGGCTATACATTTCCTGCAAATGTTCTAGAGTAGGGCAGCAGGAAAAAAACATTCTTAGGGACAGCCAAAGTATTCAAAACTATAGTTCAAATTGACATTACATGTAATAAAAACACCAATGCTTTCATTCAAAATATTGCAGAAGTGGGCAGAACCTATGAATCTTTAAGTGAGCACTGAAGCCAATTAAATTGATCTTCAAAAGGATCTAACTATATCCTGCTGTGATTATATTGGAAATTATCTACAATAAAGAGAAATGTTAACAAAGAAATGTTAACAGTTCCTGAGTTGCTTTCGGAATTTAAACTGGCCTCCAAGAGGTTTCCTTTCTTATCTACTGCTGCAACTGCTAGATTAGGAAATAATTTCCAATAACATGAATAGTTCCTTTTCCATGATGAATGTGAACAAGTTTGTGCATTAAAGGAAAAAAAAACAGTGGCAGATGAGAGCCTGTGTTGCTGCCAAACTGAACAGATGCTGAAAAACATTATTTTCACATGTCACTGTATAGTAAGCTTAAAGTGTTACACATCCTAACTTGTCAAACATCAAGTGTGCCAGAATGTAAGGCATCAGAAATCTTAATTTCAAGATGACATGAAGTCTAGACTGCAGGACTTAAATCTGTCTGCCAGTTTACCAGAAGAGGGAGCTGCTATGCTGTTTTCTTGAGGGTTAAACACTAAAGGCCCTGTCACACTGCCCAACGGATGCAAAATGTTAGTGAAAAGGACACAACGGATGAGCAAAATGTTCCATCCATTGTTATCTGCTCTCAAAAGGGGCAAAAATTTACATAACCGGAGCGGAAAACACGGAAAGGAACGGACGTGTGGAGGATGCAGAACGGATGGAAAGCGGATGCGGAACGGAAGCCCAGCGGATGGAAGCGGATGGGAGCGGATGGCACATCCGCTAGGCTTCCGGGGGACCTCAGCAAAGTGGACGCAGAACAGATACAGCGGATGCAGAGCAGATGCACAGCAGATGAAGTGGATGCAGAGCGGAAGCCTAGCGGATGCACAGCGGAAGCCGAAAGGATGCCAAGCATTAATTGTGCATGCGGGGGGGATGCATTGCATAAGCCACGCGGATATAAAGGGAAGCAGCTCGCACATGGCCAGCATTTGGAGGAAAGACCTGCTGCCGGATACATCGAGTCCTTGCCTGCCCTGCCTGCATGCCTGCCTGCAAGCCTTGCTCCCAGCCTTCCTGCCAGCCTGCCTCCAAGCCTCCTGGCCAGCCTCCTTGCCAGCCTTGCTCTCTGCCTGCCTGCCAGCCTTGCTGCCAGCCTGCCTTCCAGCCTCCCTGCCAGCCGGTCTGCCTGCCAGCCTTGGTGCCTGCCTGCCTGCAAGCCTGCCTTCCTGCCAGCCTTCCTGCCAGCCTTCCTGCCAGCCTTCCTGCCAGCCTTGGTGCCTGCCTGCCTGCCTGCCAGCCTTGGTGCCTGCCTTGGTGCCTGCCAGCCTCCCTGCCAGCCTCCCTGCCAGCCAGCAACCCCACAACCATGGGGAAGAAGCAAAAGCCTCAGCAACCTGCCACCATCCCTGGCAAGAGGGACAGGGCCACCCTCCCGCCCCCTGTCCCTAACTCTGCTTCTGCTGGGGCTTCTGCTGCTCGGGCTCGCTCCTCTGGTGCTGGAGCTTCTGCTGAAGCTGCTCCTGGCGGTGGTGCTTCTGCTGGTGCTTACTCTTCTGAAGCTGCTCCTGGCGGTGGTGCTTCTGCTTGTGCTTACTCTGCTGAAGCTGCTCCTGGTCCTGCTGGTCCTGCTGGTCCTGCTGGTCCTGCTGGTCCTGCTGGTCCTGCTCGTGCTCCTGGTCTTGCTGGCGCTGCTGGTGCTTACTCTGCTGCTGCTGATCCTGGTCCTGCTGCTGCTGGTGGTGGTGGTGCTGCTGCTGCTGCTGATACTGCTGGTGCTGGTGCTGGTGCTGATGATGATGATCCTGCTGCTGCTGCTGATGATGATGATTATGATCCTGCTGCTGCTGCTGCTGATGATGATAATGATGATCCTGCTGGTGCTGCTGCTGCTGGTGGTATGGAGGAACAGCCCCTAATACCTGGGAACCCCTCTGATGAGGGTCCATCTGGTCCTGCCAAAGGGAGGAAGAGGCGTATGCGGGGACGGGAGAAGAGGCAATACTTCATTGAGGAGGAACACGAGGATGAGGTGCTGGAGTGGCTGAGAGAGAATGACTATCTGTGGAGGAAGGGACACCGGCTGTACAGGGAAACCAAAAGGAAGCAGGCTTCTTGGAGAGAGAAGGCGGAGAGTATGGGCTACACTTCGGAGGTGCTCCTCAGCTGGTGGAAGCACATGCACACCTGGTACGGGAAGCTGCACCTGAAGAAATCTGGCCAGGCCACGGTTAAACTGACGGACAGAGAGACCTACGTCATGGACAGGAGCAGCTTCCTGGAGGGTGAGATCCGCCACCGAAGAGCACCAGGAGCCCCTCTCACTACCCTCTCTCTCTGGCAGCCTGCTGAGAGCCAGTCCTCTTCCAGCTGAGAGTCAGTCCTTGTCTCCAGGCAGGTTTCTGTGGAGCGTGCCACGGCGGAGAACCTGCAGACGGGTGTTGTAACCGTGGTGGAGCGCATGGAGGACTCCCTGGTGTGGTGGGAGAAAGGAGATGGCACGTCCACCACAGCCATAGCCACATCCACTGCCCACAGCTGCACCTCCACAGAAAGGAAGAGAGCCAGAGAGCAGAAGGGGCAGAGCCACACTGTCCTCCTGGAGATCAGGGACACCATCCGGACCAGCATAGATCTCCTTTCTCAGCTGGTCCACACCGACTCATCATCCTCCAACCGCAAGCCCTTCCTCACCTATGTCAACCAGACCCTCAGGAACATGGAGGAACCCCAGTACCAGGTGGTGAAGGACCGGATCACCGAGCTGCTTCACAGCCCTCCAGATCCAGAGGAACCTGCTCCCACCCAGTCCAGGTCTGCTCCTCCACCCCAGGTGATGTCCCTTCCATTTCAAGGCTTCCCACATCCCCTCACCTACCAGGGCTATGGCTACCAAGAGGTCCAGCAGCACAGGCAGCAGCCCTTCCCAGTCCAGGCACAGAGTCATCGGGCGACACCATTGCCAACGGTTCCACTGATGCCACTGATGCCAACCAAGCCAATGATGCCACCGACGACAGCGATGCCACCCACGCCACCGATGCCACTCACACCACCGATGCCACCCACTCCAGTCCTCACTCAGCTGCAGACCAGACAGCCCCACTATACTACTCCTTCCTCCACCCCACAACCAAGCCCGGCTATAGTACATCTGTCCTTGGTACTGGGGCTGACACCCCATGGCATGGAGGAAGGACCTCTCTGCATCACGGGGCTGAGCCAGCTGTCCGAGAGCTTTCTCAACACACCGTCACCTGTTGTCCTCTCGGGGCCAGGCACCTCAGTGGTGCTTCAGACCAGCACTGCAGCAGCACCCACCTCCACAGCACCTGGACCCTTCACCCCTGAGACTGGGCACACCTCCGAGTGACCAAGAAGAGTGCCAGAGACTGGCTGGCTGTCTACCTGTGGACTTTATTTGGACACTTGACTTGGGTCATGTTTCTTTTACAGCTTGTTGTTAATAAAGTCTATCTTTGATTCACACACTTGCTTCATTTCTTTTTTTTAATAAAGTCTTGGTGGAAACTTTTAGAAATGGTTTAATCCTTTGCATGCTTGTGGGATGGGTTAAGATAGCAGTGGGGTGGGCAGGGATACCTTTGGGATGGGTAATAGCTGTGGGGATAGATAAATCTCCAGTGTAAGCATAGTGGGACTGCATGGTCCACCCCCCAGGTGCCACACCTATGGCCCTTTATTATCAATAACAATGTAATAATCATCCATACATGTCAACACAAACACAACTCTTTATTAAACACCCTGTTCATTGTAGGCCCACCCAACATACTTGGCCCAAACTCATCAGTGTGATGAGACAGGCTGAAGATAGCACCCATTAATCATCTATCATCCTGTCTTGCCACTCCACTGCTCCAGCTGGGGACTTGCACCAGTGTTTCAGGAGGTTGCGCTGCTTCTTCCCTTCATGTGAGGCTCTGTTGAGGCCTTGCACATCCTGAGTGTCTATCAGGTTTTGCCCTTGCCTCCATTGCCCAGGCTCCATGTCCCCATTGCCTTGTTGGAGGTCCACGAGCCTGTTCTGCAAGACTGGGTAGCGGGTGTGCATGAGATTGTGCAGGATGCAGCAAGCTTGCACGATCCTCCCCACGGTCTCTGGGCGATGCTGCATGGTGGTGAGAAGTACCTGGAACCTGTTGGCCAGGATGCCAAAGGCGTTCTCCACCACCCGCCTTGCCCTGGACAGCCTCTAGTTGAAGATCCTCTCTTCGTGGGTGAGGAGTCTGGAAGTGTAGGGCTTCATGAGGTATGTTCTGAGGGAGAAGGCGTCATCCCCCACGATGAAGTAGGGCACATCTTGCGTGTCGTTGGGCAGGGGGTCTGGATCTGGGACGCCCATGTTGAGGTTGCCTTCCAGCCCCTCCTTGAGGTCACTGGTGTTGTATACCTGGGCATCTGAAGATGGGCCGTTGCCTGAAGCATCGATGTACATGAACTTGTAGTCAGCATCAACCATGGCGAAGAGGATGATGCTGAAGAAGCCCTTGTAGTTGAAATAAGTGGAGCCCGACTTGGGTGGTGCTTTGCAGGCCACGTGCTTGCCATCGATGGCTCCAACGGTGTGGGGAAAGTTCCACCTCTGATACCACTGCTCTGTAACTTTCTTCCATCCTTCTTCAGTGGAGGGGCACTGGAGGAGCTCCTCCAGGTATTCTTCGATGATGGCCTGCACCACTTGTCTGACCACAATGCTGATGGTGTTGTGTGGCACCCTCCAGCTGTACTGCATGCTGTTGTAGGTGGTCCCTGAGGCCAGGTGGTGCAGAGTGAGTGCCACCTTGAGCCCAGGTTCCAGGCTGGGCCGGAAGTTGGTGTTTGCCTTGGTCAACCTGGGTGTCAGCTACTGCACAACTTCATCAAACATGGCTGGAGGCTTCCTCATGAAGTTTTGGAATGCACGAGTGTCTTCGTTCGTGATCTCCACCATCAGCTTGTTGTACAGTCCGTACTCTGCTCTTCTGGCGAACCATCTTCGTACCCAGATGCTTCTTGGCCGCCCCTTTTTCTTCCCGTAGTAGAGTTCACAGAGCCTGTAGATGGCTTCACACTGTAGCAGAAGGATGGTGGCTGCCAAAAGGACTTTGTTACGATCCACGGTGGACATGACTGGATGCTGTGGAAGAGGAAGAGGCAGATGAAGGCTGAAGAGGTCTGCAGCAGGGCTGCTGGTCTGAAAGTGAGATCCAGATGTGTTGCTCCTCCTTTTTATAGGCAGTATAGGTGTCCCTTTGCATCCTCTAGGCATCCTCTAGGCATCCTCTAGACATCCTTAATGTCCAAGATAGGTCGCCTCTGCGAACGTTTTTTCCGTTTTAAATGCTTTGTTTCCATGCTGCATCCGCTAGGCATCCATTCTGCATCCATTCTGCGTCCGTTCCGCTTCCTCCCTGCGTCCAAGCGGATGCGAGTTGCACGGATGCGGAACGGATGCCTAGCGGATATAGCGGATGTGTAACGGATGCAGAACAGATGCCTAGCGGATGCGTAGCGGATGCAGAACGGATAAATTGGATACATTTTCTGTGCAAAAGTTTTGAGCAGCTCAAAACTTTCTGAGTGGTTGAAACGTCCATAAATGGATGCTGAATGGATAGAGAGGAAGCAAAACGGAGGCAGTGAGTACAGAACGGATACATCTCGTGAACCAACGGATGGCAAGCTTTTTTGTCCGTTTTACATCCTCTTTGCATCCGTTCGTGCAATGTGACAGGGGCTTAACATTGCAGATTATTTTAGAAGGGAGTTGCATGCCTGGTTTGGTAATTTCCCAGAGTAATTTGGATGGCCCCTTTGGGAAACTGGATCCTGCATTAAACTTAATTATTTCAATCTGATTCAACAAAATGCTTCTTTTGACTGGATACAGATTTACTCATTTTAGGTCAAGTGAAAATAATGGATTTAATGGATTCATCATTAACTTATATTTATCACAAATAGCTTACTATTATGTATGACTAAGCCTAGATAAAAACCCAAGCAAACACGAATAGCTAGCACGAATTGCTGGTGAACTTCAACAGGAAAATCAGAGAAGAATGATCAGAGAAGCTGTGATGAACTGAAGAACTGTACTCTCATCTGTGAAGGATGAAAGGATACCTTCTGAGTAACTGCTGATTGTAAGAAGTCTATCTTAAGACCTGCTGACTGTTCATTATATCTGATTGACTGACCATTTCCTGCTGAGTAAGCAGAAGAGGTAAAAAAAAATATAAAACAGCCACTTCCAAGAAAAAAAATTAACAAAACTTTGAGCAATTTCATGGTTTAAAGAAGTTTTAAAAAAAATGATTAAAAAAACTACAAGTTTTTTTTAAAAAAGATAGTGGTCATATAGTGAAAAAAACCTTAGATATATTATAGCAATAAATATAAACTCAATGTGACAAAAGGAAAAAGGCTAATTTAGAATAAGAGTTCTATACAAGGTCCATTGATATCAGCGTAAAATTAATTCAGTCCTTAAGCTGATAAAACATATTGAAAAATGATGTTTCTCCTTCGTATTTATGGAACATGCAGACTTTTCAACAAGCTGACTCATATCTTGCATCCTTACCAAGAAGATAGATTTCTTTCCATTGAAGAAAATGCATCCTTTTTGGTTTGTCAGGCATGATTGAGCCAAAGCTCTTCATGAAATGTCATTCAACAGGTACCAGCTTGAGTAAGGATGCCCTTGTTTTAACTCAATCTCCAAGCAGCATCCTTTCCAAAATGCTCCATTAGGCATTTAAATGCCTGTGCAAAAATGTCTCTGTGGCATGGATTGCCTCTGTTTAAAACAAGGAGAATTCTTCACATCAGCAGCAAGCCTCATATTTTGTGTGCATATGTATATCAGATAGATAGATAGATAGATAGATAGATAGATAGATAGATAGATAGATAGATAGATAAACAGACAGATAGATGAGATGAGATGAGATATAGAAGTAGATGTAGTTACAGGTAGAAAACAGGTAAATTCAAGCCTGTTGAAGATTACATCTTAGAGTCAATAAGGATGATAATTTGCAGTAAGGTTAGTGTTTTAGCTGAGTTTGAGGACTAACTTAGTTTGAGGAAAATCAAGAGGCAAAATACCAACTTAAAAACTCACACCATTCATACTGGATCATGTCATTATTTTTCATCTTCATCTACTTTAAGCCCATGTCCCACTGCACCAATGGATGCAAAGAGGATGTAAAATGTTTAAAAAAGCTTGCCATCTGTTGGAAAACACTATGCATCCATTGTATACTCACTGCATACATGTTTCATACGCTCTACCCCTCCAGCATCCGTCCACTGAGATTTCATCCGCGCAAGAAGTTTTGAGCTGCACAAAACTTTTTGAGCGGATGAACCTTCCACTGCGTATGATATACATCCGCAACAAATACTGGCAACAAACGTTCTACGTCCGTTATCATCCATTAAACGTCCGCTATATCCTCTCTGTATCCTCTGGCCATCCCCTCAACTCACACCCGCTGCAACTGAAAACGGAAAGAGGGAGGAAACAAAAGGTACACGGAACGTCTACACAGCGTTAGTAGCACAGAAATAGAAAGGATGTAAGCAGATGCATCTCGTATATAAAGGATTAAAACGGACAAAACGTTTGTATCTGTGATGTATTTCGTATATTTAGGATGTCTGGAGTATGTCTAGAGTATGTAGAAGGACACCTAGTGGGAAACTGATATTTCCTATAAAAAGGGGGAGAAAACCACCTGGATCTCAGTATGAGTCCAGCAGCTATGGTGTACAGACCTCTTCATCCTTGGTCTTGCTCTTCCACATCATCCATTGTTCTCCACCATGGATCATGACACAATCCATATGGTAGCTGTGATCATTCATCACCAGAACCAAGCCCTGTTCAGACTGTTTCACCTTTTATACAGAAGGAGAAGAAGGAGACGTCCAAGAGCTGTGTGGGTCCGAGGGTGGATTGTGGGAAGAATGGAGTTTGGACTGTATGACCAGCTGATGGTGGAGCTGAGGAATGAAGAACCTCGTGCATTCCATCACTTCATGAGGATGCCACCAGCCATGTTTGATGAACTTGTAGAGCGTCTGAGACCCAGGTTGACCAAGCCGAGCACCAACTTCCGTCCCAGCCTAGACCCTGAACTGAAGGTGGCACTGACTCTGCGCCACCTGGCCTCTGAAACCACATACAAAAACATGCAGTTTGCACGGAGGATGCCACACAACAGCATCAGCAAAGTGGTCAGAGAAGTGGTGCAGGCCATCATCGAAGAATACGTGGAGGAGCTCCTCAAGTGTCCCACCACTGAACAAGGCTGGAGAAAAGTTGCAGAAGAGTGGTATCAGAGGTGGAACTTTCCCCACACCGTTGGAGCCATAAATGGGAAGTATGTGGCCTGCAAAGCTCCAGCCAACTTAGGGTCCACTTATTACAACTACAAGGGCTTCTTCGGTATCATCCTCTTTGCCATGGTTGATGCTGACTACAAGTTCATGTACATCGATGCTTCAGGCAACGGCCCATCTTCAGATGCCCAGGTATACAATGCCAGTGACCTCAAGGAGGGGTTGGAACGCAACCTCATCATGGGTTTTCCAGATCCAGACCCCCAACCCAATGACACACAAAATGTGCCCAACTTCATCGTTGGTGATGACACCTTCTCCCTCAGAACCTACCTCATGAAGCCATACACTTCAAGATACCTCACCCATGAAGAGAGGATCTTCAACTACAGGCTGTCCAGGGCAAGACGGGTGGTGGAGAACACTTTTGGCATCCTCGCCAACAGGTTCCAGATACTTCTCACCACCATGCAGCATCACTCACAGATTGTGAGGAGCATCGTGGAAGTTTGCTGCATCCTGCACAATCTCATGCGCACCCGCTACCCAGTGTTGCAGAACAGACTTTTCGACTGTCAAAAAGGAAATGGGGACATGGAGCCTGGTGAATGGAGGCAAGGACAAAACCTGATAGACACGGTGGATGTACAAGGCCAAAACAGAGCTTCACGTGAAGGGAAGAAGCAGCGCAACCAACTGAGACACTGGTGCAACTCCCCAGCTGGAGCAGTGGAGTGGCAAGACAGGATGATAGATGATTAATGGATGCTTCCTTGAAGCTGTGGCATAACACTGATGAGATTGTGCCCTGTATGTTGAGTGGCCCTACAATGAATAGGGCATTAATAAAGAGCTTTGTTTATTTTGAAATGTGTTGATCAATGAATAAATTGTTATTGATAATAAAGGTCCATATGTGTGGCAGCTGGGGAGGTGGACCATACAGTCCCACTCTGCTTGCACTGGAGGTTTATCTATCCCACAACCATCCCTCTCTATCCCACAGCTATCCTTATCTATCCCACAACTATCCTCATCTATCCCACAACTATCTTTACCTATCCCACAAGCATGCAAAGGCTTAACCATTTTTTCAAAGTTTTCACCAACACTTTATTAAGTAAAAAAAAATGAACCAAGTGTGTGAACCAAAGATAACCTTTATTAATAACCGTCTTAAGTAAACTGTATTACTTTATTTAAAAAAGCAAAATAAACCAAGCAAAGTGTCTTAAGCAAAGATAAAGTGAACAACTCAATCTCTGGCACTATTCTCAGTCACTCTGAGTCATGTCCATGGTCTTAGCTGTTAAGCGGGAGGGACTGTGGAGGTGCTGTGGCTTGAGTTCTCTTCTGAGGAGCCATTAGGGTGCTTGGCCCTAAGAGTACAACAGGGGATGGTGTGTTCAGGAAGCTGTCTGAGACCTGACTCAGTTCCGTGAGTTTGAGAGGCCCTTCATCAAGTATCTGGGATGTGAGGCACAAGACTGATGACAGATTGTCTGTTGACAGGCTTGGCTGTGGGGTGGAGGAAGGAGGAGTGTAGTGGGGCTGTCTGGTCTGTAGCTGGGTGAGGTGTGGCATCTGTGGCATGCAATGAACCTGGGCCTGGACTGGGAAGTTCTGCTTCTGCTGTGGGAAGTCCTGGTAGTGGTAGCCTTGGTAGGTGAGGGGCTGTTGAAAGCCGTGGAAGGGCTGTGACATCGCCTGGGGTGGAGGAGCAGACCTGTACTAGGTAGGAGCAGTTTCAGCTGGGCCTGGAGGGTTGTGCAGAAGTGCTGTGATCTTCTGCTTCATCACCTGGTACTGGGCCTCGGGCATATCCCTCAAGGTGTGGCTCACGTAGGTGATGAAATTGTGGCGGCTGGAGGATCCTCTGTCCAATTGGACCAGCTGAGAGAGCAGTTCTGTGCTGGTCTTCATTGTGTCCCTGATCTCCAACAGGACAGTGTGGCTCTGGCCCTCTGTTCTGCCTCTCTGCCTGCATCCTGTGGAGCTGGGGGTGGGGGTTGGGGTGTGTTGGTCTCTGGTGGCTGCCACTTCTTCCTCCATTTGTGACAGGGGATCCTCCAAGTCTGCCGGCATGGGGAGTGTAGCTGTCGGGGGGGTCTCTGCCGTGGGGCCATGTGAAGACACTTGCCTGGACAGGCTAGCTGTCTCCTGGCTGGAAGAGGACTGGCTGTCTGTGGGCTGTCTGAGGGAGAGGGGTGTCAGAGGGGCTGCTCCTCGGTGGCGGACCTCACCGTCCAGGAAACTGCACTTGGCCATGATGTACATCTCCCGGTCAGTGAGCTTGACAGCGTCTTGGCCAGATTTTTTGAGGTTTAGCTTGCCATACCAGGTGTGCATGTGTTTCCACCATCCCAGGAGTACATCTGCAGTGTAGCCCAGGCTCTCTGCCTTGTCTCTCCAATCTGCCTGCTTCTTCTTGGTGTCGCGATACAGTCTGTGGCCCTTTCTCCAGAGTTACTCGTTCTCCCTCAGCCATTCCAGCACCTCATCCTCATGCTCCTCGGAAAGGGTGTACTGTTTCCTCTCTCCCTTCTCCTTCCCTTGCCTCTTCCTCCCTCTAATAGGGCCTTCAGCAGCAGGGCCTTCAGGGGCTTGAGCAGCAGGGCTTTGAGGGCCTTGGGGCTGGTCCACCACACTAACAGCAGTAGCAGTAGCAGCAGCACCACCACCACCACCAGCAGCAGCACCAGCAGCACCACCAGCAGCAGCACCACCAGCAGCACCACCAGCAGGAGAAGCACCAGCAACTTCAGAGTCAGTGCCAAGGGGTGGGATGGTGGTTCTGTCCTTCTTGCCAGGGCTGTCACGAGTAGGCATGGGCTTTCTCTTCTTCCTTGACTGATGAACCATGGTGTTATTCGAAGATGTATGTGGCAGCACATCTTTCCTCTGAATGCTGACTGCGTGCAAGCTGCCTCCTTTTATATCCGCGGAGCTGACGCAATTCATACTCCCTGCATGCACAGTGAACACTTTGCATCTGATATATATCCTCTATGCTTTGCTTCCTATAGGCGTCCGTGATGCATCTGCATCATCTGCTATGCATCCGCCCCTTCCGCTATGCGTCTGCTTCGCAATTCTCACCCAGAACCCCTGCGGATGTGTCATCCGCTTCTATCCGCTGTCATCCGCTAGGCTTCCTACGAACATCCGTTTAACATCCCCACTACGTACTACCCCCTTCCGTTCTTTTCCGTTCTGTTTATGCAAATTTTCACCACTTTTTGGAGTGGATGACAACGGATGGAGCCACCCCCAAAATTTTGCTCGTCCACTGTATCCTTTATGAATACGTTTTGCGTCCATTGGCCAGTGGGACAGGGCCTTTACAGAGATGTTATGAAGAAGAAAGTTGGAAGAAAGTGAGATTATCATAAATGTCAGATTGAATTTCTGGAGAAAAGACAAAATGTAGCACAACCCATACAACTACATACATTCCAGTATGAAGAACAAGTCCATTTCTTATTTCTTCCTTGTCATTTAAACTATTATCTTGTCTTTTTAAGCAACAATTCTGAACCATTTTATATGCGAGAATCCTTCAGGTATTTCAATATAGGTGTTGTGTCCCCTGAGTCTTCTTTCTGGTAGGCTAGCTGAGAAGAAGTCACAGGTCACCATAATAATGAAGCCACTTCACTCTTTTGAGGAAGCTGACATGGGGGCAGTCTGTGTGTCATTTTAACAGAATAACAGAGCTTTGAGTCTTCTAGGCCAACCCCCTGCCCAAGCAGAAATCCTTATACCATTTCAGTTTATTAGTTTGCCAGTCTTACTAAATGTGGTTCCTGATCTGGACATAGTAGTCTATAAGAGCCATGGTGGCACAGTGGTTATAATGCAGTACTGTAGACTACTTCTGCTGGCTGCTGGCTGCCAGCACTTTGGCAATTCAATTTGCACCAGGTTTAAGGTTGACTCAGTAAAATGAGGACCCAGGTTGTTGGGGGCAATAGGCTGGCTCTGTAAACCATTTAGAGAAGGCATAAAGCACTGTGAAGCAGTATATAAGTCTAAGTGCTATTGCTATTGCTATATGTAATCAGACCAATGCAGAAGAGAAACAAAGCATTCTACCTTTTAATTTTGATAATATCCCACTCTTAATGAAGCCTAGGGATTGAATGTCTTTTTTTTTTTTTTTTGTATCATTGGCTCATTTTTCACTTGTGAACTAAGTAGACACCGGATCACTTCTGTTTGTACTGGTTTCCATTGTGATCCCACACCTCTTCAGCCTATACTCATATCTTTGAGTTTTCCTACTTTGTGTTTCTTCCTATTAAAATCAGTCTTGCTGGTTTTTGTGTATTATCTCAGTTTGCCAAGATCTACCCAATTTTTGATACTGTCCTTTAAAATATTTTTCATCTCCCCTTTTTTGTGTCATACGCATATTTTAAAATCATTTTAATCCTGTAAAACAAATCAATTCTTGAATGAAGGTGAATGTACATGTCCTGGGATAATGTTGCAGGATCCAATCTTGGTTGGTCTCCGAGAGTAGAATTGTTCCTTCCTATTTCTCCGGAACATAAGGGCAGGAAGGGGGAGAAGGGCTTTTAGAATTGCAAGTTTTTGTTATATTAATCTAACAATAAAAGTAGTTCTATATTTGTGATTTGGCTTCCTGGTTTGGACTACCTTGAAAGGCTGCCACATGGCCTAGGACAGAGTTCTAAGATGCACTATTGACAGGGAAACATTGATGTACATTCACTGTATGATTTTTAAGCAGTCCTGTATCTAATCTAACTCAAATGTTGTCATCTTTTTTACTATTAATCTCATAGGCAAACACTGCTAAAGTCCAGTATTCCACATCTATTGCATATCCACGATCAGCTGAACTGGTTACTGCATAAAAAATGAGATTGGTGTGGTTTGACATGATTTACACTTGATAAATTCATGCCGGTCCTTGCCAAGCAATTCATTCTTTTCTAAATGTTCACAATCAACAGTCTATTTTGGAGTTTTGCTTGGCATCAATCTCAAGTTGATTAGTCTTTTTTTTATGCTTCCTTTCACTTCCTTTCTGAAGATAGGAACAATATTGACAATTCTTTCATTTTCTGGCACTTGGTCCATCTTCCATAATTTCTTCTGTGATCTTCTAAGATCAGAGAAATGGACCCTATTGTGATATTTTAATTGCATAAGTAAGGATAACTAGTATTTAATTCTTGCAGGCAGGAAGACAGCCTCCTGAGAAAGCAACCTTGGCCCATTTTTTTCTGCTACAAAACAAAAGAATGTTTTGTGGTATCAGTGATTCCACTTCTGCATTTACTTATTGCATTGCATTTCACTGTGAGCAAATACCTCCGTTCCAATTGGACTCTGTGCACTATAACAGGCATGCCCCTGTCCTCCACTTACAAGTTGCTATTCCATGACTAATTCATCCAGAGCTACAAGGCATCCTACAGCCCCAAGGGAAATTCCGCAATCTTGGGTTATGGTAACTATAAGTCCTGTAGAAGGAAAGAAAGATGACCTTGAGAGAAATCTGCAAGAACTATCATGGGAAGTGATAGTACCACTTTATACTGCATTTCTGAGACGATCCTTGAATATTGTGTCCAGTTCTGGTCACCAGTATTCAAAAAAGATGCTGAGGTCCTAGAAAGAGTGCAGAAAACAGCACCAAAAATGATAAGGGATCTGGAGGCTGCAGTAAATTATACAATGAATGGATAAGGGAACTAGGTATGTTTAGCCTAATGAAGATAAGGCTCAGGGGAAACAAGATAACAATGTTCCAATACCTGAAAGACTGTCTGATGGGATTTATTTTCCATAGTACTTGAGGGCAGAACAAGAAGCAATAAATGGAAACTTGTGAGAGGGAAAGTCAACCTGGAAATAAAGAAGAATTTTCTGACAGTGTGTCCATGGAACAGCTTGCCTCCCAGAGCTGTGGGTGCTTCATTGCTGGAGGTTTTCAAGAAAAGATTGAACAAACATTTGTTCAGGATGGTATAGGGCAGTGATGGCAAAACTTTTCGGCACTGAGTGCTGACATGGGAGCGTGTATGCATTAGAAACCAGAAGAGCAGCTCCCTGATGCATGTGTGCAAGAGCACCAGAAATTGGAAGCTTAGTGTCAGGCGGAGCTCCATTCAAAATCCAGGAAAGAAATACTTAGACTCTTTAGTTTAGAGAAAAGATATCTTTTACTGAAAGTGAAGTGGAAGCAACCAAAGAATTCTGAATCTGAGAAATTAGGTGCGCAATTCACATATACAAAATGATGGAAATGTTCCCACCCCCAATAGTTCAGATGACACTTCCAATTAGAAGTTGTGAATATGATCATGTGGGCATCTTCAGGTGATGATGAGGCCTCTGTCCGTTGACCTTGGCATATTTTGATAACGGGTTGCAGTTGCGCAGAGAAAAGAAAGCTAAGCAAGAAATAGAAACCTAACTCTATTGTATGCTCCCCCCCCCCATTTACACAACAGAAGAATTTAACACCTCCAGCTCACTTCCCAGACTTTCCCTTCTTCCCCCCGTTACTTATGGCAATCGAAAGATGCAAAGCAATAGTAGAAGATCTTGAAGGCTGACATTTAGCTTCCTGGTACACGCATGCATGCCAGCCACCTGGTCTTCCAGTTTCTAATGCTCGTGCATGCATGAAGATCAGCTGGCCAGTGCATGCATGTGTTCTGGGGAGCTGCTCTTCCAGTTTCCGGTGCTCCTGCATACACAAAGACCAGCTGGCCAGCGCACACATCAATGTGTGTTGGCGCACCAACTCTCACGTTTCTGCCGTGAGTCTCACGATTTTTTGTCATTTCTCACGGTCTCACGGCAAGGCTCCTCAATCTCAGGCAAATTTAAAACACTTTTTTTTTTTCAAATTTGGGGGTCGGCTTATATGTGAGTATATACGGTAATCATTTTTCTTCCTGTCTGTCCGCCACTTTAAAAGAGGAGTAGGCCCTGGGAACGAGGCTAGTTTCCCAGTAGTCTTTGTAAGTTCAGCACGGGAAAGTGATCACAATCGTATAAACATGGCAAAAAGAGGTGGTGATTTTTCAATGGAAGAAAGAAAGCTGCATCTTCTTACAACAGGGAACACAAATAAAACATTTAAATAAACTGTTAATGACTTTCCTCGATGGAAAAGGGGTTTGTTTAATCTTGATCGGGAAAAAAATAGAATCTCACTATTTTTTATAGAATCTCCAGATTTTTTTTCCTGGGTCTCCAGATTTTCCTTTATCGGGGGTTGGCAGGTCTGACACATGCATGCGCCAAGCCGGTGCATGCATGCAAACACCAGATCCCAGAAGAGATTGACAACTGACATGCTCAGAGAATTAGCTCTGTGTGCCTCTTCTGGCACACATGGCATATGTTCACCATCACGCGTATAGGATCTCCTGCCTTAGGCAAGGGGTTGGCCTCGAAGACCTCCAAGATCCCTTTCAGCCTGTGATTCTAGTGAAAATACAGATTGATAATCTCCATAAAGCCAGACCAGATGCAAGAGTAAGCATATCTTTTATCAATCATATTAGATTATTTTAAGAACTGAAATAAAAAAGGAGGCTACTAGTGCAAAGAGAAACGAAAAGTGGCTATTTCTTCCTACTGAACTTGTAGGAGAACTCAGTTGCTTTCAGAAAATGACCAAATTTATGCATGAAGGGAAAGGCATATATTAAAGAACTGTCTGCATAGATCAGATTTTTTTAAAGGAAAAATTGCAGGAAAGAAGTATGCACACCAGCAAAGCTGCACAGAAAAATGTATCAATAAGGAAGAAATCTATACAGTTTTTTTTTTTTTTACTGGATTAAAAAATTATGGGGCTGAGCAAAATTTGCAATTGCTAAGATGGGAAATTCAGCAAAAATGAAATGGCCATATATGCCTGTGGATATTTCACTTTAGAAATGAATCACCAGTTTTCTGCCAAAGCTCTGGTGTTTGCATTCCAGGCAGAAATTTGGCAGCTGAATCTTCACACAAAGCAATGTTGCATTTATGGAATTTCTGTCTGAGTTACAGCACATTGCTGCAAAAATCCTGATATTCAATGAATGGCAAGTAAAATGTGACCTCCAAGTATTGTATTTATATGCAAACTAGATTTTCATCCCTTTCTTTAAAATTGCTTTTACTGAATTGAATTTTATTGCTCACATCTCAGGACTGTATATTATCAAAGTTAGCCTGAATTTTAATCTTCTAAACTACAGATGATTAATTCTTCTGGTGTGCCGAACAAATCCCTTGAAAACAGGCTATTCATCACCCCCCACCTCTATTATCCTCCATCTTTAAAGAAAATGTTGCCAATAATACCTCCTTCTCATCATGCATGCGAGACGCCCTATGCACGCATGCACTCATATGTACAGGTACTCCTTGACTGACGATCATAATTGAGCCCAACTGTTTTGATGTTAAATGAGACATTTGTTAAGTGAGTTGTGCTCCATTTTACAACCTTTCTTGCCACAGTTATTGAGTGAGTCACTGCTGTTGATAACTTAGCACCCTGGTTGTTAAATGAATCTGGCTTCCTCATTGACTTTGCTTGTCAGAAGGTTACAAAAGGTGATCATATGACCCTGGGACACTGCCATCATCATAAACATGTGCCAGTTGTCATGATCTGAATTTTGATCACTTGATCATGGGGGTATTGCAAAGGTCGTAACTGTGAAAAAATGGTCATAAGTAACATTTTTCAGTGCTATTGTAACTTCAAATGGCCTCTAAATAAACAGTTGTAAATTAACTAGCTGTATACACACACACTGTAATAATTTTATATTAGCAATAGCACTTAAACTTATATACTGTTTCACAATGCTTTACAGTCCATTCAAAGGGTTTACAGGGTCAGCCTATTGCCCCCAACAATCTGGGCTTGTATTTTACTGATCTCCGAAGGATGGAAGACTGAGTCATCCTTGAGCCAGTGAGAATCAAACTGCTGGCAATTGGCAGAATAAAATCACACATTGCAATGACTTGCATGTCAGTGAATACTTCAGCTTCAACCATAACAACACAAGAGCACACAATAGATACAAACTCAAGTTTAACTGCACCAAACTTGATTGCAGGAAATACGACTTCAGCAACAGAGTGGTCAGTATCTGGAATACTCTACCTGACTCTGTAGTTTCTTCCCCAAACCCCAAAAACTTTAACCTTAGACTGTCTACTATTGACCTCACCCCTTTCCTAAGAGGTCTGTAGGAGGCATGCATAAGTGCACCAATGTGCCTACCATCCCTGTCCTATTGTTTCTTTTATTTTTCTTATATGTACCCATTTCATGTATTTATAACTATGTATATACTAACACCTATTATCTTGTAAGCAATTGACAAATCATAATAAATAAATAAATAAAAATAAATTAAAAAATTAGCCTGTAATGCTGCATTGTAATCACTGTGCCACCATGGCTCTTTATTAAACCCATTGGAGGCCATAAAGTACAAGATATTTTAATTCACAGAATCTCCGTTATGCTGCTTCTGCTGTTCTGTTCTAATCCTGCACTGTGCTATCTGGTCAAACATTTTCCAAGTGGTAGGAAAAGAGAAAAGCACAATGTCACCAGAACTGCCAACGTTATGCAAAATGAGAGCACCTGAAGACTTTCAAAGAAAGATCCTCCTTTGCTTCTGTTTTTTTTTACATTTTACATTCTTCCTTCTGCCCCCACCTCCATATATATATGTGGTATTCAGCTTTGTTCGGGTATTTTCCCATGTCATTATAGTTGTGCTTTTAAAGTTGTAGCAAAATCACCGGCTTGATCCACAAAAACACACTGAGACATAATGGAGACCTAGAAGATGAACAGACCTATGGAACAGCTGTCCTGCCCGACATAAGAGATACTACAGACAAAATCAGTAAGACACTACACGGGCATCACATCAAGACTGCCTTCAAAACAGACAAAAAAATAGCAGCCATCCTTAGAAACCCCAAAGACAAAATTGACCTGGAAAACCAAGGCATATATGAAGTCCCCCGTGCATCATGCCCAGCCACAAACATTGGACAGACCAATAGAAGAATAAGTACCTGCCTGGATGAACACAAAAATGCAGTAAAAGAGCTGGAACACACTTCCTCACTAATCCAACACATGAAAGCCACAATCATAGCATCAACGTCAATGGCACCAAAACCCTAACCACAAGAGAAAACCCCAGCCACAGAATCATCAGAGAAGCCATAGAGATTGAAAAAAGACCTGAAAGCATGAATATAAGAGATGATTCCACCAGACTGTCAACTATTTGGAAGCCTGCACTCTCACAAACAAAAAAAAATCTCCACATCACAAGCCAGGCAAACACCTGGACACAAACAGCCCCCCCCCCGATACCTCCAGCTCAAACACACTCCAACTGGGCACCCAGATGAAACCCAGCTTCCAAATAAATGATAGCCATCCATTTACTTGGAGCCAAGCTGCACTAAAAGCCTCCAATACAGGAACAGACTGTTGCCAGCCAATCAAGACAAAAAAAGCCACAAAGCAGACAAGATATTAGAAACACCAATCAAGCAGAACACAGCAAATTCCAAGACCAATAAACACAGACCAAGACTCCCAACCAATCAGGATGACAAAAAAACTATTCTGGCACAGCTGTAGGCTAGCCCCAAATTTAAAACTGAAACAACTGTAAAAGTCTGACTCACAGAAGAACACAAGCCTGATGATGGCAGATGAGATTCTGCTGAAATGTTGCTACAACTTTAAAAGCACAACTACAATGAGGTGGGAAAATACCTGAACAAAGCTGAACAGCATACATGTAAGTACCCGCAAAAACTTAAGAAACAAATACACACACACACACAGATAGCTTTCAGTGCAGCTTGGCTCCGTGTGAAGGGATGGCTGCTCTTCATTAGCAAGCTGAGTTTCACCTGGGTGCCTGGTGGGGGGGTGTTTGGGTTGGAGCTATCAGAGGGAGTCTATTTTTGCCCAGGTGTTTGCCTGGCTTGTGGCATGGAGATCTTTCTATTTGAAAGTGCAGGCTTCCAAATGATTGACAGTCTGCTGGAATCATCTCTTCTATTCATGCTGTCAGGTCTTTTTTCAATCTCTATGGCTTCTCTGATGATTCTGTGGTTGGGGTTTTCTATAGTGGCTAGGGTTTTAGTGCCATTTAAGTTGTTTGTTTATTTCCGTTTCCATGGTGAACTTGATTTTGGGGTGTGTGTTGTTTAGGTGTGTTAGGAAGTTGTTTAGGTTTTCTTTTCCATGGGGCCAAATCACAAATGTGTCATCGATGTATCTTAGCCATAGTTTGGGTTTGTGGGTGGCATTAGCCAGGGCTCTGGATTCGAATTCTTCCATGAACAGGTTTGCAATGATGGGTGACAGTGGTGATCCCATAGGGGCTCCTTCAATTTGCTTGTATCTTTGTCCTTTGTATATGAAATATGTGTTGGTTAGGCAGTGTTCTGTTAGTTCCATGAGGTCTTTAGCTGGTTGGTATTTATTTTTGATGATTTCAAGAGTTTCTTTTATTGGGACTTGAGTGAATAGTGAAACCACGTCGAAACTTACAAGCAGATCACGTAGAACAAGAAGAGAACCCCAACCACAGAATCATGAGAGAAGCCATAGAGATTGAAAAGGTATGCTTTCTTTGTGTATTTTTGGGAGGCCGTATAATTTGGGGATCACCACTGTCACCCATCACTGCAAACCTGTTCATGGAAGAATTCGAATCCAGAGCCCTGGCTAATGCCACCCACAAACCCAAGCTATGGCTAAGATAAATCGATGACACATTTGTGATTTGGCCCCATGGAAAAGAAAACCTAAACAATTTCCTAACACACCTAAACAGCACACTCCCCAAAATCAAGTTCACCATGGAAACGGAAATAAACAAATAACTACCATTCCTAGATGTACTAATCTACAAAAGAACAGATGGCACAAAGAGACACACCGTATACCAGAAGAAAACACACACCAACCGCTACCTCAACACCCAATCCCACCACCACCCAGCACAGATAAATTCCATGGCCAAAACACTAATTTCCAGAACCAAACGCGTGGCAGACAAGACACATATAAAGACTGAACTATACACCCTGACTAAAGTATTGACATCCAACGGCTTCCACAAAAACGAAATCACCAACTTGATCCACAAAAACACACCAAGACATAACAGAGACCTAGAAGATCAACAGACCTATGGAACAGCTGTCCTGCCCTACATAAGAGGTACTACAGTCAAAATCAGTAAGATACTACACAGGCATCACATCAAGACTGCCTTCAAAACAGACAAAAAAATAGCAGCCATCCTTAAAAACCCCAAAGACAAAATTGACCTGGAAAACCAAGGCATATACGAAGTTCCCTGTGCATCATGCCCGGCCACATACATTGGACAGACAAATAGAAGAATAAGTACCCGCCTGGATGAAGACAAAAATGTAGTAAAAAAAGCTGGAACATACCTCCTCACTAGTCCAACACATGAAAACCACAGGTCACAACATCAACTTCAATGGAACTAAAACCCGAGCCACTATAGAAAACCCCAGCCACAGAATCATCAGAGAAGCCATAGAGATTGAAAAAAGACCTGAAAGCATGAATAGAAGAGATGATTCCAGCAGACTGTCAATCATTTGGAAGCCTGGACTCTCAAATAGAAAGATCTCCACACCACAAGCCAGGCAAACACCTGGGCACAAACAGACTCCCTCTGATACCTCCAGCTCAAACATACCCCCACCAGGCATGCAGATGAAACCTAGCTTCCTAATAGATAATAGCCATCCTTTCACGCGAAGCCAAGCTGCACTGAAAGCCTCCAATACAGGAACAGAGTGTTGCCAGCCAATCAAAGCCACAAAACAGACTGAAGAAACTAGAAACACCAATCAAACAAACTCCAAGTCCAATAAACCCAGACCAAGACTCCCAACGAAACAGGATGTAGAAAAAAACATCCTGCCACAATAATAGGCTCGCCTCAAATTTAAAACCAACGGCTGTGAGACCCTGACCCACATACAAACTCAATACAGAAGCCTGATGATGGCAGATGAGATTCTGCTGAAACGTTGCTACAACTTTAAAAGCACTACAATGACGTGGGATAATACCCGAAGGAAATATTATCTGCATTCATTAAAGTATCAATGAAGGAAGTATTAACTGTGTGTATATATATATATATATATATATATATA
>BLBF01000042.1:10531038-10590750 GCA_015471245.1 Laticauda colubrina | reverse complement strand
ATATATATCAACACAGCAAACTGTAAAACTGGTATGCTGAGCATCACAACAAATGCAGGCCTCCTCCGGCAAATGTGTTCAATTAGGATTAGATGTCAGGGCCATGCGGACACTGGGAGTGTAAGATCAACGTTCAGCAAAAATGAAATTCTGCTCAGTGCCAAGAACAGCAAAATCCAGCAAAACTGAAATTAGTTAGAGGTGTGTTGTTTCCCCATATTCAGACTTACATTTTTCTTTGTAATGCAACCCATGTAAGGAGTCATTTGTGCCCTATTCTTTCTTCTTTGCTCCACATCACAATGTGCATATAGTTTACCAAGGCAATCCAGAAAATGAATATTAGGAAACTGCTTCCCATGGATCCATCCAACCATTCAAATCCATTTAATCATCTCATGAAAGCAGAGCTGAAATAACTTGGCCATGTTGAAAAGGAAAGCTAAAACAGAATGTGGAAGTTGCATCTATGTTTCATTTTACTTTTAGTGATCCATTGCACTTCCATGCTTTCATGGATGATATTAAAGGTTGCTAAGGTCAGCTATTTGCCAAAATCCATTCTTAGTTTAGGAGACTGTGATGGCTGTGTTTAATATATGGCAACCTTACAGAACAGTCATGCAAGGATATTTCACAATTGCTCCATGAATTTTTAGCACAATTATGTTGTGTAATGTTCCAAACTAAATTCCTTGTCACAAGGCCATTTCAAAAGTTGCAAATTTGGTGGTTGGGGAGGTGGGAGGAAATTGGAGGATCTCAATAAGTTTAATTTTTTTAAAAAAACTTTTATGCATGTGTGTGGTGAAATATTGCACTCAGTCAATCTCCTTATGTTGGCTTATTTTGCTTGATTTAATGTAGTTCTGCTGATTTTTTTGAAGAGAGATAGTAAGACACTCAGAACATTAAGAGCTGCCCTTGCAAATGCATGACCTCCCCAGTCCAGATTCAAGATTTCAGTTGTTATGCATGCTGAGACCTCTCCTTGTAATTTGTCTGTGAATGTATAATAGTGTAATCATAGTTGTTGCATTTTGTTGATAATATGGGTGGGGAGAGTGTTCCCTTCTGTGCTTTTGTAGAAAAGCCACACCATCTTGCTACTTGCAACTCACAACAATAACTGTCATGTAGACAACTCTGGTGACTTCTTGGTTGGGCTCTCTTTGACAACAATGTGGGACAAAATGCAACCAGTCAACTCCTAATTTGGGAAGAGGGGAGAAGCATCAGGAGAGAAGCAATAGTTTTCCAGAAACTATTCACATGACTGAAATACTAAACTTTTATTTTAATATTTTTATGTTAAAATCACTCATCTGAGCCTGAAAATTGAAATCAATTAACCTTTGGACCATAAATCTATTTATGGGAAGGGGGTCAGTTTGTGTTGCACAATATAGCTGCATCTGATGGAAGAGAATATTTGTAGCTCAGGATTGAACTGTGGGGTCCTTGGTGCTTGGTTGTTTTCTGGTAATCCTTTCATTACCAAACTGGGTAACATCATCAGTACACTAGTACATTTTATCTAGTTTGCTAATGAAAAAACTACAAAAGAACAATTCAGCTCAGAGTGCACAAGGTACCCCTAAAACTGCATTTCCCTTTGCATTTTATATATAAGCATATTTGTTTCCCCATAGGTGTCAAATATACAGTATCAAAGCAGTTAATGCCTGCAATTGTCATTATTACACAAATAAAGCTTGACCTCTTCTGAACAGGGGTTGCTTGTATCAAGAGTTATGCCTTGCTGACCTCCTCCTAAATCATTTAGTTAAAGAAGATGTGGGGAGGGAACCTACCATAATGATATGGAAGGACTCAAATATAGTCAATGAAGACTATGAAGACAGAGGCAGATCTTGGGATATATCTTCCCCATCTACTAAAGTTTTCCTATGTTGTAGGATAGATGTAGAAGCATTCAGAGTCTCATTTTTTCTATTTTTATTCTGCTTCTGTCAGATCCATTAAAGGGTTAAGTGTAACAACGAAAGGCCTTTGGGACTGTTCATGCTACTTATCCACAGTATTTTATCAACTGTTCTGAAAAGTTCTATGCCCTTTGATATATAAAGGTATAGGTAACATAAATTGTTGCTTACTGTTCATGTCACCCTTTCCCTGCTTTTTTCTGCCTTCATCCTATTCTTTCCAGTTAACTTGTTTGAAGTTTGTGAATGTTCTGTATAAAGAATAGTAGACTCCTAAATACAGGTTTCCGATTGGCTAAAAACTTGAATGGGGATTGGTTCAAAAACTTGAATGGGGATTGGTTCAATCCACATAGCTGCTCAAAGGCGGCAAATATTAAATACCTTTCATTGGCTACAAGCTGGCAGAGAAAAACCTATAAAAGGCTGCCGCAGCTTGAGCCAATGTTCCGTTTTTCAACTGTGTTATAAAATAAAGACTTTGTTCTTGGAACCCAGTCTACCTCATGTTTTTCTGGACGGAACACTGGCGACGAAGGTGGGATTGTCCTAAACATGAGACTGAGCACGCGGTGACAGATAAAACCAGACGAAGAACAATGGCTGGAAACAACGTGCCACCCGCACCCTTCAATCCCAATGAAGAGGATTGGGAATCCTACGTAGACCGTTTCCAGATGTACCTGGAGAGCAATGAGATGGAGGAAATCTCAGACCAGCGCAAGAGAGCTGTTTTCTTGACACACTGTGGGCCCGCAATCTTCAAAATGGCCAAGGCCTTGGCGAAGCCCCAAGATGTTAAACAATTGACTTGGACAGAGCTCCAAAGAACATTAAAGGCCCACTATGGACCGGTGGTGTCAAATTTAATAAAGCGGCACGAGTTTTATCGGAGAGACCAGAAAGAAGGCGAAACCATCGCTGATTTTGTGGCAGCCCTCCGACAAATAGAGGGAGCGTGCGAGTTTCTGAACTTAGATGAAGCGATGCGGGATCAAGTAATATTGGGGTTAAGAGACTCTAATATACAGAGCAAGCTACTGAATAAACCCAACATATCAGTAGCCGAAGCGATCACAGAAGCCTCGGCCGCTGAAGCCGCAAAAAAATCGTCAGATAAAATGAAACAAATGAACGCGAACAACGACGAAACAAGCCCGGCCAGAGGGAAAAAACAATCTCCCACCACCACTCATTACGAAGAATTCAACGAGACATCAGAATCTGGGGAAGAAGACGATGAAATCCACCGCCTAAACACCAACAAGAAAGGGTGCGAAAACAGAAATCGGTGGGAATGCGCTGGCTGCGGGGGAAACCATCCTCGAGCCGATTGCAGATTCCTCGATGCCATTTGCAGAACATGCAAGAAAAGGGGGCATATCAAGAGAGTCTGCAGAAACAAAAAGAATTACAGCCCAAAAAGATGCAGTGACTCCCCAGCAAAGACTGAGCCAAAACTATCCGAGAGAAAGTGGTAGTGAAACAAGCAAGCCACTAACTGAGAGAAAGCATACCAGACTTTCACTATCAGAAGCGCTCAGACGGAAAGCGGGAAGAAGGTAAAAATAATTGTAAAAATTGAAGACAACCCCTGCGAAATGGAGGTTGACTCTGGATCTTTCCTATCAATGGTGTCATGGGACACCATCAAAAAACTGGTCCCAGACATCAAGATCAAGGAACTCCAGAGACAAAAACTAACCCTCAAGGACTATCAAGGAAACCAAATTCCTGTAGTAGGCCTAGGACATTTCCGAGTCGCCTACAGACAACATGTCGCAGTACTACCATTAACGATAGTCGACCGAGATCGATCAAGCCTCCTGGGCATCGAATGGTTCACACCATTGGGCATCGGGATGACCAGAGTAGACCGGGTGGCCGCAACTGACTGGGTAGAAGACCTGATCCAAGAATTCCAGGACGTTTTCGATGGCTCCCTAGGCAGGTATCGGGGGACCCCAATTTCTTTTAGTCTAGACCCCCAGGTAGCCCCTAAAAGACTAAAGGCCAGACGAGTTCCTTTTGCTCTAAAAGCAAAAATAGAGGAACAACTAAATAAATTAATAGATCAAGGGGTTTTAGAACCGGTCGACCATGCTAAATGGGAAACACCAATTGTAACGCCGATTAAACCAGACGGGTCGGTTCGAATCTGTGGCGACTACAAGGATACCCTGAACCATGCGCTGCAACAAAGCGCATACCCGGTGCCAGTCGTGCAGCACCTATTACACTCTCTTGGGGGAGGAAAAATTTTCACTAAACTAGACCTAGCACAAGCTTACCAACACCTCCCAGTAGACCCCTTAACGGCTGAAGCACAAACAATAGTGACTCACAAAGGGGCATTCAAATGTAACAGACTCCAATTTGGAGTAAGCATAGCCCCAGGTATTTTCCAGAGTCTCATGGAACGCCTGTTAAATGGTATAAAAGGGGTCATACCATACTTTGACGACATCCTAATTTCGGCCAAAGATGCAACCCAGCTTAAGAAAAGACTTAAAGATGTCCTAAATAAATTCAGAGAATCTGGCCTTAAAGTAAAGAAAGAAAATTGCTGTCTAATGACTGATCACGTCGAATTTTTGGGATATTTGATAGATGGAGAGGGCATACACCCTACTGAAAAAAAAATCAGAGCTATTAAAGATGCACCAGAACCAAGGAATAAAACTGAACTGCAGGCATTTTTGGGACTAATAAATTTTTATAATGTGTTCCTACCCCACAAAGCAACAATAGCAGAACCATTACACCGATTACTGGATAAGAAAACAATTTGGACTTGGGGGTATAGAGAAAAGAAAGCTTTCCAAAGAATAAAAAACTTATTAACATCAAACACCATTCTCATCCAGTTTAGCAACACACTGCCATTGACAGTAACCTGTGACGCCTCACCATTTGTAGTCGGTGCCATCCTGAGTCACCAATTGCCAGACAGAAGAGAGGCACCCATCACATACTATTCAAAGACTCTGTCTAAAGCCGAGCGAAATTATAGTCAATTGGACAGGGAAGCCCTGGCAATCGTTGCCGGAGTAAAATGCTTCCACGAATATCTATATGGAAGTACATTTGCAATAGTAATGGACCATAAACCGCTACTTGGAATTTTGGTGGGAAACAAACCAACACCGAACATTTTATCCCCGTGAATGCCTAGATGGTCAGAATTCCTAGCAGCCTACTCGTATACTCAAACACATCGCCCTGGGAAACAAATCTCCCATGCAGACGCTTTGAGCAGAACTCCACTACCAATTATAGAGGAAGACCCGGCACCAACGATGACCACCTTGCAGATAGAGACATGCCCAAATCTGCCCATATCTGCAAATGATGTCGCCAGAGCCACTGCAAAGGACCCATTGACTGCCCATGTACTGAACTGGATAGGTAAAGGCTGGCCGGAAAACCAAAAAACTGAGAACTTTAAGCCTTTCCGGACCAGACAAACTGAATTTTCAATTCAAAAGGTTTGTTTGTTATGGGATGATCGGGTTGTTATCCCCTCCAAATTACAAATGAGGGTACTCAATATGCTTCACGAAGGCCACCCTGGAATTGTTAAAATGAAAAGCCTTGCTAGAAACTATGTCTGGTGGCCGGGTATAGATAGGGACATCGAATACTGGGTAAATTCATGTAACAAATGCCAAAGAAATAGGCCTTCCCCGCCACAAGCACCCATAAGGGACTGGGAAACCCCGCGAGGCCCCTGGTCACGAATCCACATCGACTTTGCGGGTCCAACTAAGGAACATACTTTCCTCATTGTCATAGATGCATACTCAAATTGGCTAGAGGTTAAAATTATGCCATCTACGACAACTGAAACCCTTATTAAACAACTGGACTAACTCTTTGTGACCCATGGCCTGCCGGACATCCTAGTGTCCGACAATGGGCCACAGTTAATGAGCATTCAATTCGAACACTACCTAGCCTCCCTAGGTATCAGACATGCCCTAACCACGCCGGCCCATCCGGCTGTGAACGGCAGGTCAGAGAGAATGGTTAGATTTACAAAAGAAGGGTTAGAAAGAATGGACATTGGGGATGTCCAAGATAAAATAAATCGCCTGCTCACCCTCCAGCATATCACACCCAGTACCATAACAAACAAAAGTCCGGCGGAACTACTAATGGAGAGAAAACTAAGGTCGCAACTAGACAGATTGCACCCAAACTATACACCAGAAAAAACCCCCGACTCCTCCACCCATTTCAGGACATTTGAAATAGGTGACCTAGTCTATGCAAAAAAATTTACCGGGGACTCATTATGGCTACCAGGAACAATCACACAAATTACAGGCCCCCGGTCCTACCGACTAACCATAAACGACGGCAGGGAATGGAAGCGGCACATAGACCAGCTTCGTTCCCGAAACATCGAAAGAAGTACAAACACAAAACCACAAATATTAAAAAATGACAAAAACCAAACCAAAGGGGGGGGGAAATACGAGAAAATAATAAAGAACCGTTAAAATTAAATACAGAATACAATAGCAATCGAAAAGAGCATAAAAGAGACTTACAGTTAGAAGACAATTGTGGGGAAATTCCAGACGAAGGGGCCAGCCAGGCCAGCTCAACTTGCCTGGAGAGACCAGGAGGGAGCAGCAACACCACCGGCCTAAGAAATCTAGGCGGCAGTAAAATGGCTGACTCACCCTTCCAGGCGGTTCCATGGGAAAGAACAAGAGAGACAGCAACCCCATCTGAACCGGTCAAAGTCTTCAACAGGAATGAACCGCGCAAGTCCAGTCGAGTCAAAAGAAGCCCCACCTACCTGTGCGACTACATCACCACATAGGACTAAGCCAAGAGGGGAGGGGTGTTCTGTATAAAGAATAGTAGACTCCTAAATACAGGTTTCTGATTGGCTAAAGAACTTGAATGGGGATTGGTTCAAAAGAAACCAATCCACATAGCTGCTCAAAGGCGGCAAATATTAAATACCTGTCATTGGCTACAAGCCGGCAGAGAAAAACCTATAAAAGGCTTCCGCAGCTTGAGCCAATGTTCCGTTTTTCAACTGTGTTATAAAATAAAGACTTTGTTGTTGGAACCCGGTCTACCTCGCGTTTTTCCGGATGGAACAGTGAATATTTCATAAACAGCCATCAAGCAATTTTTTTCTAGCTATATTAAGTGGTGTGCATGTGTGCATTTGCTCTGATCTGGATATAGAAATTGTATCCTAAATTTCTGTGGGCAAACTGAATGATAAATAGCTCACCGACATTTTCCCAAAATGGCAGACAAAAGAAAGGGGAACTGTCAAAGCATCACCTATTTTTACCAACAATAAATGTTTTGGTGTGCTTGTAAGTGTAGCCCAACATCTGTCCATTCTTGAGACACAATCATTCAGATAATAGAATATTGGATCCAAGAGTCTGCTTTGGATTAGTCAGCTCTGAGCATGCATTGAAATGAAATCTCATCCCCGTTGAGCTAGCAGAAGAATATTGAAGTACCCTCATTAACACAAAGAAGAACAATTGTAAAGTTTGTGGTTTGATTGCATTAAACAAGCAGAGAAAATGAATGAAATCCAATGTAATGCTAGCTTGATTTGCTGCTTCAGAACATGAAACTGTTTCAATTGAGTTTTTCAACACTACTGGCATTTAATGATCTAGACTTCTGTCACCTTAAGAAGACTGCTTGGTTACAATTTCTATAGGCCTCTGGAGGCTTTCAAGGCTCTGCCTAGAGCCCAGTTTGGCATCTCATTTTTTAATAAAATGAAGAGAGTTCTGTGTTCATACAAAACACTTAAACCTAAATACAGCCTAACAGAGAATATTTTCTACATGTTATGTCCTCCAAATATATCCTGTGGCCAGTTAATGTGATGATCTGATACCCAGAACATGCTAAGACAATAGCTGAGTCCCCAATATTCACAAACCCTCAGCCTCATTTTAGTTTAGACTTAGTCTTGTACAAGCATAACCAAGCAATTATACAATAGGTTACAGGAAAGATTTCCAACATAATGTCCAAAAAAAATCTTGACAGTAAGAGAAGGCAACCAACCGGTCAGAGAGACAAAGGGCTCCCTTTTACTACAGATGTTGAAACTCAGGCCATACAACCATCCATCTAGGATTCTTGAATTTGGGGTAGAGCTGAAATGGGGATTAAGCTCTAGAACCTCAATAGCTTCTAAAACAGTATTTCTCAACCTTGGCAACTTAAAGACATGTGGGTCAATTCCCAGAATTCCCCAGTCTGGAGAATTTTGAGAGCAGATGCCCATACATCCTAAAGACAGAGAAAACATTAAGTCAAGCCATTTGTCCATCAAACCCAGTTATAGACCCTGATTCCCAACAGCTCTTTGAGGCTTCAAGTTAGCATTTTTCCCCACAAACTTAGATGTCAGTGATTTAACATGGGAATTGTGTATGTACACCTGTTCTACCAGTGAAGCACAGCCATTTTTGTCTTCAATATATCTTTATTCTTATGAATAAAAAAGCAGATTAAGAATTTATAAATAAATTTAAAAAATTAAACAGACTTTGCCTGCCGAACCATCCACCACTTGATGTTGTAATTTCATAGCTATGTTTTGAGTTTTTTAAAAAAAATGTAGAAGAAAAAATGACTGATGTCAAATTAATGCTTACAAAGCTAAGATTTTGTCTCAGAAAAAAAATGCAAACACAATTATTCTATCAGATTAAAGAGGAAACAGAAGACACACATAAATACAGCAAGCTTTGTTCTGAATTTTAAAAGTCAAGGGACCCCACAAAAATCATTTCTTTTGCACTACATTTACTAGTGTTGAGACCAATCTCAAAACAGACCACACCTTTATCAGCCAATTTTACAGTTTTAGCAAACAGGTAAGGTATGTTACTAAGAAGTGTTGCAGCTGAGATCCAATAAAGGGGCAGTGCCTTTTTTCTTTTTTCTTTTCTTACTTTTTTAAAGTTTCTGAGCAGTGGTCTAAGAATGGCCCTCTAAAGTATCTAATTCATTTTGGTGCTGTGAGATGAAAGCAGATGAAAATGACGGCATTGAGAAAGAGATGGCAGTCATAACCAAAATAAAAACTAGGTAGTGATGATAAAAGTAGTAGTTGAAAGGAACTGTTTTCTAAATCCCTATCGTATAGGGTAATAGTATGTGGGAATCACCTTGGAAACTAAGAGGAAGAGTCAGAGACTAGGCAATTATTAAATAAAAGGCAACCAAGCCTGCATAAACAAAGGAGATATGTCAAATGCCTCAGAAGGGACCCTCCTTCTTTCTTGGACTATGAAGGCAAGAGGGAATGAGATGTATTTTCAGACTTGCAAGATTTGGCTAATGTTACCTTAGAATAAAGATAGAGCTAGTATTCCTGGATGTGCTTCTTGTCTGGACTACTGTGATGACCCATAGTGTCTCAAAAATAACACAAAAACTAAAACATGAATCAAGGTCTTATAATACCCTCAACTTAGCTTCACTGTTTTATTAGTCACAGTTTAAATTCAAAAAGTAAATAATGAAGCAAAAGGAAACCATAAACAAACTGCATTAACGAGAGTTCCAAGGCAAACCAAGATAATTAATCACACATTCCAGGAAGATAACAGGGAGAGTCCATGGGAAGAATGCCAACAAAGATAAACCTCATCCAAGGAAAGCACTACTTTGACTCCAGCATCTGTGAACACACAGTTCCAAACTCTTATGCAAATCTCCCACCTGCAACCCATGAAGAAGATCATGGCCCTCTCCTCCTGAGTAGACCACATTTTACCCTGATACTCCTCTGACTGCTCAGCGACTTCTGCCCTTCCCCAGCCTCTTCCACCACCTCTGGAGCTACACTTCCACTCCCTGTTGGCTGTTCCTCCTCTTCCTCAGAGTCAGTCTCCACCAGGAGCATGACAACTAACTAACAAGGTTGACATACTCAAAAAACCTTGCCTAAGTTTTAAAATTCTGAGGAATCCATAGATATCTTTCTTATCACTTTTGGAAATTGTATATTAACTACTTTTAAGCTATTAGAGACCTTAGGAATGACAAGTTGGAAAACAGTGGGTGAGTTGGCTTTCAATCCTGGACAAAAGAAAACGTTAATCATACATTTATGGATTAAAGAATCTGAAACAAACAGCAAAAAGCTAAGAAAAATTTTTGTCTTAGAAAGTTATAAATGAACTAAAGCCCATGTCACACTGGCCAACAGATGCAAAAAGGACAAAGCAGACGAGCAAAATGTTCCATCCGTTGTTATCCGCTCTCAAAAGGGGCAAAAATTTACATAACCGGAGCGGATAACACGGACGCGGGGAGGATGCAGGGCGGATGCAAAGCGGATGTGAAACGGAAGCCCAGTGGATGGAAGCAGATAGGAGCGGATGAGAGTGGGTGGCACATCCGCAGGGCTTCCGGGGGACCTCAGCGAAGCGGACGTGGAACGGAAAGAGCGGAAGCAGAGCGGACGCCGAACGGATGAAGCAGATGCAGAGAGGAAGCCTAGCGGATGCACAGCGGAAGCCTAATGGATGCCTGGCGTTAATTGCGCATGCAGGGAGGGTGCATTGCGTCAGCCCCGCGGATATAATGGAAGCAGCTCGGAAGCAGGTCGCCATTCAGAGGAAAGACCTGCTGCCAGACACATCGACTGCCTTGCCTGCCCTGCCTGCATGTCTGCCTGCATGTCTGCCTGCCAGCCTTGCTGCCAGCCTTGCTACCAGCCTTGCTGCCAGCCTCCCTGCCAGCCTTGCTGCCAACCTGCCTGCAAGCCTTGCTGCCAGCTGGTCTGCCTGCCAGCCTTGCTGCCTGCCTTCCTGCCAGCCTTGGTTCATGTCTGCCTGCCAGACTTCCTTCCAGCCTTGGTTCATGTCTGCCTGCCAGCCTTCCTGCTAGCCTTCCTGCCAGCCTCCCTGCCAGCCTTCCTGCCTGCCTTGGTTCATGTCTGCCTGCCAGCCTTGCTGCCTGCCTGCCTGCCAGCCTGCCTGCCAGCCTTCCTGCCAGCCTCCCTGCCAGCCTTTCTGCCAGCCTTGGTTCCTGCCAGCCTCCCTGCCAGCCAGCAACCCCACAACCATGCAGAAGTACAGCAAGCCTCAGCCATCTACTGCCAGCCCTGGCAAGAGGGACAGGGATACCATCCTGCCCCCTGGCCCTCACTCTGGTTCTGCTGGGGCTTCTGCAGCACGGGCTCGCTCTTCTGGGGCTGGCGCTTCTGCTGCTTCTGCTTCTGGAGGAGCTGATGACAAGCACTCCAGCACCAGCCACCTCCACAGCACCTGCACTCTTCACCCCTGAGACTGAGTGACCAAGAGGAGTGCCAGAGACTCTTTTTTGTTTTATAGCTTGTTGTTAATAAAGTCTGTTTTTGATTCATACACTTGCTTCGTTTCTTTTTTTTAATAAAGTCTTGCTGGAAACTGTTAGAAATGGTTTAAGCCTTTGCATGCTTGTGGGATGGGTAATAGCTGTGGGATGGGTTAGGATAGCTGTGGGATAGATAAATCTCCAGCGCAAGCATAGTGGGACTGTATGGTCCACCCTCCCAGGTGCCACACCTACGGCCCTTTATTATCAATAATAATGTAACAATTATCCACACATGTCAACATAAACGCAACTCTTTATTAAACGCCCTGTTCATTGTAGGCCAACCAAACATACATGGCCCAATCTCATCTGTGTGATGAGACAGGCTGAAGGAAGCATCCATTAAGCATCTACCATCCTGTCTTGCCACTCCACTGCTCCAGCTGGGGAGTTGCACCATTGTCTCAGGTGGTTGCGCTGCTTCTTCGCTTCATGTGAGGCTCTGTTGGGGCCTTGCACATCCTCAGTGTTGATCAGGTTTTGCCCTTGCCTCCATTCCCCAGGCTCCATGACCCCATTGGCTTGTTGGAGGTCCACAAGCCTGTTCTGCAAGACTGGGTAGCGGGTGTGCATGAGATTGTGCAGGATGCAGCAAGCTTCCATGATCCTCCTCATGGTCTCTGGGCAATGCTGCATGGTGGTGAGAAGTACCTGGTACCTGTTGGCAAGGATGCCAAAGGCGTTCTCCACCACCCGCCTTGCCCTGGACAGCCTGTAGTTGAAGATCCTCTCTTCATGGGTGAGGCATCTGGAGGTGTAGGGCTTCATGAGGTAGGTTCTTAGGGAGAAGGCGTCATCCCCCACGATGAAGTAGGGCACATTTTGTGTGTCTTTGGGCAGGGGGTCTGGATCTGGGAAGCCCACCATGAGGTTGCATTGCAGCCCCTCTTTCAGGTGACTGGCATTGTATACCTGGGCATCCAAAGATGAGCCGTTGCCTGAAGCATCGATGTACATGAACTTGTAGTCAGCATCGACCATGGCGAAGAGGATGATGCTGAAGAAGCCCTTGGAATTGAAATAAGTGGATCCCGACTTGGCTGGAGATTTGCAGGCCACGTGCTTGCCATCTATGGCTCCAACGGTGTGTGGTAAGTTCCACTTCTGATACCACCGCTCTGCAACTTTCTTCCAGCCTTCTTCAGTGGAGAGGTACTGGAGGAGCTCCTCCTTGTATTATTCGATGATGGCCTGCACCACTTCTCTGATCACAATGCTGATGGTGTTGGACGGCACCCTCCAGCTGTTCTGCATGCTCCTGTAGGAGGTTCCTGAGGCCAGGTGGCACAGAGTGAGTGCCACCTTGAGCCCAGGTTCCAGGCTGGGCCGGAAGCTGGTGTTTGCCTTGGTCAACCTGGGTGTCAGGCGCTGCACAACTTCGTCAAACATGGCTGGAGGCATCCTCATGAAGTTCTGGAATGCCGAGTGTCTTCGCTCCTGAGCTCCACCATCAGCTTGTCGTACAGTCCATCCTCCGCTCCACTGGCGAACCATCTTCGGACCCAGACTCTTTTGGGGTGGCTCCTTTTCTTCTCGCAGTAGTGTTCACAGGGCCTGCAGATGGCTTCGCACTGTTGCAAAACGATGGTGGCTGCCGAAAGGACTTTGTTACAATCCACAGTGGACATGACTGGATGCTGTGGAAGAGGAAGAGGCAGATGAAGGCTGCAGAGGTCTGCACCGCTGGGCTGCTGTTCTGAAAATGCGATGCAGGCGAGTTGCTCCCCCTTTTTATAGGCAGTATAGGTTTTCCGCTAGGCATCCTCTAGGCATCCTCTAGGCATCCTCTAGACATCCTTAATATCTGAGATAGGTCCCCTCTGCGAACGTTTTTTCTGTTTTAAACACTTTGTTTCCATGCTGCATCTGCTAGGCATCCATTCTGCATCCGTTCTGCATCCGTTCCGCTTCCTCCCTGCGTCCGTTTACCGCTGGAGTGGATGGAGGTGCACGGATGCGTAGCGGATGCCTAGCGGATATAGCAGATGCATAACAGATGCGTAACGGATGCGTAGCGGATGCGTAGCAGATGCAGAACGGACGAACTGGATACATTTTCCGCGCAAAAGTTTTAGGCAGCCCAAAACTTTTGGAGCGGATGAAACGTCCATAAACAGATGCTGGATGGATAGAGAGGAAGCAAAATGGAGGCAGTGAGTACAGAACGGATACATCGCATTAACCAACTGATGGCAAGGTTTTTTGTCCATTTTACATCCTCTTTGCATCCGTTGGTTCAGTGTGACATGGGCTTAAGGATCCAGATAAAATTGCAACATAGAAACATTTACAAAAAGATTTTGGGGGTAATTATTAAGAACAAATGGCTTCTTGTGTGAAATTAATTCTGTTTTGATTTTTGCAAGACATAATAAAGAAAAACAATTTCACAATTTTAAAAACTGGACACTCGAGAGGACTAAAGTTTTCAAGCAGTGGAAATATTTGCAAGCCTGCAAAATGTTGCAAAATATTATAACAATAAAAATAGTGAAGGAAACTTTTGAAGAATGCGTTCAGAAAAGATCTATATATCAACAATATCAATAATAAGTTTATTCTATGGATAAACTATAGGTAGTCCTCAACTTACAGCATTTAGTAACCATTCAAAGTGCCTTGTGCCTGATTTTCACACTTACCTCCATTGCAGCATCCCTTTGTAGTCATGCCAAATACCAGTATATCCCAACTGGCATGTATTTATGATAGCTGCATTGTCCTGGTATGACCAACAGGTGTGACTACCATTTGTAACCTTCCCAGCCAGCTTCTGACAAGCAAAGTCAATTGGAAAAGCCAAATTTGCTTAATGACTGAAGTAATTCACTTAACAACTGTGGCAAGAAAGGTTGTAAAATGGGGCAAAACTCACTTAACAACTGTCTTACTTAGCAATGGTAACGTTGGGCTCAATTGTGGTTCATGAGTCAAGGACTACCTGTATGTCCAAAAACGTAATATTGATGAAATGGTAGATGTAGAACAAATTTTATCTGACAAGATAGAGATGGTATCAAACGTAGATTTTCCTTTGACAGGCCCAGAGAATGACTTACAAAAGAAACTAGCTGAGATTTAAAAGGGATATCTTTTTTGTATTGGATTTACTTGTTAATGCCTTGAAGAACTCTGTGCAATAGGACAATGAAGAAATTAAGAGAAATCAAATCCTATGACAATATTTTAATGAACTAAACATTAAGACTGTTAGAAGTAAAATAATGGAATGTTATTTGATCAAGGTTGAAACAAGAAAGATGTTATTATTTCTGGAATATTTTATGAACTTTTTGCTGACACCCAAACTGAAAAAGATAATGTTTTATGGAGTTGTTTATAGACAAGAGATGGGATATGGAATGAAGAGATAAATGTAATCTTAGAAGGGGTTATACTTAGAAGTATAAAGTTCTTTGTACTTGCTGTAATGAAATAACTTCCTTAAACATTTCTTTTCTTTTTATTATATTCCTACTTTTCTTTCTTATTTTTTTCTTTTTTGCACCTTTTCTCCTTTCTATTCCATTTTTTTCTTTAAATTTAGTTCGTATTAGATTTTACGATTATAATCAAAATTCTTAATAAAATTGTAGAAGAAAAGAAACCCACAGAAACCTAATATAACTCATTAGCTGGTCTGTAATAATTCCAGTTTAGCACCAGTGCCTTCTTTTACTCCAAGACCCTTTTGTCCACTACAGGTAAATTCAATAAATTTAAATGATTGGAATGATTCAGTCAGATGAGCATAACAGTATACGGGTTCTTCGTTTTTATTTGAGCCTCCTTTCATGTTCCTGGAAGCACTGCTTTGGATCACTTGTCATTCTTGTTCCTCTTTCCCACCATGGACACATCTATGATCTTCCCCATCTCTTCTAGGTGCCAGCATTCAGCATCTGCAGATCTAGCCCTGACTCATTCCCATTACAGGATCATCATCCATGCCTCCCCCTGCAGATGATTGCACACCATTGTTACCTGAAGCTATGATTTCAGGGGGTTGCTGGAAAATATCTCCAGAAAGTTGGTCATCAACTGCAAGAAACTTCTTTGCATCCTCCTCTGTCTGCTGAGTCTGAGAAGTCAATACCATGCCTGTGTTCAAATTCATCCAGCTCCCTTCTTTTACAGAGGTGTATAAATCCACAGGTTCATCTTCCATATCTGAAGATTCTGCACTTAACAACATTGCCTCACTCAAGCGGGTACTAAGCAGTTTTTCAACTTCATCAGTAGACTGGGGATTTTCTCTCAAAGGTTCTTCTGGGATGGCTTGGTTGTCAAAATCCAGCTTTGACTGACTGCTATGGTGGGATTCCTTACCTGCAGGCTGCTGTCTGTCCATGTTTGCTTTTCCTTGCTCTGCATTGGTTTCATCCTTCTCAGTTCCAGGACTTTGAAGCTCTTCTTCTCTCACACCACTGCCAGCCTTTTTCAGGGATGTTGTACTCAGAACTGTTGGAATTGCAGTTTGACTTGTCTGCTGGCTGTGACTTATTAATATTTTGCCTGTTCTTCTGTTCAGCCAAATCCCATCTTCCAAAGAAATGATACTGTATGTTTGCTGAGCAGTATCATCTTCTGCAATGGACAAGCCACTTACTGTTGATCTGCTTGCAGACTCATCTGGCCACTGGATTTCAGATGTTTGATCTGTAAGTCCTTCTGGCTCAAATTCATCTGAGGTTTTTCTTCTACTTGCATCTTGCTCTACAGGTGATGTGTCCCAAGCATCAAGGTCATGGCATCCAGAGCTGAATTTCCTAAGGCCCTGTTGGCCCTGTTCATTATCTCTTACTAGGTCTTCTCTACTAGTCATGGTCATTTTGTTTGCTGCATACCACTGAAGAAAGCTCTCATCAGTTTGTTGACTGCTACATTTTTTTACTTTTTGCTTCTTCACAGCACAATACTGGAGCCAACTTTTATCAGTCTGTTGACAGAGATTCTTTACTACTTTGCCTGTTTTTTTGCTTATCCAAGTATTTTCATCAAGTTCACTAGTAACAAAAGGTTCTTGGTTTTGCTCAGGTTTGAGATGAGCAAACACCTCAGACTGCTTTCTAACACTCTCCTGAGAGGCAGATCTCAGTAAATTCTGAACAGTTCTTTGGGAATCTTGACTGCCATGCCGAGATTGTTGAGCTTCTAATTGCTGGGTGCTATGGTAAGAATCTTTCAGGTCAATTGAAGCATTTCTTGAATCAGTAAAAGAATCTGTTTGTTGGCTGTTGTCTAACAGTTCTTTCTTTAACGTCTCAACACTGTCAGTCTGTTGTGACTGTTCGTATTTATATGTTTCTTTTTTTATGGATGGCTCTATTTTTGATTCCTCAGGTTGCTGGATATCTTGCCGGAAGTCTGACTGTTCCACTGCTGTATCCCCTGAAGTAGTGATAGCGTCTTCAATAATATCTGTGTCTATAGGTTGGGTAAAATTTTCTTGACTAGATGAACGCAGAATTTCTGAAAGAGTTTTGAGCTCCCAAAGGATGCTGGTTTGTTGGGCTTTATTTTGCATCTCTTTGCCTGTTTTGGGACTGATCCAAGGTAACAACTCTTCAGAATCTATTACCTTTGGGATCAATAGAGATGACTCTTCACTGGATTCCTGGCTACTCCTGCAAGATTTTTGCTTTAAGATATCATCTATAGTTGAATTCCTTTCTTGGTCTACATTGTTTTGATGCCCATCTGATTCTGACAATGTTTCTGGTCGTGTTGTTTCTGTTGAAGTGGAATCTTCTTCACTATAAGTCCCTTTGCTTTTATCAGATATTTCACTTGAACAATTCAGAATTTCGGAAAGTATTTTCCGTTCCCAATTGGCACTTGTTTGCTGACTTCTACACTTCATCAGTTTCCCAGTTTTATTATTTATCCATGTGGTCTCTTTGCTATCCACCTCATTGACAAATTGTACATGGGAAGTCTTTTGACTTATTGGAGTCTGTTGACCAACAGATTGTTGACTGTTATGGTGGGAATCTTGACCAGGGGGCCACTGAAGGCTTCGGCGGGACGGCTTCCTTAAAGACATAGTGCTACTTTTGATGCTTCCAGCTGCATCTGGTGTCTGGCTTTGATCCACATGTTCCTTCCTTTGGAAAATGTTGACATTGCTATTTGTCTGCAAATCTAGATCTGGTGCATCCTTGCCAGAAGAAGTTTTCTTTGTGAATTCTTGCTCTAGGAAGGGTCCATTATCCCCACTTTCCTGATGGACGCTGTTCTCCTCATTGCCCTCAAAATTGCATTTCTGCAATTCCCCAACACAGAGTATTTGCTCGTTCATTTCAGAGCCTTCAAGGATTACCTGATCAAGAGTGGGATCTGGATCATCATCCATCTTCCTTTCCTCTTCCTGTGCCTTATAGACAGGTCAATGCACAATTCCTTAGTCTTCCAGGGAACTGGAGCAATGGTGAAAGTCCCCAAGCCTCTTGACTGACACCTTCTTTGGAAATAAACACACCACACTTAAACAGCTGAACACCTTTCCCTCCTGTATGATTTCACTTCTTTTTTTGATCCCCTGTCTTCTCATTAGGGCTGCAGGTTGTTGATAAGTTGTATCCTTGTATAGAGAGGAAGATGTTTTTTTTTTCCTTTTCTACTGACAGCCAGCAGGAATCATGGCCCCTAGATTGAAACAGTAGCCCTAAGCCTCTGGACCCACCTTTTTGGCTGTGGTGGCCTTCCTGCTCTTAATTTCAACTGTCATATATTCTAGAAGCTTCCTAAGACTTTCACAGTGTAACTATGACATCATGATAGATTCTGAAACAGGCCCTAGTTCTTATTTATTTTTAGAAGATATTTATCTGAGGAAAACTTCCTAGAACTTGGAAATGAACTTCTGTAGAAAGATAGAGAACAGTGTTACTCCTTTGGAGTTTTTACTTCAGTGAAAACACCAAATGGATCGAACCAGACTGTTCTGATGTGTATTTATGGAGAGACTATTTTCTGTCTGATGGCCTTTCAGTTTGGGTTTATGTCTCTCAGAGATATAAGCAGGCAGAACCAGCGAATAACATTAAAATGGATCCAATGGTTAATATAATTATGTCCTACTTATTGAACAATTTCTGTTTTTTGTCACATTTCAATTTACAAACAATTTTTGGAGGGATATTTTTTAATGTACCATAAGAAATAAAGAAAATCAATAAATAAAATATTATCCCAGCATCTCAAATCACATCTCTCTTTCGAATCAAGAGAAATCTACCATGTCAAATTATTCTAAAAGTCCCCATAGTTTTGATCAATTCTCTGATTTAATAAGATTTAATTAATTTTACTGTAAAAAAAAAAATATCCAGGCTATTTCAAGAATTGAAAGTTCTATTATTTCATATAAAAATACACAATCAAGCTGAGATAATGAAACAAAGTGCAAGGAATAAAGGAATAGGACGAGTTTTGTAGTGCCAAATTCTGGTCATCACCTCACCCACCCTTTCTACATTAAATCATTCGCACTGCAGCATGCATTCAATATTAACAGAATAACAGAGTTGAAAGGGATCTCGGAGGCATTCTAGTCCAACCCCCTGCTCAAGCAGGAGATGTTAGACCATTTCATACAAATGGCTGTCCAGTTTCTTCTTAAAAACTTCCAGCGATGGAACATCCATAACTTCGGAAGACAAGCCATTCCAGTGGTTAATTGTCACTGTCATAAAATTTCTCCTTATTTCTAAGTTGCTTCTCTCCCTGATTAATTTTCATTCATTGTTTCTTGTCCTGCATTCAGGTACTTTGGAAAATAAGTTGACTTCTCTTCTACGTGATAGCCCCCCAAATATTGAAATAGTGCTTTCCTGTCACTCTTTTCATTAGACGAGGCATACCCAATTCTGCAACCGTTCTTCACATGTTTTAGCCTCCAACCCCCTAATTAACTGTGTTGCTCTTCTCTACATTCTATCCAGAGCCTCAACATATTTTTATATCATGGCAACCAAATCTGGATGCATGTGTAGTCTTACCAAGGCATTATAAAGCAGTACTAATACTTCACATTATTTTGAGTTTATCCTTCTGTTAATGCAGCCTAGGATTGTGTTGTCTTTTTGGGCAACTGTAGCATACTACTGGCCCATATTTAAGTGGATGTTCCATAGGACTCCTAGATCCACCTCACAGTTACTGCTATTAGTCAGGCATCATGTATTCTACACCTGTGCATTTGGTTTTTTTCCCCTTGCCTAAGAGTAAAACCTTACTTTTCGCACCAATGAATTTAATTTTGTTAGATAGAATGCAATATTCAAATATGTTGAGATCCTTCTGGATCTTGAAACTGTCTTGTGGAGTATTGGCTGCTCCTGCCAGCTTAGTGTCATCTGTAAATTTGATGAGATCCGCTTATATTCCCTCATCTAAATCATTTATGAAGATATTGAAGTACCTCACTACATACTTCCCTGCATGCAAGCATGTAACATTAAAGGTTCACCTGTTTCCCTTGAGCATCAATACCACCATGTATAAATTATGGTAAGCAATTAGAACCACAAGAAAATGTAAGGTTGATCCTACACAGAGCAAAAGGTTAAGGCCCGGTCCCACTGCACTTAAAGATGCAAAAAGGATGTAAAAAGTTAAAAAAAAGCTTGCCATCCATTGGAAAATGCTATGCATCCGTTGTGTACTCACTGCACATGTGTATCATACGCTCTATCCATCGAGCATCCGTCCACTGCAATTTCATCTGCACAAGAAGTTTTGAGGAACACAAAACTTTGTGAATGGATGAACTTTCTGCCGCGTACATCTCTGACATATACAGGGAACAAACATTCTATGTCCGTTATCATCCATTAAACATCCACTATATCCTCTTTGCATCCTCTGGCCATCCCCTCAACTCACATCCACTGCAGCTGAAAACGGAAAGAGGGAGGAAACAAAAGGTACACGGAATGTCTACACAGCATTAGTAGCACGGAAATAGAAAGGATGTAAGCGCACGCATCTCGTATATAAAGTATTAAAAATGGACAAAATGTTTGTATCTGGGATGTATCTTGTATATTTAGGATGTCTGCAGTATGTCTAGAGTATGTAGAAGGACACCTAGCGGACAACCGATATTTCCGATAAAAAGGGGGAGAAAATCATCTGGATCTCAGTATGACTCCAGTAGCCGTGGTGTACAGACCTCTTCACCTTGGTCTTGGTCTTCCACATCATCAATTGTTCTCCACCATGGATCATGACACAGTCCATATGGTAGCTGCGATCATTCATCACCAGAACCAAAACCTGTTCAGACTGTTTCAGCTTTTATACAGAAGGAGAAGAAGGAGATGTCCAAGAGCTGTGTGGGTCCAAGGATGGATCGTGAGAAGAATGGAGTTTGGACTGTATGACCAGTTGATGGTGGAACTGAGGAATGAAGACCCTCCTGCATTCCATCACTTCATGAGGATGCCACCAGCCACATTTGACAAACTTGTAGAGCATCTGAGATCCAGGTTGACCAAGCCTAGCACCAACTTCCGTACCAACCTGGACCCTGGACTGAAGGTGGCACTGACTCTGTGGCACCTGGCCTCTGGAACCACAAACAGAAACATGCAGTATGTGTGGAGGGTGCCACACAACACCATCAGCAAAGTGGTCAGAGAAGCGGTGCAGGCCATCATTGAAGAATACGTGGAGGAGCTCCTCAAGTGCCCCACCACTGAACAAGGCTGGAGAAAACTTGCAGAAGAGTGGTATCAGAGGTGGAACTTTCCCCACACCATTGGAGCCATAGATAGGAAGCACGTGGCCTGCAAAGCTGTACAAAGTACAAGGGCTTCTTCAGTATCATCCTCTTTGCCATGGTTGATGCTGACTACAAGTTCATCTACATCGATGCTTCAGGCAACGGGTCAGCTTCAGATGGCCAGGTATACAATGCAAGTGACCTCAAGGATGGACTGGAACGCAACCTCATCATTGGTTTTCCAGATCCAGACCACCTACCCAATGACACACAAGATGTGCCCTACTTATCGTTGGTGATGACACGTTCTCCCTCAGAACCTACCTCATGAAGCCCTACAGTTCAAGATACCTCACCTGTGAAGAGAGGATCTTCAACTACAGGCTGTCCTGGGCAAGACGGGTGGTGGAGAACGCCTTTGGCATCCTGGCCAACAGGTTCCAGATACTTTTCACCACCATGCACCATGACCCAGAGACTGTGAGGAGCATCGTGGAAGCATGCTGCATCCTGCACAATCTCATGTGCACCCGCTACCCAGTGTTGCAGAACAGACTTGTCGACCGTCAACAAGGGAATGGGGACATGGAGCCTGGTGAATGGAGGCAAGGACGTAACCTGATAGACACTGTGGATGTACAAGGCCCCAACAGAGCTTCACGTGAAGGGAAGAAGCAGCACAATCTCCTGAAACACTGGTGCAACTCCCCAGCTGGAGCAGTGGAGTGGCAAGACAGGATGATAGATGATTAATGGATGCTTCCTTGAGACTGTTGCATAATACTGATGAGATTGTGCCATGTATGTTGAGTCGTCCTACAATGAATAGGGCATTAATAAAGAGCTTTGTTTATTTTGAAATGTGTTGACCAATGAATAAATTGTTATTGATAAAAAAGGTCCATATGTGTGGCAGCTGGGAGGGTGGACCATACAGTTCCACTCTGCTTGCACTGGAGGTTCATCTATCCCACAACTATTCTTATCTATCCCACAAGCATGCAAAGGCTTAACCATTTTTTCAAAGTTTTTACCAACACTTTATTAAGTAAACAAAATGAACCAAGTAAACCTTATTAAGTGTCTTAAGCAAAGATAAACTTTATTAAACTTTATTGCCTGACTGACGAACCATAGTATTGGTGCAAGATGTATCTGTCAGCACGTCTTTCCCCTGTATGCTGACTGCGTGTGTGTTGCATCCTTTTATATCCCCAGAGTAGACACAATTCATACCCCCCGCATGCGCAGTGAACGCTTTGCATCCAAAATACATCCGCACGGCATCCCCTTTGTTACCTATAGGCGTACGTGATGCATTCACTTCATCCGCTATGTATCCGCCCCTTCCGCTATGCATCCGCTTTGAAATTCTCCCCCGGAACCCCTTCGGAGATATCATCCACTTCCATCCACTGTCATCCGCTAGACTTCCGATGAACATCTGTTTAACATCCCCCCTACATACTACCCACGTCCGTTCTTTTCCATTCTGTTTGTGCAAATTTTCACCAATTTTTGGAGCGGATGACAACGGATGGAGCCACTCCTGAAATTTTGCTCATCCGCTGTGTCCTTTATGCATATGTTTTGCGTCCATCGGCCAGTGGGACCGGCCTTTATTGAGAATGGGAAGGGAGAGGTTATTGCTTTCCTCTGAAGGTTTTAAAGTCTTTGCATCAAGTTATCTTATGTGGCAATGTTTCTTTCAAAGTAATGTTCACCTCCACCAAGAAAGAGTGATTTCTCTGTGCTATTTCCAAAATAGTAAAGGTCAGCAGTAACAAACTTGCATCTTATTACCTCCTGGAAGTTTATTTTATTTTGGGAGGTAAGGAAATGGAGAAAGTTGATTTAGGTTTATAAAAAGGATGGCTGGATGAGGAAATGGCTAAGAAAGGAGACATCATTATGAAAGCTGAAGAAGAATGAGATGTTCCTTTTATGAATCTTTACGATAGCCATTCCCATGCTACGACAGAAGTAAATATCCTTGGCAGACATATTTCTGGATCAAGGCAGAATTTGCTGTACATCTTTCCACCAAAATGGAATTTTAATTTTGGGATCTTTATTGGCAGATTAATTTCTGAAAAAATAGGAACAGGCTTACCAGACCCACTGAATAATCCCAGCAATTAACAAAAATTCCACAAGCTTTTTTTACTGCAAAAAAATATAAGAGTGAAATTGTCCTGAATAAAATAAAAGCTTGACAGGCCAAGTCTTCCAGATAAGCAATTAAATAGATTTTCAAGGCACAATGAAAACACAGTACTGAAGTACACAGTACTGAAGTACTGAAAACACAGAGAAACCCACTTTAAGGTATTCTCATAAGATTTTTTAATTAGCTCTTTGTCCTTCATGATGCCAGCTATCACCACATGAAAACTGTAAAAACAAATCAATCCTTAGTTTTCAACTTATGAGTAACAATCTTTGTCTTTGTTGTTATTATTCAACACTAATTAGGCTTTATTGTACATACTTAGGGTTTCCTGTAGCTCACATAATTTGAACACATCCCTACATACAAAGAGGTTAATGTTGATTTATGGAAGAAGACTTCTGGGGCTTATAGTCACATATGGCTAAAGATGTTGAGATCCTGCTTTGGAAAACATGTACACACACATACACATACCCAGAAACACAATATACCAATAATTATTGTACAGAGTGCTCATTGAGATTTTAATTTTTTAGTTTACTTCCTCACTGCCACCACCACAAAAGAGCTTTTGGCAAGATCTGATTTTAAGATTATTGCACAGTCATATAGAGAGATCCTGTTCATGACTTCATTTCTCCTTCCACAAGTTTCAGATATCAACTGCACTCTTCATCAGCCTACTAATAAGCAGCTGATAAGTTGCTAGATTCCCCCTGCTAATTTCATTACGTCAACTTTCTAAGGATCTCCAAGATTAGCAGGTTTTTCTCTGTTCTTTGCATAGCAGGAACCATATGGCATTTGACATCTGAAAGCCTTAATTGCTGCTTATCAGAAAGATTGTTTGAGAAGTAAGAGTTCACATCCCCAGGGCCTTAAGATGAATCATATTTTATAGGCAAAAAAATGTGTCATCAAATAATAAGCAATTCTACTCTACTTTTAAACATACTTTTATGTTCCCATCATCTCCAAATCCTTGGACAATACTATTGAATATGGTTGACACTGATTTGCAGAGTACAGAATGTTTGACAGTTGGTTTTGCAATACCATATTATAGTTTAGACTTCCAATCATTTTTAAAGGCTCTGTTGCTAGGTTATGCAAAGAGGAATCTGAGTTTTATTACCAAAACGGCCTCCTCTGGGAACAACAACCCAACCTTTGCCCCCTAAACCTCATACTTCATCATAAAGTTTGGATATCCCTATTTTCAGAGACAGTATGTAAGCATCACTTAGGCATGTTCCCCAAATGCATATACTTTATGAGTGACCTCCAAAATAACATCAGAGAGCCAGAGTGGATTTATACCTGATACAAATCTGCCATTAGCCCTGAGAGCTCCTTGTGTGACTTTGGGCCGCTCACTAACTTATTTACACAGGATCATTGTTATAAAAAAATGGGAGAGGAAATGTTATATTCTGTTACCTTAAGCTCTGAGAAGAGAAAGCAAATATTCAATAAATGTGAATAATAAAATCAAACAGTTGTATGCAGTTTATGAACTAAGAAATATTCTTAGACAGACACTAGCCAACTTCATGAATTACTCAGCTGGCTGTTCACCACAGATCAAGCATTAAACATCAGTCTATTGCAGGGTTGTCAAACTCTCAGCCCTCAGGCTGGATGTGTCACATGCTGGCCATGTCCACGTCCAGTTTAGAGAGGGGTAAAAAGTCCCAATACGTCATGTGATGCCGCTGTGACAACATGAGTTTGACACTCCTGGTCTATAGAGATTCTCAGTCATCCAAGTTATGGTTGTCCCAAAGGTGCTTTTTCAAGAGGCAACTGGACTTTCTTGGTTTTTTTTTTTAAGATGCTTTGCTTCTTATCCAAGAAGCTTCTTCAGCTCTGACTGAATGGTGGATCTTTTGAAAAAGCACCTTTGGGACACTAATCAAGGAACTTCCAAGGAGAAAACAACATCCCCACCAGCCCAGATATGGCAAGCTACAATGAATAAACCCAGTTCCCTTCTAGCACTGACGGTATTTCCTAGTCTGATGTGACTCCATGATGCAAGGGTCCATACTTCTATTGCAAGATTGCAGAGACATACAGGTGAAACTTGAAAAATTAGAATATCATGGAAAAGTTCATTTATTTCAGTAATCCAATTTAAAAGGTGAAGCTAATATATGAGATAGAATCATTACATGCAAAGCAAAATAGTTCAAGCTGTGATATGTCATAATTGAGATGAGTATGGCTTATAGCTCATTAAAACCCCAAATCCACAATCTCAGGAAATTAGAATATTGTGAAAAGGTTTAATGTTGTAGGCTCAAAGTGTCCCCCTCTAATCAGCTAATTAAGCCATAACATCTGCAAAGGGTTCCTGAGCCTTTAAATGAATGTGGGATTACTGTGATTGATTGGCCAGCAAACTCGCCTGACCTGAACCCCATAGAGATCTATGGGGCATTGCCAAGAGAAAGGTGAGAGACATGAGACTGAACGATGCAAAAGAGCTGAAGGCACCTATGAAAGCATCCTGGTCTTCCATAACACCTCAGCAGTGCCACAAGCTGTTAGCTTCCATGCCACACTGCATTGAGGCAGTCATTGCTGCAAAAGGGGCCCAAACCAAGTACTGAGTACATATGCATGCTTATACCTTTCAGAGGTCCAATATTGTTCTGTGTACAATCCTTGTTTATTGATTGCATGTAATATTCTAATTTTCTGAGATTGTGGATTTGGGGTTTTTATGAGCTGTAAGCTATAATCATCACAATTATGACAAATCACGGCTTGAACTATCTTGCTTTGCGTATAATGAGTCTAACTCATATATTAGTTTCACCTTTTAAGTTGCATTACTGAAATAAATGAACTTTTGTACGATATTTTAATTTTTCGAGTTTCACATGTACATAAGGTGTTTGCATTGTAGTGTTATGATGCATTCATCTTTGATCCATAACTCATACAAATTTATCACATGGGACCATTTGCATTGTTTTACAAAATTTATCATGTGGGGCCATTTGCATTTGTGTGGTTTTCAGAGCAGAATCTTGCTTCATTGTGCCTTTGAATTCTAAGGAACACAGAAGACTTGCAAAAGTCTTTAGTCAACCAGACCCAATAAGGACCTCATCTCCCATCTAATACTTCATCGAAGAGAAAATCTAAAAACAAGACGTAATTCCTCAGGTATTTCAAGCCCAAACTAGCACAGTAAGCTAATGCAAAAATAGTGACATTCAATTTATTTTTAAGGGCAACACACAGAATGTGTGATGAAATTGCATCATTGACATACCCCCAAGGCATGAAGGAAATACAATAAATTGTCTGTGTGTTTTGCAATTGGTTCAGAAATTCTGCATGTAAGGTGGCATTCCTAAAATTGCTCTTCTCACCCTCTCATGTTTTTGTCACCTTACCCAGAATAATCTGTGTCTTTTCATCTCTTAGAATAACAACAAAAAAGTTTCAAAACAAAGGAGGAATCTCCTTTTGTTCTGCTTGAAATCAAAAGAAAAAAGTGGCACATCAGAACAAAAAAGCACTGGAAGGTCTTAATCTAATGGAGGAATTGAAATGGTTTTCTCCTGAAGAATGTCACTCATTTTTTTCTTGAATTTTTGAACATTAATTGTTTTGCCCATTCCTGTCTATACTTTCAGGGGAGGGATTCTATCGGTTCTATCCAGTTCTATAAGACCCCTTGTTAACTTTCTAAGCAGTTAGGAGAACCGGTAGTTAGAAGCAGTGGTGGGATTCAAATTTTTTTACTACCGCTTCTGTGGGCGTGGCTTGGTGGACATGGTTTAGTGGGTGTGGCAGGGGAAGAATACTGTAAAATCTCCAGTCAGGGGTGGTATATGCTAGTGCTCCAAACTACTCAAAATTTCCGCTACCGGTTCTCCAGAACTGGTCAGAACCTGCTGAGTACCACCTCTGGTTAGAAGCAAACTCTGTTTGTTTTTTTCCACCCTTATTACATTCTTGCCAATACACCTAGACTTCCTGCCTGAGCTTCTGAGGCTTTTTTTAAAGGGGAAGGGTTGTTTTAAGACTTTTACATTGCTGTTGGGAGTAAATACTTCCCTGGACAATCAGCACTTTGAAGAAATAATTGAATAATGAAGCAAACCTTTTAGTGTCAGGGAACCAAGATGAGTGACATTCAGCAAGGCTTCTTGGTTAGCTAGAAGGATTGACATTCAAACGTGAGTTTACATACCCTTTCTGAGTTTTGGTCTAAAACTGTTTTTTGGTGAAGGTTAATTCTGTGCTTGATGAAGTTTAATCCTGTGCTAATTGATGGAATAATTTTCCCTCTTCAGCTTCAACAAGCACCAGCTACTGTTGTGATTTAATTATTTGTATTGTGTTTGAGTTTTTCTTGCCTCATAGTTTCTTTTTCTATTTGGGGAGGAGGTCTTCCTTCACTGCTTTAATACTATCTGGCACTGTCCTTTTGGGGTATACTTCCAAGAGGCAGGAAGCAAGCTTGGCACTGATTTTTTTCCTGCCTTTTGGGTGGCATGTGACCTTTCCCGAAATCTGGGTGATTTCCTTGGGATATCTTGTGAGGTGAGTGAGACCAACTGGTATTTTTAAGCGTTCAAATGGATCTACGGATTGCTTTTCCTGGGTCTGCTTTTTCTGGAGAGCTTAAATGACCTCTCAGCTAAAGGGTTTCACTTTATGAGCAAGAGTTGGCTGCTTGATAGTTATCATTGCATTTTAAATATTTTAATTCCTCAAGGATTAAGGATCTGGCACCCTACCTGATTTGTAACTCTGGCTTGCAGATATTTTTAATCTAATGATTGATATTTAGGGCAGCTTTTTGCAAGAAAAGGAGCTTTTTGTATTTTTGTACAGGTAATCCTTGACTTAAAACAGTTCATTTAGTGACCATTCAAAGTTACAATGACACTGAAAAAAGTGACTTCTGACCATTTTTCACACTTATGACTGTTGCAGCATCCCCACTGTTATGAGAGGCCAGGCGAGGAAAAGCACCCCTTGACATGAGTGATGTCGAGTTGACCACGCCCACCCACACCACGTCCACTCACATGACCACCAAGTCACACCCATCAACTAAGCCACGCCCACAGAATTGGTTGTTAAAAGAATTGAATCCTACCCCTGTATACTTTTTTTTCTTTCTGCTTGTGAATAGAATAGAGATTTAAGGGAATTTGGCTTTAGTTCTTCCAAGAGTAGATTTAAGGTTACCAGCCATCAAAAATCCAGTAATCTTTGATGTTCCTTTCTTTCTCAATCTTATCATCTTTTAGCCTTTTGGTACCGTACTGTCCATGGGGTTTTCTTGGCAAGGATACTGGAGTGGGTTGCTCTTTCCTTCGTCAGTGGGCCACATTTTGTCAGAACTCTCCACTATGACCTGTCTGACTTGGATGGCTCTCGCACAGCTTAGCTCACAGCTTCTTTGTGCAAGCTTTTTTACCATGACAAGGCAGTGATCCATGAAGGTCATCATTATTATTCTGATCACAGAATGGCTGGGAAATTCCCATTATGTGTTTTAATATAGTCAAGTGATCTTTTTATAAGATGTTAAATTGTTTTAAATGTCCATTGGGTTGATAGTGGACTCTTTTTAAGGCAGGGATCTCCAACCTTGACAACATTAAGACTTGTGGACTTCAACTCCCAGAGTTCCTTAGCCAGAATTCTGGGAGTTGAAATCCATAAGTCTTAAAGTTGCCAAGGTTGGAGACCCCTATTTTAAGAGGTCTTCTCTTATTTTGCAGTTCTTGAAAAAGAATGGAACAATATCATATTTATGTTTTCATTTACTGTATTTATGTTGAGAATAATGTGACCACCAACTTTACATGTTGTTATCCTGAGTGGTTCACAAAAACAGCTGTAAAAATCATAATATGAGAATAGTAAAAACAACATCAAAACAACTGACATCCCAAAACAACACTCTCTCACACATTAACATTCACTTCAGCTTAGCCCAACACTTGAAAGAAAATCCCATTCTTCAAAGCCCTCCAGCAGACTAAATGGAGGGGCATCTGCCAGATCTCAGAGAGAGGGGAAGATATTCCACTGATGAAGGGTAGACTTTTTATTTTGTTTTACAAAAAAAATATCCTGTTGACTATTTATATTTACATCAACAGTGTGATTGGTTTCATCCTTATTGGGACTCCCAAGGTGTGGGGAGCGAAATCTTTATTTCTTCATGTACCGTGGACTGGTTTGTAGATTACGTTTCTGTTTTAAAAGACTTGGCAGTCTGACAACATACAAACAATAGAAAAAGGAAATAGTAATGAAATTCTGTGCACGCTCTTAAGAGCAGCTGGTCGGGGAAGTCTGGCCTGTTGGATGTTGATCACAATACTATAGGAATTTCTTAAAACACTGACCCAAAGAATAGCTCAATAAATTATTCACAATTCCTAATTCAGCAGAGCATAACAAACTGAACAATCAAAAATACAACCTGAAGGGGGCTTCTTTGGCTCTCTCTGTGTGGTTGTCTGTCTGTCTGTCTGTTTATCTGGCTGTATTCAGGTATGCTAATTTTGAATGAAACGAAACAGAAAGGTACGACTTTTATTCAAGCAAGTGCAATTAGCAGGACTCTGCAGAGAGACAAGAACAAAACATGATTGAGAGTGTGCATAGGCATATTTGCAGCAACTGTTGGTAACCTTCCTTTCTTCCTTCTTTCCATCCATAAGTACCCATAAAACTGAACAAATTAACAGATAACAGATAATCAGAGTTGGAAGGGACCTTATAGGTCATCTAGTCCAACCCCTGCCCAAACAGGAGACCCTACACCATTTCTGACAAATGGCAGTCCAATCTCTTCTTGAAGGTCTCAAGTGATAACACTCCCACAATTTCCAAGGGCAAGCTGTTCCATTGGTTGATTGTTCTCACTATCAGAAAGTTTCTCCTTATTTCCAGGTTAAATCTCTCCTCCTTCAGTTTCCATCCATTATTCCTTGTCTGGCCTACAGGCGCTTTAGAAAATAGCTTGACCCCTTCCTCCCTGTGGCAGCCCCTCAAATATTGGAAGACTGCTATCATGTCTCCCCTGGTCCTTCTCTTCACTAGACTAGCCAAGCCCAGTTCCTATAACCATTCTTTGTCTAATTTCTAATCGAGTTGAGTGCACACTGGAATAGAATGGTTTTCGCTTATGGATCTGTTTATACATCTGTAAAGTAGAAATATTATAAAATAGGGACTACTTGTGAGAAGTTTTGCCATTCCCTTCATAACCCTTGAAGCTCACCTGGAGGGAGGGACTTTCTAAAGGCCCTCTCTTTATGACCAGAGCAGATGGACAGAGTCAATTTTGGCTGTACATTGCCTGATATATCCCAACGTTGTTCTACAAAGGATCTTAAAAATAATGACTAGTATCTTGGATTAGAAGACTACTGGCAATCAATGTAGCCACCTTCAAAATAGGTGTTATTCTAATCTATCCAGGTGTCCCATCAGGAGTCTAGCTGCTGTATTATGTGCCTCCACAGCTGACAAGGTGTTTTGTCAAGTGTCAGGCAGTCTGCAGGTGACAACCAGACAATTGCTTCTTTGAGGATCTAGAGACATTGAACAACCTAATATGCAAGGAGACTCTAAGCATAATTAATAATTTTCACAGGCAGATGAAAACAGAAACATAAAACTGTAATATTTCAAGCAAGATGCTCTCCCTTCCCTATAACAAAGCCCCTATAACAATATATAATAATAGTCAAGAGACCCCCAGTATGGCCAGGGTATACAGCACTGAGATTCAAGCTTATACTGGAGGGCACAAGGATTTTTATTAAAGCTTGGAACCACTACTTTATAATCCTAGCTCCATGGTAATAAGATTGCAAGGCTTGACCTTGATTGGATGGTGCATAATCCTGGAATAACAATGAGGGTTCTGAGAATGTTACTGATAAACCAGTGGAAAGCTGAATAATATTAAGGGTTTTTTACAACTGTGTGAAGATACCCCTGTCAAGGTTCCAAGGAACATACCCAAAGGAATCAAAACTCCAAGGCAGGCATATTCCTCTAAGTATAGATTTATTAGGCATGTCATATTGGTGCATATGGGGAAACCCAACTCTAAACCCCCCTTGGGTTTCCCCCTAGTTACAAGTAAAATTTTATTTTCCTTTCCTATGCAATCCATCACATGGTCCAGTCAGGTCACAGTCCAAGGATCACTTGGCCTCAGATTCCACTTCCTTTCACCTGGTGGGAAATCTTTGGTTCTGAAAGGAAATAATTTTTATATTGGCTACAATCCCCCAGCTATCTCTACCTCCCCCCTCCCATTCCCATAGCTTGACTCACCTCTGCTGTGGCAGCCCTGAAGTTGGGGGGGGGGGGAATGGCTCCAGGGCTGACAACCCCACCCGTGCATCTTATTCATCAAGCATGAATGAAAAGCAGATTAACTCATAATGAACTCTAAACTTCTAGAATTGTCTTAATATGAAGGAGAAATCAAAATTTGTCACCAAATTCCTCATACAATAGTCTTCCATGATGCCATTACACAAATGTTCCAGTAAAAGACTGGAAAAAGTAAAAGGAAAGGGTCAAGCTATTTGGTTGAAAGTCTTCCTAACATGTGCTATGTTACATCTCCACACACCACTCCAAATACTGGAATCTCAAGGGAAATAGAAGTTTCCAGCAAAATAGTTTTCACAGGAAGAAATATGTAAAGTTTGTGTTCAAACAAGTGAGATTTCAGAAGTTGGAAAAAAAATTTATATTATTGTAAACATTAAGAGAGAAATCCCAAATCAGTTCAGAGGCTAAAAGCCAGGGAAAGAAAGAACCAAGAAATAAGGATCAGCCTTTCAAAGGAAGATAAAGACAGCATTGTTCCCTGCACAAACTGCGACCAAATTTATGCTATGTCAAATTATTCTCCTGACTTTGACTTCTCTTTCATGTAACAAAAGAGAATCTGCTTCCAAACTTACTGTCAAAGAAAAAGAATATTTTGGGTGAAACTGTCATGAGCGGAATAGAGCATTGTTGCATTTATTTAGTTGCAACAGCTATGCACAAATGTCTGGCTTTGCATTCTAGCATTACATCTTTTCCTAAATTTCTTCTGACTGGGAAGTGTGAGCAGTATGTGAGTAGCCAAGAAGGATAGAATAGAAGAATAGAATAGAATAACACAGTTGGAAGGGACCAGTTAGAAGGGACTAGTTAACCCTCTACTTATGCATCATACATCACTTCAGACAAATGATTATCTAATCTCTTCTTAAAAATTTCCAGTGTTGGAGTATTTACAACTTCTGGAGGCAAGTTGTTCCACTGATTAATTGTTCTGTCAGGAAATTTCTCCTTAGTTTTAAGTTGTTTCCTTCCTTGATTAGTTTCCACCCATTGCTTCTTGTCCCACTCTCAGGTGCTTTGGAGAATAGTTTGACTCCCTCTTCTTTGTGGCAGCCTCTGAGATATTGGAACACTACTATCATGTCACCCCAGTCCTTCTTTTCATCATACTAGACATGTCCAGTTCCAGCAACTGTTTTTTGTATGTTTTATCTTTGAGTCCCCTAATCATCTTTGTTGATGGTTTGTTGGTGCTTCATCACTGGAGGCTTTTACGATGAGATGGGACAGTCACTTGTCTGAAATGGTATAAGGTCTTCTACTTGAGTAGGGGGTTGGACTAGAAGACCTCCAAAGTCCCTTCCAGTTCTATTCTGATTGAAATATTGAAAGACTGCTATCATGCCACCCATAGTCTGTCTCTTTGTTAGACTAGACATACTCAGTTCCTGCAATTGCACCAATTTAAATTAATATAGTTTTGAAACCCACCATTCCATAACTGTGAGATCTGTCGTGTTGATATTTCTTTCAAAATGAATTGAGTCTGAAAAGATGAACCCTGGGATTAGAACAATTTATATTGGCAAAATAACAAAACAAACAAATGAAAAAGCTGCGTGCACACATAGATGACAAACATTTTCTGCTCTAAAGGACTCTGTAGGAACAATCTCATTGTCAAAGGAGACACTTGGGATTAAAACTGTTTGGGTTATTATTACTTCTTTGTGCAATTATTGATAATTTTAATTCGATGCCATAGCTCCCTTGGACAAAATAAACAAATATTAATTAAGAGCTTGCACAGTGCAAGTTAAAAAAAATGTTGCAGTGAAGGTTTTCACAGTTGCTATTACAGTAAGATCACCTAAATAAGCAACACAACTGCAATTTTGGTAGCCAACAAAATATTTCAATTAAACTCAAAGGATATTTCCTCATTATGGTTTGCCTCAAACTGATGTGCCTGAACAAAAATTAGTTTTTGACTCAAGCAAAGCAAAGCTGCTCATCCATTTTAACTAGCATTTTCTATACTTCTTGTAAAAAAAAATCACATATATAGGTTATCCTCAACTTACGACTTCAACTGAACCTAAAATTTATATTGTTAAGTAAGAAATTTGTTAAGTGAATTTTGTCCCATTGTATTACCTAAAACTTCAAACTAACATCTGCAAAGTTAGGACTCTATCTCACAATCCCTAAGAGCAGAAGGCAAAGCTGGATAACTAAACAAAGACAGAAGGCTACTCTCAGTCTTTCTGTGGAGCTAGCCAGCTTTCCTTAACTTAATGCCTTCCAGATTGGACTTCAAATCCCATAATTATAATTCAGCCTGCTTATTCGCCCTGCTGACTGGCAGTTCTGGCACTTGAACACTTCTGGCAGGTCAACAGGTTTTGAGAAGGCTTTGTTCTTCTTGCGTACCAAGGCATTTTAGCATTGCTGTTGACTTCTGCCCTCTTCTGCCAAAGAGGGCTACAAGAGTAGAGTGAAAATGTAAATTGCTGATTGGGCTGGTTTCTATTTCAGCAATACATTTCAAAGCTTCCATGACAAAATGTATTTTTTGCTTCTGCAAAAATATTTTTCCCAATGGTTTTTCCTTAGCTAAGACAAATTAAGCAATGGTCAGCAAAAATCTGTAAGTCCCAGTGGATCTGACAAATTCTTTTCAATGATTCCATTGTGGCAATCTGAATCTAAACGAGTCTCATTTTCACTCCCTGAACTAATGTGTGAACTGGAATATCATCGTGCTTCAGTTTTTACATTTCTCTGAAATATTAATATTATATAGGAAATGTGTAAAGATGAATACACTGGGAAAGAAAGACATTTGTTCGGGGAAATTGATTGCGTGTTATGGGAAATGTCATACAATAATGCATGCAAACATTTTTATGACTTTTAGAAAAACATTCTCAAAGATTCATGAAGTAGGGTTTAAAAAATCTCATCATCATAGAAAATAGATGATTCAGCTATCTCAGATTCTAATACTAGCTGCATATCTCAATCCAAAGCTTAATTGACACTGTATTTCTGGTATTTATGACATTCCAGTTTATAATTCCCTTTTTATTTCTCCCATTTCTGGAAAATGTCATATGTATTTTAAAGAAACTGGAACAAAATGCGACAGGTTTTAAAATACAGTTTGTATAAAATTATTATTATGGTTCATTATGATATATACATTTCCTGCAATTGCCTGTTAAATTTCTCTTATGGAGATTTTCCCATTTGAGTTTTTAAAAGATGACAGATTGCTTTTAGCCATTTCTAAGGATGAGCAACCAATGTCCATATTTTTACAATGATTTTTAAATAAACTCTACAGACTGGACTTCTTTTGCTTGCTGTATTTACTGCCTAAGTTTTTGAAAAAAATATTATAAATTTTTTATCAACTTCTCATAAGGTGCACAGTTATTTCTGAAGGAAATCAGCAACTAAGGAACTTTTATAATAATCATTACAGCAATTCAGAGAGGACCTTTATAAGAGCAAATAACTTCAAATAACAAAAAGTGGTAACAGGAATTTTGAACTCTTTGTGTATTTTATTCAGTTAAAACAGCTCTTATATTATGAATTTGGCCTCTGAAAATTGTCATTCGTTCCCATAAATACAGATGGTCGCCTTGCTTTACCCATATTGACAGCTTCCCACTGCAATAAATGTTGTAATCTGTAAAGGACAATGAAATGTCACTTATTTCACCCTACCTTTACTAGATTAAGCTACAGAGACAAGTTAGGGCTACTGTGCCAACCACTTAGACACAAGTCATAATTAGTGCCTTTAATGAGGCTTTTTTCGAGGCCTGTAGTCTTGGGTGAATAAAATCTTTATGTTTTAGCAAGATCTGTGATATGAATCAGGAGTTAATTACCTCTATGGCAATTATAATTATAATTTGTTGCAAATAATAATGACCTCACAGACACACACACACATGCAAAGGCAGGCACACACTTGATCTGGTTTTTATTGTAGACAGATCAGACATGATATGGTTATGAAGGTTACTGACAATGGTCTTTTTCCCATTGTCAAAGTGTGGATCATAGAGAGCCTGAGCCTCTGCAAGGGTGGAAAATGTATTAGAATTGTCTGCTCCAGGAACCTGATAAATCTGGAGAGTTTCCAACAATCTACTGAGCAATCCAATCCCATGCCTGTTTGTTGCCTGAAGTCAAGAGTGTGCAAGGTAGCTGGATGAAATTACCCACATTTCTCCCATAGCCAATTGAAACCAGATCTTCTGAAGAGTTGCAGGAAACAAAGCAATGATGGCTTAAAACCAAAACTGAGCAAGATTTAGTACTAATAATTAGCACTTGTTAAATGGTCCATGTCTTCCTGATTCTTGGGTCCTCTACCAGAGGCCTGAGAGTTTGACCGTTCTGTACAGTGATTTAGCTATTCCCTAGCACTGCACAGGGAGATCTGATGTTATTCCTGGGATCTGTTGGAGCCATTCTTCCAGCTGAGGTGTCACAGCCCCTAGAACACTTTGGCCCAGAGGTGGTATTCAGCCAGTTCTGACAGGTTCTGGAGAACTGGTAGCGGAAATTTTGAATAGTCCAGAGAATCAGTAAATACCAACTCTGGTAGGTCCCGCCCCCATCTATTCACTGCCTCCCAAGTCCCAGCTGATCTGATTTCCAGCTGATCAACTGGGACTTCTTTTGTTGCCCTGCACAGGAGAACAGAGCTGGAAAGCAGGCTAGTGAGGTTGGGAGGGAATGGAGATTTTACAGTATCCTACCCCATGGAGTTAAGTGGAAATGGAAATTTTGCAATATATCCTTCCCCTGGAGTGGGGTGGAAATGAGGATTTTACAGTATCCTTCCCTTGACATGCCCATGAAGCCACGCCCACAGAACCAGTAGTAAAAAAAATTGAACACCACCATTTCTTTGGCCATTACTTTCCACATCTTCTCTAGTTCCTCCTTCAGGCCCTGGTACTTTTCCAACTTTATATACTCCAATTTCCTGATGTTGCTATTACTTGACACCACTACATTTATTGCTACTGATGTCTTCTGGTTCTTGTCAACTACTACAGTTGGAAGTGTTCCTGAGCCTTTTCATCTTTGTGTGTACAATAATCTCACTGTAGTTAGCAATATAAAATAGCAATAGCACTTAGACTTATATACCACTTCAAATTGCTTTACAACCCTCTCCAATCTGTTTACAAAGTACGCATCTTGCCCACAATATCCTTACCTTGTAAGGATGGGAAGGCTAAGTCAACCTTGAGTCAGTCAGGATCGAACTGCTGGCAGTCGGCAGATTGGTCTGCAATGTTGCATTTGAACCATTATACCACTACAGCTCCCCATGTCCTCTTTCAAACTGTTCATCAGTTCCAAAAGACTTCTGTTTTTTCTGAATCTAAAATTCATTGAATCAGTGTGTGTATCTGGATCCAAAATTTTCTAGAATTTTTAAATGTGCACCAAGTATGATAAAATATCTCCTCTGATTATTCCCATTTCCAATATGTATTTTAATTCCTTTACACATTCTTTTTATTCTGATATTCTACATAGTTTTTATTGAAGGCCCAGTCCCACTGCACTTACGGATGCAACAAGGATGTAAAATGTTAAAAAAAGCTTGCCATCCATTGGAAAACACGATGCATCCGTTGTGTACTCATTGCATACGTGTTTCATACACTCTATCCGTCGAGCATCCATCCACTGAGATTTCATCCATGCAAGAAGTTTTGAGCTGCAAAAAACTTCATGAATGGATGAACTTTCCACCATGTACAATGTACAACCACGACATATCCAGGCAACAAATGTTCTATATCCGTTATCATCTGTCAAACGTCCACTGTACCCTCTCTGCATCCTCTGGCCATCCCCTCAACTCACATCCGCTGCAGCTGAAAACGGAAAGAGGGAGGAAACAAAAGGTACACGAAACGTCTACACAGCGTTAGTAGCACGGAAATAGAACGGATGTAAGCATATGCACCTCGTATATAAAGGATTAAAAATGGACAAAACGTTTGTATATGGGATGTATCTCGTATATTTAGGATGTCTGCAGTATGTCTAGAGTATGTAGAAGGACAAATAGTGGACAATCGATATTTTCTAGAAAAAGGGGGAGAAAATCATATGGATCTCAGTATGAGTCCAGCAGCCGTGGTGTACAGACCTCTTCACCCTTGGTCTTGCTCTTCCATGTCATCCATTGTTCTCCACCATGGATGATGACACAGTCCGTATGATAGCTGCGCTCATTCATCACCCGAACCAAAACCTGTTCAGACTGTTTCACCTTTTGTACAGAAGGAGAAGAAGGAGATGTCCAAGAGCTGTGTGGGTCCGAGGATGGATCGTGAGAAGAATGGAGTTTGGACTGTATGACCAGTTGATGGTGGAGCTGAGGAATGAAGACCCTCGTGCATTCCATCACTTCATGAGGATGCCACCAGCCATGTGTTGACAAAATTGTACAGTATCTGAGACCCAGGTTGACCAAGCCTAACACCAACTTCCGTCCCAACCTGGACCCTGGACTGAAGGTGGCACTGACTCTGCGCCACCTGGCCTCTGGAACCAAGTACAGAAACATGCAGTATGCGTGGAGGGTGCCACAAAACACCATAAGCAAAGTGGTCAGAGAAGTGGTGCAGGCATTCATTGAAGAATACGTGGAGGAGCTCCTCAAGTGCCTCACTACTGAACAAGGCTGGAGAAAACTTGCAGAAGAGTGGTATCAGAGGTGGAACTTTCCCCACACTGTTGGAGCCATAGATGGGAAGCACGTGGCCTGCAAAGCTCCAGCCAACTCAGGGTCCACTTATTTCAAGTACAAGGGCTTCTTCAGTATCATCCTCTTTGCCATGGTTGATGCTGACTACAAGTTCATCAACATCAATATTTCAGGCAATGGGTCAGCTTCAGATGGCCAGGTATACAACGCAAGTGACCTCAAGGAGGGGCTGGAACACAACCTCATCATGGGTTTTCCAGATCCAGACCCCCTACCCAATGACACACTTCATTGTTGGTGATGACGCCTTCTCCCTCAGAACCTATGTCATGAAGCCCTACACTTCAAGATACCTCACCCGTGAAGAGAGGATCTTCAACTACAGGCTGTCCTAGGCAAGACGGGTGGTGGAGAATGCCTTTGGCATCCTGGCCAACAGGTTCCAGATACTTCTCACCACCATGCAGCATGACCCAGAGACTGTGAGGAGCATCGTGGAAGCTTGCTGCATCCTGCACAATCTCATGCGCACCTGCTACCCAGTGTTGCAGAACAGACTTGTCGACCATCAACAAGGGAATGGGGACATGGAGTCTGGTGAATGGAGGCAAGGACATAACCTGATAGACACTGTGGATGTACAAGGCCCCAATAGAGCTTCACATGAAGGGAAGAAGCAACGCAACCTCCTGAAACACTGGTGAAACTCCCCAGCTGGAGCAGTGGAGTGGCAAGACAGGATGATAGATGATTAATGGATGCTTCCTTGAGCCTGTTGCATAACACTGATGAGATTGTGCCTTGTATGTTGAGTGGTCCTACAATGAATAGGGCATTAATAAAAAGCTTTGTTTATTTTAAAATGTGTTGATCAATGAATAAATTGTTATTGATAATAAAGGTCCAGTTGTGTGGCAGCTGGTATGGTGGACCATACAGTTCCACTCTGCTTGCACTGGAGGTTCATCTATCCCACAACTATCCTTATCTATCCCACAAGCATGCAAAGGCTAAACCATTTTTTCTAATTTTTCACCAACACTTTATTAAGTAAACAAAATGAACCAAGTGTCTTAAGCAAAGATAACCTTTATTAACTATCTTAAATTTATGACTTAGTTAAATAAGCAAAATGAACTAAGTAAAGTGTCTTCAGCAAAGAAGTACAACTCAGTCTCTGACACTATTCTTAGTCACTCTGAGTCATCTCCATGGTCTCAGCTGTTAAGTGGGCAGGGACTGTGGAGGTGGCTGTAGCTTGAGTGCTGGTGTGAGGCAACATTGGGGTGCTTGGCCCCGAGGGTACAACAGGGGATGGTGTGTTCAGGAAGCTGTCCGAGAGCTGACTCAGTCCCGTGAGGTTGAGAGACCCCTCATCAAGGACTTGAGATGTCAGGCCCAATACTGATGACAGATTGTCCATTGACAGGCTTGGCTGTGGGTTAGAGGAAGGAGGAGTGTAGTGGAGCTGTCTGGTCTGCAGCTGGGTGTGGAGTGGCATCTGTAGCGTGTGATGAACTTGGGCCTGGACTGGGAGGTTCTGCTTCTGCTGTGGGAAGTCCTGGTAGTCGTAGCCTTGGTAGTTGAGGGGCTATTGAAAGCCGTGGAAGGGCTGTGACATCGCCTGGGGTGGAGGAGCAGACCTGGACTGGGTAGGAGCAGCTTCAACTGGGCCTTGAGGGTTGTGCAGAAGTGCTGTGATCTTCTGTTCATCACCTGGTATTGGGCCTCAGGCAGGTCCCTTAGGGTGTGGCTCACGTAGGTGATGAAGGGCTTCTGGCCCAAGTATGGTGTGTCGCTGTGGACCAGCTTAGAGAGAAGTTCTGTGCTGGTCTTCATTGCATCCCTGATCTCCAACAGCACACTGTGGTCCTGGTCTTCCAGTCTGCCTCTCTGCCTGCATCCTCTGGAGCTGGGGGTGGGGGTGGGTTGGCCTCTGGTGGCTGCTGCTTCTTCCTCCATTTGTGACAGCAGGTCATCATCCCCCACGGGATCCTCCAAGTCTGCCAGCATGGGGAGTGCAGCTGTCAGGGGGTTCTCTGCCATGGGGCCCTCTGAAGACACCTGCCTGGACAGGGTAGCTGGCTCCTGGATGGAAGAGGACTGGCTGTCTGTGGGCTATCTGAGGGAGAGTTTTCTCAGAGGGGCTGCTCCTCGTTGGTGGATCTCACCCTCCAGGAAACTGCACTTGGCCATGACGTACATCTCCCAGTCAGTGAGCTTGACAGCGGCCTGCCTAGATTTCTTGAGGTGCAGCTTGCCATACCAGGTGTGCATGTGCTTCCACCATCCTAGGAGTACTTCTGCAGTGTACCCCAGGCTCTCTGCCTTGTCTCTCCAAGCTGCCTGCTTCTTCTTGGTGTCGCGATACAGTCTGTGGCCCTTTCTCCACAGGTACTCGTTCTCCCTCAGCCATTCCAGCATCTCATCCTCATGCTCCTCGGAAATGGTGTACTGTTTCCTCTCTCTCTTCTGCTTCCCTTGCCTCTTCCTCCCTTTGGCAGGAGCTTCAGCAGGGCCTTCACGGACTTGAGCAGCAGGACCTTCAGGGGCTTGAGCAACAGGGCCTTCAGGGGCTTGAGCAGCAGGGCCTTCAGGGGCTTGAGCAGCAGGGACTTCAGCAGCAGGGCTTTGAGGGACTTGGGGCTGGTCCACCACAACAGCAGCAGCAGCAGCAGCTTCAGAGTCAGTGCCAGGGGGTGGGATGCTGGTTCTGTCCTTCTTGCCAGGGCTGGAATGAGTAGGCACGGGCTTCCTTTTCTTGCCTGAGTGACGAACCATGGTGTTCCTGCTAGATGTATGTGGCAGCACGTCTTTCCCCTGTATGCTGACTGCATGCGTGCTGCATCCTTTTATATCCATGGAGCTGATGCAATTCATACTCCCCACACGCACAGTGAACGCTTTGCATCTGATATACATCTGCGCAGCATCCCCTTTGTTTCCTATATGCATCCATGATGCATCCGCTTCATCCGCTATGCATCCGCCCCTTCTGCTATGCATCCGCTCCAAAATTCTCCCCCGGAACCCCTTCGGATGTGCCATCTGCTTCAATTCGCTGTCATCCGCTAGGCTTCCTATGAACATTCATTTAACATCCCCGCTACATACTAGCCACGTCCGTTCTTTTCCATTCTTTTCCGTTCTGTTTATGCAAATTTTCACCAATTTTTGGAGTGGATGACAACAGATGGAGCCACTCCCGAAATTTTGCTCGTCCGCTGTGTCCTTTATGCATACGTTTTGCATCCATCGGCCAGTGGGACCGGGCCTTTGATTAGAAAACCTAACAAAACCTAGTACAAGAAAAAAGGAGAAGAACAAAGTAAAAAAGTGCAAAAATAAATAAATAAATAGAAGTAGAAAGAAGTTACTTTCAATTTATATCAAGTATAATTACAGGTATAAAATTACTTCTTACCCTATGGTTACAAAAACAAACTCTTCTCTTTTATTTGTTTTTTCTGATAATAAAAAAATGTAAGTTTTTTTTCCCTTTCACTCAAAAATTATATAAGGGGCTTCCAATCAGCAGAAAATACAGTTGATGTCTTTCTCTAATTAAACAAGTCAATTTACAGGAGGCATTTTTGTGAATTCTATCATCTTCACCATCCATTCCTCCAGTGATTGGAAGTTTTTACTTCTGAACATATAGAAATTTTGCTGCAAATGTTACATATGAAAACAGAATTTTATTACTTTTTCTCCATCAGTCACAAAGGAAATTTCTAGTCCTTTTAAGTACATATTTTCCATTGTTTCATCTGCACAATCCAAAATTTTAGCGAACTTAATCATGCATTCTTTCACATATTCTTGTTCGTGTCAGTTTTCAATGGAAGTGTATATATTTTAATGATCATTTGTTAAATTTCAAACTCAATATTCAAAACCATAAACTCTTTTATCTACTTTAAAGCTTTCTAATAACTGTAAATAATAAAACCATTGTCAACAATGTCTCTCTGCCATCAATGCATCAATTGATTTTATATTACATTGTCCTTATCAAAATTCTAGTAGTACATCTCAACATGTTATATATTTAGATGTATCTATTATTTCTCATCTAAAATGTTTTTGTGCTGAGAGCCACAAATGTGTTTTCAGGCACAATGTGTATTTATATCTATTCCATATTCTCAGTATGGCAAGACTAATGATTTTTAAAATTCTCATTAACCTTGATTTTGTTGTATTGTAAATATCCTTTCCACGCAAATCACAGGTCATGTTATTCTAACTCAAAGAACCTTCTTTGACTCAGCAGTACCTTTTGCTTTATCCAAACCAAACAACAAGCTTTAAAATACAACTTCATATCAGGTAAATCCAATCCTCTTCTTTCCTTTCTATCTTCTAACAAGTTATATCAATGCTGTTTTTTTCTCTTGCCACACAAATTTATCTGTCTCCTTTGGTTCATGCATCAGTTGTCAAAATAGATATTGTCTGGAACAAAAACATCATTCTAGGTAAGACATTCATTTTTATCACAGAAATTCTCTCAACAATAACAACTGTAGTTTTTTCCCAATTTAATATATCTTTTTAAACTTCACTCCTTGTCTTAACAGAGTTATTTGAAATAACATAAAATTCATGTTTGTGATAGTGATAACCAAGTATTTTACTTTTGAATCTTAAATATCACTTGATTCATCAGTTATCTTTGATCTTCCATTTGAATGTCCTGAATAACATCTTCATCTTCTCTTTGTTGATCTTACAATCTGCTGATGCACCAAATTATGATTAGTTTTCCCATTAATATTTCAATTCCCTTTAAAGGACCTTCCAAAATCAACACCAGGTCATCTGCAAATGTCCTTAACTTATAAGTTTCTTTTTTGCTCTTTACTCCTACATTACTCTCATCCAGTCTGAATTCTCTCTTCAGAGACATAAATAGAGGAGATAGTGGACATCTCTATCTTGCTCTTTTTGTATCTCACAAGGCTTTGTTAAATTTCCATTAAGTTATTTGAACTTTCTGTGAAGTACAAATCAATCTTATCCTTTTTATAAATTTTTTTCAACTTTGGAAAACCTGGACAGGAAAGCCCATTGTCAAAGGCTTTTTCCTAGTCTAGGAAAAATTAAATTAAAATTAAATACTTGTTTTTCATTGTTTATATTTATTTTATTTATATTTTATATTTCTTAACCACCCTTCTCACTCAGGGAGGAGCACTTAATTATGTTGCTCCAAATATTTAAAAATATCCAACAGATTTCAAAGACTTTTAGGTTTTTACCCACATCACATCGCACTCATGTCAGAAGCATTGAGGCACCCCTGAGTTGAAAGGATTAGCTGATGACATCACCATTGCCTGAGGGATGCCCAGTTGGGAACTCCTTTCATGTCCCCAGCAGGAACTGGAGCAAATGATGGGAGCTCACCCTGTCCCATAGCATCTCTTGAGTCTCTAACTCAGGCCTACAACTTGTCAAACCAGCATTCTAATCATCAGTGGTAGGATTCAATTTTTTTTACTACCAGTTCTGTGGGTGTGGCATGGGAAGAATACTATAAAATCTCAAGTCAGAGGTGGTATTTGCCGGTTCTCCAAATTACTTAAAATCTCCACTACCAGTTCTCCAGAACTGGTCAGAACTTGCTCAATACCATGTCTGCTAATCATGCAAGCCATCTTGCTCCATTGTGCCCACATCAATCTTCATGAATAAATTCTTGTAAAATTTTCAGTCTATCAGCCAGAACCATTGTAGACTACCCACAGTCATTATTCAAAATGATACTGCCCTATAGTTTCCTGTAAAAATTAAATCTTGTCCTTCTGTAAGCATTAGTGTTTTATTAGCCTTTTCCCAATTCTTTGCTTTCTTTCCTTCCTATAAAATAGAGTTCACTTTTTTTTATAATGGTAGTAAAAATTAAGTCCATGTCACACTGAACCAACGGATGCAAAGAGAATGTAAAACAGACAAAAAACCTTGTCATCCATTCGAAAACGCAATGTATCTGTTCTGTACTCACTGCCTCCGTTCTGCTTCCTCTCTATCCGTCCAGCATCCGTTTATGGACGTTTCATCCACTACAAAACTTTTGGGCTGCCAAAAACTTTTGCGCGGAAAATGTATCCAGTTCGTCCGTTCTGCATCTGCTACGCATCCGCTATGCATCCGCTAAATCCGCTTTGTGTCCGCTGCACATCCGCGCAACTCACATCCACCCGGACGCAGGGAGGAAGCGGAACGGATGCAGAATGGATGCAGAATGGATGCAGCACAGAAACAAAGAGTTTAAAGTGGAAAAAACGTTCGCAGAGGGGACCTATCTTGGATATTAAGGATGTCTACAGGATGTCTACAGGATGCCTAGAGGATGACTAGAGGATGCCTAGCGGAAAACCTATACTGCCTATAAAAAGGGGGAGCAACTCGACTGCATCTCACTTTCAGAACCGCAGCCCAGCGGTGCAGACCTCTGCAGCCTTCATCTGCCTCTGCCTCTTCCACAGCATCCAATCATGTCCACCATGGATTGTAACAAAGTCCTTTCGGCAGCCACCATCGTTCTACAACAGTGCGAAGCCATCTGAAAGCTCTGTGAACACTACTACGAGAAGAAAAGGAGCCACCCAAAAAGAGTCTGGGTCCGAAGATGGTTCACCAGTAGAGCGGAGGATGGACTGTACAACAAGCTGATGGTGGAGCTCAGGAGCGAAGACACTCGGGCATTCCAGAACTTCATGAGGATGCCTCCAGCCATGTTTGACCAAGTTGTGCAGCGGCTGACAACCAGGTTGACCAAGGCAAACACCAGCTTCCGGCCCAGCCTGGAACCTGGGCTCAAGGTGGCACTCACTCTGTGCCACCTGGCCTCAGGGACCTCCTACAGGAGCATGCAGAAGGGCTGGAGGGTGCCATCCAACACCATCAGCATTGTGGTCAGAGAAGTGGTGCAGGCCATCATCGAAGAATACAAGGAGGAGCTCCTCCAGTACCCCTCCAATGAAGAAGGATGGAAGAAAGTTGCAGAGCAGTGGTATCAGAAGTGGAACTTACCACACACCGTTGGAGCCACAGATGGAAAACACGTGGCCTGCAAATCTCCAGCCAAGTCGGGGTCCACTTATTTCAACTCCAAGGGCTTCTTCAGCATCATCCTCTTTGCCATGGTAGATGCTGACTACAAGTTCATGTACATCGATGCTTCAGGCAACGGCTCATCTTTGGATGCCCCGGTATACAACGCCAGTCACCTCAAGGAGGAGCTGGAAGGCAACCTCATCGTGGGCTTCCCAGATCCATAACCCCTGCCCAACGACACACAAGATGTGCCCTACTTCATCGTGGGGGATGACGACTTCTCCCTCACAACCTATCTCATGAAGCCCTACACCTCCAGACTCCTCACCCATGAAGAGAGGATCTTCAACTACAGGCTGTCCAGGGCATGGCGGGTGGTGGAGAACGCCTTTGGCATCCTGGCCAACAGGTTCCAGGTACTTCTCACCACCATGCAGCATTGCCCAGAGACCGTCAGGAGGATCATGGAAGCTTGCTGCATCTTGCACAATCTCATGCGCACCCGCTACCCAGTCTTGCAGAACAGGCTCGTGGACCTCCAACAAGCCAATGGGGTCATGGAGCCTGGGGAATGGAGGCAAGGGCGAAACCTGATAAACACTGAGGATGTGCAAGGCCCCAACAGAGCCTCAAATGAAGCGAAGAAGTAGCGCAACCTCCTGAGACAATGGTGCAACTCCCCAGCTGGAGAAGTGGAGTGGCAAGACAGGATGATAGATGCTTAATGGATGCTTCCTTCAGCCTGTCTCATCACACAGATGAGATTGGGCCATGTATGTTTGGTTGGCCTACAATGAACAGGGCGTTTAATAAAGAGTTGTGTTTATGTTGACATGTGTGGATAATTATTACATTATTATTGATAATAAAGGGCCGTAGGTGTGACACCTGGGAGGGTGGACCATACAGTCCCACTATGTTTGCACTGGAGGTTTATCTATCCCACAGCTATCCTAACCCATCCCACAGCTATTACCCATCCCACAGGTATCCTAACCCATCCCAAAGCTATCCTTACCCATCCCACAAGCATGCAAAGGCTTAAACCATTTCTAAAAGTTTCCAGCAAGACTTTATTAAAAAATAGAAATGAAGCAAGTGTGTGAATCATAAATAGACTTTATTAACAACAAGCTATACGACAAAAATGAGTCTCTGGCACTCCTCTTGGTCGCTCAGTCCCAGGGGTGAAGGGTGCAGGTGCTGTGGAGGTGGCTGGTGCTGGAGTGCTTGTCATCAGCTCCTCCAGAAGCAGAAGCAGCAGAAGCGCCAGCCCCAGAAGAGCGAGCCCATGCTGCAGAAGCCCCAGCAGAACCAGAGTGAGGGCCAGGGGGCAGGATGGTAGCCCTGTCCCTCTTGCCAGGGCTGGCAGCAGATGGCTGAGGCTTGCTGTGCTTCCGCATGGTTGTGGGGTTGCTGGCTGGCAGGGAGGCTGGCAGGAACCAAGGCTGGCAGGGAGGCTGGCACCAAGGCAGGCAGGAAGGCTGGCAGGGAGGCTGGCAGGGAGGCTGGCAAAAAGGCTGGCAGGGAGGCTGGCAGGAAGGCTGGCAGGCAGGCACCAAGGCTGGCAGGCAGACATGAACCAAGGCTGGCAGGAAGGCTGGCAGGCAGACATGAACCAAGGCTGGCCAGAAGGCAGGCAGCAAGGCTGGCAGGCATACCGGCTGGCAGCAAGGCTGGCAGGGAGGCTGGCAGCAAGGCTGGCAGGCAGACATGCAGGCAGGGCAGGCAAGGCAGTCGATGTGTCCAGCAGCAGGTGTTTCCTCTGAATGGCCACCTGCTTCCGAGCTGCTTCCGTTATATCCGCAGGGCTGACGCAATTCATCCTCCCCGCATGCGCAGTGAACGCCGGGCATCCGTTCGGCTTCCCTGTGCATCCGCTAGGCTTCCTCTCTGCATCCACTTTATCCATTCGGCGTCTGCTCTGCTTCCGCTGTATCCATTCCACGTCCGCTTCGCTGAGGCCCCCCGGAAGCCCTGCGGATGTGCCACCCACTCCCATCCGCTCCCATCTGCTTCCATCCGCTGGGCTTCCATTCCGCATCCGCTTTGCATCCGCCCTGCGTCCTTCCCGCGTCCGTGTTATCCGCTCTGGTTATTCAAATTTTCGCCCCTTTTGAGAGCAGATAACAACGGATGGAACATTTTGCTTGTCCACTGTGTCCTTTTTGCATCCGTTGGCCAGTGTGACATGGGCTTTAATCCCCAAAACATGTAAAACAAGATCCTGATAATCCATCTCGTTCAGTCACCTTTTCTGGTTTAATCTTGGTTTTTAACTTCAGAAAATTATCTTATTCTTATAGGTCCATTTATCATCTATTTCTGTTCTTCTGTAATCCTGGGTAAATTTTGTTTCTTTATGTATTCATCTTTTTCTCCAAACAGATGTCATTTGCTTTATACAATTTAGAATAAAATTGATGAAATTGTTTCTGCATGGCCATACAATCCATTGGTACAATGTCTCCCTCTTCTTGTTTCAATATCATTTCCTTTTTTTTAATACAGGTAGATCCTCAATTTACAGCAGTTTATTTATGGACCTTGTAGGGTTACAGAAGCATTGAAAAAAAAGTTTTTCACATTTATAACCATGACAGCATCCCCATGATCAAATAAACAAAATTCAGATGCTTACAATCGACTCACATTTATGACAGTTGAAGTATCCTGGGGTCATGTGTTCACAACTGTTGCAAGAAAAGTAATAAAATGAGGCAAATTGAACACAACAAACATGAAGCCCCTGTCACACAGCACCAACGGATGGAAAGAGGATGTAAAACAGAGAGAAACACTTCCCATCCATTGGTTATCGCGATGCTTCCGTTCTGTACTCACTGCCACCATTTTTCATCCTCTCTATCTGTCCAGCATCTGTCGACTGACATTTCATCCGCTCAAAAAGTTTTGAGCTGCACAAAACTTTTTGAGCGGAAAATGTATCCAACGCGTCCGTTCTGCATCCGCAACGCATATGGGGAACATCTGTTCTACATCCGTCATCCATTACGCGTCTGCTAAATCCACTAGGCATCCGCTGCGCATCCATGCAACTCAAATATGCTCCAACAGAAAATGGACACAGGGAGGAAGTGAAACTGATGCGGAAAGGACACAAAGCGTTAGTAGCACGGATGAAGAAAGGATGAAAGCGGATGCAGCTCGCATACAAAGCAAAAAAATGGAAAAAACGTTCGCAGAGGGGACCTATCTCAGATATTAAGGATGTCTAGAGGATGCCTAGAGGATGCAAAAGGACACATAGTGGAAAACCTATATTGCCTATAAAAAGGGGGAGGAACTCACTTGGATCTCACTTTCAGTCCAGCAGCCCTGGGGTGCAGACCTCTTCAACCTTGCTCTTGCTCTTGCTCTTTCACATCATCCAGTCATCTCCACCATGGATCATCACACACTCCTTTTGGTAGCCACCATCGTTCTGCAACACTGCAAAGCCATCTACAGGCTCTTTCAACTGTTCTATGGGAAGAAAAGGAGGTGTTCAAGAAGTGTCTGGGTCCGAAGATGGATCGGGAGAAGAGTGGAGTACGGACTGTACAACAAGCTCATGGTGGAGCTGAGGAACGAAGACCCTCGTGCATTCCAGAACTTCATGAGGATGCCTCCAGTCATCTTTGATGAAGTTGTGGAGCGGCTGAGACCCAGGTTGACCAAGGCAAACACCAAATTCCGGCTCAGCCTGGACCCTGGGCTCAAGGTGGCACTGACTCTGCACCACCTGGCCTCCGGGACCACGTACAGGAGCATGCAGTATGGCTGGAGAGTGCCACACAACACCATCAGCATTGTGGTCAGAGAAGTGGTGCAGGCCATCATCGAAGAATACCTGGAGGAGCTCCTCCAGTGCTCCTCCACTGAAGAAGGCTGGAAGAAAGTTGCAGAGCAGTGGTATCAGAAGTGGAACTTCCCCCATACTGTTGGAGCCATAGATGGGAAGCACGTGGCCTGCAAAGCTCCAGCCAATCAGGGTCCACTTATTTCAACTACAAGAGCTTCTTCAGCATCATCCTCTTCGCCATGGTCGATGCTGACTACAAGTTCATGTACATCGATGCTTCAGGCAACGGCTCATCTGAAAATGCCAAGGTATACAACGCCAGTCACCTCAAGGAGGGGCTGGAACGCAACCTCATCATGGGCTTCCCAGATCAAGAACCCCTGCACAACGACACACAAGATGTGCCCTACTTCAAAATGGGGGATGACGCCTTCTCCCTCAGAACCTACCTCATGAAGCCCTACACTTCCAGATGCCTCACCCGTGAAGAGAGGATCTTCAACAAAAGGCTGTCCAGGGCATGGCGGGTGGTGGAGAACGCCTTTGGCATCCTGGCCAACAGGTTCCAGGTACTTCTCACCACCATGCAGCATTGCCCACATTCTCCGTGAGGAGAATCGTGGAAGCTTGCTGCATCCTGCACAATCTCATGTGCACCCACTACCCAGTGTTGCAGAATAGGCTCGTGAACCTCCATCAAGGCAATGGGGACATGGAGCCTGGGGAATGGAGGCAAGGGCGAAACCTGAGAGATACTATGGATGTGCAAGGCCCCAACAGAGCTTCATGTGAAGGGAAGAAGCAGCACAACCTCCTGAAACACTGGTTCAACTCCCCAGCTGGAGCAGTGGAGTGGCAAGACAGGATGATAGATGATTAATGGGTGCTATCTTCAGCCTGTCTCATCACACGGATGAGATTGGGCCATGTATGTTGAGTGGCCCTACAATGAACAGGGCATTTAATAAAGAGTTGTGTTTATGTTGAAATGTGTGGATCAATGATTACATTGTTATTGATAATGAAGGGCCATAGGTGTGGCACCTGGGAGGGTGGACCATACAGTCCCACTATGCTTGCACTGGAGGTTTATCTATCCCACAGCTATTACCCATCCCACAGCTATTACCCATTCCAAAGGTATCCCTGCCCATCCCACTCCTATCCTTACCCATCCCACAAGCATGCAAAGGCTTAAACCATTTCTAACAGTTTCCACCAAGTCTTTATCTCTGCGGGCTGCCTGAGTGAGAGGGTTGTGAGAGGGGCTGCTTCTCGGTGGCAGATCTTGCAACCTCCAAGAAGCTGCACTTGGCCATCACGTAGGTCTCTCAGTCCGTCAGCTTGACCGTGGCCTGGCCAGATTTCTTGAGGTGCAGCTTCCCATACCAGGTGTGCATGTGCTTCCACCAGCCGAGTAGCACCTCCGAAGTGTAGCCCAGACTCTCCGCCTTCTCTCTCCAAGCAGCCTGCTTCCTCTTGGTGTCTCGATAGAGCCTATGTCCCTTCCGCCAAAGATACTCGTTCTCCCTCAGCCATTCCAGCACCTCATCCTCATGTTCCTCTTTGATGGAGTACTGCCTCCTCTCCCATTCTCATTCATGTGTATGCCTCTTCCTCCCTCTGGCAGGGCCATCTGGGCCCTTATCAGAGGGGCTTCGAGGTTGTAGGAGCTGCTCCACCACACCACCACCAGCAGCAGCAGAAGCAACAACAACAGTAGCAGCAAAAGCAGGACCAGCAGGACCAGCAGGACCAGCAGCACTAGCAGCACCAGCAGCACTAGCAGCACTAGCAGGACCAGGATCAGCAGCATCAGAGTAAGCACCAGCAGGACCAGGAGCACCAGCAGGACCAGCAGGACCAGGATGACCAAGAGCAGTGCCAGCAGAGTAAGCACCAGCAGAAGCACAAGCACCAGGAGCAGGGCCAGCAGAGTAAGCACCAGCAGAAGCACCAGGACCTGGAGCAGCACCAGCAGAGTAAGCACTAGCAGAAGCCCCAGCACCAGGAGCAGCGCCAGCAGAGTAAGCACCAGCAGAAGCCCCATCACCAGGAACAGCACCAGCAGAGTAAGCCCCAGCAGAAGCCCCAGCAGAAGCTCCAGCACCAGAAGAGTCACCCCCAGCAGCAGAAGCCCCAGCAGAAGCAGAGTCAGGGCCAGGGGGTGAGATGGTGGCCCTGTCCCTCTTGTCAGGGCTGGCAGCAGATGCCACAGGCTTTCTCTTCTTCCCCACAGTTGTTGGCTTGCTGGCTGGCTTGCTGGCTGGCTGGCTGGCTGGAGCTGTGTCTGGCAGCAGGTCTTTCCTCTGAATGGTGACCTGCTTGCAAGCTGCTTCCCTTTATATCCGCGGGACTGACGCAATGCATCCTCCCTGCATGTGCAATGAACGCTCTTCATCCACTTCATCCGCTCTGCATCTGCTCGGCATCCGCTCTTTCCGCTTCGCGTCCGCTTCGCGTCCGCTTCGCTGTGCTCCTCCGGAAGCTCTGTGGATGTGCTATCCACTCCCATCTGCTTCCATCCGCTAGGCTTTCGTGGAGCATCCGCTTTCCATCCTGGCTACGTCCTCCCCCCGTCCTTTCCTTTCCGTTGTTGTCCGCTCCGGTTATGCAAATTCGGGGCACTTTTGAGAGCGGATAGCAACGGATGGAACATTTTCTCATCCGCTGTATCCTTTTTACAAACATTTTGCATCCATCGGCCAATGTGACAGGCCCTTTAGCAGCACAAATTTTGGGCTCAATTGTGTTTGTAAGTTGAGGGCTACCTATAATCTAAATACTTGCCATTTTCATGATTTATTTGCAGACTCAAAGGGTGGGTTTTTAGTTTTTTGCTTTAAGTAGTTCATTTTTGTTTTATTTTATTGTTAACATAGATAGCTGTAGTTCTAAAAACTTAACTTGTTGAGAAATAGTTATCTTTTATGGGCTTTTTAAAATTCCTTTTCTTTACTCTTTATGACAGCTTTTGATAAAGTTGTGATAAACTCTTGCCTCTTCATTTATGTCGTATCAAATAACCTGTAATAAAAGCTTTACTTGCATCCCAAACCATTCTTAAATTGGTATCCTTATCTAATTTATTTTACAGAAATTATTTTAATTTCTTTTTATAATCCTCCACCATTACTTCTTTCTGTAACAACATTTCATTTAGTTTCCATTTAAAATAACTGGATTTCCTTTTATAAAGCAAACTCACAGGACTGTGATATTTTTTAAAAAAGTATTTGGTAATATTTCTACCTCAGAAACCCTGGCAGCCAAATTCTTTGAAATCTATATCCAGGGGTGGGATTCTACTGGTTCTGACCGGTTCTATAGAACCCCTTGTTAACTTTCTAAACAGTTCAGAGAACCAATAGTTAGAAGAAATCTCCTTTTGTTTTTTTCCACACTTATTACATTCTTGACTGTAGGCCAACCTAGACTTACTGTCTCCAAAGGAGGTTTTTTTTTTTCTTTCCTGATACTTTCTTAAAGGGGAAAGGTTGCTTACACTTTTTACATTGCTGTTGGGAGGAAATACTCCCCTGGTAATACTTTCAGTCAGCATACAATGATCAGCACTTTGAAGAAATAATTGAATAACAAAGCAGAGCTGTGGAAAGAAGCTTTTGAATGGCAAGGAACCTAGATGAGTGACATTCAGCAAGACTTCTTGGGTAGCAAGAAAGATTGATATTCAAATGTGAGTTTACATACTCTTTCTGAGTTTTGGTCTAGAAACTGTTTTTTTGTGAAGTTTAATTCTGTCCTTGATGAAATTTAATCCTGTGTTTATTGATGGGATAATTTTCCCTATTCAGCTTTGTTTGGAAGGAAAAAGATTAATCTCTGTTCCTGAAAAGAAACTGGGATGAGAAATCTTGCTAGTTCCTGTGTCTATTTGTTCTGGTAATTGGTTTAAGAAGCAACATATACTGTTATGATTTAATTATTTGTATTGTGTTTGAATTTTTTCCTGCCTCATGGTTTCTTTTTCTATCTGGGGAGGGAGTCTTTCTTCACTGCTTTAGTGGTATCTGGCACTGTCCTTTTGGAGTGTACTTCCAAAAGGCAAGATGCAAGCTTGGCACTGCCAATTTTTTTACTGCCTTTCTGAGGGGCATATGACTTTTCCTTAAATCTGGATGATTTTCTTAGGATATCTTGTGAAGTGAGTGAGACCAGGTGGTATCTTTAAGTGGAGAAAAATGGATCTAAGGATTGCTTTTCCTGGGTGTGCTCTTTCTGGAGAGCTTAAATGACCTCTCTGCTGAAGGGTTTCATTTTATGAGCAAGAGTTGGCTGCTGATAGTTATCATTGCATTTTAACTATTTTAATTCTTCAAGGTGCTCTGGCACCCTGACTGATTTGTAACTCTGTCTTGCATGTATTTTTAATCTAATGATTGGTATTTAGGGCAGCCTTTTGCAAACAAATAAGCTTTTTGTATTTTTATGCAGGTAATCCTTGACTTACAACAGTTCATTTAGTGACCATTCAAAGTTACAATGGCACTGAAAAAAGTGACTTATGACCATTTTTCACATATACGACCATTGCAGCATCCCCACTGTCATGAGAGGCCAGATGAGGAGAAATTCTCCTTGATATGAGTGATGTCAAGTTGGCCATGCCCACCCATTCACATGACCACCAAGTCACATCCACCAACTAAGCCACACCCACAGATCTGGTATATACCTTTCAGAAAAATAAGTGTATTTTGATTTGCCAATTTTTGTCTCTCAATCCCCACCAAAATGCTGATAATACAAGATTGCACAACAACAACAAAATAGGATAACCACATATGGCTATCTAAAAATTGTACTAAGCTAAGAATACCACATCCAGCCTAGAGAAATTTTTAAAAAAATTCTTTTCCTTTGGGGGGAAAAATAAAAAAGAAATTCATTTTCATCAAGTTGAATGAGAAATGGTAGGGGGGAAATGCAGGAGAATTTTGATGTGTAATATTATTTGAGCTTCAATTCCAAAATTCTGCACCCCCCAAAAAATGAGTTATGAAAAAATGAGTGATTGTATTACTGGATGAGTGGACAGTTCTCATTTCTATAAGGAAATTCAGTGGATTGTAGCTTTTTGTTTTATGATATTACTGATCCCTTTCCTTGTGCTTTGTTCTTCAAAAATAGCAATAGTGCTTAGACTTGTATACTGCTTCACAGTGCTTTACAGCTCTTTTTATGCAGTTTATAGAGTCAGCTTATTGTCCCCAACAATCTGGATCCTCATTTTACTGACCTCAGAAGGATAGAAGGCTGAGTCAACCTTGAAGCTGGTGAGATTTGAACTGCCAAATTGCAGGCAACTGGCAGTCAGCAGAAGTAGCCTGCAGTACTGTATTCTAACCAACTGCGCCACTGCAGCTCTTGAAAAATGTATATGAAGTGCCCACATGGAAGCCACTCTTATTTGCAAAATAGAATTAAGATGCCAGGTAAGATTTATTTTGGAAATTAACCCTTAGTCCACTGACAAAAAAAGGTCACATGTTTTGCTAATGTAGATTGCTGTGCATAACAATTACCCTCTATTGAAACCTGCAAAGGTCTCTTTGCTCATTTTTAATATGCACATGTAATTAATGGAGGCGGGCAAAGAAAAGAAGATCAAAAGAGTTTTAAAATCTGAGTATTTGGTAATCTAGAACCCATTCATCTTTTCAAGTGGCAATTTAGCATGGTTTTCAGTTTCACTGTCTTTCTCAGCTCTTTTTTTTCTAATGTGGCCAGTTGTGAGCTTTAATTTTGTTCTCTCTGGTGCTAATTAAATATTCTGGGCTTTTCCTGCAATTAAAACTCAGAGTTCAGCTTATCTCTAAGTAAACCAAAGATTGGCTCAGGGCTGAGCAATCTGACATCTACTTTTGCATCATTTTTAAAATTTTATTTAGCAGATTCAAATCACTCAACCCTGAGTAGAGTGTCAGTGGAAACTAAAATCAAGAATGGCAGTGAAAGAGTTAAGGACATGTTGACTCAGTCTTCCATGGTGGGTAAAATGAGGACCCAAACTGTTGAGGGCAATATGCTGACTCTGTAAACGGCTTAGAGAAGGCACTAAAGCACTGTAAAGCGGTATATAAGTCTAAGTGCTATTGCTATATGGGCAAGTCTGCTAGTGGGTACTCTTTAGTATGTCTAACCTCACATCTCCCCCCCCCAAAAAAAAAAAAACAAGCAAAAACAAACAGTTTCTCATTTTAAAACACTTTTTAAAACAGGTTATCTATAAGTTGAAATAAGATACTTGCTGCATTCATTCAGCAATTGCTAGGCAATCTGGAATGTGATTCCCTGTCCTTTCGCATCTTTGCTACCATTGCATTAAAGGAGATACAGGGAGAGTATTGTAAAAAGATACTGAGGGAAAGATCTTGGAAGTATTCAACTGAAATCTGACAGGGTTAATTTCCTCTGAAGTTTCTCCCATCCCTGCTATTTTATCTCCTTATATGAGCGGGGGGAAAGGAAGCATTTCAAGCACTTTGATACTTCTCTATTGTAGCCCATGGACAACTCTTGTTTCTAAATCTAATCTGGAAGCAGCTTGAATTGAACCAGCTGGCCTTTGAATCTCGGCCCCCAAGCTCCAATCAAATTATGCCCTCTTTGGGGGCATAATTTGATTTTCCAATTCAAATCAAATTAACCCTGATTTACACAGGCTGGTTTGGAACTAGTACAATGACAAGCAGTTAAAGGAAAGCAAGAAGAGAAAGGCTAACTTTCCACAGAAAAAAAGCTGGGAAAGGACAATTTATATGTTGCATAATTTTCAGAGAGGGGAGCTGCAAGGACATGGTTGAGGCAAGATAGTGGCTGCAACTATAGAGTCAAAACTCTGCCTCTTATTCAGAAGCACCATGAAAGCAATGGAGATTAAAAGTGGCAGGACTTCAACTGCATGATCATGTCAGACATGTTGATTTTTTTTATTCTCCCTGTGCCCTTCCCAAGTACCTGTATACACACACACACAACACACACATTTGGGAGGAGAATCACGGAAAGCAACTGAGGGCCAAAAAGTGCTTTGGAGCATGCAGAAGTGTGCATGAAATATCTGTGGGCCATTCCTAAAAGCAGCTGTACCCTCACACTTATACATATCATAAAAACACATACATACAGACATATGCATACATTTTCATGATATGTATAGGTGTGTAAGCACAGCTGCTTTAAGGAATGGCCCACAGATACTCCATGCTCCAGATACTTCTGCATGCTCCAAAGTACTTTTTCTCCTTCCAATCTCAAATACAGCATAATCCTAATTCATTCAGCATCCTCTCTTCCACTTTGTAAATACTACCTGGGGTGATAAACAATCCTCAATAAATAAAAAAATGAATACCAATTTAAAAAAAAACAAGGAGTAAATACTGGAAGAAAGTGTTACATCATGAAAGTATACAGATATACTCTATTAAAAGCAGATATCATTTTGATATCATCTCTCCAGTGGTGATATGCTACCGGTTCAGGCCGGTTCAACTGAACTGGTAGTAAAAAACGCTGATGATCATCTGAGAGGAGGAAAAAAATCCTTGGACAAACAGCTGAGAGGAAAAAGAAGAGAAAAGTATAGGATTGGCCCTCCCACCCACCTTTATCCTTTTCTATTCTTTATCCTCTCAGCTGATTGGTGCTGCAGGCCTCAGCTGGTAAGGGGAAAACTGTGCATGCATGTTAGGTGCACATGCATATATACACGAACACTGAACCAGTAGTGGAACAGGTAAGATCAAACTGCTGCATCTCTCCCCAAATGTTTCGACCCATCTAATCAGGCAAGATCATTGTGGTTTGGGTCCCAATATTGCTGGGTGGCAGAGCCTAGAAGATGTCCTTTTCCTGGTGTACTTTTCACCCTGTGCAATAGTCTCCCTTTGGAGATCCAAATGGCTCCAACCCTGCTGGCCTTTCATAAAGTCCTAAAAACCTGGTTCTGTGTCCAAGCCTGGTGTTCAGTGTGTTCAGGAAGCCACTTTTGACTGTGATTTGGGTTGTTGCTCAGCTGTTGCTCAGGACTGGACTGTTTTTATTTTATATTGTTCATTGTCCAAAGTCATTTATTGAGATGAGCAATCATATAAATTTATCAATATAAACAGTCTGTTTTTTTCCTTCCTTTGGGATGGTTAATCTATCCAGGTGGTCATATTTCTCTGAATTATGTATTGTTTTCAATGTCAGAGGCAACCCAAACTGTTTTTGGAGTTGGCCAATTTTGAATAAATATATTCAATTCAATTTAATCCCATCAATTCAGTTCAATCCAAACATTTCAATAATTAAATTCAACTCAGTTGGCCCTGTCACACTGCAAAAACGGATGCAAAGAGGAAGCAAAATGGAAAAAAAACCTTGCCATCCGTTCTAAAAGGCGATGTACTCACTGCCTCCATTTGGCTTCCTCTCAATCCGTCCAGCATCCGTTTATTGACGTTTCATCCGCTCCAAAAGTTTTAGGCTGCCTAAAATTTTTGCGTGGAAAATGTATCCAATTCGTCCGTTCTGCATCCGCTACGCATCCGTTATTCATCCGTTATGAATCCGCTATATCCGCGAGGCATCCGTTCCACATCCGCGCAACTCCATCCGCTCCAGCGGTAAACGGACGCAGGGAGGAAGCAGAACGGACGCGGAACGGATGCAGAACGGATGAAGAATGGAAACAAAGTGTTTAAAATGGAAAAAACGTTCTCAGAGGGGACCTATCTCGGATATTAAGGATGCCTAGAGGATGCCTAGAGGATGCCTAGAGGATGCAAAGGGACACCTATACTGCCTATAAAAAGGGGGAGCAACTCGCCTGCATCTCACTTTCAGACAAGCAGCCCAGCAGTGCAGACCTCTGCAGCTTTCATCTGCCTCTTTCTCTTCCTCTTCCACAGCATCCAGTCATCTCCAGCATGGATTGCGACAAAATCCTTTTGGCAGCCAACATCCTTCTGCATCACTGCGAAACCATCAACATTCTCTGTGTACTACGGCAAAAAAAGGAGGCACCCCAAAAAAGTCTGGGTCCAAAGATGGTTAGCCAGAAGAGCACAGGACCAACTTTACGACAAGCTGATGGTGGAGCTCAGGAGCGAAGACACTCGGGCGTTCCAGAACTTCATGAATATGCCTCCAGCCATGTTTGACGAACTTCTACAGTGCCTGACACCCAGGCTGAGCAAGAAAAAAACCAACTTCCCGCCCAGCCTGGAACCTGGGCTCAGGGTGGCACTCACTCTGCGCCACCTGGCCTCAGGGACCCCCTACAGGAGCCTGCAGTGTGGCTGGAGGGTGCCACAAAGCACCATCAGCTTTGTGGTCAGAGAAGTGGTGTGGGCCATCATCGAAGAATACAAGGAGGAGCTCCTCCAGTGCCCCACCACTGAAGAAGGATGGAAGAAAGTTGGAGAGCAATGGTATCAGAAGTGGAACTTACCCCACACCGTTGGAGCCATCGATGGGAAGCACGTGGCCTGCAAGGTTCCAGCCAAGTCGGGGTCCACTTATTTCAACTAAAAGGGCTTCTTCAGCATCATCCTCTTCGCCATGGTCGATGCTGACTACAAGTTCATGTTCATCGATGTTTCAGGCAACGGCTCATCTTCCGATGCCCAGGTATACAACGACAGTCACCTCAAGGAGCGGCTGGAAAGCAACCTCATGGTGGGCTTCCCAGATCCAGAACCCCTGCCCAATGACACGCAAGATGTGCCCTACTTCATCGTGGGGGATGACGCCTTCTCCCTCTCAACCTACCTCATGAAGCCCTACACCTCCAAATACCTCACCCCTGAAGAGAGGATCTTCAGCTACAGGCTGTCCAGGGCAAGGCGGGTGGTGGAGAACGCCTTTGGCATCCTGGCCGACAGGTTCCAGGTACTTCTCAACACCATGCAGCATCGCCCACAGAGCATGAGGAGGATCGTGGAAGTTTGCTGCATCCTGCACAATCTCATGCGCACCCCCTGCCCAGTCTTGCAGAACAGGCTCGTGGACCTCCAGCAAGGCAATGGGGACATGGAGCCTGGGGAATGGAAGCAAGGGCGAAACCTGATCGACACTGAGGATGTGCAAGGCCCCAAGAGAGCCTCACATGAGTCGAAGAAGCAGTGCAAACTCCTGAGACAATGGTGCAACTCCCCAGCTGGAACAATGGAGTGGCAATACAGGCTGGTAGATGCTTAATGGATGCTTCCTTCAGCCTGTCTCATCACACGGATGAGTTTGGGCCATGTATGTTTGGTTGGCCTACAATGAACAGGGCGTTTAATAAAGAGTTGTGTTTATGTTGACATGTGTGGATCAATGCTTACATTGTAATTGATAAGGGCCATAGGGGTGGCAGCTGGGAGGGTGGACCATACAGTCCCACTATGCTTGCACTGGAGATTTATCTATTCCACAGCTATTTTATCCCATCCCAAAGGTATCTCTGCCCATCCCACAGCTATCTTAACCCATCCCAAAGGTATCCCTGCC
>BLBF01000042.1:10516096-10530710 GCA_015471245.1 Laticauda colubrina | reverse complement strand
CAGGTATCCCTGCCCATCCCACAGCTATCTTAACCCATCCCAAAAGTATCCCTGCCCATCCCATAGCTATCTTAACCCATCCCAAAGGTATCCCTGCCCATCCCACAGCTATCTTAACCCAAAGGTATCCCTGCCCATCCCATAGCTACCTTAACCCATCCCAAAGGTATCCCTGCCCATCCCACAGCAATCTTAACCCATCCCAAAGGTATCCCTGCCCATCCCACAGCTATCTTAACCCACAGGCATCCCTGCCCATCCCACAGCTATCTCAACCCATCCCACAAGCATGCAAAGGCTAAACCATTTCTCAAAGTTTCCACCCAGCCTTTTTAGAAAAAAAATAATGAAGCAAGCGTGTGAAACAAAGATAAACTTTATTAATAACAACCTGAAAAGTAAACATGAACCAAGTAAAGTGTCCAAATAAAGTCCAAAAATATCCAGGCAGCCAGTCTCTGCTACTCCGCTTGGTCACTCGGAGGTGTGCCCAGTCTAATTTTTAGGGTGCAGGTGCTCTGGAGGTGGGTGCTGCTGCTGTGCTGGTCTGAGGTGCTGGTGGAGTGCCTGGCCCCGAAAGGACAACAGGGGACGGTGTGTTCAGAAAGGTGTCGGACAGCTGGCTCATCCCCACGATGCTGAGAGGTCCTTCCTCCATGCCATGGTGTGTCAGCCCCAGTACCAAGGACAGATGTACTGAGGCCGGGCTTGGCTGTGGGATGGAGGAAGGAGTAGTGTAGTGGGACTGCCTGCTGTGCAGCGAGCTGAGGAGTGGCGTGGCTGGCATCGATGTCGTCGGTGGCATTGTTGGCGTGGGTGGCATCGGTGGCATCAGTGGAACAGCTGGCAACGGTGCCGCCCGATGACTCTGCACCTGGCCTGGGAAGGGCTGCTGCCTGTGCTGCTGGACCTCTGGGTAGCTGTAGCCCTGGTAGGTGAGGGGCTGTTGGAAGCCTTGGAATGGGAGGGACATCACCTGGGGTGGAGGAGCAGACCTGGACTGGGTGGTAGCAGGTGCCTCTGGGTCTGGAGGGTTGTTAAGCAGCGTGCTGATCCGGTCCTTCACCACCTGGTACTGGGGATCTGGCATCTCCTTCAGGGTCTGGTTTAAATAATTGAGGAAGGGCTTGCGGTTGGAGCAGGAGGAGTCGATGGGGACTAACTGAGAGAGGAGACCTATGCTGGTGCGGATGGTGTCCCTGATCTCCACCAGGACCTTGTGGCTCTCACCCTCCTGCGGTCTGGCTCTCTGCCTTCCTGTGGAGGCAGTGGTGTGGGTGGATGGGACTTTGGCAGCGGTGGACTCGATGTTACCTTTCTCCCACCACACCAGGGAGTCCTCCTCGCTCTCCACCAAGCTTTCAACACCTGCCTGGGGGTTCTCCGCCGTGGCACGCTCCACCGAAACCTGCCTGGAGACAGGGACTGACTCTCAGCCGGAAGAGGACTGGGTCGCAGCAGGCTGCCTGAGAGTGAGGGTAGACAGATGGGCTCCTGGTGCTGCTCAGTGGCGGATCTCACCCTCCAGGAAGCTGCACCTGGCCATGACAAAGTTCTCTCTGTCTGTCAGCTTGACGGCGGCCTGGCCAGATTTTTTGCAGTGCAGCTTCCCGTACCAGGTGTGCATATGTTCCCACCAGCCGAGTAGCACCTCCGAAGTGTAGCCCAGACTCTCCGCCCTCTCTCTCCAAGCAGCCTGCTTACGCTTGGTGTCCCTGTACAGCCGGTGTCCCTTCCGCCACAGATAGTCGTTCTCTCTCAGCCACTCCAGCACCTCATCCTCGTGCGCCTCCTCAATAAAGTACTGCCTCCTCTCCCGTTGACGCGAACGACTCTTCCTCCCTCTGGCAGGGCCATATGGGCCCTCATCAGAGGGACTTTGAGGTTGTAGGGGCTGCTCCTCCACACCAACAGCAGCAGCAGAATCATCATCATCAGAAACATCACCAGCAGGATCATAATCATCATCATCAGCAGCAGCAGCAGCAGAATTACCAGCAGGATCAGAATCAGAATCAGAATCAGAATCAGAATCAGAATCAGCAGCAGCAGTAGCAGCAGCAGCAGCAGCAGCAAGACCAGGATGAGCAGCAGCAGAGCAAGCACCAGCAGCAGGACCAGCAAGACCAGGAGCACGAGCAGAACGAACAGGACCAGCAAGACCAGGAGCACGAGCAGAACGAGCAGGACCAGCAAGACCAGGAACACGAGCAGAACGAGCAGGACCAGCAAGACCAGGAGCACGAGCAGAACGAGAAGGACCAGCAGGACCAGGAGCAGAGTGCACAGCAGCAGAAGCACCACCGCCAGGAGCAGCTTCAGCAGAGGACACAGCAGAAGCACCACTGCCAGGAGCAGCTTCAGCAGAGTGCACAGCAGCAGAAGCACCACTGCCAGGAGCAGCCACAGCAGAAGCTCCAGCAAGAGAAGAGCGAGCCCAAGCAGCAGAAGCCCCAGCAGAAGATGAGTCACGGACATGGGGCGGGTGGTGGAGAACACCTTTGGCATCCTGGCAATAGGTTCCAGGTACTTCTCTCCACCATGCAGCATCGCCCAGAGACCGTGAAGAACATCGTGGAAGCTTGCTGCATCCTGCACAATCTCATGCACACCCGCTACCCAGTCTTGCAGAACAGGCTCGTGGACCTCCAACAAGGCAATGGGGACATGGAGCCTGGGGAATGGAGGCAAGGGTGAAACCTGATAGACACTCAGGATGTGCAAGGCCCCAACAGAGCTTCACATGAAGGGAAGAAGCAGCGCAACCTCCTGGAACACTGGTGCAACTCCCCAGCTGGAGCAGTGGAGTGGCAAGACAGGATGGTAGATGCTTAATGGATGCTTCCTTCAGCCTGTCTCATAACACTGATGAGATTGTGCCATGTATGTTGAGTGGCCTTACAATCAATAGGGCATTAATAAAGAGTTTTGTTTATGTTGAAATGTGTGGATCAATGATTACATTGTTATTGATAATAAAGGGCCATATGTGTGGCAGCTGGGAGGGTGGACCATACAGTCCCACTATGCTTGCACTGGAGGTTTATCTATTCCACAGCTATCCTTACCCATCCCACAACTATCCTTTTCCCACAGCTATCCTTACCAATCCCACAGCTATCCATCCCACAGCTATACCTACCCATCCCACAGCTATCCATCCCACAGCTATCCTTACCTATCCCACAAGCATGCAAAGGCTTAACCATTTTTTCAAAGTTTTCACCAACACTTTATTAAGTAAATAAAATGAACCAAGTTTGTGAAGCAAAGATAACCTTTATTAATAACAAACTGTAGGACTTTATTAAAAAGCAAAATGACCCAAGTAAAGTGTATTTAAGCAAAGATAAGGTAGATAAGGTGAACAGGTAACAACTCAGTCTCTGGCACTCTTTTCAGTCACTCTGAGGTGTGCCCATGGTCTCAGATGTAAAGGGGCCAGGGACTGTGGAGGTGGCTGTTGCTGGAGTGCTGGTCTGAGGCGCCATTGGGATGCCTGGCTCTAAGAGTACAACAGGGGATGGTGTGTGCAGGAAGCTCTCAGAGAGCTGATTCAGACCCATGAGGTTGAGAGGCACTTCCTCAAGGACCTTGGATGTGAGGCCCAACACTGATGACAGATATTCTGAGGAAGGGCTTGGCTGTGGGGTGGAGGAAGGAGGAGTGTAGTGGGGTGTCTGGTCTGCAGCTGGGTCAGCTGAGGCATCTGTGGCATCTGTGGTGTGCAATGAACCTGGGTGTGGACTGGGAAGGGCTGCCTCTGCTGTGGGAAGTCCTGGTAGTGGTAGGCTTGGTAGGCGAGGGGTTGCTGAAATCCGTGGAAGGGCTGTGACATCGACTGGGGTGGAGGAGCAGACCTAGAGTGGGTAGCAGCAGTTTCAGCTGGGCCTGGAGGGTGGTACAGAAGAGCTGTGATCCTCTCCTTCATCGTCTGGTACTGGGCCTCAGGCATGTCCATGAGGATCTGGCTCACGTACGTGATGAAGGGCTTGCGGTTCGAGGATGGTATGTCAAAGTGGACCAGCTGGGAGAGGAGATCTGTGCTGGCTTTTATTGTGTCCCTGATCTCCAACAGGCCAGTGTGGCTCTTTCCCTCCGGTCTGCCTCTCTGCTTGCTTTCTGTGGAGGTGGAGCTGGGGGTGGGTTGGTCTCTGGTGGCTGCCTCTTCTTGCTCCATCTGAGACAGGGGATCCTCCACATCCTCTGGCACGGGGAGTACAGCTGTCGGGGGGGTCTCTGTCGTGGGGCCCTCCAAAGACACCTGCCTGGACACGGTAGTTGTCTCCTGGCTGGAAGAGGAGTGGCTCTCTGTGGGCTGTCTGAGGGAGAGGGTTGACAGAGGGGCTGTTCCTCGGTGGTGGATCTCACCCTTCAGGAAGCTGCACCTGGCCATGACATAGGTCTCCCGGTTAGTTAGCTTGACAGCGGCCTGCACAGATCTCTTCAGGTGCAGCTTGCCATACCAGGTGTGCATATGCTTCCACCACCCCAGGAGGACATCTGAAGTGTAGCCCAGGCTCTCCGCCTTCTCTCTCCATGCTGCCTGCTTCCTCTTGGTGTCGCGATAGAGCCTGTGGCCCTTCCTCCACAGGTACTCATTCTCCCTCAGCCATTCCAGCACCTCTTCCTCATGGTCCTCAGAAATGGAGTACTGTTTCCTCTCTCCCTTCTCCTTGCCTTGCCTCTTCCTCCCTCTGGCAGGGGCTTCAGGGTCTTCAGCAGCAGGGCTTTGAGGGCCTTGGGGCTGGTCCACCACAGCAGCAGCAGAAGAAGAAGCACCAGCAGCACCAGCAGCAGCAACAGGAGAAGCACCAGCAGCACCAGCAGCAGCAGGAGAAGCACCAGCACCACCAGCAGCAGCACCAGCAGGAGAAGCACCAGCAGCAGCAACACCAGGAGCACCAGGAGCAGCAGCAACAGCAGTAGCAGCAACAGCTTCAGAGTCAGCTCCAGGGGGTGGGATGGTGGTTCTGTCCTTCTTGCCAGGGCTGGCAGGAATAGGCACAGGCTTCCTGTTCTTCCCCATGGTGTTCTCTCAAGATGTCTCTGGCAGCAGGTCTTTCCTCTGAATGGTGACCTGCTTATGAGCTGTATCCTTTTATATCCATGGAGCTTACGCAATTCATCCTCCCCGCATGCACAGGGAATGCTTTGCATATGCTACGCATCTGCTATGCATCCTATAGGCGTCCATGATGCATCCGTGTCATCTGCTACGCATCCGCTATGCATCCGTTCCTTCCGCTATGCGTCCACTTCGCTGTTCTCCCCTGCAAGCCCTGTGGATGTGTCATCTGCTTCCATCCACTTTCATCCGCTATGCTTTCTACGAACATCCGCTTTACATCCCCGCTACATCCTCCCCACGTCCATTCCTTTCCGTTGTTGTCCGCTCTGTTTTTTCAAATTTGGGGCATTTTTGAGAGTGGATAACAACAGATGGAAAATTTGCTCATCCGCTGTGTCCTTTTTACATACATTTTGCATCCATCGGCCGGTGTGACCTAGCCTTAAGGAAGACTTGGCCTTAACTATCATCATTTTTTAAATCTTGGTCCTGTCTACTTTTGAGGTATGAGTACCAGTGTGCCACTCAAATGTCATGCATGGTTTCATTTGGATTGGAGCTCCTGTCTGTAGAGGAATTTTGAGAGCAAGATTTCTAAAGGGGTGGGCTGGGCTGTTGGCCTAAAGTAAAATTGCAAATGAACCCCAAAGATTTAGCTCAGAATGATTTCACATTTCTTTAAGAGCTGTTTCATCATAAGGACATGTTCATCACTCATTGACAGTACTGGCTAATGATGATAAGGACAATTTTCTTTTCATAGCTCTATCAGTGTAAAAGTCTAACTGGTGATGAATGTTCATAAGCACAATCATTTGTGAGTCTATTATTTCTTACTGGATTTATAGCCAATTCTTCAAATCAAAGCCCTCAAGGGGGCTCACAAAATAAATAAAATGCAATTGACTCATTAAAAGTTGTATTCATAAAACAAAAGAACCCTGTAGCAATAATTTTAGATGTTTGCAGTATTTGGCCATTTTGCAATTTAATAAGAAACATTTGATCTGCTTCTCTTTAATTAATGCAGAACAAACTGCATTTATCCTTCAAATTGGGAGAGACTATTGGTTTCAGTAGATTGGTTTTTTGCTCTATTTTTATTGTAATATAATGTGCATTTTACAAAGGATATTTTATTTTTTTGATGCAGTTTATTATGTTGCTTGTTATTCCTGAAAATGCCCAGAAATCAAGTAAAATTGAGCAGTATGCAAAACTGAAAAATAAGTTTCACATTTCTCCCAATTTTGCAGTGTAGCTTTCCAGGCAAGATAACATGCCACCATGTTGTGGCCCCGATTCCCAAGCCTATGCTGTCAGAGGAAGAGGACCTGTAAGATGAGGAGGAGGAACTGGCAATGCCTTCCTCCTCAGGACCTTCCTCCCTGATAATGCCTCAGGTTCCATAAGACAACCAAGAGGAACAGCCTGAAATTAATCAGGAGGAAGGCATATCAGAGCAGCCCCTGACAGGGAGTAAAGAGCAAGAGTGTTGGCTCGATCCTAAGCAGTGTCGTTGGAAGAAACATGAGCAGCAACGTAGGAGGCGTGGGAGGGTCAGAGAGTGAGGTGACTCACGGGGCCACACTTCACAGGGGATAAAAGTGGGTGTGTTTTCTCCTGAAACTTTGTACGGGACAAAGTTTAACCCTCAGATTTTCTTCATGAATGATTATTTTTGTGGATTGCCTTGTGATTTTCTGTGAGTAAAACTTTATTTTGTTATCAGTTTGGACTTGGCAGGCAGGACATGTTGGAATGCCAAGAATATTATCAGTTCCAAAGAAGTAACTCTATGAAATCCGAGCCAGCTTGCCTGCCTGTGTTTGTGTGAGCTTGTACTCTTTCATCTTTTAGGAAACAGAACAGAACACCACCATATATTATGTTTACCCAGTATGTATTTCTGGATAAGTCAGTGCATTTATATGGGTAGTATAGATTATAAATTAAGTTTAGTTTAATTCAGTGTTTAGTTTTAAAATGAAATTTTAAAATAAAGTATACATAGCTCAGAGTTTAATTGTGAAATCCTTTGTATTTTTTTATGATTAAATTTATAAGCCACTGATTTTACTGATAAGGCAACTCTGAACTTGGTTGTTTCCTTGAAAATGTTTCATTACTCAACTAGGTAACATGAGAGTGAATGAGTCTGGGGTTTACTTTTTGATTATATACAATAACTTACCCTGCCTATTTTGGTAAGGATATGGCTTTATCCTTTGTAGTTCCTTACTTAGATTGTTTTCCACCGGTTTAGTGTTAATCCCTAATTACCCGGGTGTTGATTGCAGGAGAGGATGTGTTCTGGACTTTTTGGTTTTTTTAGCTTTTTTGTGTCATTTGAATAGTGTGCAAGTGTAGTTTACCTCTATTTATCTATTGATGGCTAATTTCATACTGCCCTGTTACTGGGTACTGTAGAAAGTTAGCACTCACCCCTCTCCGAGGAGAATGAACTATTTTGAGAAATATTAAAAAGGCAGGAATGGCCCAGAACTGAACAAAGTGTTCCCAGATCAAAATATTAGAGGTTTCTGATGCAGGCTTTTCCCAAAATCTCATTGAAACTCATTTTCTATTCTAAACCTTCAGACACAGCATGGATAAACATTGTTTCTTATAAAGATGACATCAGAATCATGCACAGTTTATTTGATCTGTTTTTCTGAAGCAAATTTCTTCAGAGTCTGTCATTTCTCTTTCTATATTTTTCCAAAAAAGAATACTACAAAAAATGGATAAGAGATTTTCAAATATTCCCCATGTTGGCTGGGGTCATCTGTTGTCTTGTGAAGTTCTGTGTTTTCATTCAATTTTTAATATTTTATGATATGATACTTGTTTTGTTCGGAAAACACACGAGGTAGACCGGGTTCCAACAACAAATGCCTTTATTGTTAACAGTTAGTAACGGAACGCCGGCTGAAGCCGGGGCCAGCCCTTTTATACAGGCTGGCTTGCCTGCTTGCAGCCAATGGCAGCTATTTAGATTTGCCGCCTTTTTGGTATCTCTTTGGATTGGTTCCTAGTGAACCAATCCACTTGTCTTTTCCTTAGCCAATCAGAATGGTAGATTTGGAGTCATCCACTTTACATACAGAACACCCCTCCCTCCTTAGTTTAGTCCTACGTGGTGACGTAGTCTCGCAGGTAGGTGGGGCTTTTCCGGGCTCGACCTGACCTGCGCGGTTCATTTCCAGTGAGGACTTCGACCCGTTCGGATGGGGCTGCTGTGTCGTCCGTCCTCCTCTCTGGAACCGTCTGGAAGGGTGAGTCGGCCATTTTACCGCCGCCTAAGTTTCTTAGGCCGGCGGTTCTGCCGCTCCCTCCCGTTTCCTCGGGGCAGGTCGAGCTGGCTTGGCTGGCCCCTTCCGAAGATCTCTTTTCGTGGGTCTCTTCAAACGGTGAGTCTTTTGTTGGCTCTTTTTGGTCATTTTGAATGTTAGTTTTATTTTTAAAAAGTTCTTTATTCGTTTCTCGCCTTTCCCCCCCCACCTCGGTTTGCATTTCGCCGTGTTCTTTTGTGAATGTTTTTAAGTCCGCGGTTCTTTCCACAATTCGAGATCGAAGCTGGTCTATATGCCGCTTCCATTCCCTCCCATCGTCTAATTTTACCCGGTAGGATTTGGGGCCTGTAAGTTGGATAATTTGCCCGGGTAGCCATACCGGGTCCCCGGAGAAATTTTTAGCGTAAACTAAATCGTCTGTCTCGAATTGTCTGAACCGTGTTGAGGAGTCAGGGGGGTTTTCTGGGGTGAAATTTGGGTGTAACCTATCCAGGTGAGATCTTAATTTTCGCCCCATAAGTAGTTCTGCTGGTGATTTATTTGTGATAGTACTAGGTGTTATGTGCTGCAGTGTGAGCAGCCGGTTTACTTTTTGTTGTGTATCTCCAGCGTCCATTCGTTCTAACCCTTCTTTTGTAAACCGGACCATTCTCTCTGCCCTGCCGTTCGCAGCCGGGTGAGCCGGCGCGGTTAGTGCATGTCTTATACCTAGGGAGGCTAGGTATTGCTCAAATGGTATACTGGTTAGCTGTGGTCCATTATCTGAAATGAGAATGTCTGGTATGCCATGGGTGGCAAACAGGCTGTCTAGTTGCTTAATTACGGCTTCTGTTGTCGTTGATGGCGTGATTTTTACTTCAAGCCAATTGGAATAGGCATCAACGACAATCAGAAAAGTATGCCCCTTGGTAGGCCCCGCGAAGTCAATGTGTATTCTTGACCACGGTCCTCGAGGGGTTTCCCAGTCCTTAACGGGTGCTTTTGGTGGGGATGGTCTAATTGTTTGGCATTTGTGGCATGAGCTTACCCAATACTCTATGTCCTTATCAATACCCGGCCACCACACGTAACTCCTGGCGAGGCTTTTCATCTTCACCATTCCCGGGTGCCCTTCATGTAAAAGCCTAAGAACCCTGGGCTGCAGTTTAGCAGGGATTACCACCCGATCACCCCACAACAAACACCCCTTTTGGATGGAAAGTTCAGTCTGTCTGGCCCGGAAAGGTTTGGAATTTTCAGTTTTTAGATTGTCCGGCCAGCCTTTACCTACCCAGCTAAGAACGCGGGCAGTCAATGAGTCTTTCGCGGTGGCTCTTGCGACATCATACGCTGAAATGGGTAGATCGGGGCATGTCTCGATTTGTAGCGCTGTCATCGTTGGTGCCGGGTCTGCGTCGGTTGTTGGCAAAGGCGCTCTGCTCAAAGCGTCCGCATGGGAAATTTGTTTCCCTGGTCGGTGTGTCAGAGTGTAGGAATAAGCCACCAGGAACTCTGACCATCTCGTCATTCTGGGTGAAAGTATGTTAGGTGTTGGCTTGTTTCCCGCCAAAATCCCCATTAACGGCTTGTGATCCGTTATAATTCGAAAAGTCCTCCCATATACATATTCGTGGAAACGTTTTACTCCAGCGACAATTGCTAGAGCTTCCCTGTCCAATTGGCTATAATTCCGCTCGGTTTTTGATAGAGTCCTAGAATAATATGCGACGGGTGCTTCTCTGCCATCCGGTAGTTGGTGGCTCAGGACGGCACCTACTCCATATGGTGAGGCGTCGCAGGTCACTGTTAATGGCAGAGTGTCGCTAAATTGGATGAGAACGTTTGTTGATGTTAGCAGTCTTTTAATGTTTTGGAAGGCTTTTTTTTCTTTGTAACCCCAAGTCCAAGTCGCCTTTTTGTCTAGCAGGCGGTGTAGCGGTTCTGCTATAGTGGCTTTGTTTGGCATGAATACATTATAGAAATTAATTAATCCTAAAAATGCTTGGAGTTCCGTTTTATTTTTAGGTTCAGGCGCGTCATTTATCGCCTTAATCTTTTTATCTGTGGGGTGGATGCCCTCTCCGTCTATTGAGTAGCCCAGGAATTCGACGTTGTTTTTAACTAGACAGCACTTCTCTCTTTTAACCTTGAGGCCAGCTTCTCTAAACTTAGTCAGAACCTTTTTTAGTCTGTTCCTTAATTGTGTTTCATCTCTGGCCGAGATTAGGACGTCGTCGAAATAGGGAACGACTCCTTGTATGCCATTTAGAAGGCGTTCCATTAGACTCTGGAAGACGCCAGGGGCTACGCTTACTCCAAATTGGAGTCGGTGGCATTTGAATGCGCCTTTATGGGTGACAATAGCCTGCGCTTCTGCTGTTTCTGGGTCTCCTGGGAGTTGCTGATAGGCTTGTGCCAAGTCGAGTTTGGCGAAAACTTTGCCATTTCCCAGGGAATGGAGCAAATGCTGGACTACGGGCACCGGGTATGCGCTTGGTTGTAATGCGTGGTTCAGGGTAGCCTTATAGTCACCACAGATTCTGATGGACCCGTCTGGTTTAATGGGTGTGACGATAGGCGTTTCCCACTTGGCATGGTCCACAGGTTCTAACACCCCTTGGGCTACTAATTTTTCCAGCTGTTCCTCTATTTTTGCCTTTAGTGCAAAAGGAACTCGCCTGGCTTTTATTCTTCGTGGGGCTATTTGGGGGTTTAAATTGAAAGAAATAGGGTTTCCCCGGTACTTGCCCAGTGATCCGTCAAACACGTCGTGGAATTCTCTGACGAGGTCGTCTTCCCAGCCGGCTGTGGTCACTCGATCGACCCCGGTCATCCCGATGCCCAATGGCGCGAACCACTCGATGCCCAGGAGGCTTGGTCTGTCTTGGTTGACTATGGTCAGTGGAAGCACTTTGATGTGGTTTTTGTAGGCAACTTGAAAATGTCCTTTGCCCATCACAGGGATTTGATTTCCCTGATAGTCTTTGAGGGTTAGGTGCTGCTTCATCAAGTCTTTGGTCTTGATACCTGGGACTAACTGTTTAATTGTGTCCCATGATACCATGGAGAGGAAGGACCCCGAGTCCACTTCCATTTTGCAGTGTTTTCCCTCGATTTCTACAACGATTTTAATTTTTCTTCCACTTTCCGTCTGGGAGCTTTGGATAATGACAGTTTGGTGTGTATTGGCTCGCTTTTCTTGTTGCCATTTTCTTTCGGCTCGACTTGGCTCGGCTCGTGTTGGGGAATTTCTGCGTCTCGTCGGGCTGTAAGATTTTTTATTTCTACAGACCTTCTCGATGTGCCCTCTTTTTCTGCAATGTCGGCAGATGGCATCGAGGAATCTGCATTCGGCTCGTGGGTGGTTTCCTCCGCAGCCAGCGCATTCCCGCCACTTTCTCCTTTCGCGCTCTTTCTTGTTTGTGAGCAAACGGTGGACCTCATCGTCCTCCTCGCTTGATTCGTTTGTTTCGCCCGACTCTTCATAATGGGTCATTGTGGCAGGATGCTTTTTCTCTTTGGTTGATGTTTCATCGCCGTGCGTGTTCATTTTCTTAAATGTTACTGCGGATTTTTTCGTAGCTTCAGCGGCTGTGGCTTCCGCAATGGCTTCGGTAACGGTGATGTTGGGCTTGTTGAGCATTTTACTCTGTGCAGTTGAGTCTCTCAGGCCCAACACCACGCGATCTCTCATTGCCTCGTCTATGTTTGAGAATTCACACTCACCCCCAATTTGTCTGAGTGCAGCGACGAAATCGGCGACGGTTTCTCCCTCTCTCTGGTCTCTTCGGTAGAATTCATGTCGCTTTATTAAATTAGACACCATCGGGGCGTAGTGTGCTTTCAGGAGTCTCTGTAATTCTGTCCACGTTAATTGTTTAACGTCCCGAGGCTTGGCGAGGGCTTTAGCCATTTTAAAGACGGTTGTTCCGCAGTGCGTCAGGAACACGGCTCTCTTTCGTTGTTCGGAAATGCCTTCCATTTCGTTGCTCTCCAAGTACATTTGGAAGCGATCAGCATAGGAATCCCAATCCTCTTCGTTGGGATTGAAGGGTGCGGGCGGTGCGTTGTTTCCAGACATCTTAGTTGCAGTCTGGGCTTCTATCACCACGTGCAGGTTTTTTTTGTTCCGTTCAGGACGATCCCACCTTCGTCGCCAGTGTTTTGTTCGGAAAACACACGAGGTAGACCGGGTTCCAACAACAAATGCCTTTATTGTTAACAGTTAGTAACGGAACGCCGGCTGAAGCCGGGGCCAGCCCTTTTATACAGGCTGGCTTGCCTGCTTGCAGCCAATGGCAGCTATTTAGATTTGCCGCCTTTTTGGTATCTCTTTGGATTGGTTCCTAGTGAACCAATCCACTTGTCTTTTCCTTAGCCAATCAGAATGGTAGATTTGGAGTCATCCACTTTACATACAGAACAATACTTTTTAAAATACCTGCACTGGGATTGTTAGAAAATGCAGGATGTAATCTTTATTTATAAAATAATGCACTTAAACACACTATACCAGGAGTGGGATATGGCAGGATTAACTACCAGTTCAGGATTTATGAGGTTCGGTGATTTATGATAGACTTCCCTTTATGGTGCAAGCTGTGTGTCTGTAAATCATCATCAGCACGCTGCATGCAGAGAAGCAGCCTTTGAAACAGCCCTCTTTTCCTGCTTTTTTAACTGCAGCTGTGCCTCGTTCGGCAGCTGAAGTTGAAAAATCAGGAAATAAAGATCAGGTAAGAGCCCGGGTGGGTGTGTGACCAAAAACATCAGCAGACATAGAACTGGTTCTATGTCTGCTGCTCTTCAGAGCTACCAGTTCTACAGAGGTGGACAGAACCGATAGAAACCCACCCCTGCACTATACATGTTGGGTATAGTATTAAGCAGCTTGGATAAAAATATGTAAAACAAAATACCAAAGAAATACTTGTCTCCCTCCCTCCCTCTCTCTCTTCATCTCTCTCTCTCTGTGTCTCTATCTGCCCCAAAGATTATCTTATATTTAACTTGTCTTCTGCTAGCTTAGAATTCTTAAAATTATAATTGGCAGACAGCTGGTATGGTGTATTGGTTAAAACTGGTTAGACGGGGAGAAATATATTTATATCCATATTCTGACAATTAAAATTGAAGGTCAAACTCACTGAATTCTTGTTCCTTTGAATCATGGGTTACTTTGCCTCCAATTTTCAGCCCAAACTATCCCACCCCTCCCACAGCTTGTTGAGAATTCTCAAGGATAATAATAATAGTCGCACTAATAGTTTCCCCAGTCTATACAGATATGTCAGTAACTCTCCAAAAGACCCTACTGAGTTACATATCTTCTTGTAATGATCCCTTTCTTTGATCCTGGAGTCCAGGATCCATGTTTAGTAGGCAATGGTCTTTTTGTATTCAGTGTAGCCATGTATCTTTTCTTTTATGTATACTGAGAGTATTTGAACCAAGACAAATTCCTTGTGTGTCCAACCACACTTGGCCAATAAATAATTCTATTCTATTCTGTTCTATTCTATTCTATTCTGTTCTGTTCTGTTCTGTTCTGTTCTATTCTATAAAATAAGAGGTGTGAGATAAAGGGTTTTAAGACCTATAATACTCTTGACTTGCTATTTTGCCAAATGTCCTGTATCTTCCTCCTTTGATATGTTGATATTTGTAAAACAGAGAAATAGATTGTGCATTAAAAACTATTTCCTGGCCATTCCATGTTTTCATTTAGCAATGACTTCATCAATTTGTGGGAGACTTTAAAATATGCAATAGAAAAATGGCATTTTCCCCATGATATTTATTACATTTATTGACCACCCATTTTGTCATCAGGTCAAATGCTAACCAGTTTGTTTTACCCCTAATATTAAAAAGTTACAGATCTTCATACAGACAATAGCTCCAGTTTCCTATAAAACTTTCTTCTTCTCTAAGGGCAATCAACCAAAGAACAGTCAGAAGGTGAATTTTCTTATATTACTCTGAAAGTCCAGAAGAGTTTTCCAGCACAGCGGTCATTAATATTTCCATTGAAGTCACACAAAACCAATGTTGCCATCATTTCAGCTTCAATATCAAGAGGGATTTGAACAAATGTGTGGGGGAGGAAATGTTACTAAAACCAAAGAGGCTTTTCATGTGAAATCCACTATTTCTGTCACAATAATAGGACTCTAGAACCTCTCTCCTTATCTTTTCAGAGCTAACTTCAGGGAGATAGAAGATAGATAGATAGATAGATAGATAGATAGATAGATAGATAGATAGA
>BLBF01000042.1:10506055-10516086 GCA_015471245.1 Laticauda colubrina | reverse complement strand
CAGACAGACAGACAGACAGACAGACAGACAGATAGATCTTTACTTCTGATTGGTTATGTGGATTTTGAGTTTCCCATGCTTTGCTCTCTAGATTGACAAGTTTAGTTTTGATTGCTTATTGCTTAACTCTTTTATATCTGATTCTTTTTTTTTTTTAACCTTCACTTCAACCAAAGGAGTTCTCAAATGTTCAACCATCCCCATTTGAAAGATTGCTTATGGAAATGTAGCAGAAACTCAATTAAGAAGATAAGAGTGATGAGTCATGAATTTGGCACATTACTTTGGTCCCCCAAATTCATTCTCTCCTCCCTCCTCTCTCTTTAATGTGAGGTGACATAAGTATTGACAGTTCAATGCTTCATTTCACAACTTAATTAATGCAACTCGGCTAATTGGCAATATGTTACATGCCTGTATGTCCTGTATTTTTGCTCATTACCAAAATATCTGACAATCCTCTTCACTGGAAGGATTAAACATGATCCATGCTCACCTCTTTTCATCTTGATTTTAAAAAAAAGGAAGGGCGTCAACCATTCTCCATCTCAGAAAGGGGAGGAAGAAGAAAGTTGCTTTCCATTTTGTGCTGTACAAACTAGAGCAGCACACAAATTATGTGATTTTTGATCTTGATGTAAATTTTGCCAATTGGGAGAATATGAAATTGTTGCCAAAAGTTAAAGGTACTGCTATAGTGGCAGGGAGGAAAAGGGGATGTTGGGAAATAATTTTCATTACGAATTATAATGCCTTCATATTAAGATGTTTACCCAAACCTTCTCTATTGCAGGAAGAACCCTAACCCACAGAAATCTTTTGACCAACTGGGAAAAGATTGGATATAGGTCAGGCAGAAAATAGGCTCATGAATAATTGAACACAAAGCTGCAAATGCTAGCGATATGCAGATTTGTGTAAAAAAAAACTAGACAGCCATCTGTTAAGAATGTTTAATTTGAATCCTTGCATTCAGCAAGAGTTGGACTTAATAATTTCACTGGCACCTTTAAGATATATTATTCTATGATTCTCCCACTCTTCTATGTTGGAACATGCATTAATGGGGCATTCTTTTGAGCCTTAGTTTTCTTTGTCATTTTTTTAAAATTGTAACAAATCAATTCATGCCTTAATTCAATCAAAAAATTAGAGTGTCCCTATCTTGGCTGTTCCCTTCTTCAAAACAAATGAAAATTATCACTTCCCCTCAAATTATGAGTTCTATAGAAACAAAATCCAGGTTGTGCGGAAAAAAAAATGGCATTTTCTTCACACGAGGCAAAGGAAACAAGAAAAAAGTCATGTCATTTTTCATCTTTATTTGCTTGACTTGGGCTAATAGGATGGGCAATGAAGTTCTCTACCTGAATTCCCCTTCTGTAGCTGAAAGTCTATATAAGCAACCCTTGAAATTGCAACAACACTGAAAAAGACTTACGATGGTTTCCCACACTGATGACCATTGCAGCATCCTTATGATCATGTGATCAAAATTCAAATGCTTGACAACTGACTCAGATTTATATGGGTTGCAGTGTCCCGGGATCATGCGATCATATTTTCTTATCTCTGATCAACAAAGTCAATGGGAAAGCCAGATTCATTTAATAATTGTATGACTAATTTAACAACTGCAGGGATTCGGTTAATCAACATGGCAAGAAAAGTCATAAAATGGGGCAAAACTCACATAAATTTCTCACTTTGCTACATAAATTTTGGGCTCAATTGTGGTCGTATATTGAGGATTACCTGTAATTCAGGACAGAGAAGCCAGTAATCAGATTCCAACACACAAGGCAAAATAATATATTTGGGAGGGCAAATGATAGAGTTTGTTCTTTTTAAAAGTGTGTATTTCCCTATAGGGCAGAACTCATCTCACTCAATTAAAAATAAATCAAAAAGAAATAAAAGTAATTACTTTTTGGTTAATTGAATCATCTCAAACTCTTGGATGTAGGACTTATTAAAAAGCTGTTTAGATGATTCAGTCATGACTGCCATTCTGTAATCAAATGGCAGTCACCATTCAGCTATGTAATAACCAGACACCAATGCATCTGTCTTCTTGAGCATATTTATAAGGAGTGGATGAATGATATTAGTTATCATGATTAGTTTCATTGACTTTAATTGACAGCTAGTGAAGTCAGCTTTCACACTGTGAAGCATGGCTGTTATCTAGCTGATCTGGGCTACTGCCTACAAACTGCTTATTTTTCACCCCTTCTTGGGCTTGTTCCTTCAGGATATCATATTACATGCTAGTATTTTTTTTTTTTTAGTATTTATTTGATTTGTCAATTGCTTATAAGATACAGATATAAAAATAAACATAGTTTTGAATATATGAGATAGATACTTATAAGAAAAATAAAAAGAAACAATAGGACAGAGATGGTAGGCACGATTGGTGCGCTTATGCATGTCCCCAACAGGCCTCTTGGGAAGAGAATGAGGTCAATAGTAGACAGTCTAAGGTTAGCTGGGAAGTTAAGATACTGGCCTGAGTGTCTGCTGGTCCGAGAATTCCATGCCGGATTAGATCATAGTTTAAGACAGCTTTGTCTATCTAGAGGAGTCCCTCAATAATTGACAGAATGGTACAGAACTGTGGTTGAATTGGATGTCAGACTGAAGGAGTTCAGAACTAAGTCTGAACCATTCTGAAAAGTACCTAAAACAGATCTTGGTGTTATGGGAGGTTGGAACAGGCAAGGAGATGGTCAACTGGGTAGTAGGGGTTGACCAGATATTAGATGTTTCAGATGTAACCGAATAAGGCATAGGGTATTGGAATGCCCCAAACTTGCCAATGAGGATATGAAACAAACAGCAAAGGCACCTGTTGGAGCAGTGACAAAATTCGGCTTTAGAAAACAGGGAATTAGTGCTGAAAGATCACAAGGACTGGCTCAGAAAATGAAGGGGAAAGCATCACCATCAAGACAACATCAGTTGGACAAATGGAGTCAACACAGGGTTGTTTCAGGGTTGGATGATAGTCGTGAGGAAAGCCACAATGATACTATGGTGAGTGCTCCAGTATGCCCTTTTGTGATACCAGTGGTTTTGGAAGGTGTGAACATGGGACTGAGGGGTACATATGGGGCACTGATAGACATGGGCTGTACCAGGTGTCTTATTAGCCAACGAGTGGTGGATGAATTGAAATTACAGGTGGAACAGTTGCCTACACAAATGAATTTCAAGCAGGTGGATGGGTCCTTGCTTGCCGGGTCCCCAGAAATGATGATGACTACTCCTATTAAACTAGAAATTGGAGCTCATTGGGAACATCTATGATTTATTGTTGTCCCGCATATGCGTGAGGCACTGATATTAGAACTTGTATGTTTAGATAAGTAGAAGCCCACTATATGGTGGGAAGGCGGTTGCCATCATTTGTGACTTGTAGTAGGACCAGAACCCCCTCACTTGGGTCCAGGCGAATCCACATGGAATACACCGAAGGAGTTAGAACCATAGTTGTACATCAAAACTTCCCCGACCTGACTGAGTATCAGGATCTAGCAAAGGTGTTCAGTGAAGAGGAATGCGAGATCTTAGCCCCACACTGCAAAACTGATTGTGCTATAGAATTAATCCCAGGAGTGAAATTACTTAAGCCCCATATGTATGCAATGACTCCCAAGGAGATGGAGGAGATGAGGAATTATTTAGATAAAAACCTAGCCCGTGGCTTCATACAAGATCACAGATCGTTGCCCTGGTGTTATTTAGGTAAAAGAAGGATGGAACTTTGTGTCTATGTGTGGATTTTAGAGGGCTTAACGCTGTATGTGTGGAAAATGTATATCCTCTGCCAATAATTAGCGAATTATTGGCCATATTGGCCACCAGAAAAATCTTCACAAAGTTAGACCTGTGTGAAGCATATTACAGGGTACGTATTAAACAAGGGGATGAATGGAAAACTACCTTCAATTGCCCCCTGGGTAGTTTCCATTTCAAGATGATACCTTTTGGACTGCAGGGTGCCCCCTCGGTATTCATGCAGCTAATCAATGAGGTGCTGCACGAACATTTATATTGAGGAGTACTAGTGTATTTAGATGACATCCTAATTTACATACAGACTCTGGAAGAACACATACAGTTAGTACAAAGTGTTTTTAAAAAATTGTTAGATGCCAAATTATACATAAAATTGTTGAAATATGAATTTCACTGTAATAAATTGGACTATCTTGGGTATAGGATTTCCAGTGATGGGTTGGAAATGGGTCCCAACAAATTGACTGCTGTCTTGGGATGGGAAATCCCACAAACGCATAAACAATTGCAGAGTTTCCTTGGCTTTACAAATTTTTATAGGCAATTTGACGTGAGGTGCTCCATTAAAAATCCAAGAAAGAAAAACTTAGACTCTTTAGGTTAGAGAAAAGTTATCTTTTACTGAAAATGAAGTGGTAGCAACCAAATAATTCTGAATCTGAGAAATTAGGCGCGCAAATCACATATACAAAGTGATGGAAGTGTTCCCACCCCCAATAGTTCAGATGAAACTTCCAATTAGAAGTTGTGAATATGATCATGTGTGTATCTTCAGGTAATGATGAGGCCTCTGTCCGTTGACCTTGGCATACTTTGATAATGGATTGCAGTTGCGCAGAGAAAAGGAAGCTACGCGAGAAATAGAAACCTAACTCTGATGTATGCTCCCCCCCTCATTTACACAACAGAAAAATGTAACACCTCCAGCACACTTCCCAGACTCATCCCCTCCTCCCCCCCATTTCTTATGACAGCCGAAAGATGCAAAGCAATAGTAGAAGATCTTGAAGGCTGACACAATTTGTGCCACAATTTGCTAGCATTGCATTAACAGAACTGCTGTTAATTTAATTCTGAATTAATGTTAATTCTGTTAATTAACATGAACAGAACTGCTAAAAACAAAAAATCAGAAAACAAAGCCAACGCCCAGTCAAAAAATTGAGTGGTCTACAAAGTGTCAACAAGCATTTGACAATCTGAAGACATTATTTTCCCAAGCACCGATTCTCAAACATCCTGATCCTATGAAACAATATGTTGTTCAGGTGGATGCCAGTGATGTGGCTGTGGGTGCTGTCCTTTTACAAATAAATGAACAAGGAATGTTGCAACCTTGTGCTTATACTTCCCGTAAATTCACCCCAACAGAGAGAGGATGGGCAATTTGGGAAAAGGAAGCGTTTGTGGTGAAATGGGCATTATATACATGGAGACATCTGTTGGAAGGCACCAAAAAAGTTTTTGAGGTCTGGACAGATCACAAGAATTTGGAGGCTTTACAATAGCCCCACCGTTTATCTCCCAAACAGGTTAGATGGGCTATGTATTTCAAGCGATTTAATTTTCATCTGTGTCATGTACCGGGGGGCAAAATTTCATGGCAGATGTCCTGTCTCACTTACCTCAATACGAGACCCAAGATGTGATTGTTCAGCCTCTGATCTCAGATACTATACCCATAAATATGGGACAAGCCATACAGTTAAAGGATGTGAAGCAGGATATGTTATGAGACACTACTCGAACAGATAAATTGATTAATAGTAATGCTGACTCGGTTTCCTACAGAGATAATTTGGCATGGAAAGGAAACAGGATTTACATACCAGAGAAAGGTAGAAATTATATTTTAGAAAAGTGTCATGATGACAAACAGGCCGGAAATTTCAGGTTTCTAAAAACCTTGCATCTAGCTTGGCATCAATTCTGGTGGCCAAAAATGAGATCCAACATAGAACAGTATGTAAAAAAATGTCATGTCTGCGCAATTTCAAAACCAAGACTGGGTGAGCCATTAGGGTTGTTACAAACAGTGTCCGAACCATGATATCCATGGCAGGATATTGTCATGGATTTCATTGTGGAGTTACCAAACAGTAATGGTTGTACAATTATATGGACTATCATCGACTTATTCTCAAAGCAGGCACATTTTGTACCTTATAAGGGTTTTCCATCAGCTAAAACTCTAGCCAATATGTTTATAAAACATGTTTACAAACTACATGGCACCCCTCAATGAGTAATTTCCGATAGAGGAATACAATTCACTGCACAATTCTGGAGAGCATTCCTCCATTTGTTAGGGTCATCCCAGGGATTAAGTTCGGCCTATCACCCAAGCTCGAATGGCGCAGAAAAAAAAGCAAATGCTATGGTGGAGAGATACTTAAGATCATATGTATCCTATCAACAAGAATGGGTGGAGTTATTACCGTTTCCAGAAGTCCTGTATAATAAAGTGGTACATAGTAGTACAGTGAATGGCCTAGACTTTAGTCCATTATCAGATTTTACATGCAACCCCAATGACCCAATCAGTGTCCAACATTGGGTACAATGGGTACAGGCTAGTTGGTTAAAGCTCTGGATAAAACAGTGATGTATTATAAAACATATGCAGACAAGAAGCGACAGGATCATAAACCTTTTCAGGTTGGGGATAGAGTATATCTTTCAACAAAATATAATAAATTGAAATTAAATATTAGGAACTTGGGGTCCAAATACCTGGGCCCCTTCTCAATAACAAGAATCATTAACCCTGTCACAGTCGAGTTAAAGTTACCATCATTGTTGTGTTGTATACACCCAGTGTTTCATATTAGTTTATTAAAACCCATTGACTTCCAGAATAAAGTGCTTGAAATAGAAAAAAATCACCAGCCGAATATGGATCAGATTGAAATAGATAGAATTCTTGACTCCTGCAAAAGAAGGAATAATATCCAATATTTAGTACACTGGAAAGGATATCCACTGTCAGAGGAGTCCTGGGTGAAGGCATCGGATGTATGTGCAGACTGTTTAGTGTGTCATTTCCACAATACATACCCCGACAAACCTGGGCCAAGGTTAACTATAAGAGAGGTCACTACTAATAATGTTCTTCCTATGCTGCAAGCAGATTCCTGGTAGAGGGGGCCACCTGTCATATCCCCATGGTATGCTGGAGCTGTGACAATGAGCGTTCTGCATCCAAATGTGCTACTGCGTTAGGAAGTACCTGTCAGCCAACTGACACAGGGTTTGCATTTCTGATGAAGATTGACGATGAGCCCAAATGATGTCAGGCACTGAACTGTCACAAGTGGTGGTTGGTTAACGACAGAGTGATGAACATGCTGACCATTAAAATAATGACCTCGGGAAATGGATACTCACTAGATGGGCACAAGGGTGATGGTGGGATATGGAGAGTATAACATGGTGAGGGTATGGTAAAGGAGGGTGGACAATTAACGGACAAATACATGCTATCTGGGGGTTACATAATGACTCGAAGTTAAGTGGTAGCATTCACCGGATGGTGGATAAACTCATTATGTAATTATCTGGTGTATAAATACAGCTCTGGCTGCAAGGTGCACCAGAGCTTACTTGAATATCATTTTGATGCTTGGTGTTACCTGAATCTGGAGCAGTATATGGATGAATAAAGACTCATTTCTTGGTTACTGTGAGAGGTTTGTTTCCCTTTCTTTCTGGAATTCAGCTGAATGTCTGAGAGTAAGTAATTTATAGGATCAGCATATTGTCCCCAACAATCTGTCTCCTCATTTCAATGATCTTGGAAGGATGGAAGGCTGAGTCAAACTTGAGCTGGTCTGGATCAAAAAAATCGAACTCCTGACAATGTAAGCCGAGTTAGCCTACAATACTGCATTCCAACCACCATGGCTCTTATCTTGTTGGTTCAGAAAGTGTCACTGCTTATCCAAGTATCTTTTAGAAGCAGTGAAGAAGTCCAGTTGCCATGATTCAACTTCCTTACCAAAGGTATTTCCTAGTCACCATCCTTCCTCCCCAGTGGTGGGATTCAAATTTTTTTACTATCAGAGAAGAGAGAAAGAAAGATGAAGGGTTGGAAGAGGTGTGTCCACCGGGAGAAGAAAGAAAATGTGCTCCAGGAGTGTGAGCAGGCAGGCAGTTGTCCCAGGGCTGCTGTACATGTGCATTGCATGTGTAGTGGCTGCACACACAGTACACATGTGCAGCAGCCCTGGGCCTTCCCTCAAGCTGTGCCATGGCCATCAAGTGGTACAAAAAGCTAGAAGAGCGATTAGGACAAGTGGCTGGCCATGTCATCTCTGTTCCTCCCCCTGGGGAGTCCCTTGGATTTTACTCTACTAGTTGTTGCCAACTCTAAGAGATGGTGCTCATCTTCATTTCAAGGCCATTGAGCCAGCACTGTCCAAAGGCATTTTAGTGGTCATGTGGTCAATGTGATGTCACAGAGTGCTGTTACCTTCCCACTGAAGTGGGATGTATTTGCATGCTTTCAAACTGCTAGGTGGGCAGGAATTGGGATGAGGACGGAGTTCAACCCATCATGTGATGCTCAAATCTCAAACCTGAGCTCCCAGCTTTCCTCCCCTTGAGATGTGCCAAATCATAAAAGAGGTTTGTAGACAGGCTGATGCATCCATCTCCACTACACTTGAATGCATTCCTTTTGCAGATTATTTACTTGTTTTTATTTATTAAACAAATTTATACAGCCACCCATCTTGTCAAAGGCATGATTGCCCTCTTCTCTTTCCTTTCACTTTTCCCAGCATTAAAGACTAGATAGAGCCAGCTCTTTACATACTGTCCAAAATATGATGATATAAGACTGGTCATTTGTACTTCAAATGAGAACTTTGGCTTGATTAGTTCTATTTTTCTACCTTCATGTTCAAAAAATATCAATATTTTCTCTATCTTGCTTTTTACATGTTGCTATGTACGATATATAGTCTGGCACAGGATTTCAAATTAATGCAAACGATCCTTACCTTTATTGAAAAATCACCACTTCTACATTGAGCTTGGAATAAACGTTGTGAGTGGAATTTTAGTGGAATGGTTTACCGCAGAAAAGCAAGCTGGCCCCATTCCATTTCAACACTTATATGAATGATGAATATGTCCATCCAAACAAAAAGAGCTTCATCTGAGCTGATGATTTAGCCACAGGGAGCAAGTGATGGAATTTATGCAGATTAAAAAGATACGAACAGTAGCATTAAAAAAGAAAAAAGAAACATGGCCACTTACTGGGTTGCCAATCTACTCAAACCAAATGCAACTTAGACTGCAATCAGCCATTTTCATTTCTGCAGGAACTGAACATTAATTAGAAAGGGACATGGTTGAATCATAATAAAATGTGTTTACAAAGAAATGCACATATTTTCATTTTAAATACATAACAGGACATCAAGAAACAAAATGGTTACCACTGCAAACTTCCAAATTCACATCTCATTCAGAAGCTCATCCTTGACCTTGTGTAATTTCATGCCTAGCATGGAACTGCTCCTGAGAAAACATGACCCCTAACTGAACAGCTGCCAATTATCACAGGTGTCTGAAATCCCCCAAAAGCAAATAAATTGTATATACTCTCAATAATAGCCCTTGCATACATGCACAGAACTGTAGCCAATCAGAAAGAGAGGAAAATATAATACTACATTCTGTACTATATAAACCTACTATGCAGCAAAGTCATTTCAGATAAAGCAAATGCTGTCTTGTTGGCCATGAAAATATCAAACATCAGACTGATTTCTGAGAGACAGGAAGAATAGTAGCCATGATTACCAAACCTCACAAATGATTGCATGTGCAGTGAGGCAAAAGAGCAGCTCCTTGGGAGTGGAGGTTTGGGAGAAAGGCACCCATTGTAAATACCAAATCACTTTAATGACCAAGCTAGTAGGTTGAGAGTCAACATGGATAAATAGAGTTACTCCACTGAATCAGGACTTTGTTTGATGTATGTGGTAGACTCTGTGTCTTCTTCTTTTTGGTCTTTCTTAGGTATCTACTGTTGCATAATATAGTAGACTATTGCATACTGTAGAATGCAACAATATACTTTAATATACTGTTGTTTTTCTCACAAAAGCAGTTAGTATACATAGTATAGGATGCAATTAGTAAGCATACAATAAAATAATGCACCATAGAAGAGAAGAGAAGAGAAGAGAAGAGAAGAGAAGAGAAGAGAAGAG
>BLBF01000042.1:10488555-10499934 GCA_015471245.1 Laticauda colubrina | reverse complement strand
ACTTACGAAAGTCGAGACCGTGTTTCAGATCCGATGATGTGCAATTCACTTCAGGCCTGGCGAAGCACAGCTCCCATCGAGCGAGTAAGATATGAGCGCGTCGCTGCATATCCCCCTTAGGGAATCACGTCGGGGTCACCAGAATGCGGTATCTGCTATCCCGCATCAGATGGGCGTCTCATGATAGGGAGCGAAGGAGAGAGAAACGACAGGAGACAAAGTTCCTCACGATGAGTGCGCCCCAAATGTCTGGGTACATGCTCTTTTATTATGCTCATTCAAAAGGGGGTGATTGTTTATTCAGAACCTAGGTTAAGCCTAGGTCAGACGGAATATACAGATTTAACAATGGCTCAAACAAAAGCAAGATATCAGGACAGACAGGATGGCAAGATTTATATTTGATCAGGATATTACTTCTTCACAAAGCTGCATGCCAGACAATGTAATCCCAAGTGAATAAACCATTTCTGCAAATGTTTGACTCCTTGTCTCTGTGCGTGCCCTGTAAAAGGTCACTGAGAAGACAGAAGCTTAATGATTACACGTGAATGATACAATGTTGCAATGTCTGAATGATACATAGTTGCATTGATACACAGTTGCAAACACATAAATGATACATAGTTACAACAACTGGGCTTCCGTTCTGCATCCGCTTTCCATCCGCCCTGCGTCCTCCCCACGTCCGTTCCTTTCCGTGTTATCTGCTCTGGTTATTAAAATTTTTGCCCCTTTTGAGAGTGGATAACAATGGATGGAACATTTTGCTTGTCCGTTGTGTCCTTTTTACTAACGTTTTGCATCCGTTGGGCAGTGTGACAGGGCCTTTAGGCATGAAACCTGGCTGAATAATCTTGGAGCAGTCACTCTCAGCCTATCCCATCTCACAGGGTTGCTGTTGTCAAAAAAGCAAGAGGACAAAGGATTATTAGGTATGTTCATCATCTTGATTATTTATCTAAAAAAATAATAATAAATATGGGGTTTTAAAAACTCTTTAGCCCATGTCACACTGCCCAACGGATGCAAAAAGGACACAATGGACGAGCAAAAAGTTCCATCCATTGTTATCCGCTCTCAAAAGGGGCAAAAATTTGCATAACACGGAAAGGAACGGATGTGGGGAGGACGCAGAGCGTATGTATAGAGGATGCAGAGCGGATGTATAAAGGATGCGTAGAGGATGCATAGAGGATGCGTAGAGGATGCGTAGAGGATGCAGAGCGGATGCAGAGCAGATGCGTAGAGGATGCAGAGCGGATGCGTAGAGGATGCAGAGTGGATACAGAGCGGATGCAGAGCGGATGAGCTGCATCTGCTTTCATCCTTTCTCCATCCGTGCTAATAATGCTGCGCGTCCGTTCTGCTTCCTCCCTGCGTCCGTTTACCACTGGAACGGATTTTAGTTGTGCGGATGCACAGCGGATGCCTAGCGGATATAGTAGATCCGTAATGGATGCAGAACGGATGTCCCCTGTATGCCTAGAGGTTGCAGAATGGATGCATTGGATACATTTTCCGCGCAAAAGTTTTAGGCAGCTCAAAACTTTCTGAGCAGATGAAACATCAATAAACGGATGCTGGACGGATAGAGAGGAAGCAAAATGGAGGCAGTGAGTACAGAACAGATACATCGCGTTAACCATCGGATGGCAAGCTTTTTTGTCCGTTTTACATCCTCTTTGCATCCGTTGGTGCAGTGTGACATGGGCTTTAATTGTAGTATTGAGTAGAAAGATTGTTTTAAAAGAATTGCTAGGGGAGGTTCTTTGTCAATTGTCTTTGACTTATCACCTTGATACTACCATATTAAACCACAAATATTTGGGGTTCCATATACTGAGCAGTCATTGATGGTAATGCAGTGATGTTAGTACTCTATTTCAGCACCATCAATTCAGACTTTTATTCATCAAAAGACATAAAGTGGCATGAGCACTTCACAGGTTTAATGAACATTAACTTCCAACTTAATGCTTCAGAGCCTACAGTCATATAGTTCAGGAGCAGAAGTAAATGAGATAAATTAGTGCCATCATTAAGAAAGTTCTGCTTAGATAAGTCAGAAAGGAACCAAGCACTTGCACCTTGAATCTTTTCCCCAGACCTTCAACTCCAGAACTATTAAGGAAGAGTTCAAATTTAGCTGAATAATGATCTTTCATGGTCTTTCCTGAACTGGAAGTTTACATAATATGGGTACATTTGATACTTCCTGTTGGGTCATGTTTGACTATATAACCCTTGGAAAAGTTTTATAATTGCACAGAATTAGAAGCTAGCAAGTCATAAAGTCACGAAGTGACTTTCCTGTTGGTTGATTCAATATACTGCAGATTCTCATTAGGTTTGATCCTCAGCCCATTCTATTTTAGTGAGGCCAACACAGATGACCGTGTGGCTTAGAATAATTGAATCTAGAGTTATAGAAGGCCATTTATTGTAGACCATCAAATTCAACTCCCTGTTCAATGCAAGAATCCAATTAAAGAACCTATTGTAGGTGTCAGTTAAGCCTCAGTTTACATACACTGAGGGACAGGAAACTATCACCTCTCTGGTATTTTCCAAGTCAAAGTATTCTAACCATCAGGACATTTTTCTTAACATTCAAATGGCTTCCTGAAAATTAAGACACCTATTCCATGGTCTTGCATCTGGGGTGCTATTAAATAGATTTTGGTCCTCTGGGAGATATCCTTTTAGATCTTGAAGAATTCCACATTCAACTTGTCTTCAGTTTAAACATACCCCTTTCTTTGATTTTTTTACTCATGGATTTTTATCATTTGAACATCCTTGCCACTTTTTCTATTCCACTATATGTGAACTCTTCTGCTAAAGAATGAAATTTAGAATTGGTTTATGCAGAATAGAGTAGAACTATTCTTCTGATTTAATCATTATATTTCTATCCAATTAGACTAAAATTTTTGGCAACCATGCCAGCCATGTGTTTATTCCTAGTTAGCTTATGATCAACCGTATTTCCAAGATCCTTTGTACATGTACAGTAGTATTACCAGACCAGGTTTTATTCTTTATCCCCCCAAGTATAATCTTCTATACCTGGGTATCTGATTTCTGTTTTCCCATGCACACATTCAAAATCCTGTTATTGCTGGCTCAACTCTTTAACTTTATCAAGATCATTTTGAATTTGGTTTCAGTCTTCTAGATCATTCATAATGCAATCCAATTTTGTGCGGGGTTGTCCAGTTAGAAAAACTAAAAGTCTGGAACTTATTTAGGTCCCATCTATTAAACAGTGTGATTTTTATGGGATCCAGAAGCATAACTTTGCTGTCATGATACCTGCATCCAACAATTTGGTAAGAAAAGTTATAGCTATTTACTAATGCTCTGTCCAATGACCTGGGCTGGGATGACGTGCCTTATATAACAGTATTAATTTCATGCAGCTTGCTTGCTGACAATTGCTTTCTGAGTGCAATTCAATGTGCTGAGTCCTATAAGACCTGGGCATTCCTGGGACATCTTTTATTTGTTTGTTTGTTTGTTTGTTTGTTTGTTTATTTGATTTGTCAATCGCTTACAAAATAATAGATATAAGTATGTACATAGTTATGAATACATGAAATGGATACATGAAAGAAAAATAAAAAGAAACAATAGGACAGGGATGGTAGGCATGTTGGTGCACTTATGCACGCCCCCTATAGACCTCTTAGGAAAGGGGTGAGGTCAAAAGTAGATAGTCTACGGTTAAATTTTTGGGGGTTTGGGGAAGAAATCACAAAGTTAGGTAGAGTATTCCACACATTGACCACTCTGTTGCTGAAATCGTATTTCCTGAAATCAAGTTTGGTGCGATTTACTTTGAGTTTGTATCTATTGTGTGCTCTTGTATTGTTATGGTTGAAGCTGAAGTATTCACTGACAGGTAGGACATTGCAATGTATGATTTTATATACTATACTTAGATCGGACCGAAGGTGGTGTAGCTCTAGTTTTCTAGGTTTAGAATTTCAAGTCTGGTGGCATAAGGTATTCAGCAATGAGTAGAGGAGTGAAGAACTCTTCTAGTGAAATATTTCTGGACTTTCTCAACTGTGTTAATATCAGATACATAATGTGGTCTTTAATCTTCCTCCAGTTCTGACTGCCAAATAATAGCTAGTGGGGAAGGTATCCTTCAAACCCCATCCTTTCTTGTAGTTGCTGCTCTTCTGAAGGCAGGTCATTACCAATCTTGTTGGCATTCAGGGAAGCTGCCAAGACCTGGCTGTTCCTACAAACCTTTTGGGACCAATAGTATGGCAGCTCCCATTATTGCAGGAAGTTATTGCTCTGTTAGGATTGTTTTCCTCATTGTGTCAGTGATTAGGAAGTTGATTGTCATTGGGTTTGGGGATTTCATTTTTTGTTGTGTTTTTTTTCAGCTTTCCTATTTACTTCTTTGTATTATATATTAAGGCCCTGTCACACTGCCCAACGGATGCAAAACGGACACAACGGACGAGAAAAATGTTCCATCCATTGTTATCCTCTCTCAGAAGGGGCAAAAATTTGCATAACCAGAGCAGATAACACGGACGCGGGGAGGACGCAGGGCGGATGGAAAGCGGATGCGGAACGGAAGCCCAGCGGATGGAAGCGGATGGGAGTGGATGGCACATCCGCTAGGCTTCCGGGGGGCCGCAGTAAAGCAGATGCGGAACGGATACAGCGGATGCACAGCGGATGCACAGAGGATGAAGCGGATGCACAGCAGATGCACAGCAGAAGCCTAGCGGATGCCGAGCGTTAATTGCGCATCCGGGGAGGATACATTGCGTCAGCCCTGCGGATATAACGGAAGCAGCTCGGAAGCAGGTCGCCATTCAGAGGAAAGACCTGCTTCCAGACACATCGACTGCCTTGCCTCTCCTGCCTGCATGTCTGCCTGCAAGCCTTGCAGCCAGCCTTGTTGCCAGCCTCCCTGCCAGCCTCCCTGCCAGCCTTGTTGTCTGCCTGCCTGCCAGCCTTGCTGCCAGCCAGTATGCCTGCCAACCTTGGTGCCTGCCTGCCTGTCAGCCTTGGTTCATGCCTGCCTGCCAACCTTGGTGCCTGCATGCCTGCCAGCCTTCCTGCCAGCCTTGGTGCCTGCCTCCCTGCCAGTCTTCCTGCCAGCCTTCCTGCAAGCTTTGGTTCCTGCCAGCCTCCCTGCCAGCCAGCAACCCCACAACCATGCTGAAGCAGAGGTCCGCACCGCAGGGCTGCTGTTCTGAAAGTGAGATCCAGATGTGTTGCTCCCCCTTTTTATAGGCAGTATAGGTGTCCCTTTGCATCCTCTAGGCATCCTCTAGGCATCCTCTAGGCAACCTGTAGACATCCTTAATATCCGAGATAGGTCCCCTTTGTGGACGTTTTTTCCGTTTTAAATGTTTTGTTTCCGTGCTTCATCCATTCTGCATCCGTTCTGCATCTGTTCCGCTTCCTCCCTGCGTCCGAGCGGATGCGAGTTGTGTGGATGCGGAACGGATGCCTAGCGGATATAGCGGATGCAGAAGGGATGCCTAGCGGATGCTTAGCGGATGCAGAACGGACGAATTGGATACATTTTCCGCGCAAAGGTTTTGTGGAGCTCAAAACTTTCTGAGCGGATGAAACGTCAGTAAATGGATGCTGGATGGATAGAGAGGAAGCAAAATGGAGGCAGTGAGTACATCGCGTTTTGCAACGGATGACAAGCTTTTTTGTCCGTTTTATATCCTCTTTGAATCCGTTGGTGTAGTGTGACATGGGCTTTAGGGCCTTTTTGGAACAGAGAGGCATATAAATTACAGAAGAAAGAGAGAGGATTTAAAGCTTCTCTGCAGCTCAAGCCTTTCATATGAGCTCTTCTGCAACTCAGAAAAAGAGAGAAAAGGGTATCAGAAAAGAAAGATGAATCAGAGCCAGGATGTCTAAAACTACCCACTTTGAGCTCTGCCTCCAGCCACAAATTGTTTCAGAGTATGTGCATGCACACATACTATGTCCTAGATGTTTTCTGTACTCACCAGTTGTTTTAACAAGCAATGATAAAGAAAGATCTGAAATATCTTCATTTTTTCCCTTAGTTGTTCTGATTCAGTAGATCTCTGCAACATGATTTCTCTTCACCTCTGAGGTTTTTTCTCATTGAAGTGAAGATGTAATGCAGTTTGTCTCAGTGAAGGGTTTCATATCACTTCAGGGGTGGGATTCAAATTTCTTAACAACTGGTTCTGTGGGCATGGCTTAATTTGTGGGTGTTGCTTGATCATGTGACTGGGTGGGCATGGCTTGTATGTAAATATTGTAAAAATTTATTTTTTTATTTAAAAAGAACAACTTTTACCCAAAATCAGGCAGACAGATTGAGTTGCTCATGGAATCACAGATTCACTTAATCTGCACTTATTCTGCACTGAAAAATAAAAGCTTAAGTCCTAAGGAAGCTTCAGCTCTGCTTTTAGATTATCTAGAAAGCAAGAAATCCAACAATTTCCTACTTTCTAGCTAATCTAAATCTCCCGGCACAGCAGAACAGCTGATGGTCAGGGGGAAAAAAAAGGAAAAATAGCAACTTTGCAGGCAAATTTGATGGCATGCATGCCAGGTAAGGAGTGAGTGGGTGGGTCAGGGAGGGTCAGGTCCAGCCAAAGGTGCAATTTGCCGGTTCTCCAAACTGGGCAGAATCATAACAACCGGTTCTATAGAACCAGTCCGACCAGGTAGAATCCCACCCCTGCATCACTTGCAATTGCCTGAACCACCTGCAGAAGCCTCTTTGGATGACTAGGACTTCCAAGGTTGCACTCTAAGAGAAGCAAATGAAGCTAGAAGATGAGGTGACTCATTACTTCATGAAGCAGCTTCAAGAATGACTTCTTTGGTGGCTTGTTGAAACAAAGTGCCAAATGTTTGCAGAGCTACCCCTGGTTTGCTTAGATATTCTTTCTAAATCCAAACCAACTATGTATCCAGTCACCACTTTGTTCCATCTATTGTGAAGAACAATTCCCCTCCCCCCCCCATGCTTCAGTGCATTGCTGTAGTGCTATTTCCCCCACTACTTAGGGACAAGGTTGATGATGTTCTCACTCCTCCTTACAAATCAGTTCACACTGAGACAAGTGTTCTTTCGATGCAGTCAATAAAACATTTTCCCTCATCTCTGTTGTTCTTTTAAGAAGAAAAGAAGATTACTCTGTGGTTGTGCTTGTGAAACTGTCTATTGTATGTGATTTAATATCTTAAAATAAAAATGTAATCACACACACACATGTAAACACACGAGCCTCCTTGGCTGGGATCACAGAGATACAACAATAGCTGCACAGGATTCATTTCTGGTTATGATGGGCAGGAAGTGGACACCATCTTACAAATGCATTTACTTTTTTGTTTTTGTTAGTTGCAAAGTCGTGTCCAATTCATCACAACCCCATGGACAATCAGGCCTTCCTGTCCTCTACCATCTTCTGGAGTTCATTTAAGCTCATGACTACTGTTTCAGTGACTCCATCCAGCCACCTCATTCTCTGTTGTCCCCTTCTTTTGCCCTCAATATTCCCCAGCATTAGGCTCTTCTCCAGTGAGTCCTTCTTTCTCATTAGGTGGCCAAAGTATTTGAGTTTCATCTTCAGTATCTGGCATTTGAGTTTCATCTTCAGTATCTGGCCTTCTAAAGAGCAGTCAGGGTTGATCTCCTCTAGGATTGACTGATTTGATCACCTTGCAGTCCAAGGCATTTGCAGGAGTCTTGTCCAGCACCATAGTTCAAAGGCCTCCATTCTCTGGTGCTCAGCCTTTCTCATGGTCCAACTTTTACAGCCATTCATTGCAACTGGGAAAACCATAGCCTTGGCTATATGCACTTTTGTTGGCAGGGTGATGTCTCTGCTTTTAGTATGCTGTCTAGATTTGCCATAGCTTTCCTCCTCAAGAGCAAGCATCTTTTAATTTCTTGGCTGCAGTCCCCATCTGCGGTGATCTTGGAGCCCAGGAAAATAAAATGTGACACTACCACCATTTCTTCCCCATCTATGTGCCAGGAATTGAGAGGTCCAGATGAAATGATCTTAGTTTTCTTAATGTAGAGTTTTGAGCCAATTTTTGCACTCTCCTTCTTCACCTGCATCAAGAGGCTCTTTAGTTCCTCTTTACTTTCTGCCATTAAAGTGGTATCATCTACATATCTGAGGTTGTTAATATTTCTCCTGGAAATCTTAATTCCAACTTTTGATTCATCTAGCCCTGCCTTTCTCATGATGTGCTCTACATATAAGTAAAATAGGCAGGGCTAGATGAATCCATGAAGGGGATTCACCTTTTAAAATATGTAAAAAGAACACTAAAATTATGAACAGGAAAAAAACAAAGGTTAAGGGAAAAAAGCAGGCAAGATTTGATGCTCACACTTTTTCATCTAGAGGGATTTCTACTCTGGAACTAATTTGGAGAGGGAGAGACAGAAGCTGATTGGACAGGAGGAGTGCAGGTTGTAATAATGGCACCTTGGTTGGAAGAGACGAGACCCTTATTCACTAGGTAATTAGCAGCAGAGGGAGCAGGAGCACCTGGGTGTTGTGGCTAAAAGTGGCCATCTTGGAGCTTTTTGAGAGTGTGGTTAGAGTGTGGTTGTCTCTGGAGTGGAGATCCCAAGTCAGTTAACTGCACAATTTTGCTAACTCCCAGTTGGGAAAGATCACCTTGTGGACTAGACTGTTTTAAGTGAATAAAACAAATAAACTATAAAGTATCTTTGAACAAATACATTATATTATTCTGTGACAGCAGTCATAGAAGCAACTCAGCTATAATCAACTGACTTAATTTCCCACATTATTCAGTCAGTTGGCTATATTTATCTTTTTTCATGATGAGTCCATGAAACCCTAAAAGAAAGGGGCTCTTCCTGATAGCCGGGTTAAAGTGTTACTCACAAATCATTTGCTGCCCCCACTGGCAATCTGTTTCCTGCCACAGGAATAATGCTAGCAAACGGTGCTTTCCTTATTTTCAGTTTACAGGGCACATTAGCAGCAGAGATTAATGACTTTTCCCCAGATTTCTCTCCCTCCTTCAACTAAACATCACCAGTCAGCATCCACTGTCCTTCATCTGGGATGTGGATAGGTGAGGAGTTGAATGTTAAAGAATGGCTAGAATGAACAGGCTTAGCCATCTCACAAAACTTGATGTTTTTCCACCAGAAATTTGTTGCTCAATTGTGTACTAAGAGAGTCTGCTTTTTTGAAGTGTGTGTTCAAAAGCATTATTCCAAAAAAGTGTTAAATTTATGTTTGAAAGCAGCCCAGGAACAGTTGCACCATGATGTAGGAAAAAATCAGAGAAACAAAAAGGATAAACATACTTAAACATGCAAGTTTCTTTCCCAACTATATACCCCACTCTTCCTGCCATCATTGGTTACTGTTCAGCTTAGCCAAATCTCTGAATTGCAATCAGATCAAAAATCTTGCAGACAAAGGCAGAGAGCACAGATTGAAGGAACCAAACTTTCCCACTGTCAAAACAGAATGTCATCAAAGACAGTGCCCAGGGACAAAACAGAAGGTGATATGCCTGCATCAGCCTCAAGTTGCTCTAGATACCAAGCTGATCTAAAATCATTGGCTGCACCACTGATAGAATGATCAGTGGAATGTTATGTCATATCCAAAGCAAAGTTTGTGTCTGGATATGGAGGAAACACTTCTTAAAGACTGGAACTGCAAAAGAATAACATATGGCTGTCTCAGATATAGCCTGGGGAATCAGATGAAGACAACGTCATGAAGACACAGCAGAAAGAAAAGAGTGCCAGATCGTGTTTGGTACAGTTAAACATAACTGAGGAAAGGCACAGAGCCAGGTGTAATCAGCTAATATGATACTTGCTTACAGTGAAGACTAGGTGGACTGAGCCTAAACCATGCTAAGCAGGAGGCCCTCTAGATTGTGGACAGTCTCAGCAGTATCTGTGCAGAGTGTGGAGTTTGTCTGAGAGTTTCTCTGGGAATCCAAATGGAAGTCTCCTTGGATATTCCAATACCTTGATCTGAAAAAATATATATAAAACTGGCAAGAATTCCCTTAAGATGTCTTATCTTGTGGTTTCATTAAAGTGTGGGAAACCAGAAAGGTTATCAGCAACAAAAAATATAATTATTATATTTTTATAATAATTTTTATTATATTATATTTTTATATTATATTTTATATAAATATATAAATATATAAATATAATATAAATATATTATATTATATTTTTATAATTATAATACATTATAATTATTCAGTTAAAACTTTCAAAACATTTCTGATGGAATCTGTGGCCAGTTTAGCAGTGACACTCCCATAGCAGTGGTACTTGGAGGACTTCAATCTCCTTCCAATATTTGAATAATAGGGGAATGTACAACTGTTGCAGAAAAATGATATCTGAATCCTGAGAAATAGAAAAAATGTGAAAGAAATGTATGTGATAGATCAATCCTGCTAGCATTTACAGCGCTTCCTTTTCAAGGTGTTATTGTGAAAGTAGTCAAGTTACAATTTCTGAGGGCCCTTGAGGAAAGAAATTACCTGAACCATTTAGAGTCAGATCACTGACGTGGATAGCACTACTCACATTTCATACGATGATAGCAATAGCACTTAGACTTATATGCCATTTCACAGTGCTTTACAGTCCTCTCCAAGTAATTTATAGAGTCAGCATATTGCTTCCACCAATCTGGGTCCTCATTTTGCTGACCTTGGAAGGATGGAAGGCTGAGTCAACCTTGAGCCAGTGAGCCTCGAATTGCCAAACTTCTGGTAATTGGCAGTCAGCAGAAGTAGTGTAGAATACTACATTCTAACCCTTGCACCACAATGGCTCTTGATATATCCATCTTGATTCTTTCAATGTCCTTTGATAACATTTATATCCATACTAATCAAATTCTGGATTGGTTTAAGGTAATGTAAGTGGGGAGGGGTGTATATGATTATGGTAGCTCACATCCTTTCTCTTTGACCAGTTCCAGTTACTACCAAGGATTGGGGAAAGTCTGGGTTGACCCTAAGTTCTTACTTTTCAAAATTCTTAAGGAATCTACTTTCTCTCCACTCATATTTAACATCTACTGTACATGAAACTGATAGAGAAGGGTCATCCATCAGCAAGAGGTTAAATAACATAAATATGCTGATATTTAGCTATACATCTCTATCTTAGGCAATGCTCTTTATTAGTATTTTGAAGCATGAGGGTGTGGACAGGGGAAAAAACAAGCTTTTACTTAACCACCTTAGGAAGATGCAGTAGCTGTAGGTTTTATTAGAGAGACAGACAGACAGGTGATAGATAGATAGATAGATAGATAGATAGATAGATAGATAGATAGATAGATAGAT
>BLBF01000042.1:10451372-10488545 GCA_015471245.1 Laticauda colubrina | reverse complement strand
GATAGATAGATAGATAGATAGATAGATAGATAGATAGATAGATAGATGGTAGATAGATATGGATATTTTCCATAATTAGTTCTGAATGGGATAGCACTTCTCCAGAAATAAACAGCATACAATGTGGGGATCTTGTTTGGAGAGCAGGTGGCAGCTGTATCCATAAGGACCTTTGCACTAATCCATCTTGTGCATCAATTGTATTTCCATTCCTGTTTAAGGAGGCTCTGCTCAAAATCATCCATGCTTTGATCACCTTCACTTTGGACTTTACATAGAGCTTCCCTTGAAGATCACTTGAAAACCACAAATGACCATGAATGAAGGAGGATTGTTATGAGTCCAGTTATAGACTCATACAATGTTACTTATCTATTATTCCTACCCTTTGACCTAGGCTCCACAAAATCATGAAACAGACTCCTTGTCCCGATAAAACTCCTTTTTATTAGGCTAATGTGAATTCCTATCATTTGCTTCCAGCAAAGTCCTGGCAACAGTCTTTCACAACCACAGACCTTATTAGGCTTAGAGAGTTGCCAGGCTGATAGCTTTCAAGTGCAACACTGTACAAAAAAATACTTGGCAAGGAGTCTCTAAGAATCACGAACAAATCTTCACATTAAGTAAATTAATTAATTGGCTCCTGCAAACACCACTCCCCTTTCACTTCTCTTTATTCCCGATAGGAGGGGCCATTCACCACCCACCCTTGTTCCTTAACTGTTCCCTTCTCCTGACAGCTCTATGCATGTGCACATCAGGAACAGGCTCTAGCTGTTCTTCTGCTCCACTGATCCCCAACTCCGAAGGCAGCTGATAACTGTTGAACAGCCCTGGCCCCATCTCTTCCTCTCACACAGAGCGCTCATCAAGAGCCTTCCCCAGATTCCAGGACTGGCCCATGTTCCTCCCCAACCTCCTCACTGTCCAAGTCTGCCACCAGCCCCACTAGCCACTGGCTGGTCACAACAGCTATATCACTTTGTACTAATAGTCTGGGAAATATCATGAAGAGCATTACTTCTCAGTTGCCAGGTAGAATGTTGCTGGGAGCAGTAAAACTTCATCTTCCTCAAAATGCAACCACCATCACTGTCATGCCTGAAAAATGGATATCATTTCAGCTTCTTCCTAAAGGAACGAGAAATAGCAGACCCTTCCTATGACCTTGTTTTTCTCTTTCTACTTTAGCAGCTCATTCCTCACCTGAGCAGTTTGGAAAGCATTTGTATAATACATTGTAAGAAATGTTTGCAAATATATTGTAATTGTCAACACATGCAGACCCTGCTTATTCACACAAATACTGTAGAAACAAAACTAAGAGTTCCTCAACTCCCAGACTTTTGACTCAGGTGGGGAACTGAGAGCCCTGCAAACATTGAAGGCCAGCTTGCCTGTGTTTGTGCAGGCAGGTATGTGTGTATGTGTCCATGCACAAGCATACCCATCTGTCTGTCTATCATTGCATCCAACTAAATCAGAGCCCTCCATATTTGGCAACTTTAAGACTTGTGGACTTCAATTCCCAGAATTCTCCAGTCAGATGGCTGAAGAATTCTGGGAGTTGAAGTCCACAAGTCTTAAAGTTGCCAAGTTTGGGGACCCCTGAACTAAACTGTCAATCAAGGGGAAAGCAGTGATTCAAATTAGCTGTCCTCCAGTCAGACACTCTCCAGCTTGTCTTCACGTCTACCAAAACTTGTCAGCTTCACATTGCCAGTTAACACCCTTAATCTGTCATTTTGATGTGACCACAGAATTGCCTACAGGCTTGTCAGCTTCATTGGCTGCCTTGACAGTGACACAACGATATCTTTCTCCAACAGTTTTGAGCTTTCTTACAGCTGGTTCAGATATTTGGAGAAGAGCTGGCGATTATATTAACTCTTATACTGTTGTATATTTTTTTTACCTCTGATATGCCCATGGCAAGCTTCAAAATCTTCCACTCCATCAAGAATTAGAACCCAAAGAAGTTAGGGAATGGCAACAGATCACACTACTTACATAATTTAGTGATGATTTACTGGGGTAGAAATTTTTTAAAAGGAATAAGGAAACAAATTGTTTATACATACAATTTTATACATAGCACTTAAGGCCCTGTCACACTGCCCAACGGATGCAAAACGGACACAACGGATGAGCAAAATGTTCCATCCATTGTTATCCGCTCTCAAAAGGGGCAAAAATTTGCATAACTGGAGCAGATAACATGGACGCGGTGAGGACGCAGAGCGGATGGAAAGTGGATGCTGAACGGAAGCCCAGCGGATGGAAGCGGATGGGAGCGGATGGCACATCCGCTAGGCTTCTGGGGGGCCTCAGCAAAGCGGACGCGGAATGGATGAAGCGGATGCATAGCAGATGCACAGCGGATGAAGCGGATGCAGAGCGGATGCACAGCGGATGCACAGCGAAAGCCTAACGGATGCCTGGCATTAATTGCACCTGCAGGGGGGATGCATTGCGTAAGCCATATAAAAGGAATATAAAAGGAAGCAGCTCGTGGATATAAAAGGAAGCAGCTCGCGCATGGCCAGCATTCGGAGGAAAGACCTGCTGCAGGATACATCGAGTCCTTGCCTGCCCTGCCTGCATGCCTGCATGCAAGCCTCCTGGCCAGCCTCCCTGCCAGCCTTGCTCTCTGCCTGCCTGCCAGCCAGCCTTGCTGCCAGTCAGTCTACCTGCCAGCCTTGGTGCCTGCCTGCCTGCCTGCCTTCCTGCCAGGCTTCCTACCAGCCTTCCTGCCAGCCTTGGTGCCTGCCAGCCTTCCTGCCAGCCTCCCTGCCAGCCAGCAACCCCACAACCATGGGGAAGAAGCGAAAGTCTCAGCAACCTGCCGCCATCCCTGGCAAGAGGGACAGGGCCACCCTCCCGCCCCCTATCTCTGACTCTGCTTCTGCTGGGGCTTCTGCTGCTCGGGCTCGCTCTTCTGGTGCTGGAACTTCTGCTGAAGCTGCTCCTGGTGGTGGTGCTACTGCTGCTGCGTACTCTGCTGAAGCTGCTCCTGGTCCTGCTGGTCCTGCTAGTCCTGCTGGTCCTGCTGGTCGGGCTCGTCCTGCTCATGCTCTAGGACTTGCTCGTACTGCTCGTGCTCCTGGTCTTGCTCGTCCTGCTCGTCCTGCTCATGCTCCTGGTCCTGCTCATGCTCCTGGTCCTGCTGGTGCTGCTGGTGCTGCTGCTGCTGGGGCTCCTGGGGCTTACTCTGCTGCTGCTGATCCTGGTCCTGCTGATCCTGCTGCTGCTGCTGCTGCTGCTAATGATGATGATTATGATCCTGCTGGTGATGATGATGATGATGATGATGATGATGATGATGATCCTGCTGGTGCTGCTGGTGGTGGTGGTGTGGAGGAGCAGCCCCTACCACCTGGGAGCCCCTCTGATGAGGGCCCATCTGGTCCTGCCAAAGGGAGGAAGAGGTGTATGCGGGCATGGGAGAGGAGACAACACTTCATCGAGGAGGAACACGAGGATGAGGTGCTGGAGGGGCTGAGAGAGAATGACTATCTGTGGCAGGAGGGACACCGGCTGTACAGTGACACCAAAAGGAAGCAGGCTGCTTGGAGAGAGAGGACAGAGAGTATGGGCTACACTTTGGAGGTGCTCCTCGGCTGGTGGAAGCACATGCACACCTGGTACGGGAAGCTGCACCTGAAGAAATCTGACCAGGCCACAGTAAAGCTGACAGACAGAGAGAACTACGTCATGGCCAGGTGCAGCTTCCTGGAGGGTGAGATCTGCCACCGAGTTGCACCAGGAGCCCCTCTGTCTACCCTCTCTCTCCGGCAGCCTGCTGAGACCCAGTCCTCTTCTGGCCGAGAGTCAGTCCCTGTCTCCAGGCAGGTTTCTGTGGAGCGTGCCACGGCGGAGAACCCGCGGACAGGTGTTGTAACCATGGTGGAGCGCGTGGAGGACTCCCTGGTGCAGTGGGAGAAAGGAGACATCGAGTCCACCACAGTCGTAGCCGCATCCACCACCACCCAGCTCCGCCTCCACAGAAAGGCACAGAGCCAGACAGCAGGAGGGGCAGAGCCACACTGACCTGCTGGAGATCAGGGACACCATCCGCACCAGTATAGATCTCCTCTCTCAGCTGGTCAGCACCGACTCCTCATCCTCCAACCGCAAGCCCTTCCTCACCTATGTCAACCAGACCCTCAAGAACATGGAGGTACCCCAGTACCAGGTGGTGAAGGACCAGATCACCGAGCTGCTTCACAACCCTCCAGACCCAGAGGAACCTGCTCCCACCCAGTCCAGGTCTGCTCCTCCACCCCAGGTGATGTCCCTTCCATTCCAAGGCTTCCCACAGGCCCTCACCTACCAGGGCTATGGCTACCAGGAGGTCCAGCAGCACAGGCAGCAGCCCTTCCCAGTCCAGGCACAGAGTCATTGGCTGAGACCGTTGCCGCCAGTTCCACTGATGCCACCGATGCCACCCACGACAATGTTGCCACCGACGACAGCGATGCCACCCACGCCAGTCATCACCCAGCTGCAGACCAGACAGCCCCACTACACTACTCCTTCCTCCATCCCACAGCCAAGCCCCGCCTCAGTACATCTCTCATCAGTACTGGGGCTGACACCCCATGGCATGGAGGAAGGAGCTCTCAGCATCGCGGGTCTGAGCCAGCTGTCTGAGAGCTTCCTCAACACACCGTCCCCTGTTGTCCTCTCGGGGTCAGGCACTCCAATGACGATACAGACCAGCACTCCAGCACCACTCACCTCCACAGCTCCTGGACCCCTGAGACTGGGCACACCTCCGAGTGACCAATAAGAGTGCCAGAGACTGGGTCACTGGTTACCTGTGGACTTTATTTGGACACTTGACTTGGGTCATTTTTGTTTTACAGCTTGTTGTTCAATAAAGTTTATCTTTGATTCACACACTTGCTTCATTTCTTTTTTTGTAATAAAGTCTTGGTGGAAACTTTTAGAATTGGTTTAAGACTTTGCATGCTTGAGGGATGGCTTAAGATAGCTGTGGGATAGATAAACCTCCAGTGCAAGCATCGTGGGACTGTATGGTCCACCCTCCCAGCTGCCACACCTTTGGCCCTTCATTAGTAAGCATTGATCCACACATTTGAACATAAACACAACTCTTTATTAAATGCTCTGTTCATTGTAGGCCCACCCAACATACATGGCCCAATCTCATCCATGTGATGAGACAGGCTGAAGGAAGCACCCATGAATCATCTATCATCCTGTCTTGTCACTCCACTGCTCCAGCTGGGGAGTTGCACCAATGTCTCAGGAGGTTGCGCTGCTTCTTCCCTTCACGTGAGGCTCTGTTGGGGCCTTGCACATCCTTAGTGTCTATCAGGTTTCGCCCTTGCCTCCATTCCCCAGGCTCCATGTCCCCCATTGCCTTGTTGGAGGTCCACGAGCCTGTTCTGCAAGACCGGGTAGCGGGTGCGCATGAGGTTGTGCAGGATGCAGCAAGCTTCCACGATCCACCTCATGGTCTCTGGGCGATGCTGCATGGTGGTGAGAAGTACCTGGAACCTGTTGGCCAGGATGCCAAAGGTGTTCTCCACCACCCGCCTTGCCCTGGACAGCCTGTAGTTGAAGATCCTCTCTTCACGGGTGAGGCATCTGGAAGTGTAGGGCTTCATGAGGTAGGTTGTGAGGGACAAGGCGTCATCCCCCACGATGAAGTAGGGCACATCTTGCGTGTCGTTGGGCAGGGGGTCTGGATCTGGAAAGCCCATGATGAGGTTGCCTTCCAGCCCCTCCTTGAGGTCACTGGCGTTGTATACCTGGGTATCTGAACATGAGCTGCTGCCTGAAGCATCAATGTACATGAACTTGTAGTCAGCATCGATCATGGCAAAAAGGACGATGCTGAAGAAGCCCTTGTAATTGAAATAAGTGGAGCCCGACTTGGGTGGTGCTTTGCAGGCCACGTTCTTGCCATCTATGGCTCCAACGGTGTGTGGGAAGTTCCACCTCTGATACCACTGCTCTGCAACTTTCCTTCAGCCTTCATCAGTGGAGGGGCACTGGAGGAGCTCCTGCAGGTATTCTTCGATGATGGCCTGCACCACTTCTCTGGCCACAATGCTGATGGTGTTGTGTGGCACCCTCCAGCTGTACTGCATGCTCCTGTTGGTGGTCCCTGAGGCCAGGTGGTGCAGAGTGAGTGCCACCTTGAGCCCAGGTTCCAGGCTGGGCCGGAAGTTGGTGTTTGCCTTGGTCAACCTGGGTGTCAGCCGCTGCACAACTTCATCAAACATGGCTGGAGGCATCCTCATGAAGTTCTGGAATGCACGAGGGTCTTCGTTCCTGAGCTCCACCATCAGCTTGTTGTACAGTCCGTACTCTGCTCTTCTCCCAATCCATCTTCGGACCCAGACGCTTCTTGGCCGCCTCTTTTTCTTCCCGTAGTAGAGTTCACAGAGCCTGTAGATGGCTTCGCACTGTTGCAGAAGGATGGTGGTTGCCAAAAGGACTGTGTTACGATCCACGGTGGACATGACTGGATGCTGTGGAAGAGCAAGAGTCAGATGAAGGCTGCAGAGGTCTGCACAGCTAGGCTGCTGGTCTGAAAGTGAGATGCAGGTGAGTTGCTCCCCTTTTTTATAGGCAGTATAGGTGTCCCTTTGCATCCTCTAGGCATCCTCTAGGCATCCTCTAGGCATCCTTAATATCCAAGATAGGTCCCCTCTGAGAACGTTTTTTCCATTTTAAACGCTTTGTTTCCATGCTGCATCCGTTCTGCATCCCTTTTGCATCCGTTCCGCTTCCTCCCTGCGTCCGAGCGGATGCGAGTTGCGCGGATGTGCAGTGGATGCCTAGTGGATATAGCGGATGCATAACAGATGCATAACGGATGCGTAGCGGATGCGTAGCGGATGCAGAATGGACGAATTGGATACATTTTCCACGCAAACGTTTTGAGTAGCTCAAAACTTTCTGAGCGGATGAAACGTCAATAAACGGATGCTGGGCGGATAGAGAGGAAGCAAAACGGAGGCAGTGAGTACATCGCGTTTTGCAACGGATGACAAGCTTTTTTGTCCATTTTACATCCTCTTTGCATCCGTTGGTGCAGTGTGACAGGGGCTTTAGTCTTTCACGGTGCTATATAGTGCTCTCTAAGCAGTTTACAGAATCAGCATATTGCTCCCAATAATCTGGGTCCTCATTTTACCCACCTTGGAAAGATGGAAGGCTGAATCAACCTTTTTACATTGACCTTTCTTCACCAATTTCACTCATTCCTAGTTAAGGAGGCTCTGTTCATAGTCACCCATGGTTTAGCCATCTTCTGTTTGGACTACTACAATGCACTTTACATAGAGCTGCCCTTGCAGACCAGTTGGAAGCTACAAATGATCCAGAATCAGCAATATGGATTGTTAGAAATACATTGTGTTAGAACGCTACATATCTATCATTTCCACCTTCTGGCAGAATTTGCTTCAGAGCAATGCCATATCACTTAGTCAGTGGTGGGATTCAAAATTTTTTACTACTGGTTCTGTGGGCATGACTTGGTGGGCATGGCAGGGGAAGGATACTGTAAAATCTCTAGTCAGAAGTAGTATTTGCCAGTTCTCCAAACTACTTAAAATTTCCGCTCCCGGTTCTCCAGAACTGGTCAGAACCTGCTGAATACCACCTCTGCACTTAGTATTACTAGTCTGAGAAATGTCTTGAAGAGCATCACTTGCTGCAACATTGATGAAACAATTATGCAAGTTTGCAGGCAAGGGACCTGGGAACTTCTTGTTCCTCTCTCTTATCAACTTGCCAGCCTTATGACCTTGGGGACTGTCTTTTAACAACACAGGTTTTATAAGAGCTTTTCCAGTTACCTTCTATTTCAGTTTCCAAAATGAATGTTTTAACCTCATACACCAAGAGTCAACTGGTCGATTTTCATGATGTAGAACCATGCTATATATTGCCTGTTCATCCCATTGTTCTTCTATAATGAAGAGAAGCCACTTTTCCCTTTAAAATTCATTATTATTGGTACAGCTATTAGCATCAAAAAAAGGTCACAGTTGGGCATCTGCAGTTCACGGATGGGTTATTTTCTATTGAAAATATGTTGCCATATTCCTACTGCTGAGCTCCTGCCTCAGCTTAACTCTTTCAGGATTAACAAGCTTAATATCACTATTGCAATCAGCTTCCAGTAGTCAGGGTCTCTTATATCTGCCTGGTTTAGAATCATTTCTCTCCTTTCCACTATCTCTCCAAAGCAGAGAAAGATTATTGCCCTCAAACTCTGCTTGTATCCTTCTTTTAAGCTCTGGTCTTTCCTTTTAAGGCATTGGTGTCTACCATCAGTCCCCTTGTTATACATTCCCAAGGAAATTTCCTTCTCATGATCTACAACCATTACTTAAACCTTCATCTGAACCTTTTGAAACTCAAGGCCTAAAATCTCCACTCTGGAAAAGGATTGATTCTTCCCTAGGACTTCATTTTTCTGTACTCAAGATCCAGAAAAGTTGTACACAGCCAGTAAGGTGATGTATGGTTAAAAACATAACTGACAAAAATATTATATTCAACTCCAATCCCCAGTTTAGAATAGTTCTGGGGCAGGGGCCAGGAAAACAGCAGAGAAGAGTTCAAAATGATCAATTGCAATAAACAATCAAACAAGCAGTGACTTTTCTTTTGGGACTAATAAACAAGGAACAAGAAAAAAGTCATGGAATGCTATTTTTATATATGACAACTGCAGTGAGACTATTATATGCTCAAAAGTGGAAAGGTGTGGCACTACCCATAGCAGAAGAATGGTTAGTGAAAATGATGCAACCTGTGGAGGGAGCTACATTTTTTTTATTGGAGAAAAAAAAAAATGTACATTTATGACTGACTGGAAATCCCTTATAGACTATTTGCATGAGATAGAAAAACACACATATGATTTGTGGTTTTGATGTTTAGGAAAAAAAACTGGATAATAGAAAAGAGTGAGCTTTTTTTGTAATCATAGAGTAAGGTGATTTTGTAAGTGTACTTATATTTGCTGAAAGGAAATTAGAAACATATATTTCTTTTTATTCATTCTTTCTGCACTTTTTTCTTTCTTCATTTTTCTTGGCTGTTTTATACTTTATTAGTTTGCAATAGTTGTAAAACGTTTAATAAGAAATGCTTAAAAAAACAATAAAACAAACTATAGAGGTTTTACAACTAAAATTATAAAGCTTATCTACCTGTACTTACCAGGGACCTTAATTTTTGAGGATATCTACAAGGCAATTTCCTGAAATACTATAACTCTCTGTTGGCAGGTAAAATAATGAGCAAGGGGAAGCTTCTTTTGACTTGTCTAGAGTTTGATCACTAAACTCCTGCTAAATCAACCAGGTGATGATTACCTACCTTAAATATGGAGAGTCACTGTTTCTGAAGTTCGACCAGGATGCTGAGAGTATGGAAACCAGTTTCAATGAATCACCATGTCCAATTAATGTCCGTTTCACAAAAAGATTTATGTGGTTGTGACCAAAGGGGGTATCGATTGAATTAACTGAAAACACATACTGAAGGATGGTGTTGTAAGGCCTTCTATTGCAAATGGTGAGTAATAAAAGGATAGCCTTCTGAAAAGCCCATATGAACCCTTTAGAATCTTGTGCAGGAGAGGAATTCTGATCCAATATATACTCTGTCTCAAGCAATTGTATTCTGATGAACCATTTCTTGAGAAAAGATAATAGTAAAGAATTCAAACTCTGAAAAAAGGAGATTTGGGGGGATACTAATCTACCCTTCCTATCAAGGCAGGAGTGGCATGTTATTGCTTCCATCTGCTACAGAGTTTCATCTGACAAGACCTAGGAGCAGGCCTTTTCTGCTGTGGAACCTGCTCTTTGGAAAATTACCGGTATTCCCTCTACGGTGAGATTATCCCTGAATGTATTGGCATTTGGTAATTTGGATTTTTCAGCAAATTTAGGGATATCATAGAAATGAGGAAACCAAAGATGGTTACCTTGTATATAGGATGTTGGTTTGTTCTCCTGAAGCTTTATTTTAATATTTTATTTTATATATACATGTATATATTTTTAATATCACTCTGTATCATAAATGTGAAATGGGCAGCTACTGATAAATCTGATAAATAAATAAATAAACTCCCTATGGTTAACAGACTTCTGGTATGCTAGAGAGCACTGAATTTTCACTATCACTGAATGAAGAAAATTTATTTGTTCATAATAACTAAATGTGTGGTTGACTCACGTGTGCTACATGCATCCATATTTCAACATGATTTTAATTAGAACAGAACAATGGCTGCCTAATTATTATTAGCCCAGCCAATGTAATCTACAGATCATATAAATCCAGACAAAGGTCGACAGTCATTTTATACCCAATTTTTTTTATTTTATTTTTTTTCTTTGGGACTCTGAGGATTGAGAGGACATGGTTGCTCCATTTGGAAAGGATACACAGATTCAACCAAGAAGATATATATTGAACCTGGTAGTTATCCCTTTTATTATGTGTACCAAATAATTAACGAATTGATTTGCTTTGGATTTATTGAGTATGGGCCTCAGTGGAACAATTATTTCACGGAGAAAGGAAGAAAGAAATTCATTCTCCTGAGGTTAAGGAATGCATTACTGATGTGCGTTTATTATCAAATTTGCAAATGTCTTCATGTAGTACAAATGAGAATATGGAGCAATAGGTTTCTAGATGGTTGAGATTAGGTTCTGTTTACTCTGAACACGAATTACTAATGTATGTAGGGTTGGTGTTTTATGATGCAGTCACTGATGTATTTTATTTCACTAACAATTCTTTTTAAAAATCAGTTACATGTATCAAAAAACTCTTTTTCTCACAATTTATTCATTCATTTGCCTTTGGAGGTCATCTAACTCCCAGGCAGCTCTGGGCAGCTTACATCTCAAAAACAAGAAATAATAAAGAACCATGCATTTTTAAAAACCACAATACCCACAAACACACACAAGAAAAAAACTGTCAGGCTTCAGCAACCACTCTAACCCTAGGCATGGGAATAAAACTACATTTTCAAAGGCTTCTGGAACAACTAGAGTGTGAGAATCATATTCACTTCCTGGGGAATTTTGTTTCAAAGGATAAGGGATTATGATGGAGAAGGTGCCCTGAGTAGCTCCACTCAATGTCATTGTTTAAAGGAGAGGACCTGGAAGATACCATTCTTCCTGATCTTAAGGGCCTGTCACATTGGCCGACGGATGCAAAATGTTTGTAAACAGGACACAGCGGACGAGAAAATGTTCCATCTGTTGTTATCCACTCTCAAAAGTGCCCCGAATTTGCATAACCAGAGCAGACAACAATGGAAAGGAACGGACAGGGGGAGGACGTAGCCAGGATGGAAAGCAGATGCTCCACAGAAGCCTAGTGAATGGAAGTGGATGGGAGCGGATGGCACATCCGCAGGGCTTCTGGGGGAGCACAGCGAAGCGGACATGCAGTGGAAAGAGTGGATTCAGAGCGGATGCCGAGCAGATACAGCAGATGAAGAGCAGAAACTGAGCGGAAGCCTAGCAGATGTAGAGCGTTCACTGAGCATGCAGGGAGATGCATTGCGTCAGCCCCGCAGATATAAAGGTAAGCAGCTTGCAAGCAGATCACCATTCAGAGGAAAGACCTGCTGCCAGACACAGCTCCAGCCTGCCAGCCAGCCAGCCAGCCAGCCAGCCGGCCAGCAAGCCAACAACCATGGGGAAGAAGAGAAAGCCTGTGGCATCTGCTGCCAGCCCTGGCAAGAGGGACAGGGCCATCATCCCACCCCCTGGCCCTGACTCTGCTTCTGCTGGGGCTTCTGCTGCTGGGGCTGACTCTTCTGGTGCTGGAGCTTCTGCTGGCGCTGCTCCTGGTGCTGGGGCTTCTGCTGGTGCTTACTCTGCTGGCGCTGCTCCTGGTCCTGGTGCTTCTGCTGGTGCTTACTCTGCTGGCTCTGCTCCTGGTGCTCCTGGTGCTGCTGCTGCTGCTGGTGGTGGTGGTGGTGCTGCTGCTGGTCCTGCTGGTCCTGCTTTTGCTGCTACTGTTGTTGTTGCTGCTGGTGGTGGTGTGGAGGAGCAGCCCCTACAACCTCGAAGCCCCTCTGATGAGGGCCCAGAAGGCCCTGCCAGAGGGAGGAAGAGGCATATGCAAGAACGAGAATGGGAGAGGAGGCAGTACTCCATCAAGGAGGGACATGAGGATGAGGTGCTGGAATGGCTGAGGGAGAACCAGTATCGTTGGCGGAAGGGACACAGGCTCGATTGAAACACCAAGAGGAAGCAGGCTGCTTGGAGAGAGAAGGTGGAGAGCCTGGGCTACACTTCGGAGGTGCTCCTCGGCTGGTGGGAGCACATGCACACCTGGTACTGGAAGCTGCACCTCAAGAAATCTGGCTAGGCCACGGTCAAGCTGACGGACCGAGAGACCTATGTGATGGCCAAGTGCAGCTTCTTGGAGGGTGAGATCTGCCACCGAGGAGCAGCCCCTCTCACAACCCTCTCTCTCAGGCAGCCCGCAGAGAGCCAGTCCTCTTCTGGCCAAGAGTCAGCTCCTGTGTCCAGGCAGGTATCTGTGGAGTGTGCCACGAAGGAGACCCCCCCGACAGCTGCACTATCTGTAGCGGAGCATGTGGAGGACCCCCTGATGCAGTGGAAGCAAGGAGAGGGCACTTCCACCAGAGAACAACCCACATCCGCCCCCAGCTCCACCTCCACAGAAAGCAGGCAGAGAGACGGACCGGAGGGCCAGAGCCACACTGTCCTGCGGGAGATCAGGAACACCATCAGAAGCAGCATAGATCTCCTCTCTCAGCTGGTACACACTGACGTCCCATCCTCCAACCGCAAGCCCTTCCTCACCTTCATCAACCAGACCCTCATCAACATGTCCGAATCACAGTACCAGGTGATAAAGGACAGGATCACCGGTCTTCTTCACAACCCTCCAGACCAGCTGAACCTGCTCCCACCCAGTCCAGGCCTGCTCCACCACCCCAGATGATGTCACTGCCCTTCCAAGGCTTTCCACAGGCCCTCACCTACCAAGGCTATGGCTACCAGGAGGTCCAGCAGCACAGGCAGCCCTTCCCAGTCCAGGCACAGGTACATCGGACGCCACCGGTGCCACTGATGCCACTGATGCCACCGATGCCACCCACGCCACCGATGCCAGCCATGCCACAGATGCCACCGACACCACAGATGCCACCCACGCCTCACCTCGCTCACCTGCAGACCAGACATCCCCACTACACTCCTCCTTCCTCCACCCCACAGCCAAGCCTGGCCTCAGAACATCTGTCATCGGTCTTGGGACTGACATCCCATGTCCTGGAGGAAGGGGCTCCCAACATCACAGGACTGAGCCAGCCCTCTGAGAGCTTCCTCCACACACCGTCCCCTGTTGTCCTCTCGGGGCCAGGCACCCCAATGATGCCTCAGACCAGCACTCCAGCAGCAGCCACCTCCACAGCACCTGGACCCTTCACCCCTGAGACTGGGCATGCCTCAGAGTGACCAAGAAGAGTGCCAGAGATTGGGTGTCTACCTATTGAGTTTATCTTTGCTTGGGACACTTGGGTCATTTTGCTTTTACAGCTTGTTATTAATAAAGATTATCTTTGCTTCACACACTGGTTTCATTTATTTTATTAAATAAAGTCTTGGTGGAAACTTTTAGAAATGGTTTAAGCCTTTGCATGCTTGTGGGATGGGTAAGGATAGCACTGGGATGGGCAGGGATACCTTTGGGATGGGTAAGGATAGCAGTGGGATGGGAAGGGATACCTTTGGGATGGGTAATAGCTGTGGGATGGGCAGGGATACCTTTGGGATAGGTAATAGCTGTGGGATGGGTAGGGATACCTTTGGGATGGGTAATAGCTATGGGATGGGTAATAGCTATGGGATGGGTAATAGCTATGGGATGGGTAATAGCTGTGGAATAGATAAACCTCCAGTGCAAGCATCGTGGGACTGTATGGTCCACCCTCCCAGGTGCCATACCCATGGCCCTTCATTATCAAAAACAATGTAATAATTGATCCACACATTTCAACATAAACACAACTCTTTATTAAATGCTCTGTTCATTGTAGGCCCACTCAACATACATGGCCCAGTCTCATCCGTGTGATGAGACAGGCTGAAGGAAGCATCCATTAAGCATCTATCATCCTGTCTTGCCACTCCACTGCTCCAGCTGGGGAGTTGCACCAGTTTTCAGGAGGTTGCGCTGCTTCTTCCCTTCACATGAAGCTCTGTTGGGGCCTTGCACATCCACAGTGTCTATCAGGTTTCGCCCTTGCCTCCATTCCCCAGGCTCCATGTCCCCATTGCCTTGTTGGAGGTCCATGAGCCTGTTCTGCAACACTGGGTAGCGGGTGCGCATGAGATTGTGCAAGATGCAGCAAGCTTCCACGATCCTCCTCACAGTCTCTGGGCGATGCTGCATGGTGGTGAGAAGCACCTGGAACCTGTTGGCCAGGATTCCAAAGGCATTCTCCACCACCCGCCTTGCCCTGGACAGCCTGTAGTTGAAGATCCTCTCTTCACGGGTGAGGCATCTGGAGGTGTAGGGCTTCATGAGGTAGGTTCTGAGGGAGAAGGTGTCATCCCCCACAATGAAGTAGGGCACATCTTGTGTGTCGTTGGGCAGGGGGTCTGGATCTGGGAAGCCCATGATGAGGTTGTGTTCCAGCCCCTCCTTGAGGTGACTGGCGTTGTATACCTGGGCATCTGAAGTTGATCCGTTGCCTGAAGCTTTTTTTATGTACATGAACATGTAGTCAGCATCGACCATGGCGAAGTGGATGATGCTGAAGAAGGCCTTGTAGTTGAAATAATTGGATCCTGACTTGGCTGGAGCTTTGCAGGCCACGTGCTTCCCATCTATGGCTCCAATGGTGTGGGGGAAGTTCCACTTCTGATACCACTGCTCTGCAACTTTCTTCCAGCCTTCTTCAGTGGAGGGGCACTGGAGGAGCTCCTGCAGGTATTCTTCGATGATGGCCTGCACCACTTCTCTGACCACAATGGTGTTGTGTGGCACCCTCCAGCTGTACTGCATGCTCCTGTATGTGGTCCCTGAGGCCAGGTGGCACAGAGTCAGTGCCACCTTGAGCCCAGGGTCCAGGCTGGGCCGGAAGTTGGTGCTCTGCTTGGTCAACCTGGGTCTCAGCCGCTCCACAACTTCGTCAAACATGGCTGGTGGCATTCTCATGAAGTTCTGGAATGCACGAGGGTCTTCGTTCCTCAACTCCACCATCAGCTTGTTATACAGTCCATACTCTGCTCTTCTGGTGATCCATCTTCGGACCCAGACACTTCTTGGATGCCTCCTTTTCTTTGCGTAGACTAGGTGAAAGAGCCTGTAGAGGGCTTCGCACTGTTGTAGAACGATGGTGGCTTCCAAAAGGAGTGTGTGATGATCCATGGTGGAGATGACTGGATGTTGTGGAAGAGCAAGAGCCAGATGAAGGCTGAAGAGGTCTGCACCGCAGGGCTGCTGGACTGAAAGTGAGATCCAGGTGAGTTCCTCCCCCTTTTTATAGGAAATATAGGTTTTCCACTATGTGTCCTTTTGCTTCCTCTTGACATCCTGCAGACATCCTAAATATCCGAGATACGTCCCCTATATGAACGTTTTTTCCGTTTTAATGGTTTGCATGTGAGCTGCATCCGCTTTCATCCTTTCTCCGTCTGTGCTACTAACGCTTTGTGTCCGTTCCGCGTCCATTTCGCTTCCCCCCTGTGTCCGTTTTCTGCTGGAGCGGATTTGAGTTGCATGGATGTGCAGTGGATGCCTAGCAGATATAGCGGATGCGTAACGGTTGACAATGGATGTAGAACGGATGTTCCCCATATGCGTTGTGGATGCAGAACGGACGCGTTGGATACATTTTCCACTCAAAAAGTTTTGTGCAGCTCAAAACTTTTTGAGCAGATGAAATGTCAGTAGACAGATGCTGTACGGAGAGAGAGGATGAAAAATGGAGGCAGTGAGTACAGAACGGAAGCATTGCGTTAACCAACGGATGGCAAGTGTTTCTCTCCGTTTTACATTCTCTTTCCATCTGTTGGTGCTGTGTGACAGAGGCTTTACTGAGCATCAGAAACTATTGGGGATAATTGGTCCCTCAGATAAGCAGGTCCTATGTCATAATGTTTAAAAAGCCCTCTGATTCACTGGTAATAGTGAAGGCAGATGAGGGAGAGTTTTTTTTTTTTCTTTATAATTTTCCTAGAGGATAAAACCATTTTAAATTACAAGTCATTTTCCTCTCAGGTAAATATGGTATTTTTATTGTTACTTTTAGGAGGGAAAATGACCTGTAATACCACAATGCATAGCTGTGAAGAATGTTTTCATCTGTTGAATCAGGTGTTTTGCTAACAATAGAAGGAAATGTCCCATTTGGAAATGGGAGGATTCTACACTGATAATATTTAAAAGAGTTATTCTCGATTCTATCTTGTTCATAGTTGAGAAAATACCAAGATACAGGCACCATCGTGGATTTCTACTGTGGTAGAAAACTCCTCTGGATTTTGTTTCTCATTTATGGCTGAGCTTTCATTATTAAAGTGCCAAATATTACCGCTTGCCAACATCTGTTAATATAAGTATGTATTTTGTGTCAAATAGTCTGTGATTGGACATTGCCAGAAAGCTGCATTTTACAGATTCCTAAAGGAGTCTGTTTTGTTTTTAAAATTGCAAAAGTAAACTAAATAGCAACATTAAGCCCAGAATTTTGTGCTAATGAAACATTTTTGTGAAGTATAGGCAAGGACAGAAAAGATTATGAATACAATCATCTCTCCTCTCTCTCTCTCTCTCTCTCACTCACACACACACACACACACACACACACACAGAAGGAGGGAGGGAGGGAGAGGTCGGGGAGGGAGAAGGAGAAGGAGAGGAAAACAGACATAAACACACAGAAATGGGGCTGTTTGATCATGTAGATTCTGTCTTTCAAATACTCCAAGCTTTAAATTATTGGAGAGGCCTATCAAAGTTGCACAGTTATCAGTAGGAAACAAGATAGACAATAGATTAAATATGCCTCCTGATGTTAGAACCTACATGGTCCAGTTGTCAAAGAACTGGACAGGCACCAAGGAGAATTAAATATAGGATTAAATGTGCCTCCTGATGTTTAAATTTGTCTAATCAAAGCATTGGATGGGCACCAGGAAACTGAGGGTCAAGTCCCACCTCAGCCACAGAAGTTCACCAGACAACCTACTCTCTATTAAACAATTTGGTTTCAGAAAAAACTATCCTGTAATTTGCAACTCTTACACCGCAATCTATATAGACTTCTGTAAAGCCTTTGATACAGTGGTACATGACAAACTACTACTAAAACTAAAATCTTACAGTATCTCTGGACACCTACATAACTGGATAGAAGCATTCCTGTCAAACAGACAAAAAATGGCCAAAATTAGGAGTGTCCTATCAAATTCTGTACCTGTCAACAGTGGTGTCCCCTAGGGCAGTGTTTTAGGACTAACTCTCTTCATACTCTACATAAATGATCTCTGTGATCATATTAAGAGCAACTGCATTCTCTTCGCTGATGATGTAAAGCTTTTCATTAACACAAACAATTTCAAAAAGACCTTGACTATGTATCAGAATCGTCAAACAAATGGCAACTTCAAATCTCAACAAATAAATGCTCTGTCTTACATATTTGCAAAACAAGAAAATAAAATACAAGCTGAATAGTTAAGACCTTGTTGATGATCCAAGTTCTGTAAAGGATCTTGGAATACTTATCTCTAATGATCTAAGTGCTAGAGCCCACTGTAACTACATAGCCAAAAAGGCATTAAGAGATATTAATCTAATTCTACGTAGCTTCATCTCTGGTAATATCTCACTACTAACTAGAGCATACAAAACATTTGCTAGACCAATACTCGAATACAGCTCATCAGTCTGGAACCCACATTACGTATCTGATATTAGCACAATTGAAAAAGTCCAGAAATATTTCACAAGAAGAGTTCTCTGCTCCTCTACTCATTGCAGAATACCTTATGCCACCAGACTTGAAACTCTAGACCTAGAAAACCTTGAACTATGCCACCTCCGGTCCGATGTAAGCATAATGTATAAAACCATACATTGTCCTACCTGCAAATGAATATTTCAGCTTCAATCATAACAATACAAGAGCACACAACAGATACAAACTCAAGGTTAACTGCACCAAACTTGACTGCAGAAAATACGATTTCAGCAACAGAGTGGTAAGTGTTTAGAATACTCTACCTGAATCTATGGTTTCTTCCCCAAACCCCAAAAACTTTAACCTTAGACTATCTACTATTGACCTCATCCCCTTCCTAAGAGGTCTGTAGGGAGCAAGCATTAGCACACCAGTCGTGCCAACCGTCCCTGTCCTATTGTTTTTTTATTTTTCAAAACTATATTTCTTCTTATACCTGTATCTTGTAAGCGATTGACAAATCAAATAAATACTAAATACTAAAACATTCTCTTCAACAGGATGTTTCAATCAGAAGTCTTTGTCAATGATAGTGACAGATTATAATTTTTCTCTGCAGCTTTGCCTTTCTTTTCTTAACCAGAGCAAAATCCAGTATGATTCAAGACCCTTTTAAAGACATTGTAATATACCGTAGATAGAAAGATTTAATAATAAATTACTAAAATAAAACTCAGAGATCTTTTCAGTCAAGCCAAAATGGGATTAGGCTATTGTTTACAAAGACAAAAAGATAGAAAGAAGAGAAACTCATTCAATCAAATGCTATTTACAATTATTTATACAGATAAAATAATAGGAGCTAATAATGTGTTCTGAATTTTTTTTTTGCAACAGAGATAAATGAAAGCAGGATGCTTGTGCTACTGAAAAGTACCGTGTTTAAAGAAAACAAAAGATTAGAATAGATTGTGAGAGGAAGCAAAAAAATGGGAAAGGGAAAGAATAGAAATATGGGTAAACAAGCAACTGTAACTAAATGGAGAATGGAAATGGAAAATGGAAGAAAACAAAGCAAACAAAAGCAGACAATCATTTCCAAAATACTTCCATCGCATTGGCAAAAGAAATTCTGGTCAACAATGCCATGAGCAGAAGAAGAAAAATATACCAATCACTCTCTCTTTCCTTCTCCCTCAATTTCTACCACCATATATCCCAAAGAACTTTACCACCCACAAGGATCATAAGACCATCCCAGTTCCTGCATCCAGTTCTCTCTTGCACCTTTAATCTTCTATTTAAGGCTAGATCCCACTGGCCGACGGATGCAAATCGTATGCAAAAAGGACACGGCGGATGAGCAAAATTTCGGGGGTGGCTCCATCTGTTGTCATCCGCTCTCAAAAGAGGTGAAAATTAGCATAAACTGAACGGAAAAGAACGGAAAGGAACAGACAGGGGTAGCATGTAGCGAGGATGTTAAGGAATGTTAAGGATGTTAAGGAAGCAAAGCGGATGCATAGCGGATGTATATTGGATGCAATTGGATATCAGCTCCGCGGATATAAAAGGATGCAGCTCGCATGCAGTCAGCATTCAGAGGAAAGACGTGCTGCCACAGACATCTAGCAGGAACACCATGGTTCTTCAGTCAGGGAAAAAGAGGAAGCCAGTGCCTACTCCTGCCAACCCTGGCAAGAAGGACAGAACCACCATCCCACATCCTGGCACTGACCTCTGAAGTTGCTGGTGCTTCTGCTGCTGCTGTTGCTGCTGCTGCTGGTGCTGCTGCTGGTGTTGCTGGTGCTGCTGCTGGTGTTGCTGCTGCTGCTGCTGGTGCTGCTGGTGCTTCTCCTGCTGGTGCTCCATCTGTTGTCATCCGCTCTCAAAAGTGGTGAAAATTAGCATAAACTGAATGGAAAAGAACGGAAAGGAACAGACGGGGGTAGCATGTAGCGAGGATGTTAAGGAATGTTAAGGATGTTAAGGAAGCAAAGCGGATGCATAGCAGATGTATATTGGATGCAAAGCATTCACTGCGCATGCAGGGAGGATGAATTGCATCAGTTCTGCAGATATAAAAGGATGCAGCTTGCATGCAGTCAGCATTCAGAGGAAAGACGTGCTGCCGCAGACATCTAACAGGAACACCATGGTTCTTCAGTCAGAGAAAAAGAGGAAGCCAGTGCCTACTCCTGCCAACCCTGGCAAGAAGGACAGAACCACCATCCCATGCCCTGGCACTGACTCTGAAGCTGCTGGTGCTTCTACTGCTACTGCTACTGCTGCTGCTGCTGCTGTGGTGGACCAGCCCCAAGGCCCTCAAAGCCCTGCTGCTCAATCCCCTGAAGGCCCTGCTGCTGAAGCCCCTTCCAGAGGGCGGAAGAGGCAAGGGAAGAAGAAGGGAGAGGGGAAACAGTACACCCTTTCTGAGGAGCATGAGGAGGAGGTGCTGGAATGGCTGAGGGAGAACGTGTACCTGTGGAGAAAGGGCCACAGACTCTATCGTGAAACCAAAAAGAAGCAGGCAGCTTGAAGAGACAAGGCAGAGAGCCTGGGCTACACTTCAGAACTACTCCTGGCATGGTGGAAGCACATGCACACCTGGTATGGCAAGCTACACCTGAAGAAATCTGGGCCGGCCACTGTCAAGCTCACTGACCGGGAGATGTACGTCATGGCCAAGTGCAGCTTCCTGGAGGGTGAGGTTCGCCACGAGGAACAACCCCTCTGACAACCCTCTCCCTCAGACAGCCCACAGACAGCCAGTCCTCTTCCAGCCAGGAGACAGCTATCATGTCCAGGCAGGTGTCTTCGGAGGGCCCCACGGCAGAGACCCTCCCCCAACAGCTGCAATCCCTGTACCAGAGGATGTGGAGGATCTCCTGTCACAAATGGAGGAAGAGGCGGCAGCCACCAGAGACCAACCCACACCCACTCCCAGCTCCACCTCCACAGAAAGCAGGCAGAGAGGCAGACTGGAGGGCCAGAGCCACACTGTCCTGTTGGAGATCAGGGACACAATCAAAACCAGCACAGATCTTCTCTCTCAGCTTGTCCACAGCAACATACCATCCTCGAACCGGAAGCCCTTCATCACCTACGTGAGCCAGATCCTCATGGACCTGCCTGAGGCCCAGTACCAGGTGATGAAGGAGAAGATAACAGCACTTCTGCAAAAAAACAGCACTTCTGCAACCCTCAAGGCCCAGCTGAACCTGCTCCTACCCACTCCAGGTCTGATCCTCCACTCCAGGCAATGTCACAGCCCTTCCACGGCTTTCAACAGCCCCTCACCTACCAAGGCTATGAGTACCAGGACTTCCCACAGCAGAGGCAGTCCTTCCCAGTCCAGGCCCAGGTTCATCACATGCCACAGACGCCTCACCTCACCCAGCTGCAGACCAGACAGCCCCACTACACTCCTCCTTCCTCCACCCCACAGCCAAGCCCCTCAACGGACAATCTGGGCTTCACATCCCAGGCCCTTGATGAAGGGCCTCTCAACCTCACAGGACTGCGTCAGCTCTCTGAGAGCTTCCTGAACACACCATCCCCTGTTGTACTCTCAGGGCCAAGCACCCCAATGGTGCCTCAAACCAGCACTCCAACTACAGCCACCTCCACAGTCCCTGCTCGCTAAACAGCTAAGACCATGGACATGCCTCACAGTGACTGAGAATAGTGCCAAAGACTGAGTTGTTACCTGTTCACTTTATCTTTGCTTAAGACACTTTACTTGGTTCATTTTGCTTTTTTAATAAAGTCATACAGTTTACTTGACAGTTATTAATAAAGGTTATCTTTGCTTCACACACTTGGTTCATTTTATTTACTTAATAAAGTGTTGGTGAAAACTTTGAAAAAATGGTTAAGCCTTTCCATGCTTGTGGGATAGGTAAGGATAGTTGTGGGATAGGTAAGGATAGTTGTGGGATAGGTAAGGATAGCTATGGGATAGGTAAGGATAGTTGTGGGATGGATAAGGATAGTTGTGGGATGGGTAAGGATAGTTGTGGGATTGGTAAGGATAGTTGTGTGATAGGTAAGGATAGCTGTGGGATAGATAAACTTCCAGTGCAAGCATAGTGGGACTGTATGGTCCACCCTCCCAGCTGCCACACATATGGACCTTTTTTATCAATAACAATTTATTCATTGGTCAACACATTTCAAAATAAACAAAGCTCTTTATTAATGCCCTATTCATTGAAGGACCACTCAACATACATGGCACAATCTCATCAGTGTTATGAGACAGGCTCAAGGAAGCATCCATTAATCATCTATCATCCTGTCTTGCCACTCCACGGCTCCAGCTGGGGAGTTGCACCAGTGTTTCAGTAGGTTGCGCTGCTTCTTCCCTTCACGTGAAGCTCTGTTGGGGCCTTGTACATCCACAGTGTCTGTCAGGTTTCATCCTTGCCTCCATTCACCAGGCTCCATGTCCCCATTCCCTTGTTGACGGTCCACAAGCCTGTTCTGCAACACTGGGTAGCGGGTGCGCATGAGATTGTGCAGGATGCAGCAAGCTTCCACGATGCTCCTCACAGTCTGTGGGTGATGCTGCATGGTGGTGAGAAGTACCTGGAACCTGTTGGCCAGGATGCCAAAGGCGATCTCCACTACCCATCTTGCCCTGGACAGCCTGTAGTTGAAGATCCTCTCTTCACGGGTGAGGTATATTGAAGTGTAGGGCTTGAAGAGGTAGGTTCTGAGGGAGGAGGCGTCATCACCCATGATGAAGTAGGGCACATCTTGTATGTCATTGGGTAGGGGGTCTGGATGTGGAAAACCCATGATGAGGTTGCGTTCCAGCCCATGCTTGAGGTGACTGGCGTTGTATACCTGGCTATCTGAAGCTGACCCATTGCCTGAAGCATCAATGTACATGAACTTGTAGTCAGCATCAACCATGGCAAAGAGGATGATACTGAAGAAGCCCTTGTAGTTGTTATAAGAGGACCCTGGGTTGGCTCGAGCTTTGCAGGCCACGTGCTTCCCATCTATGGCTCCAACGGTGTGGGGAAAGTTCCATCTCTGATATGACTGTTCTGCAAGTTTCCTCCAGCCTTCTTCAGTGGTGGGACAATGGAGGAGCTCCTCCAGGTATTCTTCGATGATAGCCTGCACCACTTCTCTGACCACCTTGCTGATGCTGTTGTGTGGCACCCTCCATGCATACTGCATGTTTCTGTATGTGGTTCCATAGGCCAGGTGGCACAGAGTCAGTGCCACCTTCAGTCCAGGTTCCAGGATAGGATGGAAGTTGGTGCTTGGCTTGGTCAACCTGGGTTTCAGATGCTCTACAATTTCGTCAAACATGGCTGGTGGCATCCTCATGAAGTGCTGGAATGCACGAGGGTCTTCATTCCTCAGCTCCACCATCAGCTTGGCACACAGTCCAAACTCCACTCTTCTCCCAATCCATCATCGGACCCACACAGCTCTTGAACGTCTCCTTCTGCTTGTGTAGAAAAGGTGAAACAGTTTGAACAGGGCTTGGTTCTGGTGTTGAATGATCGCAGCTACCATAAGGACTGTGTTATGATCCATGGTGGAGATCAATGGATGATGTGGAAGACCAAGACCAAGTGTGAAGAGGTCTGTACACCACGGCTGCTGGACTCATACTGAGATCCAGGTGATTTCCTCCCTCTTTTTATAGAAAATATGAGTTTTCCACTAGGTGTCCTTCCACATACTCTAGGCATACTCCAGACATCCTAAATATCCGAGATACATCCCATATACAAACATTTTGTCCATTTTAATGCTTTATATACGAGATGCATCCGCTTACATCCTTTCTATTTCCGTGCTACTAACGCTGTGTGGACGTTCCGTGTACCTTTCGCTTCCTCCCTCTTTCCATTTTCAGCTGCAGCGGATATGAGTTTTGAGGATGTCCAGAGGATGCTGAGAGGATGCAGTGGATGTTTAACAGATTACAATGGACATAGAACATTTGTTGGGCATATGTGTCACGGATGTACATTGTACGCGGTGGAAAATTCATCCGTTCACAAAGTTTTGTGCTCAAAACTTCTTGCATGGATGAAATCGCAGTGGACGGATGCTCGAGGGATAGAGCATATTAAACATGTATGCAGTGAGTACACAATGAATGCATAGCATTTTCCAACGGATGGCAAGCTGTATTGTCCGTTTTACATCCTCTTTGCATCTGTTGGTGCAGTGGGACATGGGCTTTATATCAATATTCACCTGAGATAATTTGGTGAATTTACTTCTACAAAGAAGGGGGAAAATTATTTGGAATAATAATCATTCCAAGATATTGTTATAGATTTGTTCTTCATATCTTGCTCATACTTGATGAAACCAGCCCATTTAGCTGTAAAAGTATTATGGTCTAACAAAGGACCAAGAACCTGATTATGCCTTTTATCTCTCATCATAATTATCTGATTCACAGTTAAATTAAAAACTTATGCAAAGACCTATGTAAAACATCTGGATGGGTTTTAGGAGTGCCATAGTAATTAATGAATGCCATATAGTCATTAAAATGTTTAATCATTAACAAATCTTTTGGATCACTTGTCACTTATTCCATTATTGTATTTGAAAAATTTGTCAAAGTTATAATATTCCTGGCAGACTCCTAGCAGACTCCAAGATAATATATATCCTATCAATCCAACTTCTAACTTTAAAATGTGGACAACTATCAGTTTCTGATATTTTTTTAAAAAATATTATGTTTAAATTGCTCAATTAACTTAAAACACATCTGTCCTTTGAAGAACAATTTTATGTCTTTTACATTCCAAGGGACAATTAGATTTGACATAAATTGTTATTATTATAATTGATGCTGAGTTGAATATGGCATTGTGAATATTTATTTATATTGTGATACCTCTGTTCACTCCATTTTAACTTAGTTCAATTCATCTGTGGCAGTATTATCAGAATTTTCAAATAGAGTAGTGTGTGTGTGTGTGTGCATGAATAAATCGCTAGGGTTTTTAAATCTCAATTTTTGGATCAAAGTATCAAATCTCTGCTTTCAGTCAGAATGCTCTGATTTATATAATATACTACAGGTTTTTTATCTCATTATTTCTCTATTTTTATTGGGTTTGCAGATTATCACTCAGCCGCCATGTTTAAGGACATCCAGTCTGTCCTGGAGAAAGTGGGTTCAAGTAATTTTCTTCAGGACAAGGGAATCTGTGGCACATCTAATAGATAAAATCACTCACATCCATTTTCAGTTGGAGACCAAGTATGGGACAGGCCCATTGGAGATGCTGCGGAATGGGCTTACCCTGTTATCTGGGAACAGTTTTATTCAACTGGATCTGAGGAAGTAGACAAAGTCCTTGGGGGTGTTAGTGCAATTATCTGTTTATCAGATCTGTGTTTCTCCTGACTGGGGAAGGTTTCCAGGATGGTGACATTCAGCTGGGTTCAGGCAGTGATTAACATATTATAATCAAAATAAAAAGCTTTATGTTTTCATGGTGGGGAAAGGGAAAACAAAAATGAGAAGCTAACTAATGTGTTGAACCTACAAGTATCTATTTGTGTTTGCAGAAAACTTGAAATCTGGAGAACCAAACACTAAATACATTAGGAACAAACAGAAGGTGAGTTATTTTCAGGTTCAAAAAAATCAAGTCCATTTGTAAGGTTGCAGCATAGAAAATTTCCTCAAGCCTACAGACAAGAACCTGGTCAACTAAAGTTCAAGATTAAATTAGTGCCAGATAAGGGTCAATGGAATTCAGGAGAAGTTGCAGCTGGAGAATTTGTGATAATACCGCTCTAAACTAATGGTGTTCCTAACTCTGCCCCCGAACTCTGCTTGCTCTTCTTGTACAGGCATCAGTGTATTTCACAAATTTTTTCCTTGTTTGTTCATTCCTTTGCTTAAATGGCTTATTTTAACAGTTTTTCAAAAGATCATAATTGCCTCAAGTGGCTGATAAAAATCGAAAATGGGTCTTTGAAAACAAAAAAAAAAGATGCACAATGGAAAGAAAGGGAAGTCCACCATGGAAATTATGGACAGTCCAAAAGAATAAGCTCAAATACTTTACAAGTCCCATCAGAATCACCCTAATTGGAACAAACTCATATGACAATGGATAGATATCTGAGCAACAGCAGACATTCCACAGTTGACATCTTTCTACTTAAAACTGGTCTCTTTTTTTATGGCATACATATTTCACAGGCAGTCAATCTCATCTTGTATTTCCTGTTATCCTGAACTGCTGAGCAATAATTTCATGCCCACCCCACCACTTGAGTGTTTCTTCACAAATAAGAGACATCTGACTCCGTCACTTTGTTCTGCTTTTCTGACATCGCAATTCAAAGGAGGAGTAGCTGCCAAAAAAAATGCAGCTGAAAATGTATATGTTTGTTGTTCACAGAACTCCACTGAGATTTTAAAGTCAACATAGTCAAAGTTTTCTCTTGTACTAATGCACTCAATTAGGGAACAATTCACAGCTAAAACAGTAGATGCAGAGTAATTAAATTTATGATGATTTGATGAGTAGGTAAAAAAATCAGGCTGATTTGTGGGTCATTAAATTTGGAAGCAGAACAGGTGGCTTATGCTTCTCAGTGGTAGCACTTAAATTAATAATGCCCAATATCTTGATAAGAGAGAAGCTGCATATTACAACACATTCTAGATGGCATAATTGTTAAATTTGTTCATTTGTTTACACTAGTGTATGAAATCTTTTGAAGGCTGAAATTTCATTTTTAAAGAGTGATTCTTTGCCATTTGAAAGTACAATTGTGCACTGCAGGCATTTTGAATCTTTAACTCTTTTTTTTTTTTTTGGCCCCATACTATAATTTTGACTTTCCTATACTGTTCCAGATCTGTGTGAAAATATTGGTAGGTTTGGACATGTCTTTGTCTCCTGTTTGAACATAAAGTTAATACACATCGCAGCTTAGGAGGTAGACATTAAACTGTGAGATTCATCAGATATCTAAGGGATCAAGAAAGGAAAAAGTGGTATTTTTCATGCTCAGCGAAATTAAGTTTTGGAATTTGGCATCACATAGTGGTATGGTGTATTTAGAAGGTTATTAGGTAAATTCATGGAAGAAAACACCACTGAAGACCAATTAGTCAGAAAAAGATAAAGGAGCCTCTATCTATATTCACTTGTAGTTCACTTTTAAATAATAATAGCTATAAGAGAAAACTAGATACCCTTTAGATTTCTTATTTATTTATTTATCAAATTTATTTGCCACCTATCTCATGGTTCAAGTGCCTCTGAATGACTTCATGAAAACATTTGGCAGGCTCTTGCATTCAGGATACTGGACAAAACAAATCCATCTTGGATTTCCTTCTTTAGTCTACTCTAACTTCTGACATCATCATTATTGAAAAAATAATTTACTTGTTATTGTTCTTATTATCTTATATTAGATATAAATCAAAGAAATAGGAAGTGGCAACTAACAATTAAGCTAACATTCTCAGGCAACATATTTACTGAGTTTTGCTGGACAACAGCCATGCATCCATATAAATTGTACAATTTTCACACTAAATTCTGAGTGGAAAGTTTTTATAATGCTAATAATTTGGTAAAATCTGGTCTAGGAAAAGATAGGCTCCAATCTTACCTCAGTCATAAGTCATGGTTGTATCTCAATCATAAGCATTTAGATTTGATCCTTAACAAGTCATTATCTTCTGCCTCAGTTTTCCAGGAAAATGGCACTATTAATGACCATCTTATCAGGCTTTTGTGAGAGGAGATAATTGCTGTGAAGCCCTTGGAGAATCACAGAAGTATTCTCTCCATCTCTTTCTTAGCTTTATGTCATATATTATATCACCCACTAATAATTAACTTGGCCATATCAGCTTTGTCAGATGACCTTTCTGTTTGATGAAACAATTATAATTACATTGTCACTTTAGTCTAGTTTAACAAACAACCAGAAAATGTTTTTTAATAATCTGCCATGTTGAGATGACAGTTTATGGCAGTTTAAAAGAATGCTTAATTTGAATTAATTAATACAGTGTAATCTACCAGAACTAATGAAAATGTTGAACGATACCAGTAGGTTGTGCCCATTGCACTCAACAACATGTAATGTTACAAGTTGCAAATCTGTCAAAACCTGGATGACAAAAGGGGAAGGAAAATGATAACTTCCATTTCTTTAAAGTCATATTATTATACAATAGAAATAATGATTTGCTTTATGAATGAAACATTCTATAAAGATCAGTGCATTGAACTGATACCATATGTCTTAAGTTCCAGTGCAATTGATCACAGGGCTTTTAAAATGAACTAAAAATGAAAATGGGTAAAAATACATGAAGATAACATAACAAGAATTTTTGAAATAATTGCACAAACATTCTCTCTTCCCCTTTGTCATTCCCCCCCTGAGTTTTGCATATTTACTGCTAAAAGTGCTATAGAAGTTGTATTTGTATTGTATTTGCATTCCTATTTACCTCACACACCAATGCTAAAAGAATTAGGACCCAGTTAAATTGTTAACAGCCTTTAAAATATTAAACCACTATAATAACAAAAGCTGTCAGCATTTTTTTTACTCTTCTGTTCAATTGTGTCTGGTTCTCAGAGACTGTCTGGACATATCGCTGTAATTTTCTTGGCAAGGTTTTTCTGAAGTGGTTTGTCATTTCCTCCTTCCTAGGACTAAGAAAAAGTGACTGGCCCAAGGACGTCCAGTTGGCTTTATGCCTAAGGCATAACTGGAACTCACAGTATCCTAGTTTTTAGCCTGAGGCCTTAACCACTGCACTAAATTGGCTCTCATCAACAATTTAACACAGCTCTAATTCTTTGTCCAGTTTGCCAAGGCTTAATCTGCAGTGCCAGATTAGGAAACAGGTCTTTTACTACTTGTTTATCTTCAGTCATTGTGGATTCCAGGGTGAGCAAGATGCTGAATAATTCTAGTCACAGTTCATTTTGTTATGGTGGACTTCAGCCCCAATACATTTCCCACACTGTCATGAAGTTAAACCATTATGTAAAATGACATTGTGGAACCAATCCAACAGCACAAGTTGATAGAATTAAATACATTAAAAAACTTACATAAGTGCATTATAAATATTTATATCCATCTACATTTAAATCCTATAAATATTTTTTTCCTCTAGCCTGGCACTAATTCAGACATATTAGAATGGATTCAGGGAAAGGCAAGGAGGATAATAAAGGGACTGTAAACTAAGTCCTATGAGAAGAATTTGTGGGATTTAGATACTCTGCTCCTTGAGAAAAGAGAGAAGGGAATGTAATAACATTTGACAAGCAACACAAGACATAACAAAACCAAGATATGTTTTCTACAATCACAAAGTTCAAGAGTTAAATTTCAAAAAGGCAGATTCCAGTCAAATACTTAAAAGATTGCTACCAGTAAGAGCATTGTGACAAGGGAATTAATTATCAAAAATGATTGCCTATCCCTCTTCATTGGATTGTCCAAGCTGCAGGAGACATCCATCTGTTGGCCATACTTTCATTTGAATACCTGCTTAGTGCAGAAGATTGAAGCCATTATATCATTTATGCCATTATATGTGTTGATTTGACTTCTCTCCGGTTTTAAGTCTGATCAGAAGGTCGAGTGAAGAGATGGAAGACATGAACAATTGGAAGCTGGAACTTGATAAAAAGAAGAGGAAACCATTATCTATTTGATTATGATTTTTTTTCTTGGCTTTTAAATTCTGCACATCTTACTAATCAACTTTCATGTTTCCCCATAAATAAGACCCAATTGGAAAATAAGCCCTACCATGATTTTTCTGGATGCTCATAACATAAGTCCTATCCCCCCAAAATTAACCCCAGTTAAGATCATCAGCCAGACAAATCCATTTAGTACTGTATTTCCCCTAAAATAAGACCTAATCAGAAAATAAACCCTAATGCATCTTTTTGAGCAAAAAATAATACAAGACCCAGTCTTATTTTGGGGAAAACATGGTAGATACAGATTGGGTGTGCTTTCAGATAGAGTGATCATAGGCCTAGCAATCAAGTGACAACATTTTCCTTCTTAATGGAATTTTTCCAGCTAAAATGAAACAGAGAAAATGCTTAAGAAGTAATATTCTGTAATTTATCAACCTCAAGTATCCCTACCATCAACTTCCAGCATGTTTTAGATCACAGTTGTTGCCAATAATAAATTTAATTCACATATACTGTTTTTATGATTCCCTTATTTTCTCATGCAAAACTATAAAATTGGCAGATGCATTTCAAATTAGCCTACTATACATTCCAATATTTGGCAATCATGTTGAGATTAGAAGTCCTCTACTTGTATATACTGTATATACACATAACTCCATTTTAGAAAATTCACATTGTGACATATTTTTTCATCTCCCTCGAAGGATTTGTGAGAGCCATTTGTAGCAAAGAAATCAAAATGTGAAGTATATCACTCATAGAACACATATTTGCTGCTCATTAAAGCCTAATAGTAGTTACTCAAATGAAGGGATCTAGTTACAAACAATATTTGTCATCTCCAGTTTTTATGAGGCTTTACAGTGAGTCATATTTTTTATTTATTTATTTATTTATTTTTGATTTGTCAATCGCTTACAAGATAATAGGTATAAGAATATACATAGTTATGAATACATGAAATGGGTACATATAAGAAAAATAAAAGAAACAATAGGACAGGGACGGTAGGCACATTGGTGCATTTATGCACGCCCCCTACAGACCTCTTAGGAAAGGGGTGAAGTCAATAGTAGACAGTCTAATAACACTGAAGTTTATTGTTATGAAACCTTTACAAGTCATCCCCACTTTGATTTTCTCCATTGCATTTTTTCCTCTCCATTTCTTGTTTTATTGGGATAATGTTTTTTAAAATGTACATTTTATAAAAGTATTTCTAAATTAATTTAAAATGTCCTGCCATTCCTTTTTGACTCTTTTTTCCTTCCATTTGTATTGAGCTCCTCTTTCATGAAGAAAGGAGATTCATTCTTCCTTGAAGGAAGTAGATTATAAAAATCAAAACCCATAAAGCAATTGCTAACATGGTTTTATATGCTTTTTAAACTCATGCTTTTATTAATGCAATGGTATTCAAGATTTAATTTTTTAATAAATATGCACGAAGAATCCAGAACAATCAGTGAATGGCATATTTAGGGCACACAACCAGCCAATAGGGAATAAGAATGTCAAAGGAGTGATTCATCTTTGGCAGCCTATCGACCAGTTTCTGAAGTTGCTGAAGAAATGATGCCCTGAAAGAGTCTTGTACATCACAGCCTTGTTACAATTTTGTAGATTACACTCAGGGGTGGGTTACTGGGGGTTCGCAAGGGTTCAGGAGAGCCCCTAGCTAAGATTCTGTGCAGTTCAGAGAACCCTCAAATCCCACTCCTGGCTGGCCCCACCCATTCCATTCCACCCCTCCCAGAAGTCCCCACATGGCCTGTTTTGGATGCAGCTAATTGCAGGGCACATGTGGAGGTTTGGAGAGGATGAAAAACAGGAAGTTTGGGAAGGCCAGAAATGAGCCTGTTTCTGGCTTCCAGAGAGCCTCCAGAGCCCAGGGAGGCCATTTTTGCCCTCCCCGAAGCTCAAGGAAAGCTTTTGGAAGGGCAACAATGCAGTGGTGCAGGAGGCCAACTAGGCCATGTCCACCATGGCCATGCCTACCCAGCAACCAGGTAGATAACCCTTTGCTAAAAAATTTTGAAGCCCATCCCTGATTAATCTATATATTTACCGAAACATTTGAGTGCTCCATCACTGGAGACTTTCAAGAAATGACTGAAGTCTAAAATAGATTTAGGGTCTCCTGCTCAAGCAAAGGGTTGGACCAGAAGATCTCCAAGGTCCCTTCCAACTCTATTATTCTATGTTCTATTCTACCTCACTAAAAAAAGGAAAATGCTTTTCTTCCAAAATCTTAGGACTTGATGACATGTTTGAAGGTGGATACAGTTTTAATCAAATACTTGAATATTCATCATATTGCTGGAAGCAAGAACATATCTAAAAGCTTTCAACCCTACTTCAGGTCTTGGCAACTTTAAGACTTGTGGAATTCAACTCCCAGAATTCCCCAGCCAGACTTGTAGACTTCAACTGGTTTTTAAGTTTCCAAAGTTGGACACACTCCTGATCAAGAGTGAGTAGAAGTCCAAATTTCCTACATCAAATTCTATCAGCTTGAGGGAATTCAGCTTGTTGTCAGCTTGAAGGACCCTGTCCCTTATCAGGCCCCAAAACAGAATAAGCAAATGACACAGTTTAATTCATTAAGTATGCAGAAATATACTTTATGAAATATTTCCCATAAGCATTTTGAAGCCAACTAACATCTTTTCTCCAGGTTGCTGTTTCCTACTTAAAAGAGCTGTTAGAATTATATGGTTACCAAAATCATTTTCACTGAAAGTTGTCTTATGACAGAACTGTAATGGGGGCCATTTTTCTTTCTATTTGAATGTTGCAGTCACCAAAGAAAAGAAATCAAATTGATTTGTACAAAGATTGTGATAAAGATTGTGACTTTCTCTTTTCAAATAAGAGGGCATGCACTTCATGAAAAGACAACTATTCTCCAGATCAAACTTTTTCCTGGAATAAATTTCCCCTCCTTTCAGATACTGCCCTTACCAACAAATAGTATTCTCAATCGCTTTCATAGGTGGTATTCAGCCAGTTTCCTTTTGGTTTCAGAAAAAAACTATCCTGCAATCTGCAACTCTTACACTGCAAAAACATATGGACTACACAACTCAATCAGAGCAAAGCAATAGACGCAATCTACATAAACTTCTGTAAAGCCTTTGATTCAGTGGTATATGACAAACTTCTCCTAAAACTAAAATCTTATGGTATCTCAGGACACCACAAACAATACTGCTACCCTTCAAAAAGACCTCAACTATGTATCAGAATAGTCAAACAAATGGCAACTTCAAATCTCAACAAATAAATGCTCTGTCCTACATATTGGCAAAAAAAATCAGAAAATAAAATACAAGCTGAATAGTCAAGACCTTGTTGATGACCCAAACTCTGCCAAGGATCCTGGAGTACTCATCTCTAATGATTGAAGTGCTAGAGCACACTGTAACTACATAGCCAAAAAGGCATTAAGAGTTGTTAACCTAATTCTACGTAGCTTTTTCTCTGGTAATATTAAACTACTAACTAGAGCATACAAAACATTTGCTAGACTAATACAGCTCATCAGTCTGGAACCCACATTACGTATCTGATATTAACACAATTGAAAAAGTACAGAAATATTTCATAAAAAGAGTTCTCCACTCCTATATTCATTGCAGAATACCTTATGCCACCAGACTTAAAATTCTAGACCTAGAAAACCTAGAACTATGCTGCCTTTGCTCTGATCTAAGTATAGTACATAAAATCATACATTGCAATGTCCTACCTGTCAATGAATACTTCAGCTTCAACCATAACAATACAAGAGCAAACAATAGATACAAACTCAAAGTTAATCGTACTAAACTTGACTGCACGAAATAAGACTTCAGTAACAGAGTGGTCAATGTCTGGAATACACGACCTGACTCTGTGGTTTCTTCCCCAACCCCCAAAAAGTTAACCTTAGACTGTCTACTATTGACCTCACCCCTTTCCTAAGAGGTCTGTAGGGGGCATGCATAAATGCACCAATGTGCCTATTGTTGAGGTAATTCCCCGTTAGGAGAATGAGCACACACAGGGAGATGTGGTGAGAGTAATGTTCAATAATACACTGCTACACTGTATCGTAAAATGTAGGTTTTTACTTCCAGTAAATGGTTTAGCAAACTCCAACAAGCAGTCCAAGTCATGCACGGTTAAAGCAGTCAGTTTTTCGTCCAGGGATAATCCAAATAACAAAGTCCAGTATCATAAACAGTTCAGTAACAGACTTACATCAAATCCAAGAATAACAATGATCAGCAACAATCAATAGGGAAATGCAGGAGCACACTCTCAGCAACAACAGAACAGAACAACCCAGGTTTCTGTCTCCATCTTATGGCCGTTTGAGGAACCACACCCAATTTCAATTTTAGCATTTCCTTAAAGAGACAGTATTAATATGTCTATTCTGGTTAATCCATTTTCCAACCCAACTGTGAGGTGACTTACATTCCTAACACCTACTGTTCCTGTCCTATTGTTTCTTTTATTTTTCTTATATGTATTCATTTCATATATTCATAACTATGTTTTTACTTATGCCCATTATCTTGTAAGCAATTGACAAACCAAATAAAATAAATAAATAAAATAAAGTTCTGACAGGTTCTGGAGAACTGGTAGCAGAAATTTTGAGTAATTTGGACAACCAGTAAATACTACCTCTGGTTGGCCCCACCCCCATCTATTATCTGTCTCCCAAGTCCCAGCTGATCGGCTGGGTCTTCTTTTTTTCCCCTGCACAGAACGGAGGTGGAAAGTAGGTTAGTGGGGTGGGGAGGGAATGGGATTTTGCAGTAACCTTCTCCCAGGAGTGGGGAGGGAATGGAGATTTTGCAATAAATCCTTCTCCTGGAGTGGGGTGGAAATGGAGATTTTGCAGTATCCTTCCCCTGCCATGCCCACCAAGCCATACCCACAGAACCAGTAGTAAAAAAAATTGAATGCCACTACTGGTCCCTTTCATGCTATTGAAAGTTGTATCGCCTACAGCTTGAATGTACAGATGTGTATACAAAAAAAAATTGAAACAGCTATGAACAACCTGTCCCATCATAGCACATCTGAGACATACACATTCTTGAAATCCTGGGACTGGAAGTGTTCACTGGGTATGTTCAGGAAAAAGCAGGAAATTTATCTGTCATGGATGTTCTAATTTTGATGCCTTTCCAGAGGAAGCATTTGAACACAGAACCTACATAATTCCTTCCAATTTTAAGTCTTATGATTCAGAACTTCATTTGCTCTACTTCTTGTTTTTCTACTCTCTATGACAGTCCTTTATGCTCACAATACTGGAATGGGTACAACAGGGAAAAATCAAGGACTCAAAAGTATGTGTGAATGCTTGTTGCTCAACAGGTTCCTATTTTCCTGAAGGTAATTTAAGAGAATGGTAATCAACTGAATAATCTTGGGGAAAAACCACCTAGCATTTATTTAATAGATAATAAAGGAAGCCAATTAAAAGTATAAGCAATTAAAATTTAAAACAATTTAGAATATTAGAATGCAATATGAAAGAATGGCATTTTTAATTAGGTAGTTCAGATTTCTGAAACATTGCCTCAGGTTGTCCAGTCTCAGCTGTTACAAGTAACTTCAGGCTTCAACTTCTTTTTTTATCTGTAGAATTGCTAGTGTGTGGTAGTTATCAAAAGGCAAAACTTTTCTGATCTCTGAACAAACTTTCTCTGTTCTCTTCTTCCCATCCCATTACTGATTAGATCAAACTTTAGATCAACAAGTTTCTTATGTGTTTTGAGACATGAAAAGAAGGTGTAATAAAGGTGCCACTCAAAAATGATCAAATACTACATTTAAAAAAATATCCCCAGAGTTGGAGGCTAGGATACAGTATATAGCCTTCAATGTCTATGGAATAATTGGCTTGATAAATTACAAACTATGAATGCCTGGCTTGTTCATTAGAAGGATAGATGTCTTCATGGATTATGGATTATTTATCAGTATTTAAAATGGTGTATCACCCAGCTCCCAATGACTCTGGATGATATGTTATTCGCATCTCTGTACATAAAGAGATACCTTCTGCCCACATTGGGGATGTGTGTTGGGAGACATCTTTTTGGGATATATTTAAGATATATTTGTTTTGTTTTTCCCAGTTTTCAGACCACCTGAACAAAAAGTTTGAATTGGCACTGTAATGCATGAAATTATTTCTTTTTGGGCATAAAATGCTTCCAGTTGATATCATAAGGCTATACTTGCAAATTGCCAGCAAGCAATGTGAAATGAAAGTTCCCTCAATTCCAACAGTTTCTTAAAAACTTGAGGTCACACTGACCATATCACAGAAGGTGGACTTGGATGGCAAAGTGTTCTTGCCACAAGCTCGGACACATTTGTCCTTGCCTGAGATCATAGGAAGATGGTCATGGCAGTTCAGCCTGGCATGAATTTCAGCTGTTAGATTAGTATTGGATGGAGCATTTTTGTCCCATTTTTAAAATCCCTCCATAAAACTTTGGAGTATTTTTGTCCCATTTTTAAAATCCCTCCATAAAACTTTACAAACAGTTTAAAAAAACAGGAAGATTCAAATTATATCATTAAAACAAAGCAATCAAAGCTGGAACAGCACATCATTTAAAGCAACAGCTAAAGGGCTTGTCACATTGGCCGATGGATGCAAAACATTTGTAAAAAGAACACAGCAGACGAGAAAATGTTCCATCCATTGTTATCCGCTCTCAAAAGTGCCCCGAATTTGCATAAGCAGAGCGGACAACAACGAAAAGGAGCGGATGGGGAGAGGATATAGCCAGGATGTAAAATGGATGCTCCATGGAAGCCTGGAAGCCTCCATGGAAGCCTCCATGGAAGCATGGAAGTGGATGGGAGCTGATAGCACATCCGCAGGGCTTCCGGGGGAACACAGCGAAGCGGACGCGCAGTGGAAAGAGCGGATGCAGAGCGGATGCCGAGCGGATGAAGCAGATGCATCATGGAAGACTAGCGGATGCCTAGCAGATGCCTAGCGGATGCAGAGCGTTCACTGCGCATGCAGGGAGGATGCATTGCATCAGCCCCGCGGATATAAAGGGAAGCAGCTCACAAGCAGGTCACCATTCAGAGGAAAGACCTGCTGCCAGACACAGCTCCAGCCAGCCAGCCAGCCAGCCAACAACTATGGGGAAGAAGAGAAAGCCTGTGGCATCTGCTGCCAGCCCTGGCAAGAGGGACAGGGCCACCATCCCACCCCCTGGCCCTGACTCTGCTTCTGCTGGGGCTTCTGCTGCTCGGGCTGACTCTTCTGGTGCTGGAGTTTCTGCTGGCGCTACTCCTGGTGCTGGTGCTTCTCCTGGGGCTTACTCTGCTGGCTCTGCTCCTGGTGCTGGGGCTTCTGCTGGTGCTGCTGGTGCTGCTGGTGCTTACTCTACTGATGATGATCCTGGTCCTGCTGGTGCTGCTAGCAGTGCTGGTGCT
>BLBF01000042.1:10373946-10451362 GCA_015471245.1 Laticauda colubrina | reverse complement strand
CTGATGATGATCCTGGTCCTGCTGGTGCTGCTAGCAGTGCTGGTGCTTACTCTGCTGATGATGATCCTGGTGCTGCTGGTGCTGCTGGTGCTGCTGGTCCTGCTTTTGCTGCTACTGTTGTTGTTGCTGCTGCTTCTGGTGGTGGTGGAGGAGCAGCCCCTACAACCTCAAAGCCCCTCTGATGAGGGCCCAGAAGGCCCTCCAGAGGAAGGAAGAGGCATATGCAAGAACGAGAATGGGAGAGGAGGCAGTATTCCATCGAAGAGGAACATGAGGATGAGGTGCTGGAATGGCTGAGGGAGAACGAGTATCTTTGGCGGAAGGGACACAGGCTCTATCGAGACACCAAAAGGAAGCAGGCTGCTTGGAGAGAGAAGGCGGAGAGCCTAGGCTAAACTTCGGAGGTGCTCCTCGGCTGGTGGAAGCACATGCACACCTGGTACGGGAAGCTGCACCTCAAAAAATCTGGCCAGGCCATGGTGAAGCTGACAGACCGAGAGACCTACGTCATGGCCAAGTGCAGTTTCTTGGAGGGTGAGATCCGCCACCAAGAAGCAGCCCCTCTTACAACCCTCTCTCTCAGGCAGCCCGCAGAGAGCCAGTCCTCTTCTGGCCAAGAGTCAGTTCCTGTGTCCAGGCAGGTATCTGTGGAGCGTGCCAAGACGGAGACCCCCCCGACAGCTGCACTCCCCGTGGCGGAGTGTATGGAGGACACCCTGATGCAGTAGGAGCAAGGAGATGGCACTTCCACCAGAGACCAACCCACATCCACCCACAGCTCCACCTCCACAGAAAGCAGGCAGAGAGGTAGACCGGAGGGGCAGAGCCACACTGTCCTGCTGGAGATCAGGGACACCATCAGAAGCAGCATAGATCTCCTCTCTCAGCTGGTACACCAACCCATCCTCCAACCACAAGCCCTTCATCACCTACGTCAACCAGACCCTCATGGACATGTCCGAATCACAGTACCAGGTGATCAAGGACAGGATCACCGGTCTTCTTCACAACCCTCCAGACCCAGCTGAACCTGTTCCCACCCAGTCCAGGCCTGCTCCTCCACCCCAGGTGATGTCACTGCCCTTCCAAGGCTTTCCACAGGCCTTCACCGACCAAGGCTATGGCTACCAGGAGCTCCAGCAGCACAGGCAGACCTTCCCAGTCCAGGCACAGGTACATCGAATGCCACCGGTGCCACCGGTGCCACCGATGCCACTGATGCCACTGATGCCGATGCCGCCGATGCAAGCCACGCCACAGATGACAGCCATGCCACAGATGTCACCCATGCCACAGATGCCACCCACACCTCACCTCACTCACCTGCAGACCAGACATCCCCACTACACTGCTCCTTCCTCCACCCCAAAGCTAAGCCAGGCCTCAGAACATCTGTCATCAGTATTGGGGCTGACACCCCATGTCCTGGAGGAAGGGGCTCTCAACATCACAGGACTGAGCCAGCTCTATAAGAGCTTCCTCCACACACCCTCCCCTGTTGTCCTCTCGGGGCCAGGCACCCCAATGATGCCTCAGACCAGCACTCCAGCAGCAGCCACCTCCACAGCACCTGGACCATTCACCCCCGAGACTGGGCATGCCTCAGAATGACTAAGAAGAGTGCCAGAGACTGGGTGGCTACCTGTTGATTTTATCTTTGCTTGGGACACTTGGGTAATTTTGCTTCTACAGCTTGTTATTAATAAAGATTATCCTTGCTTCACACACTTGCTTCATTTATTTTTTTAAATAAAGTCTTGGTGGAAACTTTTAGAAGTGGTTTAAGCCTTTGCATGCTTGTGGGATCGGTTAAGCCCATGTCACACTGCCCAACGGATGCAAAAAGGACACAGCGGACGAGCAAAATGTTCCATCCTTTGTTATCCGCTCTCAAAAAAGGCAAAAAATTGCATAATCGGAGCGGATAACACGAATGCGGGGAGGACGCAGGGCAGATGTAAAGCGGATGCAGAACAGAAGCCCAGCGGATGGAAGCGGATGAGAGCGGATGTCGCATCCGCGAGGCTTCCGGGGGGCCTCAGCAAAGCGGACACGGAATGGAAAGAGCGGATGCAGAGCGGATGCACAGGGGATGAAGCGGATGCAGAGCGGACGCACAGCGGATGCACAGCGGAAGCCTAATGGATGCCTGGCATTAATTGCGCATGTGGGGAGGATGCACTGTGTCAGCCCCGCGGATATAATGGAAGCAGCTCGGAAGCAGGTCGCCATTCAGAGAAAAGACCTGCTGCCGGATGGATTGGCTGCCTTGCCTGCCCTGCCAGCATGTCTGCCTGCCAGCCTTGCTGCCAGCCTTGCTACCAGCCTTGGTGCCAGCCTCCCTGCCAGCCTTGCTCCCAGCCTGCCTGCAAGCCTTGCTGCCCGCCAGTCTGCCTGCCAGCCTTGCTGCCTGCCTTCCTGCCAGCCTTGGTTCATGTCTGCCTGCCAGCCTTGGTGCCTGACTGCCTGCCAGCCTTCCTGCCAGCCTTGGTGCCTGCCTCGGTGCCAGCCTTCCTGCCAGCCTTGGTGCCTGCCTGCCAGCCTTCCTGCCAGCCTTGGTTCCTGCCAGCCTCCCTGCCAGCCAGCAACCCCACAACCATGCGGAATCACAGCAAGCCTCAGCCATCTCCTGCCAGCCCTGGCAAGAGGGACAGGGCTACCATCCCGCCCCCTGGCCCTCACTCTGGTTCTGCTGGGGCTTCTGCAGCATGGGCTCACTCTTCCGGGGCTGGCGCTTCTGCTGCTTCTGCTTCTGGAGGAGCTGATGACAAGCACTCCAGCACCAGCCACCTACACAGCGCCTGGACCCTTCACCCCTGAGACTGAGCGACCAAGAGGAGTGCCAGAGACTCATTTTTATTTTATAGCTTGTTGTTAATAAAGTCTATTTTTGATTCACACACTTGCTTCATTTCTTTTTTTTAATAAAGTCTTGGTGGAAACTTTTAGAAATGGTTTAAGCCTTTGCATGCTTGTGGGATGGGTTAAGATAGCTGTGGGATGGGTTGAGATAGCTGTGGGATGGACAGGGATACCTGTGGGATGGGTAATAGCTGTGGGATAGATAAACCTTCAGTACAAGCATAGTGGGACTGTATGGTCCACCCTCCCAGGTGCCACACCTATGGCCCTTTTTTATCAATAATAATGTAACAATTATCCACACATGTCAACATAAACGCAACTCTTTATTAAACGCCCTGTTCATTGTAGGCCAACCAAACATACATGGCCCAATCTCATCCATGTGATGAGACAGGCTGAAGGAAGCATCCATTAAGCATCTACCAGCCTGTATTGCCACTCCATTGTTCCAGCTGGGGAGTTGCACCATTGTCTCAGGAGTTTGCACTGCTTCTTCGACTCATGTGAGGCTCTCTTGGGGCCTTGCACATCCTCAGTGTCGATCAGGTTTTGCCCTTGCCTCCATTCCCCAGGCTCCATGTCCCCATTGCCTTGCTGGAGGTCCACGAGCCTGTTCTGCAAGACTGGGTAGCGGGTGCGCATGAGATTTTGCAGGATGCAGCAAGCTTCCATGATCCTCCTCACAGTCTTTGGGCAATGCTGCATGGTGGTGAGAAGTACCTGGAACCTCTTGGCCAGGATGCCTAAGGCGTTCTCCACCACCCACCTTGCCCTGGACAGCCTGTAGTTGAAGATCCTCTCTTCATGGGTCAGGAGTCTGGAAGTGTAGGGCTTCATGAGGTAGGTTGTGAGGGAGAAAGCGTCATCCCCCACGATGAAGTAGGGCACATCTTGTGTGTCGTTGGGCAGGGGTTCTGGATCTGGGAAGCCCACGATGAGGTTGCCTTCCAGCTCCTCCTTGAGGTGACTGGCGTTGGATACCTGGGCATCTGAAGATGAGCCGTTTCCTGAAGCATCAATGTAGATGAACTTGTAGTCAGCATCGACCATGGCGAAGAGGATGATGCTGAAGAAGCCCTTGGAGTTGAAATAAGTGGAGCCCAAATTGGGTGGTGCTTTGCAGGCCACATACTTGCCATCTATGGCTCCAACGGTGTGTCGTAAGTTCCACTTCTGTTACCACTGCTCTGCAACTTTCTTCCATCCTTCTTCAGTGGAGAGGTACTGGAGGAGCTCCTCCTTGTATGCTTGATGATGGCCTGCACCACTTCTCTGACCACAATGCTGATGGTGTTGGATGGCACCCTCCAGCCGTACTGCATGCTCCTGTAGGAGGTCCCTGAGGCCAGGTGGCGCAGAGTGAGTGCCACCTTGAGCCCAGGTTCCAGGCTGGGCCGGAAGTTGGTGTTTGCCATGGTCAACCTGGGTGTCAGCCGCTGCACAACTTCGTCAAACATGGCTGGAGGCATCCTCATGAAGTTCTGGAATGCCCGAGTGTCTTCTTTCCTGAGCTCCACCATCAGCTTGTTGTACAGTCCGTTCTCTGCTCTTCTGGCGAACCATCTTCAGATCCAGACTCTTTTTGAGTGGCTCCTTTTCTTCTCTCAGTAGATTTCACAGAGCCTGCAGAAGGCTTTGCACTGTTGCAGAACGATGGTGGCTGCCGAAAGGACTTTGTTACAATCCACGGTGGACATGACTGGATGCTGTGGAAGAGGAAGAGCCAGACGAAGGCTGCAGAGGTCTGCACCGCTGGGTTGCTGTTCTGAAAGTGAGATGCAGGCGAGTTGCTCCCCCTTTTTATAGGCAGTATAGGTTTTATGCTAGCCATCCTCTAGGCATCCTCTAGGCATCCTCTAGACATCCTTAATATCTGAGATAGGTCCTCTCTGCGAACGTTTTTTCCATTTTAAACGCTTTGTTTCCATGCTGCATCCGTTCTGCATCCGTTCTGCGTCTGTTCCGCTTCCTCCCTGCGTCCGGGCGGATGGAGTTCTGCGGATGCGTAGAGGATGCCTAGCGGATATAGCGGATACGTAACGGATGCATAGCAGATGCAGAACGGACGAACTGGATACATTTTTGGCGCAAAAGTTTTGGGTAGCCCAAAACTTTTGGAGCAGATAAAACGTCCATAAATGGATGCTGGACGGATAGAGAGGAAGCCAAACGGAGGCAGTGAGTACATTGCGTTTTCGAATGGATGACAAGGTTTTTTGTCTGTTTTACATCCTCTTTGCATCCGTTGGTTCAGTGTGACATGGGCTTTAGGATAGCAGTGGGATGGGCAGGGATACCTGTGGGATGGGTAATAGCTGTGGGATGATCAGGGATACCTGTGGGATGGGCAGGGATATCTTTGGGATGGGTAATAGCTGTGGGATAGATATACCTCCAGTGCAAGCATTGTGGGACTGTATGCTCCACCCTCCCAGGTGCCACACCTTTGGCCCTTTATTATCAATAACAATTTCATCATTGATCCACACATTTCAACATAAACACAACTCTTTATTAAATGCCCTGTTCATTTTAGGGCCACTCAACATACATGGCACAATCTTATCAGTGTGATGAGACAAGCTGAAGGAAGCATCCACAAAGCATCTACCATCATGTCTTGCCACTCCACTGCTCCAGCTGGGGGAGTTGCACCGGTGTTTCAGGAGGTTGCGCTGCTTCTTCCCTTCACGTGAAGCTCTGTTGGGGCCTTGCACATCCACAGTTTCTATCAGGTTTCGCTCTTGCCTCCATTCACCATGCTCCATGTCCCCATTGCCTTGTTGGAAAGTCCACGAGCCTGTTCTGCAACACTGGGTAGCGGGTGAGCATGAGATTGTGCAGGATGCAGCAAGCTTCCATGATTCTCCTCACGGTGTCTGGGCAATGCTGCATGGTGGTGAGAAGTACCTGGAACTTGTTGCCAGGATGCCAAAGGCGTTCTCCACTACCCACCTTGCCCTGGACAGCCTGTAGTTGAAGATCCTCTCTTCACAGGTCAGGCATCTGGAGGTGTACGGCTTCGTGAGGTAGGTTCTGAGGTAGAAGGCATCATCCCCCACGATGAAGTAGGGCACATCTTGTGTTTCATTGGGCAGGGGGTCTGGATCTGGGAAGCCCATGATGAGGTTGTATTCCAGCCCCTACTTGAGGTGACTGGCATTGTATACCTGGGCATCTGAAGCTGACCCGTTGCCTGAAGCATCGATGTACATGAACTTGTAGTCAGCATCGACCATGGCGAAGAGAATGATGCTGAAGAAGCCCTTATAGTTGAAATAAGTGGACCCTGACTTGGCTGGAGCTTTGCAGGCCACGTGCTTGCCATCTATGTCTCCAACAGTGTGGGGGAAGTTCCACTTCTGATACCACTGCTCTGCAACTTTCTTCCAGCCTTCTTCAGTGGAGGGGCACTGGAGGAGCTCCTCCACATATTCTTCGATGATGGCTGCACCACTTCTCTGACCACAATGCTGATGGTGTTGTGTGGCACCCTCCAGCCATACTGCATGCTCCTGTAGGTGGTCCCTGAGGCCAGGTGGCGCAGAATCAGTGCCACCTTGAGCCCAGGGTCCAGGCTGGGCCGGAAGTTGGTGCTCTGCTTGGTCAACCTGGGTCTCAGCCGCTCCACAACTTCATCAAACATGGCTGGTGGCATTCTCATGAAGTTCTGGAATGCACGAGGGTCTTAGTTCCTCAGCTCCACCATCAGCTTGTTATACAGTCCGTACTCTGCTCTTCTGGCGATCCATCTTTGGACCCAGACACTTCTTGGATGCCTCCTTTTCTTTGTGTAGAACAGGTGAAAGAGCCTGCAGATGGCTTCGCCCTGTTGTAGAACGATGGTGGCTACCAAAAGGAGTGTGTGATGATCCATGGTGGAGATGACTGGATGATGTGAAAGAGCAAGAGCAAGAGCAAGGTTGAAGAGGTCTGCACCCCAGGGCTGCTGGACTGAAAGTGAGATCCAGGTGAGTTCCTCCCCCTTTTTATAGGAAATATAGGTTTTCCACTCGGTGTCCTTTTGCATCCTCTAGGCATCCTGCAGACATCCTAAATATCCGAGATACGTCCCCTCTGTGAACGTTTTTTCCATTTTAATGCTTTGTATGTGAGCTGCATCCGCTTTCATCCTTTCTCCATTCGTGCTACAAACGCTTTGTTTCCGTTCCGCGTCCGTTTTGATTCCTCCCTGTGTCCGTTTTCCACTGGAGCGGATTTGAGTTGCGCGGATGCACAGAAGATGCCTAGTGGATAGAGCGGACACGTAACGGATGACGACGGATGTAGAACGGATGTTCCCCGTATGTGTTGTGGATGCAGAATGAATGCGTTGGATACATTTTCCACTCAAAAAGTTTTGTGTAGCTCAAAACTTTTTGAGTGGATGAAATCACACTAGACGGATGCTGGATGGATAGAGAGGATGAAAAATGGAAGCAGTGAGTACAGAACAGAAGCATCGCGTTAACCAACGGATGGCAAGTTTTTCTCTCCATTTTACATCCTCTTTCCATCCGTTGGTGCTGTGTGACAGGGGCTTAAAATGTGTGAAAAGTCTAGGCAGATAAAATCAAACTAAACAAAGTATTTATCTCTCTCTAAAGGTTAGACATAGTGGCTCAGTGGCTAAGTTGCTGAATTTGTCGATCAGAAAGGGCTGCAGTTTGGCAGTTCAAATCCCTAGCACCATGTAATGGAGAGAGCTCCTGTTACTTGTCCCAGCTTCTGCCAACCTTGAAAGCATGTAAAAACTTTGAAAGCATGTAAAAATGCAAGTATAAAAATAGGGACCACTTTGGTGGGAAGGGTAACAGTGTTCTGTGCGCCTTCAATGTTTAATCATGCTTGCCACATGACCATGGAGACGCCTTCTGACAGCACTGGCTCTTCAGTTGATGGTGGAGATGACCCAGAGATGAGCCCCTAGAGCCAGAAACAACTAGCACATATTGCAAGGGGAACCTTTACCTTTACCTAAGATTAGACAAACATGGGGGCCATCTAATCTCAACAGAGACAAAGTTCCACATTTAAGATTGTGCCATGAAATAAGTCATTGTATTGTATTTCCCCCAGTGTACTGTCTTCTAATGACAAGAGGCATGATATGGTCCTTGATATTCACTCCCGAAAACAATTTGGCTGCTACATTTTGTGGAGTTCTTAAATTGCTGGTCTGGAATATTTTTCTCACTCACCAGACCTGTTTAGTCAACTATTGTTCATCCCTGCTTTGTCCCAAAAGTGCTTTTTCCAAAAACCAACTGCAGTTCAGTTTTTTTCTTTGAACATGTTTCAGTTCTCATCAAAGAAGCTTCTTCAGTTCTGAACTCTTCTTCAGTTCTCTTCTTGGATAAGAAGCAAATGTTTTCAAAGAAAAAAAACCAAGAAAATCCAATTGCCTTTGGGAAAAAGCATTTTTGAGACAACCATGATTGGAATGATTAAGAATCTCCATGGACATCCCTGCTATGGATTTTTCATTGTTAAAAACAACCTATTAGCATTTGAGCAATTTATTTAGAACCTTCCTTCCTTCCTTCTTTCCTTCCCATCCCTGCTTCTTTTTCAGTTAAGTCAGATCATATAGATATGAATATTGAGAGGCAGTTAGTAAGACAAGAAGCTTGAGAAACATTAAATTGCCAAAATCATCCATCCCTAAAGGAAATATATACTATCAAGTGTGCTCTAATTTGTATTTTAACCAACCCATTAGATGTCATGTAGCTGTTCAAATTGCAAGTCAATACAATATAATATAATTCCATCCAAAATATCTGGATATTGTCCTTCATTCCTTCTACAGGCAACAGCTTACTTTTTTTTAGTTTAGAGAATTTTTGTTCTTATACATAGTTAATTTGAAGCAATATATTCATAAATTGCACTAAATGAATCAATAATATGATTTGTTTCAAAACATGATACCTGAAGCAATTTACCTCTGAAGACATGAAGGAAACTCTTTTTTTCTGAAAGCATTGGATTCCCTGCAGAGATTAGTGAGGTATAGAATAGACAACCAGATAAAAGGACAAGCACCATACTGAGACCCTCAAATTATGATGGGTGAAATCTCTATCAAAGAACCTTTGCAAAGAAGGTTTTAATGTAGGGGACCATCACCATGGCAACCAGTATCCTATTAGATATGCTGGATAGCCATAACTATCCAAGCCAGCTAGAAAAGTGTCAATGTTTAATAAGCTGATGTTTCTTTCTTGGTGCAAATATGAAGGCCACCTCTTTCCCAAACATTCATGATACTTAAGGGACCAATGTAAACATTATCTAGGCCAGAGTATATTACTAGTGGCCTTTGGAAAGCCTTATGTGACCATTTTGATGTGAACATAACAATAGCAATATTATTTATGGAGTACTGATTGGGATTTCTGGAAGAATTGAGTGAAGACTCGGAAGAAACATCAATATGCATTTAAATGTTTGTAGTGTTGTGTATCAGGTACTCTGATAACCATTTTGTCTCATCATCCCAGTTAAAGATGCCATTTTGAATCTTTAAAGCAAGAGTACATAACATACAACAGGCTTTGCAAAGAATAGTGAAGCCAAAAGGGCTAAGCAAGTTTAGGGGAAGAGTTTTTTGAATATTTTAAAAGATTAAATTAATACCTTAATTCTCCAATACTTAAATTATCAAATTTTGTTCTTTAATCCACACTCCAGAAATTGCAAAAAAATGCATATTTTGTTTTCACATTTCTAGGAAATTTTAGGGTTACAAAAGAAACCTTAAGGCCCTGTCACACTGCCCAATGGATGCAAAACAGACAAAACGAACGAGCAAAATGTTCCATCCGTTGTTATCCGATCTCAAAAGAGGCAAAAATTTGCATAACCGGAGCGGATAACACAGACGCGGGGAGGACGCAGGTCGCATGGAAAGGGGATGCGGAACGGAAGCCTAGCAGATGGAAGCGGATGGGAGTGGATGGGAGCGGATGGCACAGCCGCTAGGCTTACGGGGGACCTCAGCAAAGCGGACGTGGAACGGATGAAGCGGATGCACAGCGGATGCAGCAGATGCAGAGCGGAAGCCTAGCGGATGCAGAGTGGAAGTCTAGCGGATGCACAGCGGAAGCCTAGCGGATGCACAGCATTAATTGCGCATGCGGGGGGGGATGCATTGCGCAAGCCCCCCGGATATAAAGGAAAGCAGCTCGCACGTGGCCAGCATTCGGAGGAAAGACCTGCTTCAGGATACATCAAGTCCTTGCCTGCCCTGCCTGCATGCCTGCCTGCAAGCCTTGCTACCAGGCTTCGTGCCAGGCTTCGTGCCAGGCTTCGTGCCAGGCTTCGTGCCAGCCTTCCTGCCAGGCTTCCTGCCAGCCTTGGTGCCAGGCTTCCTGCCAGCCTTGGTGCCTGCCAGGCTTCATGCCAGCCTTCCTGCCAGGCTTCCTGCCAGCCTTGGTGCCAGCCTTCCTGCCAGGCCTCCTGCCAGCCTTCCTGCCAGCCTTCCTGCCAGCCTTCCTGCCAGCCTTGGTGCCTGCCAGCCTCCCTGCCAGCCTCCCTGCCAGCCTCCCTGCCAGCCTCCCTGCCAGCCAGCAATCCCACAACCATGGGGAAGAAGCGAAAGTCTCAGCAACCTGCCACCATCCCTGGCAAGAGGGACAGGGCCACCCTCCCGCCCCCTGTCCCTGACTCTGCTTCTGCTGCTCGGGCTCGCTCTTCTGGTGCTGGAGCTTCTGCTGAAGCTGCTGCTGGCAGTGGTGCATCCGCTGCATACTCTGATGAAGCTGCTCCTGGCGGTGGTGCTTCTGCTGCTGCTACTCTGCTGAAGCTGCTGCTGGTCCTGCTCGTGCTCCTGGACTTGCTCGTCCTGCTCGTCCTGCTCATGCTCCTGGTCTTGCTCATCCTGTTCGTCATGCTCATGTTCATGCTCCTGGTCCTGCTGGTGCTGCTGGTGCTGCTGGTGCTGCTGGTGCTGGTGCTGCTGGGGCGCCTGGTGATTACACTGCTGCTGATGATCCTGGTCCTGCTGATCCTGCAGCTGCTGCTGCTGTTGATGATGATGATGATCCTGCTGTTGATGATGATGATGATGGTGCTGATTATGATCCTGCTGGTGAGGATGATGATGATGATGATGATGATGATGATGATGATGATGATGATGATCCTGCTGGTGCTGCTGCTGCTGCTGGTGTGGAGGAGCAGCCCCTACCACCTGGGAGCCCCTCTGATGAGGGCCCATCTGGTCCTGCCAAAGGGAGGAAGAGGCGTATGCAGGGACGGGAGAGGAGGCAATACTTCATTGAGGAGGAACACGAGGATGAAGTGCTGGAGTGGTTGAGAGAGAATGACTATCTGTGGCGGAAGGGACACTGGCTGTACAGGGACACCAAGCAGAAGCAGGCTGCTTGGAGAGAGAGGGCGGAGAGTATGGGTTACACTTCGGAGGTGCTCCTCGGCTGGTGGAAACATATGCACACCTGGTACGGGAAGCTGCACCTGAAGAAATCTGGCCAGGCCACGGTAAAGCTGATGGACACAGAGACCTACATCATGGCCAAGTGCAGCTTCCTGGAGGGTGAGATCCGCCACCGAGGAGCAGCAGCAGCCCCTCTGTCTACCCTCTCTCTCCAGCAGCCTGCTGCGACCCAGTCCTCTTCCGGCCAAGAGTCAGTCCCTGTCTCCAGGCAGGTTTCTGTGGAGCGTGCCAAGGCGGAGAACCCGCGGACAGCTGTTGTCACCATGGTGGAGCGCGTGGAGGACTCCCTGGTGCGGTGGGAGAGAGGAGACATCAAGTCCACCACAGTCGTAGCCGCATCCACCACCCCCCAGATCCGCCTCCACAGAAAGGCAGACAGCCAGACAGCAGGAGGGGCAGAGCTACACTGTCCTGCTGGAGATCAGGGACACCATCTGCACCAATATAGATCTCCTCTCTCAGCTGGTCAGCACCGACTCCTCATCCTCCAACCGCAAGCCCTTCCTCACCTTTGTCAACCAGATCCTCAAGAACATGGAGGAACCCCAGTACCAGGTGGTGAAGGAACGGATCACGGAGCTGCTTCACAACCCTCCAGACCCAGAGGAACCTGCTCCCACCCAGTCCATTTCTGCTCCTCCACCCCAGGTGATGTCCCTCCCATACCAAGGCTTTCCACAGCCCCTCACCTACCAGGGCTACGGCGACCAGGAAGTCCAGCAGCACAGGCAGCAGCCCTTCCGAGCCCAGGCACAGAGTCATTGGGCGACACCGTTGCCACCGTTTCCACTGATGCCACCGATGCCAGCCACGACAATGATGCCACCGATGACAGTGATGCCGCACACCACCGATGCCACTCACGCCAGTCCTCACCCAGCTGCAGACCAGACAGCCCCACTACACTACTCCTTCCTCCACCCCACAGCCAAGCCCGGCCTCAGTACATCTGTCATCAGTACTGGGGCTGACACCCCATGGCATGGAGGAAGTACCTCTCAGCATTGCGGGTCTGAGCCAGCTGTCTGGGAGCTTTCTCAACACACCGTCATCTGTTGTCCTCTCAAGGCCAGGCACCCCAGTGGTGCTTCAGACCAGCACTCCAACACCACCCACCTCCACAGCACCTGGACCCTTCACCCCTGAGACTGGGCACACCTCCGAGTGACCAATAAGAGTGCCAGAGACTGGGTAGCTGGCTACCTGTAGAGTTTATTTGGACACTTGACTGGGGTCATTTTTGTTTTACAGCTTGTTGTTCAATAAAGTTTATCTTTGATTCACACACTTGCTTCATTTCTTTTTTTTAATAAAGTCTTGGTGGAAACTTTTAGAAATGGTTTAAGCCTTTGCATGCTTGTGGGATGGGTTAAGATCGCAGTGGGATGGGCAGGGAAACCTGTGGGATGGGTAATAGCTGTGGGATGGGCAGGGATACCTGCGGGATGGGTAATAGCTGTGGGATGGGCAGGAATACCTGTGGGATGGGTAATAGCTGTGGGATGGGTAAGGATAGCAGTGGGATAGATAAGCCTCCAGTGCAAGCATAGTGGGACTATTTGGTCCACCCTCCCTGGTTCCACCCCTATGCCCTTTATTATCAATAATAATGTAATAATCATCCACACATGTCAACACAAACACAACTTCTTATTAAATGCCCTGTTCATTGTAGGCCCACCAAACATACGTGGCACAATCTCATCCGTGTGATGAGACAGGCTGAAGGAAGCACTCATTAATCATCTATCAACCTGTCTTGCCACTCCACTGCTCCAGCTGGGAAGTTGCACCAGTGTCTCAGGAGGTTGCGCTGCTTCTTCCCTTCACGTGAGGCTCTGTTGGGGCCTGGCACAACCTGAGTGTCTATCAGGTTTCGCCCTTGCCTCCATTCCCCAGGCTCCATGTCTCCATTGCCTTGTTGGAGGTCCACGAGCCTGTTCTGCAAGACCGGGTAGCGGGTGCGCATGAGATTGTGCAGGATGCAGCAAGCTTCCACGATCCTCCTCACGGTCTCTGGCCGATGCTGCATGGTGGTGAGAAGTACCTGGAACCTATTGGCCAGGATTCCAAAGGCGTTCTCCACCACCCGCCTTGCCCTGGATAGCCTGTAGTTGAAGATCCTCTCTTCACGGGTGAGGTGCCTTGAAGTGTAGGGCTTCATGAGGTAGGTTGTGAGGGAGAAGTCGTCATCCCCCACGATGAAGTAGGGCACATCTTGTGTATCGTTGGGCAGGGGTTCTGGATCTGGAAAGCCGATGATGAGGTTGCGTTCCAGCCCCTCCTTGAGGTCACTGGTGTTGTATACCTGGGCATCTGAACATGAGCTGCTGCCTGAAGCATCGATGTATATGAACTTGTAGTCAGCATTGACCATGGCAAAGAGGACGATGCTGAAGAAGCCCTTGTAGTTGAAATAAGTGGAGCCCGACTTGGGTGGTGCTTTGCAGGCCACGTGCTTCCAATCGATGGCTCCAAGGGTGTGTGGGAAGTTCCACCTCTTGTACCACTGCTCTGCAACTTTCTTCCAGCCTTCTTCAGTGGAGGGGCACTAGAGGAGCTCCTCCACATATTCTTCGATGATGGCCTGCACCACTTCTCTGACCACAATGCTGATGGTGTTGTGTGGCACTCTCCAGCCGTACTGCATGCTCCTGTAGGTGGTCCCTGAGGTCAGGTGGCACAGAGTGAGTGCCACCTTGAGCCCAGGTTCCAGGCTGGGCCGGAAGTTGGTGTTTGCCTTGGTCAACCTGGGTGTCAGGCGCTGCACAACTTCATCAAACATGGCTGGAGGCATCCTCATGAAGTTCTGGAATGCCCGAGTGTCTTCGTTCCTGAGCTCCACCATCAGCTTGTCGTACAGCCCGTACTCTGCTCTTCTCCCGATCCATCTTCGGACCCAGACGCTTCTTGGCCGCCTCCTTTTCTTCTTGTAGTAGAGTTCACAGATCCTGTAGATGGCTTCGCACTGTTGCAGAAGGATGGTGGCTGCCAAAAGGACTGTGTTACGATCCATGGTTGACATGACCGGATGCTTTGGAAGAGCCAGAGTCAGATGAAGGCTGCAGAGGTCTGCACAGCTGGGCTGCTGGTCTGAAAGTGAGATGCAGGTGAGTTGCTCCCCCTTTTATAGGCAGTATAGGTGTCCCTTTGCATCCTCTAGGCATCCTCTAGGCACCTTATAGACATCCTTAATATCCGAGATAGGTCCCCTCTGTGAACGTTTATTCTGTTTTAAACGCTTTGTTTCCATGCTGCATCTGCTAGGCATCTGTTCTGCATCCATTCTGCATCCGTTCCGCTTCCTCCCTGCGTCCGAGCGGATGCGAGTTGCGCGGATACACAGCGGATGCCTAGCGGATATAGCGGATGCGTAACGGATGCAGAACGGATGCGTTGCGGAGATGTAGCGGATGCAGAATGGACGAATTTGATACATTTTCTGCGCAAAAGTTTTGGGCAGCCCAAAACTTTCTGAGCGGATGAAACATCAATAGATGGATGCTGGACGGATAGAGAGGAAGCAAAATGGAGGCAGTGAGTACATCGCGTTAACCAACGGATGGTAATCTTTTTTGTCCATTTTACATCCTCTTTGCATCCGTTGGTGCAGTGTGACAGGGGCTTTAAAGGGGTACATGTGACTCCTACATGCTGTATTGTTGCATAACAAAATATGGGTGTATAATTTATTTGACTTTCCATACTTGCTACTTGTAGAAATTTATGAAAACCTAATGAGTCAAGGAAAAGTAAGCAATCTTCCCAGCTGTCCATAGAGGACAAGAGGAAATCAGTGTGTGATGTGTAGAATGTTAGCACCCATCCTCTCCTAAAACATTGAAATTTTCTAGGAAATAATAAAGAGGCAGAATATTTCACCTAAAAGAGAAAGAGAAATCTTAAGCGACACAGAAACTCAGCCCCAGCAGATATTTTGGTGCCATCTTATCTACAAGACAAAAGACCTTCAGCTCCAGGGTGATAGGTAGGAGTGGGATTCAACTTGCATTACTACCGATTCGCTAATTTTACGTTTTGCAGTTCTATATCTGCTGTTCTTCAGAGCTATTGGTTCTATAGAGCTGGACAGAACTCGTAGCATCCCACCCCTGGTGATAGGATTACCACTCACTCAAGATCCAAACCAGGATAAAGCCATTAATCTATAATAGGAATTGCCCAAAGCTCCTTCATTATATTACTTAGCAAGATTCAAACAAGCCTGGGACTCAAGACAACCTACAAAGTTACCTCTGCTTGGCCCCATGGGAGTCTGATAACCAATCAGAATACATTTCTTTCACAGGAACAGGAAGCAAGTTCAAAGACCAAGAGTGGGTTTAAATATATCTCTCTCCACTCCATGTGATCAGCTACCCAGGACTTCAAACCATGTGGTCCTTCCTGTCCACCATTAAATCATGTTTCCAATCAGTCTCCATGTTTCCGGTGTCTTTCTTCCCACTTGGAATTGAACCCATATGGACATTTCTTCCAACAGATACAAAACTCGTTATTTTTATACTTTCATCTAAGGTTGAGGTACAAGAAAAGATGGTATTTGCATCATGATTGCACTACATACATGTAATCACCTTGTCATCAGTACAACTAGTGTCAGATCTTTTTAATGTTATTCTGTTATCCTGTTATCCTGTAAAGTTGTATTGGCTGGAACAGCATAAGAGTGTAATCTTCAATTATCACAAGAAAGAACAAAGCAAAGCTTGTTGCAATATATAGAGCCCAAAATCTTGCTATTTGTCTTCCCCCTCCATGAAAGTTCTGATCAGCATAGTGTTGAGTACAATAATAAGTTATTAGCTGTTTTTATCATATTAGAGTCCATCACACAAGTTAAACCTGCCTTAGCAACTTTTTAGATGGAAATAAAGTTGCAGCTTGGTATCTTTAATATGATGAAAAGCAGGAAAACAGCCATTAACTCTGTGAAGGACAGTGAGAAGCTGCAAAGCATTTCAGATCAACTTGCTTTGATTAATATTTATTTAGGAAATTATACAGCCATCTATCTTACACACATAGCCCATGGGCAGCTAAGAACAACCTAACAATATTAGTATTATAATAAAATATAGAAACAGAATTAAAACAACTATAAGAGCCAGTCTGATTTAGTGGTTAAGAACCAGGCTAGATGCCAGTAGACAGTGAGTTCTAGTCCCCCCTTAGGCCTGAAAGCCAGATGAGAGAGATAATACAATAGCACCTGGTGAAAGAGCCAGATCTTCACATCCATCCAGAAAGCCAGGAGCACCTTGATCTTCCTCGCCTTCTGGAAGTCATCATGATAAGAAGCCATCTCCCCAAGCTTTCAGCAGATGGCATTGTTTCATAGAGGGGAGTTGGACTACACCCATATTGGCAGATCTAGTGGGATGCACATCAATCCTCAGAGAGAATCAACTGTACAAGTAACCTGTTCCTGATCCAACGCAAGTCTTTAAAGATAGACTTTAACCAGCAGTTTGAATTGCATCCTCAAGCATTCTGGGAGCCAGTGCAGCTTGGACAATGGTGGTATAGCACAGGCAAACTTTGATGGACCCAAAATATCATGTGCAACTTCATTCTGGATTGAGTACAGTGATGGGATTCAAAATTTTTTACTACCGGTTCTGTGGGCATAGCCTGGTAGGCATGGCAGTGGAAGGATATTATAAAATCTCCAGTCAGAGGTGGTATTTGCCAGTTCTCCAAACTACTCAAAATTTCCACTACCAATTCTCCAGAACTGGTCAGAACCTGCTAAATACCACCTCTGACTGAGTAGTAGGTTAGCCCTGTTCTGACTCTGCCTCCTCTCCACTCTCTGCACTTGGGGATTGGGTGAGGGAAGCTTTTGCTCATCTCTGGAACTCCACCCCTCCTCTGCTCCATTGCCTGCCCTTTCCATCATCTCTGCCCTTCCTTGGTCAGCTTGCATCCTCTCTTTCTACCTGCCTACTCTTCCAAAGCCTGAGGGTCCCAGAACTGCCTCATCCTCAGGTCATTTGTCATGAGCCATTGGGCCTGTGCCCTCCTCTTCTGTTGGTCTCAGTTTCATCTCCTCCTCCTTCTCTTTGGACCAGGGCTCTGATGACAGTCTATTTGGGAAGTGGGTAAGGAATGAACAACAGTGAGAAAAATCTTTGAAGCAGGTCACACTTTGGTTTGCAATCTATTTTAATAGGACAGTTTGAATCTTCAAAAGGTGGGGAGCATCTATAATAAGCAAGATTTCATCAGTGTTACAGCATTTCATGAGTTTACAATGTGAGCAACATCTCTCATGTGCAATATTGTGATGCATGTACATACGGGACAAAGTTTAAGCCAAAACACACATTTCATTGGGGATCAAACCGAAAAGCCTATAGTTAATTATTTAACTTTTACATTTAATTTTTTAATATACAAGCTGCTTTGAACCATGCAAGAGGGAACAGGTATGTAAATATTTTAATAAACTATGTTCACTGCAGCTCTTTTCAGATAAGCCTCATTTACTTGGTAAACAGTCCAAAGGATCATATTGCAAATAGTTACTGTTAACTTTTTTTAAAAAAAGTTTCTTTTTTAAAAAAAAAAGATAACAGCGAAAGTATGGATAAGAATAAAGAAATTATGATGATGCTAGTGCAGGGGTTGGCAATCTTAAACATTCAAACAGCCACAAGAAGACCCCTATTCAATTCTGGAGCCGAACAGACTCTATGGCGGTTCCCCCACCATAGAGTCTTCTCCTAGCATGGCATACTTTTTCCTCTACCTGTCCTAACCAAAAGCCCTATCAATTGTGGAGCCAACTGGCAACAGGGAGCCACAGCAGAGGGATGAAAGAGCCACATGTGGCTCCAAAGCCGCAGGTTGCTGATCTGAGTTAGTGACATGAATGTAGAGCTTGAGAGAAATTATTCAGCCTTTGCTTTAAAATGTCTCAATGGAAAGTTGGCTCGTTCTGCAACCTTAATTCTATGTTTTTATACCACCAGGAAGATATTTTCCTGCTTTGCTGGGAAATGCAAGGATTGTTTCTCACAATTGCTATAATATAATGAAATTATTTTCTCTGCTCCCACATTTGTTGAGCAATTTAGCTCATAAAACTTCAAGAGAAACAAAAACAGTGTTGTCATTCATAATTACTTTCTGATAAACTACAATTTATTCTTGGAAGCTAATTCTTGTAGCTGGCTGCTCCAAGTGATGGAGCTATAGCCATTCCTACAGATGAAACAATGGAAGAAATTAAGTGGGAAGGCATACAATTAAATGTCCATGATTATACAAGACTTCAAAGCATTCAAAGTCCTCTGCTCAAATCAAGAATCTCTTCATTTCCATTTTTTTTTTAAAAAAATCATAAATTCTTTCCATCCTATTTTTGAAGAAATATGTGTATTTTTGTAAAATCCTACTTAAAAAAAGAAGTAATCCTAATCTATTCATAATTTGCGGTCATTGGCTGAGCTGATGTGAATGCTCTAAAATGCTCTTGACTAGTTAAAGGGAGAAAATTAACCCTAAGGTATTAAAAAAAGTGATAGTGTGATGTATTCAAAATAGCTGGTAAAAGTAGCTAGTAAAAGGCATTGATGAAGGAAGAGAATGACGTCTGACCGAGGACTGTTAACAGCCAGAAATGTACAGTATAAGGAACCTTCAGAATCAAGAAGATCAGGAACGAAAGAGAAAAAAATTAACAGTTTATGATACTTCTAGCTGTTGTGTTTCTGTAAGCATCTCTTGTTTATCTCAGATTTTAAAAAAACAAAATGAAACCAATCTCCCCTCCTTCCACTGCTTCCAGTTTTGGGATTGAACACGGGTGAGTGGAAAAAGTTAAAGACATACATGTCTATGGAGATTCTCAGTCATCCAGGAAAAAGCAAAGGAACTCTAGTTGCCTTTTGAAAAAGAGGTGCTTTTTCAAAAGGCAACTGGAGTTCCTTTGCTTTTTCCTTGAAAATGTTTTGCTTCTCTTCTAGCTTCTTCAGTTCTGACTGTATGGTGGAGAAAGGAAGGATTTCTAGATGATTGCAAGGAATATAAATCCTTCCAGTTTCCTCCATTCAGTCAACAATGAAGAAGCTTCTTGGATGAGAAGCAAAAAATCCTCAAGGGAAAAAGTCCAGTTGCCTTTTGAAAAAGCATCTTTGGGTTAAAGACATACAGTCTTAAGCCCCTGTCACACTGCACCAACGGATGGAAAGAGGATGTAAAAGGGGCAAAAAAGCTTGCCATCCGTTGGTTAATGCGATGTACCCATTCTGTACTTACTGCCTCCGTTTTGCTTCCTCTCTATCCGTCCAGCATCCGTTTATTAACGTTTCATCCACTCAGAAAGTTTTGAGCTGCTCAAAACTTTTGAGCGGAAAATGTATCCAATTCGTCCATTCTGCATCCGCTAGGCATCCACTAGGCATCCGTTCTGAATCCGTTATGCATCCGCTATATCCACTAGGCAGCCACTACGCATCCAAGCAACTTGATCCACTCCAGCGGTAAATGGACGCAGGAACGGACCAGGAACGGACGCGGAACGGATGCAGAACGGATGCAGAACGGATGCAGAACGGATGAAAGCGGATGCAGCTCGCAAAGAAAGCATTTAAAATGGAAAAAACGTCCGCGGAGGGGACCTATCTCGGATATTAAGGATGTCTAGAGGATGCCTAGAGGATGCAAAAGGACACATAGGGGAAAACCTATTCTGCCTATAAAAAGGGGGAGCAACTCACCTGGATCTCATTTTCAGCCCAGCAGCCCAGCTGTGCAGACCTCTGCAGCCTTCATCTGACTCTTGCTCTTCCACAGCATCCAGTCATGTCCACGGTGGATCGTAACACAGTCCTTTTGGCAGCCACCATCATTCTGCAACAGTGGGAAGCCATCTACAGGCTCTGTGAACACTACTACGGGAAGAAAAGGAGGCAGCCAAGAAGCGTCTGGGTCCGAAGATGGATTGGGAGAAGAGCAGAGTACAGACTGTACAACAAGCTGATGGTGGAGCTCAGGAATGAAGACACTCGTGCATTCCAGAACTTCATGAGGATGTCTCCAGCCATGTTTGATGAAGTTGTGCAGCGGATGACACCCAGGTTGACCAAGCAGACCACCAACTTCCAGCCCAGCCTGGACCCTGGGCTCAAGGTGGCACTGACTCTGTGCTACCTGGCCTCAGGGACCACCTACAGGAGCGTGCAGTACGGCTGGAGGGTGCCACACAACACCATCAGCATTGTGGTCAGAGAAGTGGTGCAGGCCATCATTGAAGAATACATGGATGAGGAGTCGGTGTGGACCAGCTGAGAGAGGATATCTATGCTGCTCCGGATGGTGTCCCTGATCTCCAGCAGGACAGTGTGGCTCTGCCCCTGCTGTCTGGCTCTCTGCCTTTCTGTGGAGGTGGAGCTGGGGTGTGTGTGGATGCGGCTATGGCTGTGGTGGACGCGCCGTCTCCTTTCTCCCACCGTACCAGGGAGTCCTCCATGTGCTCCACCACGGTTACAACACCTGTCCGCGGGTTCTCCGCCGTGGCACGCTCCACAGAAACCTGCCTGGAGGGGACTGACTCTCGGCCGGAAGAGGACTGGCTGTCAGCAGGCTGCTGGAGAGAGAGGGTTGTGAGAGGGGCTGCTGCTGCTCCTCGGTGGCAGATCTCACCCTCCAGGAAGCTGCACCTGGCCATGACGTAGGTCTCTCTGTCCGTCAGCTTAACCGCGGCCTGGCCAGATTTCTTCAGGTGCAGCTTCCCGTACCAGGTGTGCATGTGCTTCCACCAGCCGAGGAGCACCTCTGGAGTGTAGCCCATACTCTCCGCCTTCTCTCTCCAAGCAGCCTGCTTCCGCTTAGTGTCCCTGTACAGCCGGTGTCCCTTCTGCCACAGATAGTCATTCCCTCTCAGTCACTCCAGCACCTCATCCTCATGTTCCTCCTCAATGGAGTATTGCCTCCTCTCCCGTTGTCATATACGCCTCTTCCTCCCTTTGGCAGGACCAGATGGGCCCTCATCAGAGGGGCTCCCAGGTAGTAGGGGCTGCTCCTCCACACCTCCAGCAGCAGCAGCACCAGCAGGATCATCATCATCATCATCATCATCATCACCAGCAGGATCATAATCATCATCATCAGCAGCAGCAGCAGCAAGAGCAGGATCAGAAGCAGGAGCACCAGCAGGATCACCAGCAGCAGCAGCAGAAGCAGCACCAGCACCAGCACAAGCACCAGCACAAGCACCAGCAGCGCCAGCAAGACCAGGAGCACGAGCAGGACCAGGAGCACGAGCAGGATGAGCAAGACCAGGAGCACGAGCAGTACGAGCAGTACGAGCAAGTCCAGGAGCACGAGTAGGACGAACAGGACCAGCAGGACCAGCAGCAGCTTCAGCAGAGTAAGCACCAGCAGAAGCACCACTGCCAGGAGCAGCTTCAGCAGAGTAAGCACCAGCAGAAGCACCACTGCCAGGAGCAGCTTCAGCAGAACCTCCAGCACCAGAAGAGTGAGCCCGAGCAGCAGAAGCCCCAGCATAAGCAGAATCAGGGACAGGGGGCGGGGGGGTGGCCCTGTCCCTCTTGCCAGGGATGGCGGCAGGTTGCTGAGGCTTTTGCTTCTTCCCCATGGTTGTGGGGTTGCTGGCTGGCAGGGAGGCTGGCAGGTACCAAGGCAGTTCGTTCATTCTGCATCCGTTACGCATCCGTTACGCATCCGTTACGCATCCGCTATAACCGCTAGGCGTCTGCTATGCATCCGGGGAACTCCATCCACCCGGACACAGGGAGGAAGCGGAATGGATGCCTAGCGGAAACAAAGCATTTAAACCAGAAAAAATGTTCGCAGAGGGGACCTATCTCGGATATTAAGGATGTCTAGAGGATGCCTAGAGGATGCCTAGAGGATGCCTAGTGGAAAACCTATACTGCCTATAAAAAGGGGGAGCAACTCGCCTGCATCTCACTTTCAGAACAGCAGCCCAGCAGTGCAGACCTCTGCAGCCTTCATCTGGCTCTTCCTCTTCCACAGCATCCAGTCATGTCCACCGTGGGATTGTAACAAAGTCCTTTCGGCAGCCACCATCATTCTGCAACAGTGCGAAGCCATCTGCAGGCTCTGTGAACTCTACTGCGAGAAGACAAGGAGCCACCCAAAAAGAGTCTGGATCCGAAGATGGTTCACCAGAAGAGCAGAGGACGGACTGTACAACAAGCTGATGGTGGAGCTCAGGAACGAAGACACTCGGGCGTTCCAGAACTTCATGAGGATGCCTCCAGCCATGTTTGACCAAGTTGTGCAGAGGCTGACACCCAGGTTGACCAAGGCAAACACCAGCTTCTGGCCCAGCCTGGAACCTGGGCTCAAGGTGGCACTCACTCTGCGCCACCTGGCCTCAGGGACCTCCTACAGGAGCATGCAGTACGGCTGGAGGGTGCCATCCAACATCATCAGCATTGTGGTCAGAGAAGTGGTGCAGGCCATCATCGAAGAATACAAGGAGGAGCTCCTCCAGTACCCCTCCACTGAAGAAGGATGGAAGAAAGTTGCAGAACAGTGGTATCAGAAATGGAACTTACGACACACCGTTGGAGCCATCGATGGCAAGCATGTGGCCTGCAAATCTCCAGCCAAGTCGAGGTCCACTTATTTCACCTCCAAGGGCTTCTTCAGCATCATCCTCTTCGCCATGGTCGATGCTGACTACAAGTTCATGTACATCGATGCTTCAAGCAACGGGTCATGTTCAGATGCCCAGGTATACAACGCCAGTCACCTCAAGGAGGAACTGGAACGCAACCTCATCGTGGGCTCCCCAGATCCAGAATCCCTGCCCAACGACACACAAGATGTGCCTTACTTCATCGTGGGGGATGACGCCTTCTCCCTCACAACCTACCTCATGAAGCCCGACACCTCCAGACTCCTCACCTGTGAAGAGAGGATCTTCAATTACAAGCTGTCCAGGACAAGGCGGGTGGTGGAGAATGCCTTTGGCAACCTGGCCAACAGGTTCCAGGTACTTCTCACCACCATGCAGCATTGCCCAGAGACCGTGAGGAGGATCATGGAAGCTTGCTGCATCCTGCACAATCTCATGCGCACCCGCTACCCAATGTTGCAGAACAGGCTTGTGGACCGTCAACAAGGCAATGGGGACATGGAGCCTGGTGAATGGAGGCAAGGGCAAAACCTGACAGATACTGTGGATGTGCAAGGCTCCAACAGAGCTTTACATGAAGGGATGAAGCAGCGCAACCTCCTGAAACACTGGTGCAATTCCCCAGCTGGAGCAGTGGTGTGGCAAGACAGGATGGTAGATGCTTAATGGATGCTTCCTTCAGCCTGTCTTATCACACGGATGAGTTTGGGCCATGTATGTTTGGTTGGCCTACAATGAACAGGGCGTTTAATAAAGAGTTGTGTTTATATTGACATGTGTGGATAATTATTACATTATTATTGATAATAAAGGGCCGTAGGTGTGGCACCTGGGAGGGTGGACCATACAGTCCCACTATGCTTGCACTGGAGGTTTATCTATCCCAGTGCTATCCTCACCTATCCCACAGCTATTACCCATCCCACAGGTATCCTAACCCATTCCAAAGCTATCCTTACCCATCCCACAAGCATGCAAAGGCTTAAACCATTTCTAAAAGTTTCCACCAAGACTTTATTAAAAAAAAGAAATGAAGCAAATGTGTGAATCATAAATAGACTTTATTAACAACAAGCTATAAGACAAAAATTAGGCTCTGGCACTCCTCTTGGTCGCTTAGTCTCAGGGGTGAAGGGTGCAGGTGCTGTGGAGGTGGCTGGTGCTGGAGTGCTTGTCATCAGCTCCTCCAGAAGCCGAAGCAGCAGAAGCCCCAGCCCCAGAAGAGCAAGCCCATGCTGCAGAAGTCCCAGTAGAACCAGAGTGAGGGCCAGGGGGCGGGATGGTAGCCCTGTCCCTCTTGCCAGGGCTAGCAGCAGATGGCTGAAGATTGCATGGTTGTGGGGTTGCTGGCTGGCAGGGAGGCTGGCAGGAACCAAGGCTGGTACTAAGGCTGGCAGGGAGGCTGGCACCAAGGCAGGCACCAAGGCTGGCAGGGAGGCAGGCACCAAGGCTGGCAGGAAGGCTGGCAGGCAGGCACCAAGGCTGGAAGGAAGGCTGGCACCAAGGCAGGCACCAAGGCTTGCAGGGAGGCAGGCACTAAGGCTGGCAGGAAGGCAGGCAGCAAGGCTGGCAGGCAGGCTGTCTGGCAGCAAGGCTGGCAGGGAGGCTGGCAGCAAGGCTGGCAGGGAGGCTGGCAGCAAGGCTGGCAGGCAGACATGCAGGCAGGGCAGGCAAGGCAGTCGATGTGTCTGGAAGCAGGTCTTTCCTCTGAGTGGCGACCTGCTTCCGAGCTGCTTCCGTTATATCCGCGGGGCTGACGCAATGCATCCTCTCTGCATGCGCAATTAACACCAGGCATCCATTAGGCTTCCGCTGTGCGTCCGCTGTGCATCTGCTGTGCATCCGCTGTGCATCCGCTTCATCCACTGTGCATCTGCTGTGCATCCGCTGTATCCATTCCGCGTCCGCTTCGCTGAGGTCCCCTGGAAGCCCTGCGGTTGCGCCATCCGCTCCCATCCGCTTACATCCGCTGGGCTTCCGTTCCGCATCTGCTTTGCATCCGCCCTGCGTCCTCTCCACGTCCGTGTTATCTGCTCCGGTTATGCAAATTTTTGCCCCTTTTGAGAGCGTATAACAACGGATGGAACATTTTGCTCGTCCGCTGTGTCCTTTTTGTATCCGTTGGGCAGTGTGACATGGGCTTAACCAATCCAATAACCTGCATCTAGGGATGAAAAAACAATGGCTTTTTGAACTAAGATCATGGCATCCCAAATCAGCATAAGCAATGATACAGCATGTTGGAAGATGTTGAAAGTTCATAAATACCTCAAGCGCCATAATGCCCTCAATCCCAGTATTTCTCATAGAAATGAAGTTTTCTTCTCAATCTACTTGACATGTAAACATGAGTTGTGTCCTTACAATTCTAATTGAACACTTGTTTGTGTCAATAACAAAGGAATTTACTGAGCCAATAGTAGAATTTCCTATTAGTTGGATGTATAAGAAAGCTTATGAATCTTTTGTGCTGAGATATATTATAGATCATGATGTTCTTTCCATGATATTTCCAGCAAGAGACAGAAGAGTTAATATACAATGATACAATCCTAAGAAAACTTAGTTGGTTTGTATAACAAGACCCAGTTCCTAATGACTTTTGGCAGAATCTTCATATGGGATTGAACTCCATCTGGATTTAGCATAGAACATAATTAGAGATGTTTAAACAATTTTATTTAAAAAAGAGAAATAAAAAATGAGCTATGAGTTAACTATCATATTCTCCCGGCATCAGAAAAAAATAGCTTTACATTAATGGCTTGAAAAAGCAAGCCAAAGATTGTAGCTAAGCAATAAAAAACATCAGGCAGTTGTTGTTTGTGAAAACATTGTTGTCTTTCTGTTGCCCTCCAACCAAATGATTAAAATGTGTGATATATAAAACAGCAACCCAAGACAAGTTTGTGCCTCATAGTCTGGCAATCTAGGTCTTGGAATCAAATGAAAGATGGAGAAGGAAATTTCTCAGTGAAAAGTGGGGAACTCCTGTCAACCAGTGTGAGGATTTCTTATAAAAGAGGAGCAGCAAAAGGACAGGAGTGAAAGAAAGAAATGTTTTCTTATGGATGCTTTTTCCTGTTTCATCAGGACCAACATACATTCTCAGACAGAAGATGTATAGTGTACCAGAGAATTCAGGGTGCACTCTTGGCATGTATGGACAGATCGGTTGGCTCCTGGCATGTTGTTGTCCAAGCTTCCTGTTTGCTTCCATCATATAGCAAAGAGGCGCAATGGGAGAAAAACAATGGATAAAATATTCTTAGCAAATGAGAAACTCAAGGAAGAGCTTTTTTCTCTTCTGAATGCATTGAAGGCAGATGCTGGATCAGCATGGGCTAGCTGTAGCTCTATTACAAAGAACAAGGTTTGCATGCAGAAATCTGCAACTTTAACTCCTCAGGGATCCAAAAAACAAAGCCAGGATATGGTTGTGCTTGAATCTATCCTACTAATTAAGCCATATGCAGCCAAGCTTACTTTTTGCAAGTCTCAGGACACCTAGGATTACCAAAACCATATCACTTAAATTTATTAGAGCCTTTCAAAAAACAAATACCTACAACGTAAGCTCTTTTTACAAATTTTTGAATACTTCATTGCCTGCTTTTTTCTGAGATGGTCTTTGCAAATTCTGCATATTTAAGCTTGATTTGTTTAATATTGAGTTTTCAGATTTATATCCATCTATCTTAATTGTTATCCTGTCTTTGATTAAAACAGACAGTAGACAGGGGAGGTTAATACAAAGAATGATTTTTAAAATGTCAAAAATTAAAAGCAAAGTGTCTTCCAAAATCATCCTTATTCCTGATGGGCTCATAGAATCCCAATATGATCCAAAGAAACAACAGAGCTTTTTTTGGAAAGTATGCTCACCTACCAAAGAAAAGGGCAAACTGGCAAGATAAGTAAGAAGTTCTAGCAGATGAGGGACTAGAGCCGTGATGGCGAACCTATGGCACATGTGCCACAGGTGGCATTCAGAGCCATTTGTGTGAGCACGCAAGTCCCAGAAAAACTTACCTGCACTGTGCATGTGTGCACTTCCCAGCTGATTTTAGGTCTGTTTGAGGCCTTTTTCACCCTCCTGAGAGCTCGAGGGAAGCTTCTGTAGCCTTTGGAGGCAAAAAAACCCAGGCCTTCCGAAAATACTGGAAGTGCCAAAACCGGAAGTGCTGAAATGGGCCCATTTTTCAGCCTCCAAAGACTGCAGAGACTTCCTTTAAGCCCCGGGAGGGCAAAAAAGGCCTCAAATGGGCCGAAAATTAGCTGGGAGGCTCGCACATGCACAGTGCAGGTAAGGAGATGGGGTTGCGCTCGCATGTTCGGGGGGGCAGGGTGCATTGCATTGTGGGTGCTGGCACATGCACTATCACATGCCCGCACACTTTTGGCACACCACAACAAAAAGGTTCGCCATCACTGGACTAGGCTTAGTAGAAGATACCAATCTGATAAATCTGTCTCTTTTTCCATCATAGCCATTTTTGGAAGAGGCACATACCCTCCATTGTAAAACAAACTGTCTTGTAAAGACTCTCTCAACATCTCAGAGTTTTGAATACAGATACCAGTTGCCCAAAGGTTGGGGATACCTGGTGCAACACTGGGTGACCTGACCTTTGATTTAACCTTCTGAGTTGAGGAAGGCTTGAACCCAAGTTCTGTGCAATTCTTCATCAAAGTGTGGTGCGTTTTTGTCAAGCTCAGCAACTTTGTTTTAAAACCATGGATATCATAATCCAATTTGCATGTATAGAATGCAGAAAAATACAAAATAACTGAGTTGCAAGGGACCTTGGATGTCTTTTAGTCCAACCTTTGCTCAAGCAGGAAAAACTATACCATTTCAGAAAAATAGTTATCCAATATCTTCTTAAAAATTTCCAGTGTTGGAGTGTTCAATTAGAGTAGAGCTGTGATGGCGCAATAGTTAGAGTGCAGTACTGCAGGCTACTTCTGCTAGCTGCCAGCTGCCTGCAATTTGGCAGTTCGAATCTTACCAGGCACAAGGTTGACTCAGCCTTCCATCCTTCCGAGGGGTAAAATGAGGAGCCAGATTATTGAGGGCAATAGGCTGACTCTGTAAACTGCTTAGAGAGGATTATAAAACACTATGAAGTCTAAGTACTATTACTATTGGCAACTTCTAGAGGCAAGTTGTTCTATTAATTAACTGTTCTAAAACTGTCAGGAATTTTCTCCTTATTTGTAGGTTGCTTTGCTCCTTTATTAGTTTCCATCCATTGTTCCATGTAATGGTATACCTCTCTGTTACACAAGTTTTGTTGTTCTTCATTTTTTTACTATATCGTATTAATTTAATGAAGGGACTTACAAAATTGGCATTTTACCATCCATTATTCATCTCACAGGTGTCAGCTTGACTGGTAATTCTCTGACTGGTAATTCTTTGATTTCCTTTCTTCTATCTATTGTATCTTCAACCTTCTAATTTCTAGGTTCTATTATATCACAAGACCTAAAATGGACACCTAACATCACAAACATCATCAAAAAAGCACAACAAAGAATGTTCTTTCTGTGCCAACTCAGAAATTCAACCTGCCCAGGGAGCTGCTGATACAGTTCTACAGAGGAATTATTGAGTCTGTCATCTGCACCTCTATAATTGTCTGGTTTGGTTCTGCAACCCAACAGGACAGACACAGACTTCAGAGAATAATTAGGACCACAGATTACTACCAACCTGCCTCCCATCAAGGACCTGTATACTGCATTAGTCAAAAAGAGGGCTGTGAAAATTTTTACAGACCTCTCACATCTTGGGAATAAACTGTTTCAACTCCTACCCTCAAAACAATGCTATAGAGCACTGCGCACCAAAACAACTAGACACAAGGACAGGTTTTTTCCCCAAACACTATCACTCTGCTAAACAAATAATTCCCTCAACACTGTCCAACTATTTACAAAGTCTGCACAACTGTTACTATTCATCTTCTCATCACTCCTTATCACCCATCCCCTCCCAGCTGTGACTGTATGACTGTATGACTGTAACTTTGTCGCTTATATCCTTATGATCTATATTGACTGTTTCCTAGTATGATTTAATTGCTTATTGCACCCTATGACTATTATTAAGTGTTGTACCTGATGATTCTTGACTCTTGATGAATGTATCTTTTCTTTTATGTACACTGAGAGCATTTGCATCAAGACAAATCCCTTGTGTCACACTTGGCCAATAAAGAATTCTATCTATCTTTAACCCCAACCCTATGGACATCTAGACAGCATTCTTTTTTGCTTAAGACATGCCTTCCAAGTCTTCTTCCAATCCAGCTTCTTTTAAATTCTAATTAGTGGAAACCATTTAGTCTATATTTAGTTCTATCAACAAATGTTACTCAGATTACAATTGAAAGATTGACAACTAACCTTCAACAGTCACTAGAAGTGTCTAATCCAACACCTTTAACTGCCAGCCAAAGTCTCACCCAGTCAGTTTCTGCTCAGAATCTTCTCCAAACCTAACATGTCTTCCTTCCTCTTGTATGCACTATACAGTAGTTCTGTCAGGGATAGGCTGCCTGTGTAATGACAGATCAAGACCCCAGAAATATGTAATGGGTAATATCTCCACAATAGTCGTCGTGATTTTCTGGTTTGGCCCTGAGAACACTTCAACTCCAGATACATCTTTAGTTTGCCCCAAACCATGAGTGATGGTGAACCCATTTTCTAAACTAGGGGAGTCAAACTCAAGGCCCAGGGACCAGATCCGGCCCATGGGGATGCTTAGATCTGGCCTGCGGACCTGCCAAGGATCAACCCACTGTGCCTTTGCCAGTGAAAACAGAGCTCAGGAGGGTCATGGGCAATCCTCCTGAGCTCCGTTTTCACAGGCAGAGGGTTGCAGGAGGCCATCGCAGCCAAAAATGGAGCTTGAAGGCCCATTTTCACTGGCAAAGTGCTTGGGTCCCCAACAGTCCCCAACACGAGTGATGTTGAGCTAGCCACACCCACCCTGGCCCCCCGAGGTCAAACACAACTCTGATGCGGCCCTCAATAAAATCAAGTTTGACACTCCTGCTCTAAACCCTCTTTATGGGATGACTAGTTCTAGCCTTAGCGATGTTTTTTCACTACTTTCTGATCAGTAACATTTATCAAAACCATTCCCATTCTTTTTTATGAATTTTTCTGGAAAACTATGGTGTGAAAGGTCTGGACCATTTGAGGAATAGCATCAGGCCAGTGTCTAATTTCACCACAGTTATAACAAATATTATTTCTCTTGTCATTTTGACCATTCTTCTGTGTCTTCTTCTTTGAGTATCATTTTCTATTGTTATTTTTCTGGCACTGTTACTAATTACTGTTTAAAAAAAGTTTATTGAGAGAAATTTAAATAATTAAGTACAAAAATAAAGTTGTTAGCATTTTAAAAATTCCCGAACAGTTTGCATTAATAGTTATGTAAATTTGGGGACCGTTATGTAAAATTCATTGCAGTACAAAGCCTCCATACATGACTGGGTCATAAGCATGGATGGTTAAATTTTCTATAGCTAAAAAAATATCCATACAAAAGAACTCCAGATTTAACTATGATTGGGGAATTCAGATAAGAAACTGAATTTCTGCAGCATAATCTTGGGTTATTCTCAGGTCTTTTGTAGGGAAGTCAAATGGAAATACTAATATTTTGCTTGCAGAAACCTTGCATTCCAGTTCCCCGATTTCATATAGTATTTCTGTATCTATGTTAATCACCATTGACATAAATCTTAGATCAAAGAATTATTAGGTTAATCATGTCAACTCTGTGCTTGGGGTAAGAATCTAGATAAAAACTTTCCATGCAAATGGCTATCTAGTCTCTGATGGAATACACATAATAATGTGGAATTTTAGGATTCATTACAGAGGTGGTATTCAGCAGGTTCTGACCAGTTCTGGTGAACCAGTAGTGGAAATTTTGAGTAGTTTGGAGAACCAGCAAATACCACCATTGGCTGGCCCCACCCCCATCTATTCTCTGCTTCCTGAGTACCAGCTGATGAGCTGGGTCTTCTTTTGTTGCCCTGCACAGGAGAATGGAGCTGGAAATCAGGTTAGCGGGGAGGGAATGGGATTTTGCAGTAACCTTCCCCCAGGAGTGGTAAGGGAATAGAGATTTTACAGTATACTCCCCCTACCATGCTCACCAAGCCACACTCACCAAGCCACACCATGCCAACAGAACCAGTAGTAAAAAAAAAAAAATTGAATCCCACCACTGATCCATTATTTGCATTTTAAAAGGTAATATTAACACTTTTAACATGGCAATCTAGGCCTCTTTTTTAACTTCAGGAAAACATGTTTTCTTTCTTCTTCTACTAAGCCATTTCCTTTGATATGTGAGAACTTATCTTTTCAGTACTAAAGGAATAAAGAATGCATCCTGAAAGTCTTTGAATACATTGGCAAGTTTAAAGAAAGATACAAGCCCAATTGAGAAAGAGTAATAATCTATGAATCTGCCACTTCCACCAACCGTCTGAGGGAGGTTCTCCTGTCAAAATGCTCTTATTATATTAGGAAATGATGAATGGTGTGTGTTTGTATGTGTGTGTGTATAACGTTCAGTTACAGACTACAGTTAATTTGGAAATGTATAGCCATATCATATGTCCTGCACGTTTTCTGATATAAAAAAACCAGACTCTGACTTTTTGGGGTGTGTGATTCCTTTTAGGTGTTTGAAGAGTACTATCCCCTGAAGTCTTCTTTGCTCAGTCTGTCTTTGTAGGGACTTATTTTCCAAACTCATTCTCATTGTTTTTTTTTTTTCTGATCTGTTCCAATAATAACTGAAACTTTCTTCAATGCTGTTGCCTAGATTCAGAGATGTCCAGGAATGGAAAGAGGTCAAGAGGAATAACCAACAAAAGCAATGTCATACTGTGCCAATATAAGCACATCTGCTCCAGTCTTTTTATGGTGCATTGTCTCTTTGTATACATCTACAAAAAAAGGCAGTGTTTCCATTATGATACTGCTTTCATCATTTTAATAAAGGCTTTCAATTCTACAGATGGCTCTGTCCAGAACTGGACATAGCATTTGATATGGAATACATCCAAAGCAGAATCAGAATAGCAGAGTTGGAAGGGACCTTGAAGGTCTTCTAATCCAGTGGTCACCAACTGGTGGTCCATGAACCACTGGTAGTCCACAAGAAAATTTTATTGGTCCACAGAAAAATTATTTGCCTTTTTTATATTGCACTAAATCAGGGGTCCTCAAATTACGGCCCTTGGGCCAAATACATGCAATGAACATTTGAGTTGCTGCCAAGAGTCTCCCCCTTCAGGTATTTTTGTGTGGGTTGGAGGGGGGCAGAAATTCCGACTTGGGGTCTGCTTCAGCCTCCTGGTGAGGGGCTGTAGAAAGGGAACTTCATGAGGACAGTGGTGTCACCCAGAAAGGAAAATGCCCAAGGGGGAACATTAGGCCAACCATGGAACAGGCTTGCATAGGAAAAGAAATCTAATAAAAGAATTTGAGAGGCGCCCCTAGACAAATGCCAAACAATTAAGAACATACCAAACCAGCCAAAAGACAGGAATTACAAATAGAAGAGCCATCGAAACTAAAAGAGATCAGAGGAAAAAACCGGTAATACAGGAAGCTGCCCCGCAGAGTCTGTTTTCGCACCTCGTTGAGGTTGCATTTTGGCAGAAAGAAAAACAAACTGACAGGATGTTAGTGTCAAAACCTTATACATAAAGGGATGGAAAAAGGTATAAAATTGGGAACTTATCATTCAAAGAGCTTGCTAGCTCCAGGAATGCAGTCTAGCCTTCCTGAAAATAAAAGATCCAGCTTTCAAGCAGTTGTCTGTATCTTTGCACCAGAGCTCTCCCAGCAGGAAAATTTGAACCCTCAGAGAAAGGTACTTTCAGCCTTTCAACAGGGCTTTGGGCGAAGGCCAAATGGAAGTACAGCTAGTGGCAAAGAGCCAGAGAACCTTCTTCCAGTGGGACTGCATCATGGCCTGGAAGTAGCTGACCATCTCAGCCTGCTGAACCTCCAGGCGCCGGCACCTGGCCTTGCAGTCCCACAGGTCTTCCCTCTCCTTGGAAAGTCTATGCTCGTAGTCCTCAGGGAGACGCTTCTGCTGAGCCTCTTTCTCAGCCAGATCTAATTTGAACTGAGCCAGCTGTTTTGCCAACTCTTTTTCTGATGGCTGCTTTGCTCCAACAACTTAGCTCCAACAACTGCTACCTATTGGGGCCCAAAGGAGCCTGGGCGGGCAGGTGAGGAGTGGTGGGAGGGGAGGGGTGAGTAGAGGCTGTTGAGGTGCCCCCCAATGTGAGTTAAGCCCATGTCACAGTGAACCAACGGATGCAAAGAGGATGTAAAACGGACAAAAAACCTTGCCATCCGTCCAAAAACGCGATGTACTCACTGCCTCCGTTTGGCTTCCTCTCTATCCGTCCAGCTTCCGCTTATGGACGTTTCATCCGCTCCAAAGGTTTTGGGCTGCCCAAAACTTTTGCGCGGAAAATGTATCTAATTCGTCCGTTTCCGCATCCGCTACACATCCGTGATATCCGCTAGGCATCTGTGACGCATCCGCGCAACTCCATCCACCCGGACGCAGGGAGGAAGCGGAACGGACGCGGAACGGATGCAGAACGGATGCCTAGCGGATGCAAAATGGAAACAAAGCGTTTAAAATGGAAAAAACGTTTGCAGAGGGGACCTATCTCGGATATTAAGGATGTCTAGAGGATGCCTACAGGATGCCTAGAGGATGCCTAGCGGAAAACCTATATTGCTTATAAAAAGGGGAAGGAACTCATCTGCATCTCACTTTCAGCCCAGCAGCCCAGCGGTGCAGACCTCTGCAGCCTTCATCTGACTCTTCCTCTTCCACAGCACCCAGTCATGTCCACCGTGGATTGTAACAAAGTCCTTTCGGCAGCCACCATTGTTCTGCAGCAGTGCAAAGCCATCTGCAGGTTCTGTGAAGTCTACTGTGAGAAGAAAAGGAGCCACCCCAAAAGAGTCTGGATCCGAAGATGGTTCGCCAGAAGAGCAGAGGACAGACTGTACAACAAGCTGATGATGGAGCTTAGCAACGAAGACACTCGGGCGTTCCCGAACTTCATGAGGATGCCTCCAGCCATGTTTGACAAAGTTGTGCAGCGCCTGACACCCAGGTTGACCAAGGCAAACACCAACTTCCGGCCCAGCCTGGAACCTGGGCTCAAGGTGGCACTCACTCTGCGCCACCTGGCCTCAGGGACCACCTACAGGAGCATGCAGTACGGCTGGAGGGTGCCACACAACACCATCAGCATTGTGGTCAGAGAAGTGGTGCAGGCCATCATCAAAGAATACAAGGAGGAGCTCCTCCAGTGCCCCTCCACTGAAGAAGGCTGGAAGAAAGTTGCAGAGCAGTGGTATCAGAGGTGGAACTTCCCACACACCGTTGGAGCCATCGATGGCAAGCACGTGGCCTGCAAGACTCCAGCCAACTCGGGGTCCACTTATTTCAACTCCAAGGGCTTCTTCAGCATCATCTTCTTCGCCATGGTCGATGCTGACTACAAGTTCATGTACATCGATGCTTCAGGCAACGGCTCATCTTCAGATGCCCAGGTATACAACAACAGTCACCTCAAGGAGGGGCTGGAAGGCAACCTCATCGTGGGCTTCCCAGATCCAGAACCCCTGCCCAACGACAAGAAAGATGTGCCCTACTTCATCGTAGGGGATGACGCCTTCTTCCTCACAACCTACCTCATGAAGCCCGACACCTCCAGACTCCTCATCCATGAAGAGAGGATCTTCAACTACAGGCTGTCCAGGGCAAGGCGGGTGGTGGAGAACGCCTTTGGCATCCTGGGCAACAGGTTCCAGGTACTTCTCACCACCATGCTCCATCGCCCAGAGACCGTGAGGAACATCGCGGAAGCTTGCTGCATCCTGCACAATCTCATGCGCACCTGCTACCCAGTCTTGCAGAACAGGCTCGTGGACCTCCAACAAGGCAGTGGGAACATGGAGCCTGGGGAATGGAGGCAAGGACGAAACCTTATCGACATTGAGGATGTGCAAGGCCACAACAGAGCCTCACATGAAGCGAAGAAGCAGCGCAACCTCCTGAAACACTGGTGCAACTCCCCAGCTGGAGCAGTGGAGTGGCAAGACAGGATGATAGATGCTTAATGGATGCTTCCTTCAGCCTGTCTCATCACTCGGATGAGATTGGGCCACGTATGTTTGGTTGGCCTACAATGAACAGGGCATTTAATAAAGAGTTGTGTTTATGTTGACATGTGTGGATAATTATTACATTGTTATTGATAATAAAGGGTCATAGGTGTGGCACCTGGGAGGGTGGACCATACAGTCCCACTATGCTTGCATTGGAGGTTTATCTATCCCACAGCTATTACCCATCCCAAAGGTATCCCTGCCCATCCCACAGGTATCCCTGCCCATCCCACAGGTATCCCTGCCCATCCCACAGCTATCTTAAGCCAACCCACAGGCATGCAAAGGCTTAAACCACTTCTAAAAGTTTCCACCAAGACTTTATTAAAAAAAATAATGAAGCAAATGTGTGAATTATAAATAGACTTTATTAACAACAAGGTATAAAACAAAAATGAGTCTCTGGCACTCCTCTTGGTCGCTCAGTCTCAGGGGTGGAGGGTCCAGGTGCTGTGGAGGTGGCTGGTGCTGGAGTGCTTGTCATCAGCTCCTCCAGAAGCAGAAGCAGCAGAAGCCCCAGCCCCAGAAGAGCGAGCCCGTGCTGCAGAAGCCCCAGAAAAACCAGAGTGAGGGCCAGGGGGTGGGCTGGTAGCCCTGTCCCTCTTGCCAGGGCTGGCAGAAGATGGCTGAGGCTTGCTGTGCTTCCGCATGGTTGTGGGGTTGCTGGCTGGCAGGGAGGCTGGCAGGAACCAAGGCTGGCAGGAAGGCTGGCAGGGAGGCAGGCACCAAGGCTGCCAGGAAGGCTGGCAGGAAGGCAAGCACCAAGGCTTGTAGGCAGGCATACAGCAAGGCTGGCAGGAAGGCTGGCACCAAGGCAGGCACCAAGGCCTGCAGGCAGGCAGGTACCAAGGCTGGAAGGCAGACATGAACCAAGGCTGGCAGAAAGGCAGGCAGCAAGGCTGGCAGGCAGACCGGCTGGCAGCAAGGCTGGCCCCAAGGCTGGCATCAAGGCTGGCAGGGAGGCTGGCAGCAAGGCTGGCAGGCAGACATGCAGGCAGGCAGGGCACGTAAGGCAGCCAATCCGTCCGGCAGCAGGTCTTTCCTCTGAATGGTGACCTGCTTCCGAGCTGCTTCCGTTATATCCGCGGGGCTGACGCAATGCATTCTCCCCGCATGCGCAATTAACGCCAGGCATCCATTAGGCTTCCGCTATGCATCCGCTGTGCATCCGTTTCATCCGCTGTGCATCCGCTGTGCATCTGCTGTATCCGTTCCATGTCCGCTTTGCTGAGGCCCCCCGGAAGCCTAGTGGATGTGCCATCCCCTCCCATCCGCTTCCATCTGCTGGGCTTCCATTCTGTATCCGCTTTGCATCCACCCTGCGTTCTCCCCGCGTCCGTGTTATCCGCTCCGGTTATGCAATTTTTTGCCCCTTTTGAGAGCGGATAACAACGGATGGAACATTTTGCTCGTCTGCTGTGTCCTTTTTGCATCCGTTGGGCAGTGTGACATGGGCTTTACATTGAGTTGGCCATGGTCCTCAGTCATATGTTCACCTAGCCACACTACCCCGCTGGTCATTAGGCAGATCATATTAGTGGTCTGCAGGATTTAAAGTTATAAATTTAGTGGTCCCTGAGGTCCGAAAGGTTGCTGGCCCCTGGACTAGAAGACCTCCAAGGTCCCTTCCAACTCTGTTATTCTGTTATTGTGTAAAATTTATTCGCTATTGTTGGGAGAAATGTCTATCTTTGTTCAGTTCCAAGTGGGAAGAAAGACACTGGAAACATGGAGGCCACTTGGAAGGATTTTTTAATGGTGAAGCATAAGCACCAAGCATGTGTGATGCTGAGTAGATGACCACATGGAGTGGAGAGTGAAATATATTTATACCCTCTCTTGGGTCTTGCAAGAAATGTATCCTATTGGTTGTCAGACTCCCAGTGGGCTATGCAGGGGTCCAGCTAACCTTGTAGGCTGTCTGTGTCCCAGGCTTGGTTGAATCTTGCTGGGTGATGATGTAATGAAGAGGGTTGTGTTCTGAAAGGGATGTTGGGTAATTCCTATTATGGCTTAATGGCTTTGTCCTGGTTTGATATTGAGTGAGGGTTAATCCTATCAACCTGGAGCTGAAGATCTCTTATCTTGTAGATAGGATGGACCAGGCTTTCTGGGACTATTAACAAAGGTGAGGGCTGCTTTCCAAGAGCATGTTTCTCCTTATCTCATCCAGGGAGGTATAATATTCTGCCTTTTTAATATTTCCTAGAATATTTCATTCTTCTAGGAGAGTGGTGGGTGCTAACCTTCTGCAATACCCATCTTACCACACAGTAACTCTCAGCAGCTTACAATACCTCTTCATTGTGCTCTTCACAATTTCCTAGTGCTATTCATTGTTTTTGTTTTGTCTTGTTTTTTGGAGAATACTGAACCAAAACAGAAATTTTTGACCATTTCATTCTTGCCTGTCAATATTCTGGCAAGAGATAGTACTTATTCTCATCTCCTTTTTTCACATATTCAAAGAATCTCCTCTGGTTTTACATGGCATATTTGCTAACCTCAGATTTTTCTGAGAATTTGCTTTCTGGGCTCTACCTGGTCAGTTCCAGAATACTTGTCTGCACTCTTTTGGGATCCACACATCCTTCCCATACAGGTAGTCCTGTAGTTCATTTAGTGACTGTTCCAAGTTACAACAGCAATTTAAAAAGTAAAATATGACCATTGTTCACACTTATGATTGTTGCAGCATCCCAATGGTCACATGGTTTACATTTTGGTGCTTGATAACTGGTTCATATTTATGATGGTTTGCTTTGTTCTGCAGTCATGTGATCATCTTTTGTGACCTTCTGACAAGCCAAGTCAGTGGGGGAGCCAAGTTCACTTAACAATAATTTAAAAACTGCAGTGATTCACTGAATAAATGTAACAAGAAAAGTTGTAAAACAGGGCAAACCTCACTTAAAAATTTCTCATTTAGCAATATAAATTCCGGGCTCAATTGTAGTCATAAGTCGAAGACTACATGCATAAATTCCTTTAAAAAAAAATCAGGACTTCATTAAGTTTTTTATGTAGCTGAATTGGCTTCTGCTGCTTCCCCTCTCCTCACTCTTATTTCTCTTTTGAAATTATGTTTTTTGTGTCTCCATCTTCAGGAGCTCCTCCTCCATTTAAGCTTCTTTTCTCAATAGTTTTTTCTGTCAGAGTTACTTAACATAACTCTGAATTTTGTAAACAATTTCAATTTCTCTCAAAATTAAGAGTTCCACCATTACATGTCCTTGATCCCAATGTTCCTGCAATTTCTAATTCCTCAACTGTTTTTATTGTTGATTGGTATCAAATCACAGGTTCATTTGTGCCTTACTTGAACTTTTGGAGAGAAAGCTATCAGCAGAAAAGTCAAAAAACTCCTAGCAGATTTTGTTCCCCCCACCCAAAAAAAAAAATGAGAATGAAAACTCCCACAAACATGATGAAAATTACCTTATTATCACAATATTTCAACAGCATACTTTTGGGGTGCTCTAGAGGCTATAACTGGGGTTTTCAAGACCCACATGCAACTTGATGGTCATTAAATTCCACACTGCTGAATTGGACCCTTGGTTTCCTTAACAATGCCGTTCTCTTGAGTTGCAAAATTAAAATAGACAGCATGTACATCTAAAAATATTTTAGACTAAATTATACCTGGAAAAGTGGCAGGGGGGAGAACGGGATGATGTAAGAATGTTGGATTTGCATCACTGACAAAGGCTGCAGTTTCCACTTTTTTCAATCTACAATTGGAATTGCCTGAGTGCACTGTTTACATACTTTAGCACAGAAATGCACAAAGAGACATTCCTTCTTTTCACTCTAAGGAGGAGTACTGACTACACCCCATTTTAAGCTCCTGTCCCACTGCACCAACGGATACAAAGAGGATGTAAAATGGACAAAAATGCTTGCCATCTGTTGGAAAATGCGATGCATCAATTGTGTACTCATTGCATACGTGTTTCATACGCTCTATCCATCGAGCATCCGTCCACTGTGATTTCATCCACGCAAGAAGTTTTGAGCTCCACAAAACTTTTTGAACAGATGAGCTTTCCGCCACGTACGATGTACATCCGCGACATATATGGGCAACAAACGTTCTATGTCCATTATCATCCGTTAAACGTCTGCTGTATCCTTTCGGCATCCTCTGGCCGTCCTTGCAACAAACATCCACTTCAGCTGAAAACGGTAAGAGGGAGGAAACGAAAGGTACACGGAACGTCCACACAGCGTTAGTAGCATGGAAATAGAAAGGATGTAAGCATATGCATCTTGTATATAAAGCATTAAAATGGACAAAACATTTGTATATGGGATGTATCTCAGATATTTAGGATGTCCGGAGTATGCCTAGAGTATGTGGAAGGACACCAAGTGGACAACCAATATTTGCTATAAAAAGGGGGAAGAAATCACGTGGATCTCAGTATGAGTCCAGCAGCCGTGGTGTACATGCCTCTTCACACTTGGTCTTGCTCTTCCACATCATCCATTGTTCTCCACAATGGATCATAACACAGTCCTTATGGTAGCTGTGATCATTCAACACCAGAACCAAGCCCTGTTCAGACTGTTTCACCTTTTCTACACAAGGAGAAGAAGGAGACGTTCAAGAGCTCTGTGGGTCCGAGGATGGATCGGGAGAAGAATGGAGTTTGGACTGTATGACAAGCTGATGGTGGAGCCGAGGAATGAAGACACTCATGCATTCCAGCACTTCATGAGGATGCCACCAGCCATGTTTGATGAAATTGTAGAGCATCTGAGACCCAGGTTGACCAAGCCAAGCAACAACTGAAGGTGGCACTGACTCTGAGGCACCTGGCCTCTGGAACCACATACAGAAACATGCAGTATGCCTGGAGGGTGCCACACAACACCATCAGCAAAGTGGTCAGAGAAGTGATGCAGGCCATCATCGAAGAATACGTGGAGGAGCTTCTCCATTGTCCCACCACTGAAGAAGGCTGGAGGAAAGTTGCAGAACAGTGGTATCAGAGGTGGAACTTTCCCCACAGCCTTGGAGCCATAGATGGGAAGCACGTGGCCTGCAAAGCTCCAGCCAACTCAGGGTCCACTTATTACAACTACAAGGGCTTCTTCAGTATCATCCTCTTTGCCATGGTTGATGCTCACTACAAGTTCATGTACATCGATGCTTCAGGCAATGGATCAGCTTCAGATAGCCACGTATACAACACCAGTGACCTCAAGGATGGGCTGGAATGCAACCTCATCATGGGTTTTCCAGATCCAGACCCCCTACCCAATGGCACACAAGATGTGCCCTACTTCACCTTCTCCCACAAAACCTACCTCATGAAGCCGTACAATTAAAGATACCTCACCTGTGAAGAGAGGATCTTCAACTACAGGCTGTCCAGGGCAAGACGGGTGGTGGAGAAGGTCTTTGGCATCCTGGCCAACAGGTTCCAGGTACTTCTAACCACCATGAAGCATTACCCAGAGACTGTGAGGAGCATCGTGGAAGCTTGCTGCATCTGGCACAATCTCATGCGCATCCTCTACCCAGTGTTGCACAACAGGCTTGTGGACCGTCAACAAGGCAATGGGGATATGGAACCTGGTGAATGGAGGCAAGGACGAAACCTGACAGACACTGAGGATGTACAAGGCCCCAACAGAGCTTCACATGAAGGAAAGAAGCAGCACAACCTCCTTAGACATTGGTGAACTCCCCAGCTGAAGCAGTGGAGTGGCAAGAAAGGATGATAGATGGTTAATGGATGCTTCCTTGAGCCTGTCTCATCACACTGATGAGATTGGGCCATGTATGTTGAGTAGCCCTACAATGAATAGGGCATAAATAAAGAGCTTTGTTCATTTTGAAGTGTGTTGATCAATGAATAAATTGTTATTGATAAAAAAGGGCCATATGTGTGGCAGCTGGGAGGGTGGACCATACAGTCCCACTTTGCTTGCATTGGAGGTTTATCTATCCTATCGCTATCCTTACCTATCCCACAACTATCCTTACCCATCCCACAAGCATGCAAAGGATTAACCATTTTTTCAAAGCTTTCACCAACATTTTATTAAGTAAAATAAGTGAACCAAGTGTGTGAAGCAAAGATAACCTTTATGAATAACTGTTAATATAAACTGTATGACTTTATTAAAAAAGCAAAATGAACCAAGTAAGGTGTCTTAAGCAAAGATAAAGTGAACAGGTAACAACTCAGTCTCTGGCACTATTCTCAGTCACTCTGAGGCATGTCCATGGTCTCAGCTGTTTAGCGAGCAGGGACTGTGGAGGTGGCTGTTGCTGGAGTGCTGGTCTGAGGCGCCATAGGGGTGCTTGGCCCCGAGAGTACAACAGGGATGATGTGTTCAGGAAGCTCTCCGAGAGCTGACTCAGTCCCGTGAAGTTGAGAGGTCCTTCATCAAGTTCCTGGGATGTCAGGCACAAGACTGATGACAGATTGTCTGTTGATGGGCTTGGCTCTGGGGTGGAGGAAGGAGGAGTGTAGTGGGGCTGTCTGGTCTGCAGCTGGTTGAGGTGTGGCGTCTGTGGCGTGCAATGAACCTGGGCCTTGACTGGGAAGGGCTGTTTCTGCTGTGGGAAGTCCTGGTAATCGTAGCCTTGATAGGTGAGGGGCTGTTAAAAGCCGTGGAAGGGCTGTGACATCACCTGGGGTGGAGGAGCAGACCTGGACTGGGTCATAGCAGGTTCAGCTGGGCCTTGAGGGTTGTGCAGAAGTGCTGTTATCTTTTGCTTCATCATTTGGTATTGGGCCTCGGGCAGGTCCATGAGGGTCTGGCTCATATAGGTGATGAAGGGCTTCCGGTCAGAGGATGGTATGTCCAAGTCGACCAGCTGAGAGAGAAGTTCTGTGCTGGTCTTGATTGTGTCCCTGATCTCCAACAGGACCGTGTGGCTCTGGCCCTCCAGTCTGCCTCTCTGCCCGCATCCTGTGGAGCTGCAGGTAGGTGTGGGTGTGGGTTGATCTCTGGTGGTTGCCGCTTCTTGCTCCATTTGTGACAGGGGATCCTCCAAGTCCGCCTGCATGGGGAGTGCAGCTGTCGGGGGGGTCTCTGCCGTGGGGCCCTCTGAAGACACCTGCCTGGACACGGCAGCTGTCTCCTGGCTGGAAGAGGACTGGCTGTCTGTGAGCTGTCTGAGGGAGAGGGGTGTCAGAGAGGCTTCTCCTTGGTGGTGGACCTCACCCTCCAGGAAACTGCACTTGGCCATGACGTACATCTCCTGGTCAGTGAGCTTGACAGCGGCCTGGCCAGATTTTTTTAGGTGTAGCTTGCCATACCAGGTGTGCATGTGCTTCCACCATGCCAGGAGTAGTTCTGAAGTGTAGCCCAGGCTCTCTGCCTTGTCTCTCCAAGCTGCCTGCTTCTTCTTGGTGTCGCAATAGAGTCTTTGGCCCTTTCTCCACAGGTACTCGTTCTTCCACAGCCATTCCAGCACCTCCTCCTCATGCTCCTCGGAAACAGTGTACTGTTTCCTCTCTCCCTTCTCCTTCCCTTGCCTCTTCCTCCCTCTGACAGGGTCTTGAGCAGCAGGGCCTTCAGGGGCTTGAGCAGCAGGGCTTTGAGGGCCTTGGGGCTGGTCCACCACAGCAGCAGCAGCAGTAGCAGCACCAGCAGCACCAGCAGCAGGAGAAGCACCAGTAGCACCAGCAGCAGGAGAAGCAGAAGCACCAGCAGCACCAGGAGCAGCAGGAGAAACACCAGCAGCACCAGCAGGAGAAGCACCAGCAGTACCAGCAGGAGAAGCACCAGCAGAAGCAACACCAGCAGCACCACCACCAGCAGCAGCACCAGCAACACCAGCAGCTTCAGAGTCAGTGCCAGGGGGTGGGATGGTGGTTCTATCCTTCTTGCTAGGGCTGGCAGGAGTAGGCACAGGCTTTCTCTTCTTCCCTGACTGACGAACCATGGTGTTATTTGAAGATGTATGTGGCAGCACGTGTTTCTTCTGAATGCTGACTGTGTGCGAGCTGCATCCTTTTATATCCGTGGAGCTGACGCAATTCATACTCCCCGCATGCGCAGTGAATGCTTTGCATCCGATATACATCCACTATGCATCCGCTTTGCTTCCTATAGGCGTCCGTGATGCATCCGCGTCATCCGCTATGCATCTGCTCCTTCCGCTATGCGTCCGTTTTGTAATTCTTCCCCGGAAGCCCTTCTGATGTGTCATCCACTTCCATCTGCTAGGCTTCCTGTGAACATCCACTTAACATCCCCGCTACATACTACCTCCATCCATTCCTTTCCGTTCTTTTCCATTCTGTTTATTCAAATTTGGGCCACATTTTGCAGCGGATAACAACGGATGGAGACACCCCCGAAATTTTGCTTGTCCGCTGTGTCCTTTTTGCATATGTTTTGCATCAGTCGGCCAGTGGGACGTTGCCTTAACAAGGAGTGATACAATAAAAAGTACATCCATTTTATGCCAACATTTATAAATCCTTGTATGTCTAATCACACCTGGCCAAAGAAAGTATAAACTAAAGTAAGTAAGTAAGTAAAGTCAAAACATGTACATAGTGGTAAATTTGATAATGACAATGATGAGGATGAGGATGGTATTAATTGCGTTGTGCACTTTGTTTAGGATTTTAATCATTGGCTTGTGTTATTTTCTTAGTAAACTGTATATTTCATTCCAACTAGAAGTATCAAAATCCTTAAGAAAAATCATAAAGCATTGAGTGGAATTATATTGTCAACCATCAGTGTGATGCAGTCAGATGTTGCATCTTTCAGTACCCAGTTATTTTTCAGCATGGATAAAAAGAGGGTATTACAGATAGCAGATGTCAACAATCATTGGCATTTGAATTCAGATTAAAGTTACTTACCCATTTGCTCCTCTTGTTTTGTTCTAAGGAGTCCAGATTGGAACATCAGCTTCCTAACGGCTCTGCAAAATAGATTAAACTCTCGCAAATTTGCCTTTTGGGATTTCAAGCTGAGACAAGTACTTTTCGAGTAGATGCCATTTTATGCTATAGGGGCAGTGGGATTCATATAGCTTTCATTGTTGCAACTGTCAAAGATCCCCACAAGACCACACTGCCAAAATTCAATTATAAAATTGTGATTTCCATTGGTGTATTTTTTCCATTTTTGCTCGAAAGCAGATATCTTAAGCCTCTCAAAAGCTTAATGTACTTAATCTTGTGTTTTTCTGATACTCTGATATATACTTAATAGTCTCTATCAACTGGTTAGTTCAGTGATGCTATCCAAAGGGTCAATAACCAACACAGAGACAAAACAGTTTACTAATATTGACCTACCCACTTGGACATAGTAAACTTGCCTCTTTTGGGAGGTAGATGCCAAAGGAAACAGTGTGCAATGCAGAAGGAGAAAATTAGCTCATCCATGTGGTTTTAGAATAACTCTTTAATCCAGAGCTTTTCCATTAGGGACTCATAGTAGGTTTGAGTGAGGTTCATTGCCCCGAAAGACCCCAAAGAAATGTTCTTATCCCTTCCAAAGGAAGAAATCAGGAAAGTGACAATATTTAAAGTACTACTAATTCTGGTATCTGAGTTACTTTAAATCATTGCAAATGCTGTCGGGAAACTTATATGACAGGAATTATAGTCAGTCATAGATCAAAGGGAAAAGTAAGTAATTTACTCCTAAGTACAATGTGACTAAATCATCTATGAAGAATGACCCTTTTATCTTGATGGGTTATTCTACTTGTCACGTTATATAAGGGATTGTCTTGAACACATTGAGCAAGGGAAGGAAGTCTACTGAAATCCATGATCAATTCATCATGCAAAGGCAGAAGTACATTTCCAAGTGATCATATAAGACTGAATAATAGTTTTGAAGAAACTAAGAAAATGTTTTAGAACTGTTTCTGTATATCTTTCTGGATATCTGTCTATATTGCAGAAAGTACAACTTCAGCAACAGAGTGGTCAATGCCTGGAATGCACTACCTGACTCTGTTGTTACATCCTCTAACCCCCACTCATTTACCCTTAAACTATCCACTATTGACCTCACCCCATTCCTAACAGGTCTACAAGGGGTGTGCATAAGTGCACAATCATGCCTAGCGTCCCTGTCCTATTGTCCCCATTTATTCGTATCTATTTCCTGTATTCATACTCATATTTATACTGTAATCGATTGACAAATCAAATAAATAAATAAATTAAATATACATCTATCTATAATTGTGTGTGTGTGTGTGTGTTGTATGTAACAATAAACAATAGCAATAGCACTTACAATAGACTTATATACCATTCCATAGTGCTTTATCACACTCTGAGAAGTTTACAACATCAGCATATTGCCCCTAACAATCTGGCTCCTCATTTTACCATGGCTAGTTTTCCTTCCTCATCTTTTAATCATCATATTCAGAAGAAAAGTGCATAGTACTTATTTATATCCCATATTTGTTACTTTTTATAAATAACTCAAAGCGGCGAACACACATAATACTCCCTCCTATTTTCCCCGCAACAACAACCCTATGAGAACAGTTGGGCTGAGTGAGTATGCCTAGCAAAATTGGTTTACAACACCCATGAGTCACACCCACCCAGGATGTCTGTACTGTGATGATGATGATGATGATGATGATGATGATGATGATGATGATGATGATTTTTCTGTCTGGAAATAAGGTGCGCAAGACCGCAACAAACAGCTCTTTATTCAAACAGTAAAGTGACTTGTAAGGAACATTTGCCCAAGCTGCAGCAGCCCTTCTTATAGCGGCTTGCTCGTGGCTTGTGGCCAATGACAGTTGTTTAAGTGTTCCCACTATCAGGTGGGCCAATCGGAATGGTGCTTAAGTAACCAAACTGAGAACTGCCTTTTCGGCCAATCAGTTTAAGGTATTTGGAGTCTACCAAGTTCTATACATAACACCCCTACCCCCTTGGTTCTGTCCAACGTGCGTAACGTAGGTAGGTGGGGCTTCTGCGGGTCCTACTTGACCTGCGCAGCTCAGTCTCAGCATGGTCTTCAAGCGGTTCGGACGGGATCTCTTTTTCTCCACGTCTTCTCCATGGAACCTCCTGGAAGGGTGAGTCAGCCTTGCCACTCCCACCTGAATTTCTCGGGCTGGTTGAGGTGGCTCTGCCACTCCCTCCTGGTTCCTCCGGGCTGGTCAAGCTGGCCTGACTGTCTCCTTCCAGGAAGGCCTCGCCTCACTCTCCTGCTCCCAGACTTCTTCTCTGGAGGTCATCTATGGGTAAGCGCCCTTTTTGTTTCATTTGAGTTTCTAGTTCAGGTTTGTGTAGTGATTGTTGTCTTGTTATTAAAGGTTCGTCTCTCCCTTTTTTATTATTTTGTGTTCCCCCCCCCCTTCAGTTGTTTTTCGCTCATTTATTGGAGTTTGCGGTGGTAGTGTAGTGTTGCATTCTAATGTGCGAGAGCGAAGCTGGTCGATGTGCTGCTTCCATGTTCTGCCGTCGTCTAGTGCAAGTCGGTATGACTGGGCCCCTGTGATTTGGGTAACTGTGGCTGGAAGCCATAATGGGTCCCCAGTAAGGTTTTTAGCGTAGACTAAATCACTGATTTCAAAAGAGCGATATCTACTGGAGGAGTCAGGGGGTTCGTCCCAGGTATAGGTGGGGTGCAGTCTATTAAGGTAGGAACGCAATTTCCTATCCATGAGGAGTTCAGCTGGGCTTTTGTTAGTGGTTGTGCTAGGGGTGATATGTTGAATGATTAATAATCTGTTAAGTTTATCTTGTACGTCCACTGTGTCCATTTTTTCTAGGGCTTCCTTAATATAATGAATCATGCGTTCAGCCCATCCATTTGAAGCTGGATGAGCCAGCGCTGTCAAGGATGCCCTGTGCAGCCAAGTATTGCTCGAAAGCTAAAGTCCTTACCTAACCAATGCAGGATTCAAGCTGTCAGCGGGTCTTTCGCGGTAGCTTTAGCAACGTCTGCTGTGGTTAGTGGCAGATTCGGCCAGGACTCGATTTCAAGAGTGGAGACGGTGGGAGCTGGGTCATCTTCCATGTTGGGCAGCGGGGAATGGCTCAAGGCATCCGCATGGGTGATGATCTTTCCTGGGCGATGGATGAGTGTGTAGTTGTATGCAGTGAGGAATTCAGACCACCTCATCATTCTTGGTGATAGAATGTTCGGGGTTGATTTGTTTCCTGCTAGGATCCCTAGCAGGGGTTTGTGGTCAGTGGTAATCAAAAATGTCCTACCATATAGGTATTCGTGGAATCTTTTGATGCCGGCTATGATTGCGAGGGCTTCTCAGTCAAGTTGGCTGTAATTCCTTTCCGATTTTGACAGTGTTTTGGAATAGAAGGCGATTGGTTCCTCTCTGCCATCTGGTAGTTTGTGGCTCAGGATGGCGCTGAGTCCAAAAGGTGATGCATCACAGGTGACCGTCAAAGGCAAGGTGTTGCTGTACTGTATCAAAACGGTGTTAGAAGTTAATAAGTCCTTGATGTTTTGGAATGCTGCTTGTGCCTGGTGGCCCCATTTCCATATAGGTTTTTTTTCTAACAATTGATGTAAAGGTTCTGCTACGGTCACTTTTTGGGGCAGGAAGACATTGTAGAAATTAATGAGACCTAAGAAAGCTTGTCAGTCAGTTTTGTTCTTAGGTTTGGGTGCGTCTTTTATCCTTTATTTTCTTTTCAGTGGGGTGTATCCCTTGCTCATCTATCAGGTAACCTAAAAATTCAACCTGGTGGGTGGCTAGTTTACATTTTTCTCTCTTGACTTTAGGCCCTGCTTCTCTGAATCTTCACAAAACCTCTTTTAGTCTATGTTCTAATTGGTTTGCATTTTTTGCTGATACTAATACATCATCAAAATAAGGGATGACTCCTTTGATTCCATTTAGAAGGCGCTCCATAAGGCTTTGGAAAATGCCTGGGGCAATGCTAACGCCAAATTGAACTCGGTTGCACTTGAATGCCCCTCTGTGCATGACTATAGTCTGTGCCTCTGTGGTTTCGGGGTCAACTAGTAGCCGTTGATATGCTTGTGCAAGATCAAGTTTCACAAAAAAATTTCCTCCCCCTAGTGAGTGCAATAAGTGTTACACTACCAGTACTGGGTATGTGCTTTGTTGGAGTGCATGATTTAGAGTTGCCTTATAGTCTCCACAGATGTGCACTGACCCATCTGGTTTGACAGGAGTCACAATGGGTGTTTCTCACCTGGCATGGTCGATTGGCTCTAACACCCCTTGTGTGATAAGTTTGTTAAGCTGTTCGTCTATTTTTGGTTTTAAAGCAAAGGAAATGCGTCTGGCTTTGAGCCTGATGGGAGCTATCTTTGGGTCTAGGCTGAATGACATTGGGTTCCCCTTGTACTTGCCTAGGGTCCCGTCGAATACATCCTGGAACTCTTGTAGCAGGCTCTCTTCCCAGTCAGCTGCAATGATGCTGTTGATCCCAGTCACTCTGATTCCCAGGGACACGAACCATTCGATTCCCAACAGGCTAGGGTGATCATGGTCGATGATTGTCAGAGGCAGTATTTCAGCATGGTTTTGTCCAAGGAAAACGAATTTTGACTTGGAAATGTCCAAGGCCCACTACCGGGATTCGGTTTCCCTGGTAGTTCTTTAGTATCAATTTTTGTTGTTCCAGTTCTCTTTGCTTGATGTCTGGTATCAGGCTTCTGATAGTGTTCCAAGATACCACTGACAAGTATGATCCGGAGTCTACTTCCATCTCACAGGGCTTTCCTTCAATTTTTACATTTATCTGGACCTTTTTGCATTTGCTGCCCTGGCATTAATGATGATTATTGTTTGGTGTTTCTTCTCTGTCGCTCGTTTGCCGGTTCCTGCTCTCTCGGCTCCATCTGCTTCCGGCTTGTCTCTCTTCATTCCTGGGGGGGGGGGTGCCTCCACGATAGCTCTTTTTGTTTTGGCAGACCCTTGCGATGTGCCCCCGTTTTTCACAAGGTCTGCAAATGGCATCTAGGAACCTGCATTCTGAACACAGGTGATTTCCTCCGCATCCAGCACACTGGAATTCTCACCTGCTTCTTCTTTTTTCCTGTCATTTTCTTTCTGACTGAAGCCTATGTATATCTTCATTGTCATCATCAGTGTCACTTGGGGAGTCGAGTTCTTCATGGTGGGCAATTGCTGTGTGCTTTTTCTTGCTTCCTTCCACCCTCTTTTCTCTGGGTTGATTCGGCGGATCTGAAATTGAGTTCATCTGGCGCAGAGTGGCTGCGGATTTCTTGGCTGCTTCAGTGGCGGTGGCTTCTGCAATGGCCTCGTCCACTGTGATATTCAGTCTATTTAGCAGTTTGTTTGGAGTGTAGCATCTTTCAATCTGAGGACCACGAGGTCCCTCATGGCCTCGTCCATGTTCTGGAACTCTCAGGCTCCTCCAATGTGTCTTAGGGCTGCTACAAAGTCTCCGATGCTCTCGTCTTCCTGTTGGTCTCATTTGTAAAACTCGTGTCTTTTGATCAGGTTGGAGACCATAGGCACGTAATGGGCTCAAAGCATTCTGTTCAGTTCAGGCCATGCCATCTGCTTAACATCTCTTGGTTTAGCTGGCACCTTGGGCATTTTAAAAACGGCTGGCCCACAGTGCGTGAGGAGTACAGCCCTCTTCCTCTGGTCAGTTATCTCCTGTAGCTCGTTGCTTTCTAAGAACATCAGAAAGCAATCAATGTACGACTCCCAATCTTCCTTGACTGGGTTGAACGTTGTGGGCGGCGAATTGTTACCGGCCATCTCTGTCGCTCGGTTCTGGTTGCCGCGTGCTTTGGTCTTGCTCTTCTAGGATGATCCCATCCTCGTCGCCAGTGTTCTGTCTGGAAATAAGGTGTGTGAGACCGGGTTCCAACAAACAGCTCTTTATTCAAACAGTAAAGTGACTTGTAACGGAACGTTTGCCCAAGCCGCGGCAGCCCTTCTTATAACAACTTGCTCGCGGTTTGTGGCCAATTACAGTTATTTAAGTGTTCCTGCCATCAGGCGGGCCAATCGGCATGGCGCTTAAGTAACCAATCCGAGAACGGCCTTTTCGGCCAATCAGTTTAAGGTATTTCAAATCTACCAAGTTCTATACACAACAACAATGATGATGATGCCCATAGAATTAGTAAGGACTGGGACAATAATTTAACATATCTTGAAGGGATTAGGTTAGCTGGCTTATCAGTGCTTTAAATCCAAAATTAGAGAGAGAAACGTTTGGCTCTCCCAAATTCCCCTTTTTAAGTCCCCAGAGCCTCCTCTAGCAAAAATGTTTCTCATTTTGTTGGGGAAGCACCTGAAAAATGTAGACCCTTAAAGCCCACTCACCTGTGTGTTGCATAGCTGCTCACTCTGTATCATCCCTGTCAGGGGTGGGCTTCAAAAATTTTAGCAAAGGGTTCTCTCCCCATTTGCTGGGTGGGCATGGCCATGGTGGACATGGCCTAGCCATCCTGTTGAATCACAGTGAGGGCATTTTTGCCCTCTCCGGGCTCCGCAGTCTTTCCTGAAGCCTCCAGGAGGGTGAAAATGGCCTCCCTCAGCTCCAGAGGCTCTCTGGAAGCCAGAAATGGGCCCATTTCCAGCCTTCCTGAACTTCTGGGAGGCCTGTTTTTTGCCATCCCTGAGCCTAATTGCGCACCCTACACTTACCTGCATCCAAAATGGGCCACGTGGCGACTCCTGGGAGGGGAGGGGTGGGTGGGGCCAGCCAGAAAGGGATTTGGGGGTTCTCTGAACTGTATAGAATCTTAGCTAGGGGATTAACCATTTGTTAAAAGTTTTTACCAACACTTCACTAAGGTAAAAAAATGAACCAAGTGTCTTAAGCAAAGATAACCTTTATTAACTGTCTTAGGTAAATTTTATGACTTTATTAAAAAAGCAAAAGGGACCAAGAAAAGTGTCTTAAGCAAAGATAAAGTGAACAAGTAAACAACTCAGTCTCTGGCACTATTCTCAGTCACTCTGAGTCATGTCCATGGTCTCAGCTGTTAAGCTGGCAGGGACTGTGGAGGTGGCTGTGGCTTGAGTGCTGGTCTGAGGTGCCATTGGGGTGCTTGGCCCTGAGAGTACAACAGGGGATGGTGTGTTCAGGAAGCTCTCCGAGAGCTGACTCAGTCCCGTGAGGTTGAGAGGCCCTTCATCAAGTACCTGAGATGTGAGGCACAAGACTGATGACAGATTGTCCATTGACAGGCTTGACTGTGGGGTGGAGGAAGGAGGAGTGTAGTGGGGCTGTCTGGTCTGCAGCTGGTTGAGGAGTGGCGTCTGTGGCGTGCGATGAACCTGGGCCTGGACTGGGAAGGTCTGTTTTTGCTATGGGAAGTCCTGGTAGTCGTAGCCTTAGTAGGTGAGGGGCTGTTGAAAGCCGTGGAAGGGCTGTGACATTGCCTGGGGTGGAGGAGCAGACCTAGACTGGGTAGGAGCAAGTTCAGCTGGGCCTTGAGGGTTGTGCAGAAGTGCTGTTATCTTTTGCTTCATCACTTGGTATTGGGCCTCGGGCAGGTCCATGAGGGTCTGGCTCATGTAGGTCATGAAGGTGTGGCGGCCTGAGGATCCTCTGTCCAAGTGGACCAGCTGAGAGAGAAGTTCTGTACTGGTCTTGATTGTGTCCCTGATTTCCAACAGGACAGTGTGGTTCTGGCCCTCCAGTCTGCCTCTCTGCCTGCATCCTGTGGAGCTGGGGATGGGGGTGGGGGTGGGTTGGTCTCTGGTAGCTGCTGCTTCTTCCTCCATTTGTGACAGGGGATCCTCCAAGTCCGTCGGCATGGAGAGTGCAGCTGTCAGGAGGGTCTCTGCCGTGGGACCCTCTGAAGACACCTGCCTGGATACGGCAGCTGGCTCCTGGATTGAAGAGGACTGGCTGTCTGTGGGCTGTCTGAGGGAGAGGGGTGTCAGAGGGGCTGCTCCTTGGTGGTGGATCTCACCCTCCAGGAAACTGCACTTGGCCATGACATACATCTCCCGGTCAGTGAGCTTGACAGCGGCCTGCCCAGATTTCTTGAGGGGTAGCTTGCCATACCAGATGTGCATGTGCTTCCACCATGCCAGGAGTAGTTCTGAAGTGTAGCCCAGGCTCTCTGCCTTGTCTCTCCAAGCTGCCTGCTTCCTCTTGGTGTCATGATACAGTCTGTGGCCCTTTCCCCACAGGTACTCGTTCTTCCTCAGCCATTCCAGCACCTCATCCTCATGCTCCTTGGAAACGGTGTCCTGTTTCCTCTCTCCCTTCTCCTTCCCTTCCCTCTTCCTCCCTCTGGCAGGGCCTTCAGCAGCAGGGCCTTTAGGGGCTTGAGCAGCAGGGCCTTCAGGGGCTTGAGCAGCAGGGCCTTCAGCAGCAGGGCTTTGAGGGCCTTGGGGCTGGTCCACCACAGTAGCAGCAGCAGTAGCAGTAGAAGCAGAAGCAGCAGTAGCAGTAGCAGTAGCAGTAGCACCAGCAGCACCAGCAGCACCAGCAGCAGGTTCAGAGCCAGTGCTAGGGGGTGGGATGCTGGTTCTGTCCTTCTTGCCAGGGCTGGAACGAGTAGGCACGGCCTTCCTCTTTTTGCCCGACTGGCGAACCATGGTGTTCCTTGAAGATGTATGTGGCAGTATGTCTTTCCTCTGAATGCTGACTGCATGCGTGCTGCATCCTTTTATATCTGCAGAGCTGACGCAATTGATACTCCCCTCAGTGAATGCTTTGCATCTGATATATATCAGCGCAGCATCTGCTTTGCTTCCTATAGGCGTCCGTGATGCATCCGCCCCTTCCGCTATGCGTCCGCTTCGCAATTCTCCCCCGGAAGCCCTTTGGAGGTGTCATCCGCTTCCATCCGCTGTCATCCGCTAGGCTTCCTATGAACATCCATTTAACATCCCCGCTATGTACTACCCCCGTACATTCTTTTCTGTTCTTTTCCGTTCCATTTTTGCAAATGTTTGCCACTTTTTGGAGTGGATGATAACAGATGAAACCACCCCCAAAATTTTGCTCATCCGCTGTGTCCTTTATGCATACGTTTTGCGTCCGTTGGCCAGTGGGACCTAGCCTTTAGGAAGCTGTTCCAAAGAAAGAGAATAGCAACAACACTACCCAGCCAATAGCATCTGCTGATGTATTATGTTTAAATTCAGTAGAGACTGAAAATAACCCTCCTTGGAAGCCAAAAGATACAGTTTATGGAATAAATGCACATCCTATATTGTTTTGACTGAGATAAATATCATTATAATCCATAGTATCTCCAGCAAAAAGATCAAAGGAACCTGGCTGAGAACACCCTTTCCATGTGTGTGTGTGTTTGTGTGTGTGTGTGTGTAAAGCTACCCAGCTGCAATATTTGGTGTTAAACTAGATGAATCAATGCCCAAACAGAATTAACAAGTCATGATTCATGAAGTCTACATCATAAGATGAAGCAGTGCAAAGCTAAGTATCATTTGATATATAAGGACATCAGAACGTTATAATTTATAAAATTTATTGTCCTTTTAGCTTCAATTTTCAATTTAATTTCCTGCTGATGCCAAAACGGGTTTTTCTGATTTCTCCATTCATCTGCTATCCATAAGGAAGGAAAGTGAGAAAAAAACAAACTTTCCCTTTTTACTTTCATTTGCCGCTTCTTCCGTCTTCATAGGGATCAATGTATCTTTAATAAAACTTAAAGTTCAGAGTATTTATATATTACTTGTCATCCCGGTTAGCCAAAAACTTTCACTTTCTCAGCTTCCTCCTGCACATTCTTATCCAGATGAAAGCTTCTTTGTGGCAGCCATTACTGATCACCGCTCCACCATTTTTGGAAAAGGGAGTTAAGCCAGATGAGGAGGGGGGGCTGCGATTCCCCTGGACCCCTGCTGAGTCTCCCCTGTCTTCAGTTACCTCTACGGGGTAACTATAGCCCCCAAATCCAGCTGGATCGGGGGCACTCCAGCGGTGAGCACAGCAGGAACTGCGCACGATTGTGGATTCCTGCCACCGCCGAAGCCTTGCAAACCGGAAGTCAGCTTGGTGACCAATTCTGAAGAGCTTTCCTTGGATGTAGTCATTGAAAGTCATACTGAAAGCTAGGTACATATGGAAAGACTTCTTCTACATTCCCTCCAACAATAAATTGCAATGGAATTCACCCAGTCTGATACTTTCCATATATTTATGAGACTATATTTATTGGGCTATAAACAGGATTATCTTCAGAAGCAAAGGTGCTGCTGGCAAGACTTCCAAATGCAAGGTGTTCATGCTGGCTGAGATTAATGGGAGTTATAGTGACATTCAAAAACCAGGAAATTGGGGGAGTCATCCATACAGCCTTATAAAGGCTTGTGGGAAGGCTTCAGCTGCAAACACAGCTGCTGAACTCATTTTCCACAGCTGTAGTTCAACAAAGTAACATCAGACATTGCATGAAAGCACAGGAAGAGTGAGGGAATGTTTAAAATATTTCTGCAGAATTGAAGTAGAACCCTGCTGAAATGTCAATTCTGCTTTTCTGCTTAAGTGGAAGGAAGAGTTTGTCTCTTTGCCTGAAATGGTATAGGGCAGGGGTGTCAAACTCACAGCCCGAAGGCCAGATCATTTAATTTAATTTAACTTTTAAAATTTAATTTTTGATTTAAGATGGCATCAGCAGTAACGGCAGCGTGAGGAGCTCTGGCAGGCATGGGCAGCGCCAAGCGACAAGTCCTCAAATCCCTGCAGGTTCAGCCAGTGAGGTGGAAAACCTAATGCCCAAGACTTGCCAGCAAGCCAGAAAAGAGCTCCATTCCTCAGTAAACGCTCAATTCAAAAGTACTCAGAAATTTCCAATTCCTCCCATCATTGACCAGCACACCAGAAAAGAGATCATTCCTTGGTAAGTGCTAAATTCAAAAGCACTCTATTCAAAAGTGTTCAGTGATCTACAACTCGACCCATCCTTACTAGAAGGTAAGGCAGTGAAATGGTGAGATTCATCCCATCCTTGCAGGGCAGTGAGCACTGGAGCTGTGAGTTGGTCTTCAAACATTTGCAGCCAGGGTGTGAAGCAGACTGCTTCCTCCCTGCTGCCCCTTCTTCCCTCATCACCAAATTGCTAATCCGGATTCCCTCTTCAAAAGGACAGTAACTTAGTTTTGTTATAACTGAACTCCTGTGAAGATTGGAAGCAATTTTATTTCCTGTGATAGAAGCAGAAGTTTATTGAAGCCAGGAACGAATGCTCAATACAAATCTGAGTTTACATGTTAAAAATATAAACTGTTTGAATTGCCAATGCAGGACTATCTATTGCCTCTTTCTCTTAAAGCAACAAACTTTTAAAGTGCATTTAATTAACTAGGATGGGGCCTGAAATCAAGGGAAAACAAAAACAAAAAGTTTCCTGTTGCCTCCCTGTGAATCGTTCTGTTTATCTCTGCTGAATAAGGTGCCAGAGATCCCCCCATTCAACATCTTTGCATCTTTACTGTCTCAAAAACTCAATCTACAAAACAAGAAAGAGAGTGTAAACCCTTGCTCACTGATTGTTTTCAAGAGGAAAGAGTGTTTGACACAAAGAAACTGCTGTTTCTCTAGACCAGGAAAAGAGGCCAGTTTATTAGGGGTTATAAAACTATTCTCCCATATCAGCAACAGCTAAGCAAAGCAAACTTACTGACTCTCAATTATACTTCATTACTTTCAGTATCTCAAAACTTATAATTTTCTACCTCAAGACCTATATCAAAGATAAGTGTCATGACTATGCAACACACACATTTGAATTGAATCCACAGTGACCTGAAGGATGACATTCCTCTTCATCAGAATAAACTCTGTATCATAATATGTGCAGTATGTAAAATGCTGTGAGGTAAAGCTCTATGCATCAACCACGATTCATGTGATTGAGTTCATACAAATAATTATAATTAATAATGGTAATCATGGGTAATAAGGGTAATCAGGGGAAATTATTATAAATATTGAATCCCAGGAAACTCGGGTTAGATCCAACTTTATTTTGTTTCCTTGGCTATTATCTCGGACTCCTTGCAGAGGAAGGAATAAACAATAAGCTTTTGTATTATGAAATGCTGAAGCGAAGAGTGTCTTATTTTCTCCCTGCATTTGTGCTACTCTTTGGAGTAGCTGAGAGGAAAAATGGATCCCAATAAAGTCAGAGCCATAGTTGATTGGAAAGAACTAAAAACACAAAAGCAATTACAAAGCTTTTTAGGATTTGCGAACTTTTACCAGCAGTTTATTCCTAAATTTGTGCAAATTGCTTTACCACTAACAGAATTGTTAAAAACTAAACATCAAGTGCCCAAACCCAGACCTAGTCAACTCATTGTGTGGTCACAGGAGTGTCAGAGAGGGTTTGATGATCTGAAAGCTTTATTTATTCAAGAGACCATTTTAAAACACCCTGATACAACTAAAAGTTTTGTAGTACAAGCTGATGCAAGTGATGTGGCTGTGGGGGCTGTCCTCTTACAGTATAACATTGATGACAATTACAGCCATGTGCATATACATCACAGAAATTTACAATCACAGAACGCAGGTGGGCTATTTGGGAAAAGGAGGCTTACGCCATAAAATTGGCACTTAGTACATGGAGACACTATTAGAAGGGTTGAAAGAAAAATTCAAAGTTTGGACAGATCATAAAAATTTACAAGCATTGCAGAAACCGAGAAAACTATCCCCTAAACAAGTAAGATGGGCTTTGTATTTTAAACGATTTGATTTCCAGTTGCGATATGTTCTAGGAGATAAAAACTTCATGGCGGATGTACTGTCTAGACTACCTCAATACAATGTGTCTAGAGATGAAGTTATTCAGCTCATGATTTCTGTAGGACCGTCAACCAAACAAATTCAGATGTTGACCATTAAAGAGACAACCAAAAAGGAATTACAAGAGGCTACAAAAATGTATGTATAGATAAAAACAAATAATATTGCCTGTTTAGATAAAGATGGGTTGTATTGGAGAGGGGATAAAATATATGTTCCATCAAATTGTAAGAAACAGATATTATTCCAATGTCATGATGTAAGGCAGGCTGGACACTTTGGATTTTTAAAAACACTACATTTGGTAAGGCAGCAGTTTTAGTGGCCACATGTGAGATCCGACATTGAACAGTACATTAAGGAATGCCACATTTGTGCTACTACGAAACCTCGAGTCGGAAAACCTTTAGGACTATTACAAACTGTAATTGTGTAATAATAATTGGATTCAAACCGGCCCTGGCAAGATATAGCCATGGACTTTATTGTGGAGTTGCCCAGCAGTAATGGATATATGGTAATCTGGATTATTATAGACTTGTTTTCAAAACAAGCTCACTTTATACCATGTAAAGGATTACCTTTGGCAACAAAATTAGCCAACCTGTTTATAAAACATGCATATAGACTACATGGCACACCCAGGAGGATAATTTCAGATAGAGGTGTGTAATTCAGAGCATGATTTTGGAGAACGTTTGTATGCCTTTAGGATGCTCTCAAGGTCTTAGCTCTGCATACCATCCCAGCACCAATGGTGCTTCTGAAAGAGCTAATGCAATGATTGAAAGGTATTTGAGATCATATACATTTTACCAACAGCAAGAATGGGCTGATTTATTTTCATTTGCTGAAGTAGCATATAATAATGCTATACATGAAAGCACAGGATATAGCCCATTCCAAGTAGTAAATGGGATAGAATTTGTGCCAATCCCTGATTTACAATGTGGTGAAAAACAACCCATAAGTGCCCAAATGTAGTCGAAAAAAGTTTAGGATAGTTGGGAAAAAAATAAAAGAGACTCAATAAAATAGCACTAGAATATAAACAAAAAGCAGACAAGAAGAGAAAACAGTAGAAAGCATTCAAACCTGGAGACTATATTTACCTATCAATTAAATATATAAAATTACACCTAAATAGTCAAAAATTGGGACCAAAATATATTGGACCTTTCCAAGTTACGAAAGTGATAAACCCTGTTAACTGTAAAACTTAAATTGCCACCATGGTGACATCAAATACACCCTGTGTTTCATGCTAGTTTACTGAAGCCTGTAGAACAAATTGATATACCTTAACTTGAGGAATCTGTAATAACTAAAGATGTAATCCATGCTGAAATTGATAAAATTCTAGATTCACGGATATGTAGAAAAGTGTTACAATACTTGGTGAGATGGAAAGGATACCCTGAAAAAGAGGCAACCTGGGTGAAAGTAGCAGATGTGTGTGCAAATAGACTGATAAGACAATTCCATACCAAATATCCCGATAAACCTGGACCACAAGTAGAGAAATAATTAGTGATATAATGTATATTGTTTATTAGACTGGTTCCTGGTAAAGCGGGATGCATGTCGCGACTACGCAACACGCATTTTGAATCGAAGCCACAGCAACCTGAAGGATGGCATTCCTCTTCATCAGAATAAACTCTGTACCATAATAATATGCATGGTCTATGTAAAATGCTGTGAGGTGAAGCTCTACGCATCAACCACAATTCATGTGATTGAGTTCATACAAATAATTATAATTAATAATGGTAATCATGGGTAATAAGGGTAATCGAGGTAATGAAGGGTAATGAGGGGAAATTATTATAAATATAGAATCCCAGGAAACTCAGGTTAGATCCAACTTTATTTTGTTTCCTTAGCTATCATCTCCTTGTGGAGGAAGGAAAAAACAATAAGCTTTTGTGTTACCAAATACTGAAGCAAAGAGTGTCTTTTTTTCTCCCTGCATTTGTGCCAAAGAGTAGCTGAGAATTAGATAATTCTAATTGATATCTCCAAATCAATTTCTTTAAAGTAATTAATTTTTATCAAATGATTAATTTATTTATTGTTTTTATTGATTAGTATGATTGTTTAATGCATATAGTGTAATTATTGAATATCTGATCAGAAAAAACAGTGATTTAGTGAATTTAATTGACCAGTGTATTTAGTAATTACTGTAATAAATTTGGCTGTTTGTTGCTTAGCAAAATTATTTGATTAAAGTGATTTGAATAACCAGTTGATTGATTGGTTGATTTTTAGTAATAAGTAACCTTACTTTTGATTTGTTCTCCAACATATCAATTAACATTTATTAATTACCAACATTCATTAAGTAACTGTCTACCTATCATATTAACTAGCTGTTGTAAGTGTTTAGTGTACTATTACCATTGACCATGCCAGCCAAAAACTCCAAACCAAAACAAAAGAAAAATATCTCTACCAATGACCTCCCAGACTCCTGCACATGTGTCAGATGTCTTGAAACCATCAATGAAAGTGAAATTTACATCAAATGCCACCTATGCGACAATCTAGCCCACCCTGCCTGCTTAAATGCAAACAAAATCCTAGCTGATATGGTTAAAAATTCAGATACATTCTTTTATCTATGTCCATCATGTTCTCTAAAGCTAAACAAACTGTGTACCCTACGTGACAGAGTTGAAAGCATAGAATAACTCATTCACTCAGTAGAAGAATGCTTACCATCATGTTTTGAAACAACTATACAAGTAAGCCTAATCTCTCTTGGAAAAAAAAATACAGCATAGATAAGTGAGTACCTATCAGCTCAAAATCAAATCCCACAACAACCACAACCACTACCTCAACTACAATCACAACTACAACCAAAAATAACCACCAAACTACAGCCACAAAGAATTACTACCCCTTCAAATAATTCCACAAATAATATCTCCTTAGTCATCAGAGACACCATGGAACATGAATAGAAACGTCCAAATGCCATCTTATTTGGTCTCGAAGACACCAACAAATCAGACGACATAACCAAAGTTCACGATATCATAAGCAACTCAAATACAACAAACATCTCTCTTGAAGATATCATTGAAATAACCAGAGGTGGCCCTGGGTACAAATACAATGATGGCTCTATGGCCCCATGATTTTGTGGAGTTGTATGCAAAAATGAGTCCAGCAAACACATGTTCATTCATACAGTAAACACCATTGCAAAAACCAATCCCAACCACAAAAAACTTTGCTCAAGACCAGACTTATCCATACTGCAAAGAAACTGCTCCCATAAACCCCACGAAGAACTCAAAAGCTGTCTAGACAATGGAGAAAAGGATCTATACATTGACTACCAAGCTGACTGCATCAAAAGAAAGTCATACAACCCACAACTCCTCATCCAACCCCACCCCATCCAATCCAACATCACTCAAAATTAGGCACGCACACCCCTAACTACCTCTATTCCAACCACAACTGGTCTTAAATGCAAGCTACTCAATGCAAGAAGCCTTGTAAATAAAATACCTGAATTTCTCCTCTTACTAAATAGGGCTAACTTCAACATTATATCTGTCTGTGAAATATGGCTCAACGCATCTCTCCCTGACTCCATTACCACAGTAATAGACTATCATGTTTACCAATCAGATCGTGAAATCCATAGAGGAGGTGGTGTTGCTATCTTCATTAAAAAGTCCCTACATCTAAAAAATATCTAAGTTACCCAGGAGCTTGCTCTTCCTGAGACCATCATCTGTGAACCATCATTCTATTCACTGGATGCAATACTGTAGAAGACCATTACAACATATTTTTATCAAAAGAGTCATCAAACTATATGTACCACTCCCGAAACCAGAAAAAACAATTTACCCAGAACAATAAGGAAGCTTCAATCCAAAAAGAAATTACTTTGGCGGAAAAACAAATCTGATCACGTTGCCAACTTCAAAAGCCAATACAAAATTTTATGCCACCATATAAAAACTGAATGCACCAATTATCATATTAAACAAGAAGAAAATCTTCTGCACTTTCTACAATTTTGTAAACAACAAATGAAAGACTCAAGGTCCATCCCACCCCTGAAAGGGCCAAATGGTCAAGACTGCAATGACGACACTATTAAAGCCCACCTCTTTAACTCATTCTTTGGCTCAGTATTTGTAAACAGCAATGGATCATGCCCAGTATTTCCTAATCGAACCGCAGACAACTATAATGATCTGATATATCGCTTTTACAGAAGACAATATTGAAAAAGCACTACGCAATCTAAAACCATCTCTATCTTTTGGACTGGATGGAATATGTGCCTACTTCTTAAAAATGCTGTCCACTACCATAGCTGAACCTCTAAGCATAATCTTTGAAAAAATTTTCAGGACCAGTTCCAAAACTATGGTCACAAGCCACGGTCATACCCATCTTCAAAAAGAGAGACCTCCAGCCTAGTTGAAAATTACAGACCAATCTCTTTATGCTGCGTCACCTGTAAAATCATGGAATCAATTATTAACCAATCTATCATCCTCCACTTAGAAACAAACAACCTACTCTCTAATAAACAATTTGGTTTCAGGAAAAATAAAAATAAAATACAGGCTAAATAGTCAAGACCTTGTTGCTGATCCAAACTCTGTCAAGAATCTTGGAGTACTCATCTCTAATGATATAAGTGCTAGAGCCCACTGTAACTACATAGCCAAAAAGGTGGTTAAGAGTTGTTAAGCTAATCTTACATCGCTTTTTCTCTGATAATATTTCACTAATTAGAAGAGCATACAAAACATTTGCCTGACCAATACTCGAATACACCTCATCAGTCTGGAACCCATATTACATATCTGATATTAACACAGTTGAGAAAGTCCAGAAATATTTCACAAGAAGAATTCTCCACTCCTCTACTCGTTGCAGAATACCTTATGCCAACAGACTTGAAATTCTAGACCTAGACAACCTAGAACTATGCCGCCTTCGGTTTGATTTAAATATAGTATATAAAATTATACATTGCAATGTCCTACCTATCAATGAATACTTCAGCTTCAACCATAACAACACAAGAGCAAACAATAGATACAAACTCAAGGTTAATCACACCAAACTTGATTGCAGGAAATACGACTTCAGCAACAGAGTGGTCAATGTCTGGAATACTCTACCTGACTCTGTGGTTTCTTTCCCAAACCCCAAAAACTTTAACCTTAGACTGTCTACTATTGACCTCACCCCTTTCCTAAGAGGTCTGTACGGAGTGTGGATAAGCGCATCAACATGCCTACCATCCTTGTCCTATTGTTTCTTTTATTTTTTTATTTTTCTTATATGTATCCATGTATTCATAACTATGTTTTTACTTATACCTATTATCTTGTAAACAATTGACAAAAATAAATAAATAAAATTAAAATAAATCATGCATTATGCACTGGCCACACCTGATTTAGTGAAGGGGGAAGAAGTTGCAATCCGTCATATGACAATGCAAGTTTGACATCCCTGGTGTAGGGTTTCCTGCTTCAACAGGGAGCTGGAGTAGAAGACTTCCAATGTCCCTTTCAACTCCATTATTTCATTATGCTGTTATTTCTTCAACATAATAAAAATATCTTAATAGATTTTCTCCGTTTTTCATGATGTTCTTATTATGGTCATACAGCTGCCAAAAATTGCACTCAGGAATACAGGGCTGCAATGTCTGGTTTATTTAGCCTATTATTGGGTAGACCAACACATCAGATTCATCCAAAATGTTAGAGCAGGCTCCTTTGGACCTAATTTATCAGAAAAGGATGAAGGAGCAAGATCTCCTCAAGGCAATCAAAACCAAACCAGGAGGCTTCATGAATAATTTGCCAAGCAAGTCAAAGCATTGCAGAAAGGGAGATATTGCATCTGCAAAATACTGTTCCCATTTTCCTGTAAATCATCAGGAGGATGAACAAAGGGGAAAAGATACATCGAAGAAAAGCAAAATGTATTCAGTCCAAGGCCCACAATAGCCAGAAATCCACAAACCAGAAATCAAGACCTATCCCTCTTTCACCATGGTTTGCCAGAAACTGGTATTTATTTATTTTATTTTTTAAATTTATTTATTAGATTTGTATTGCTGTGGTGAGTCAAGGTGGTTTACAACATATAAAACCAAAATTTAAAACAATAAAACTAGTAAACTTGTATTAGAAGATATGCTGCCCTTTATTTTAAGGTAACACTGGATCTTCAATACTAATAACATCCAATAACATCCATTGAAATCCTCTATTGATTTATCCGATTCAAGTTAGTAGCCATCACCATATCTTGCGTTAATCAGTTCCACAAGTTATTCATTATCTGGAAATGGACTTTTGTTTTCTGTTATAAATCTCCTTCCAATCAGCTTCATTGGATTATGATAATGTTTTGAAATGGGAAGAGAAACAAAAGTTCTCTCTGATCACTTTCTTTAGGCTACTCATGCTTTGATACATTTCAGTCACGTTCTGCCTCAGTCCACTGACATGGATTTGTTTCAGTCTTTTCATTAATGATTCCTAAAATTCTGCCTTTTTAAATATTTCCTAGAATATTTCATTTTTCTAGGAGGGGGTGGGTGCTAACTTTCTATATTATGTTCTCATGATGATCAATAAGAGAAATAGCTGGTAATATAATTCTCCTCTTTGGGGCTTTTTTTTAAAAAAAATTGAACTGTGATGTGTGTGTGTTAAATTATAAAATTTATAAAATTCAGCTGTGAAATAATAGTTCTTTAGAATTTTTCCACTGCTGACCTGCTATCTGAGGTCTTCTGATCTTGGCTAGCAACACGACCTTAAACAACCATACCTTGCTTCTTGCTTACTGGATATGCCATAAAATGTGCCTCTGGAGCTAAGAAGCACAGATCTCTCTCCCTGTTGGCCTTGAAGGGTAGCAAGAGAGACAGCGATGGATCTGAAAGCTTCCTCAGAAAGGATAGGAATAAATTGGTAACCATTTTAGGAAGGCTAGGATTGCTCAGTCTGCAAGAAGCTGTCTTTTTAAATTTATCAATAATTCCTAATATAGAATTATGCTTCCTAAACTTGTTTTGCTTCTGATTTGTTTTGGGCAAAGATCTAGTGAGCTGTGAGAACTACAAAAAATAGGTCTATGACTGTGGATGATCTACTTTCCTAATCTTGCATTCGAGGTTTAACTTGGATCTTTAAATGCAGAGTATCTTATCTAAAATTTTCTGGCTGAATGTAGAGACAGGTAGTTAAACACTACAAAGGCTTCCATAGAAAGTTTCTTTACTGGATTATATCAGGCATCCTCAAGGTATAACTCACAGTTATGTTGAGATTCATCTAATGTCCAATCTTTGCACTATTGTCTTCATAGTGTGAAAAGATAGTTATCTTCATCCCATTATGATACAGCAAAGGAAGACTTTAGCACGTTACTGGGGTCCAGGTAGGAATGAACAAAACACCCCCAACCCAACCAGAGGTCAATTCAGGGACCAATCAGGAGTACAGATGTGACTACATGACATGAACTACATCTCCCATGAGGCATAAACTACATTTCCCATGAGGCATTCCCTTAAGGGGACAGCTCTCATTCCCAAACTAACTATATTCTGTTTAACCAGCACACAGAGGCACTACTTATTCTTAGGCTTGTCTCTGTTCCAAAACTTATCTAAATTGGAGGAGAAAGGTGTTACTGTTCTCTGAATCGGAGAAAAGAGTGATGGGATGTGATTTTGAATTATTTTTAATGGCAACTCAGCAGTTGTTTTTGTTGTTCCCCCTTCCCCCTGTTGTTTTTATAAATAGTTTCCAAAAAAAAACCCTAAATGCTGTGGTGAATATGATCCAAAGCTCAGCATTTCCCTCCCAAATCTGCTCTTTTTTATCTCTCCCTCTTTCTCTCTTGAGATTGTTTCATGCTGAACAGTGCAAAAAAATGAACATTTATTAGTGTTCTGAGGGCATTTGCCTCTTGGACCCTTGATTCCACAGTTTTTGCCACTAACTTGCAGAAGGAAGTCACTTTATTTATTCAGCAGCAGTCTGTGATACAGAACCTTTTAAAGCAATCTCAGCTACAGTGGATCATCATCATAGTAATATTTTGTCTGCTTAAAGCAGTTGCCATTTCAAGCACCATATCAAGTCAGATATCCTGGCAGTAAACACTACTTTTCTGGAGGGGGGCATATGGAGTGTTAAGATTCAGTCTGACCCTATGGAAAAATCATACATTTTGTTTTCACTTCCATTTCCATTATAATTAGCCACACATGGGATTTATTTCAATTAGAAGGTGAACAAAGCTCTAGTTAGAGAAACAGCCACTGGAGCAGCTGTGGATTAGATGCTGGAGATGTTTTGCTAAGTAAAAATCTCTGCAGAGGGAAGTTCTTGCTTGCTTTGCTTTTTGGCTAATGAGGCTCCCTTACAAGTTGATTGATGTAGCTGTCAATTTGTAAATACAGCAAGGGAGACGGGTGAAATGCATGGAGAAGCAAGCAAGGATTCCTGTGGATGATATCAGAGGAAAGCTGTGTTGATGCCCCATGATAAACACTGAAAGGTTTAACATCATGATTGAATGCAGACAAGGAGGAGAGAGCAGTTACAGCACCACGGGTAATTTGGGAGTAAGGCTCTTCCCTCAAGAGGATAAAAGCCAGATTTGAAGAAGTGTTCTTTGCAGAAGGCAAAGACGCTCTGAAACAGCCTCGTGGACATTATAGTTAGTATCTGAAAACTCTTGTAAATTATTTCTTATCTGTGGATTTTTGGCAGCCTTGAAACACAACTTGGCAAGGCTCTTTCTTGTCAGAGCGAATTAATTGGAAGCAGCCTTTTATCTGTGAAGAAACAGAAATCGTGAATGAAACTTTAAAAGGTGGGGGCTGCTGCCTTTGTCTTGTGTTTGCTCTCTTGGAACCAGATTGGGTCAGAACAATATGTTGTAATTTGTAAAGCTCAGTGACATGAGTCCAGAGATCATTTTGAAGGACATACTGAACCATACACACAATTGGTTAAAAGATCCAATCTGGGTCGGTCACTGGGACCAGAGAAACTAGTCTTCTGAGCTTTCGGACTCATGCTGGAGCACATCCTCAAGGAACTTCTCTCTGTGGCAGATGTATCAAATTCGTGTCATCACAGCAGTGTCACATGATGTATCATGACTTTTTTTTCCCCTTTGCTAAACCAGACATGGGCATAACCAATTTGTGATGCATCTGGCCCGCAGGTCGGGAGTTTGACAACCCTGCTCTAGTGGAATATGTGCTTTGAGCTATTCTATGCATCATACTTATGTGATGCCTTCTTATTGGTTGATTGGTGTGTTGATGGCTGGTGTTTGGCTAGCGTTTCTTTATGCTGCAAGACCTCAGCTCCTAAAGCCCCTGTCACCCAGCACCAACGGATGGAAAGAGGATGTAAAACAGAGAGAAACACTTGCCATTCGTTGGTTAACGCGATGCATCCGTTCTGTACTCACTGCATCCGTTTTTCATACTCTCTATCCATCCAGCATCCGTCTACTGAGATTTCATCCACTCAAAAAGTTTTGAGCTGCACAAAACTTTTTGAGTGGAAAATGTATCCAACGCATCTGTTAGACATCCGCTACGCATACAGAGAACATCCGTTAGATGTCCGTCGTCAACCGTTACGCGTCCGCTATATCCTCTAGGCATCCGCTACACATCCGTGCAACTCACATTTGCTCCAGCAGAAAATGGACACAGGGAGGAAGCAAAACAGATGCGGAACGGACACGCAATGTGAGTAGCACAGACGGAGAAAGGATGAAAGCGGATGCAGCTTGCATACAAAGCATTAAAACAGAAAAAACGTTTGCATAGCGGATGTATCTCAGATATTTAGGATGTCTGCAGGATGTCTTGAGGATGCAAAAGGACACCTAGCGGAAAACCTATATTTCCAATAAAAAGGGGGAGGAACTCACCTGGATATCACTTTCAGTCCAGCAGCCCTGTGGTGCAGACCTCTTCAGCCTTCATCTGACTCTTGCTCTTCCACAGCATCCAGTCATCTCCACCATGGATCATCACACACTCCTTTTGGTAGCCATCATCGTTCTACAACAGTGCGAAGCCTTATACAGGCTCTTTCCCCTGTTCTACGTGAAGAAAAGGAGGCGGCCAAGAAGTGTCTGGGTCCGAAGATGGATCGCGAGGAGAGCAGAGTACGGATTGTATAACAAGCTGATGGTGGAGCTGAGGAAAGAAGATCCTCATGTATTCCAGAACTTCATGAGGATGCCGCCAGCCAGGTTTGACGAAGTTGTGGAGCGGCTGACACCCAGGTTGACCAAGGCAAACACCAACCTCTGGCCCAGCCTGGAACCTGGACTCCAGGTGGCACTCACTCTGTGCCACCTGGCCTCAGGGACCACCTACAGGAGCATGCAGTACGGCTGGAGGGTGCCACACAATACCATCAGCATTGTGGTCAGAGAAGTGGTGCAGGCCATCATCGAAGAATACCTGCAGGAGCTCCTCCAGTGCCCCTCCACTGATGAAGGATGGAAGAAAGTTACAGAGCAGTGGTATCAGAGGTAGAACTTCCCCCACACCGTTGGAGACATAGATGGGAAACACGTGGCTTGCAACCAGCCAAGTCAGGGTCGACTTATCACAACTACAAGGGCTTCTTCAGCATCATCCTCTTCGCCATGATCGATGCTGACTACAAGTTCATGTACATCGATGCTTCAGGCAACGGGTCATCTTCAGATGCCCAGGTATACAATGCCAGTCACCTCAAGGAGGGAATGGAACGCAACCTCATCATGGGTTTCCCAGATCCAGGCACCCTGCCCAATGACACACAAGATGTGCCCTACTTCATCATGGGGGATGACACCTTCTCCCTCAGAACCTACCTCATGAAGCCCTACACTTCCAGATGCCTCATCCATGAAGAGAGGATCTTCAACTACAGGCTGTCCAGGGCAAGGCGGGTGGTGGAGAACGCCTTTGGCATCCTGGCCAACAGGTTCCAGGTACTTCTAACCACCATGCAGCATCACCCACAGACCGTGAGGAGGATCGTGGAAGCTTGCTGCATCCTGCACAATCTCATGTGCACCCGCTACCCAGTGTTGCAGAACAGGCTCGTGGACCTCCAACAAGGCAATGGGGACATGGAGCCTGGTGAATGGAGGCAAGGGTGAAACCTGATAGACACTGTGGATGTGCAAGGCCCCAACAGAGCTTCACATGAAGGGAAGAAGCAGTGCAACCTCCTAAAACACTGGTGCAAGTCCCCAGCTGGAACAGTGGAGTGGCAAGACAGGATGATAGATGGTTAATGGATGCTTCCTTGAGCCTGTCTCATCACACTGATGAGATTGTGCCATGTATGTTGAGTGGCCCTACAATGAACAGGGTATTTAATAAAGAATTGTGTTTATGTTGAAATGTGTGGATCAATGATTACATTGTTACTGATAATAAAGGGCCATAGGTATGGCACCTGGGAGGGTGGACCATACGGTCCCACTATGCTTGCCCTAGAGGTTTATCTACCCCACAGCTATTACCTATGCCAAAGGTATCCCTGCCCATCCCACAGGTATCCCTGCCCATCCCACAGGTATCCCTGCCCATCCCACTGCTATCTTAACCCATCCCATAAGCATGCAAAGGCTTAAACCATTTCTAAAAGTTTCCACCAAGACTTTATTGACTAAAAGAACTGAAGCAAGTGTGTGAAGTAAAGATAATCTTTATTAATAACAAACTGTAAAAGCAAAATGACCCAAGTAAAGTGTCCCAAGCAAAGATAAAGTCAACAGGTGGCAACCCAGTCTCTGGCACTTTTCTCAGTCACTCTGAGGCGTGCCCATAGTCTCAGGGATGAAGGGTCCAGGTGCTGTGGAGGTGGCTGCTGCTGGAGTGCTGGTCTGAGGCGCCATTGGGGTGCCTGGCCCCGAGAGGACAACAGGGGGATGGTGTGTGGAGGAAGCTCTCAGAGAGCTGGCTCAGTCTTGTGATGTTGGGAGCCCCTTCCTCCAGGACATGAGGTGTCAGTCCCAAGACTGATGACAGATGTTCTGAGGCCAGGCTTGGCTGTAGGGTGGAGGAAGGAGGAGTGTTGTGGGGCTGTCTGGTCTGCAGCTGAGCGAGGTGAGGCATGGGTGGCATCTGTGGCATGGGTGGCATCTGTCGCGTGGGTGGCATCTGTGGCATGGGTAGCATCTGTGGCGTGGGTGGCATTGGTGGCCTTGGTGGCCTTGGTGGCATCGGTGGTGTCGGTGGCATCGGTGGCATCAGTGGCACCGGTGGCATATGATGTTCCTGTGCCTGGGCTGGGAAGGGCTGCCTGTGCTGCTGGACCTCCTGGTAGCCATAGCCTTGGTAGGTGAGGGCCTGTGGAAAGCTTTGGAAGGGCAGTGACATCATCTGGGATGGAGGAGCAGACCTGGACTGGGTGGGAGCAGGTTCAGCTGGATCTGGAGGGTTGTGAAGAAGACCGGTGATCCTGTCCTTGATCATCTGGTACTGTGATTCAGACATGTCCATGAGGATCTGGTTGACGTAGGTGAGGAAGGGCTTACAGTTTGAGGATGGTATGTCGGTGCATACCAGCTGAGAGAGGAGATCTACGCTGCTTTTGATGGTGTCCCTGATCTCCAGCAGGACAGTGTGGCTCTGCCCCCTGATCTGGCTCTCTGCTTGCTTTCTGTGGAGGTGGAACTGGGGTGGATGTGGGTTGGTCTCTGGTGGCAGTGCCCTTTCCTTGCTCCCACTGCATCAGGGGGTCCTCCACATGCTCCGCCACGGGGAGTGCAGCTGTCGGGGGGGTTTCCATCGTGGGACGCTCCACAGATACCTGCCTGGACACAGGAGTTGACTCTTGGCCAGAAGAGGACTGGCTCTCTGCGGGCTGCCTGAGAGAGAGGGTTGTCAGAGGGGCTGCTCCTCGGTGGCAGATCTCACCCTCCAAGGAGCTGCACTTGGCCATCACTTAGGTCTCCCGGTCTGTCAGCTTGACCGCAGCCTGGCCAGATTTCTTGAGGTGCAGCTTCCCGTGCCAGGTGTGCATGTGCTTCCACCACCCGAGGAGGACCTCCAAAATGTAGCCCAGGCTCTTCACCTTCTCTCTCCAAGCAGCTTGCTTCCTTTTGTTGTCTCGATAGAGCTTGTGTCCCTTCCACCATAGATACTCGTTCTCCCTCAGCAATTCCAGCACCTCATCCTCATGTTCCTCTTCGATGGAGTATTGCCTCCTCTCCTGTTCATGCGTATGCCTCTTCCTCCCTCTGACAGGGCCATCTGGGCCCTCATCAGAGGGGCTTCGGGGCTCTAGGGGCTGCTCCTCCACACCACCACCACCACCAGCAGCAACAACAACAGTAGCAGCAAAAGCAGGACCAGCAGAACCAGCAGAACCAGCAGCAAGAGCAGCACCAGCAGCACCAACAGGACCAGGATCAGCAGCAGCAGAGTAAACACCAGCAGCACCAGCAGGACCAGGAGCACCAGGAGCACCAGCAGGACCAGCAGGACCAGGAGCAGCGCCAGCAGAGTAAGCACCAGCAGAAGCACCAGCACCAGGAGAAGCGCCAGCAGAGTAAGCACCAGCAGAAGCACCAGCACCAGGAGCAGCACCAGCAGAGTAAGCACCAGCAGAAGCACCAGCACCAGGAGCAGCGCCAGCAGAGCAAGCCCCAGCAGAAGCCCCAGCAGAAGCTCCAGCACCAGAAGAGTCAGCCCAAGCAGCAGAAGCCCCAGCAGAAGCAGAGTCAGGGTCAGGGGGTGGGATGGTGGCCCTGTCCTTCTTGCCAGGACTGGCAGAAGATGGCACAGGCTTCCTCTTCTTCCCCATGGTTGTTGGCTGGCTGGAGCTGTGTCTGGCAGCAGGTATTTCCTCTGAATGGTGACCTGCTTGCGAGCTGCTTCCCTTTATATCCACGGGGCTGACACAATGCATCCTCCCTGCATGCGCAGTGAATGCTTTGCATCCGCTAGGCATCTGCTAGGCATCCGCTAGGCGTCCGTGATGCATCTGCTAGGTTCCGTGATGCATCCGCTTCATCCGCTAGGCATCCGCTCTGTATCCGTTCCTTCCATTGCGCATCCACTTCGCTGTGCTCCCCAGGAAGCCCTGCGGATGTGCCATCCGCTTCCATCCACTTCCATCTGCTAGGCTTTTGTGGAGCATCCGCTTAACATCCTCACTACGTCCTCCCCATGTCCGTTCCTTTCCGTTGTTGTCCACTCTGCTTATGCAAATTCGGGGCATTTTTGAGAGCGGATAACAACGGATGGAACATTTTCTCGTCCGCTGTGTCCTTTTTACATATGTTTTGCATCCGTCAGCCTATGTGACAGGCCCTTAAGTGAGCTTTAAAAGAAGAGTAAAACAATTGGTTGAGCTCATGCAAACCTTAATCACAAGTTAATGAAAACAAAAAACACTGGGTTTTGATAAAATAGTTCATACCATCAGCAAATGTGATGTCTGGTGCATACAGTGTTCTAAGACTATTACTAGCTTCCCAAATTGAACACCAAACTCAAAGCTACCTGAGCCCTCTTTATCCTAGTTTATTATGGTGTACAAATACAGGGTTTGGAGGGGAGTGCCTATGAAATATGAAGCTGGTATTAAAGTAAATACATAAGCACTGCAGTAAGAAGTAGGAGAAAAGGTGATTGCCTAGACAACATTAAAAAATTTTGAAGATACTAAAAGGTGTTTTTGTAAAATCCAGTTTTCTTGGCTGAAAAATAGCACTGTTTCTTAATCTAAAATTGGTTCTTAATCTCCAGTCTAGTTCTTCACAGCTGTAAGTGGATTACACCTTCCAAAATTCTCAGCCAGCCTGGTAACTCCTCTGTGCAAATAAACTGAACTCTCCAAATGAACAAAAATATGAACCTTTTCCTGTGTAAGCTACATGGTGAAGTTGCAAAAATCTATGCAGATCTCTTTTAATCCTAAACCCATCACAAAAAATTCAATGCACTTATCTTTTATGTAATCATCCAGGAGGCATAAACCTGTCAGGAGCACTATGGAGGATTTAAATGACACCATAATGAAGAAAGTCAAATATTAGAATTGACTCATTTTGAAAAAGCTCCAGACATGGAAAGAAAAATACTCCTTGTGTTATTGTTGAACTGCTGGCTGGGGACTGAGTCTCAATAATGCAGGTGCTGCAACCCTCTTAGTACATTGTCTTCCCTAACTCCTCTCTTCAACCACAAAGGGAACTTGATCAACTTGTTGCTGAGTGTATAATGGAAAATTAACGTTTTTATTGTGTCTTTTTGCTGACATTTCTTGTTAAATGAAGACTGACGGCATTATTGTATCAGATTCTATGGGGAAGCTTAAAAACCATGAGTTATTCTTAGAGGCAAGAGGCAATGTTATCTTTCTTAAAGATAACAACAGCATTTAATAAAACTGTCGAAGTAGTGATAGCTATCTGAATTTTAAAGATGGCAGTGTTGTTTTTTTTTAAAACCCTCTATCTAGGTGGTAGGTTGATCACATATACATGTATGTGAAGTCTGATATATAAATAAATTGTATGCTATCACATCATTTTCAATTCCTAGTGTCCACATAGTTACATTTCCTCCAAGACAATCTATCCCTATCCCTAATGTTCTTTGATGCCACTCCATGGTGCCTTTATCTCATCTGTAATCGAGTCGTGTTGCTGATTGTCCTCTTTTTTGTTTTACTTTCCCCACCTTTAGAGTCTTTTGCAGAGATCTGGGTCTTTGCATAATGTGTCAGAAGAAGGATGATTTGAGCCTGGTGATTTGTGCCTCAAGTGAGAACACCAGGCTGATGTATTCAATGATCCATTAGTTTGTTTTCTAGACTGTCCATGATATCCTCAGGAGTCTTTTCCAACACCAAAGTTCAAAAGCATAAATATTCTCCTATCCTGCTTCTTTAAAGTCCAACTTTTGCTTCCATATGTCACTGGAATACCATAGCTTGCATGATTCTGATCTTTATGGCTGTAGATCAGAGATGATATTCAACAGGTTCTGATCAGTTCTGGAGAACCAGTAGCACAAAGTTTGAGTAGTTCAAACAACTGACAAATACCACCTCTGACTGGCCCTGCCCCCATCTATTCTCTGCCTCCTGAGTCCCAGCTGATTGCCTGGGTCTTTTGTTGCAGTGCACAGGAGGATGGAGCTGGAAAGCAGGTTAGTGGGGTGGAGAGGGAATGGGGATTTTGCTGTAATCTTCCCCCTGGAGTGGGGAGGGAATGGAGGGTTTTTTTAAAATGATTTTTATGAATCTATCTGCAATTCTTTGGCAATGAGCATGGCACGTTCCCTGGCTAAGCTGGCAATGCCTATATCACTGTTCGACTGGATAACTGCATGCCAATGCTGTGGGCTGTGGCTTCTAATTGATTCATTTTATGGAGACAGTCATTTTCTTAACATGCCTACATATTAAGACATCGCATGGCTTCTTTAGGTACAGCATACTATATGAATACATGAGCTACATTTGTTAACTAAATCTAAGGCTTGGTGTGCTATGTTAACCCAACAGACGATCCTGTGATTCTAAGAGCATCCCTTGTATCCAACTGTCTGCCATAGCACAAAAGACCATTTCTGTAGAATGAGGCCAAGGGACCATCTAATCCTACATTTTTCATTACCAAGTGACTAAATGGTAGATTTATAAAGTTCACAAAAATAAACAGGAAGACAATCACTCTGCTCCACTTTTGCTCCTTAGCAGCTAATGTTTTAGAAAAACTGCCTGCAATTCTGGAAGTATCATCAAAACCATCAAGACTAATTGCCATAGATAGTAAGACTATGTACTACTTTGATTCCAAAAAGATGCTCCAGATTGCACAGACCAGTGAATATAATCTATCTCTGCAATTCTGTAAAGCAGGCACATTTTTACCCTGGATCCTGCAGTTACCATGTGATTATTATTATTTGTTGTAAATTCTACTTATGAGATTATTACTCATATATTTCTTGTCGATGGCCTTTCCTAAAAAACCCTTCATTCATGCAGCACTGTTCTCTCAGAATTTCTTCCCAGCAGATTGAGTCTTTCACATGTGAACGTGTGTGAGAGAAAGGTGATTATCCAGGTTTTTCTCTGTTCAGCTACATTTGTAATGCTTTAAAACAGAAAGCAAAACCCGAGGCATTTACCTTTAGCTCTCATAGCCACTGTTATGCCTGTGAGGCTGTAAACTGTTTTCTCATTTGGAACAAGATCTTGTGGTGTGATGGGGAGACTAAGCCAAGGCATAGTCTTGTGTCCATGCCATTAATAGCATGGCCCATAATTATTGAAATGCCCTTGCTACCAGCAGGCAGGTATTGTTATGTTCGGTATCTGCTTTGACTCTGAAAGGGTGGCTGGGTTTTCACTTAAACCAGGGAATGCATTCACTTGCAATGGACTTGTCAGCTTGTTAACAATTTAGCAGGGCATTTTGCCATTTCCCAGAGCAACTGGGCGGACTGCACTGTGCAACCTTTCGGCAGGAATAGATGACAGGGCCATTGATTCCTAGTAATCTTAATGCTAAAATGACTGTCTCACATCACATGTCAGCACCAAGCCTCCCAAGCAAATGAGAATGGCAAGACACAGGATTTTTGCAGCCATTTTTATGAGACACTAATACAAGGAAGCCAGATTTTTGTATGGTCTCATTCTTAATACAATTTCCTATGGGTTGCATTGATTGCAGACCGACTGTGAAAGCATTTCCCCCATCCTGATGATAGATTTTTTAAAAAAGAAACTGAAACTAATGAAGTTCTTTTTTAAAAAATAAAGTGTTTTTTTTTATACACAAACATAAAAACATAAAATCCTCTTCCATTTTATATACAGTGTGTCAGTTGGTTATGTATCTTTTATGCTATACTTTTGTAGTCATTTACTCACAATTTATATCAGTCTTCACATTGTCAAACTAACATATGTTTATATATTTATCAATTATTAATCATCCATAATTAAACTATTTATTCCATCATTTTATTTGAGATGTTCCAAGTTTTATCTTAAAATTTATGTTATACTTTCAACCAGTGGTTATATATATCTATATTATGTTTTATATCAATCTATTAGATTTCTATCACAAAATTATCTAGTCTATTATATTACCATGCCTTTTTATCCAACCATTGATAAAACAAATCCCATATCATATAAAATTGCTTATCTTCTTGTTCTCTAATTTCAAATATCAGTTTACTCATTTCAGCACAGTCCATAATTTTTTGATAACTTTCTCCTGCATAGGTATTTTGTCATTTTTCCAGTTTTTCGCAAATCCAATTCTAGCCACTGTTAAAACATTTACAATCAAATATTTCAGTTCTTTATTGTATATGTCCGGTATGACTCCCAATAAAAAGATCTCTGATTTAAAGTCTATATGTTGTTTTATCATTTTTTCCAACGACGTGTGGATTTTAGTCCAATATTTCTTTGCATCTGAACATGTCTACCACATATGGTAATATGAACCAGATATCTGATGACAGTTCCAGCATTTATCCAATTTATTCTTAAACATTCTTGCAAGTCTCATCGGGTGATAGGTGCCACCTGTAAAACATCTTATACAAATTTTCTTTATATGCAGTTAACATTATCATTTTATAATATTGAGACCACAATTTTTGCCATTTTTCCAAATCAATCCCATATCCAAAATTATTCCCCCAAGCAATCATCATTTCTTTAACTTGTTCCTCCTCCAATTTAAATTCTAATAGACGTCCATAAAGTTTTTTAATTACCTTTTCATCAGTACCTATCAAAATTTTATCTAAGTCAGTCAACATCATAAATACCTTCCGCCATGGAGTCTTTATCAAACCTAGACTGTATTTGCAAATAAGAAAACCAATCCATTTTTACACCTTGTTCTTGCAACATGAAACTAATGAAGTTCTAAAGAACAACATTTGAACCAAGCCTGGAGTATTCCAAAGATGAAGAGCACAAAATTATTATTGCTAATTAGATTTATATTCTACCCTTTGTATAGGAGATTAAAATTCCATGCATTGTGCTCCCTTCTCCTCTTCCCATTTTTTTTTCTCCATCACAACAAAACCCTGTGAGATTGGTTGGTTGAGAGTGTCTCCAAAACCACTCGAGGAGATTCTGTGGCTGAAGCAGAGGTGGTATTCAGCAGTTCTGACCAGTTCTGAAGAACTAGTAGTGGAAATTTTGAGTAGTTTGGAGAACCAGCAAATATTACCTGCACACGCACCCCATCTTCACCTCCCAAGTCCCAGCTGATTGGCTGGGTCTTGTTTTGTTTCCCAACACACGAGAATGGAGCTGGAAAGCAGGTTAGTGGGGTGGGGAGGAACTGGAGATTTTGCAGTATCCTTCCCCTGTAGTATCCTTCCCCTGAGATTTTACAGCATCCTTCCACCAAGCCACATCATGCCCACCAAGCCATGCCCACAGAATTGGTAGTAAAAAAAAAAAATTGGATCCCATTACTGGGCTGAAAGTAGACCAGAACTTGGATCTTTCTATTAAGTATCTTAATCATTATACCACACTGGATCTCTGAAATGCAATGAAGATGGCAATACCAGCACAACATTATGGAAAGGGACAAAACTGAAGAGTTCTCTCATAGTACTTTTTTTAAAAAAAATATTTGAACAGAACCTAGAAAGAAGAAGAGTGAGAAACAAGGAGACATGTCAATGCAATTACTAGAAAGAAGAAAATACTTGTGATGAAGTCCAGTATGACCAGCCTTATAACACAACTCAGGGTGGGTGACCTTTTGCCGTCTGAGGACCATGAATAACATTTGGGAGGAATTTTAAGGCTCTAATAGGTAAAATGATGGTGCAAATGAGAAAGCTGAGGTTTCTGTGTTTTGGTTTATTAAGCTGTGTTAGGCTTCATTTAGCACCTTCATAAACAAATTGCCCCAAAATGGCAGGAAATCACAAAATAAACTCATGTTAGGAATGAAAATCTGATTTGTTGCTAAGTGGCCCAGTCACAGGAATCTTCTCAACGAACAGTTAGTACCTGCTAGAATTAGATAAAAGATCCACAGAATTCAAGGGGGGTTGGGGTATGGCTGCTTGTAGCTACATACTGATTCTTCTTTTAACTCTGCCCCAGGTTCTTCCACTCCTCCTTCTACAATTCTCAGCAATTATGTTCAGAGATAATTCCAAGCCATAAGAAAAAGATGGGGTGGGAGCAACTGGCCCTAAAGCCGTTGTTTGTTTATCCTTGTTGCAGATAGTGTAGAGTTAGAGTAGAATGGAATGGAATGGAGTGGTGTGGTGTGGAGTGGAGTGGAATGGAGTGGGATGGGATGGGATGGGATGGGATGGGATGGGATGGGATGGGATGGAATGGAATAGAATAGAATAGAATAGAATAGAATAGAATAGAATAGAATAGA
>BLBF01000042.1:10344231-10362927 GCA_015471245.1 Laticauda colubrina | reverse complement strand
TATCTGTTATTTTTACTGTATGTTAATAAACATACAAGCTTAGCTCACTCATTTATCTGTGTGCCTATCTGACTAACGCTGCACATTCTGTTTAGCTTGTCTACCTAACCCTGGTTGGGGAACCCAGGCTTAACAATAGGTATAAGTATATACATAGTTATGAATACATGAAATGGGTACATATAAGAACAAAAAAAGAAACAATAGGATAGGGACGGTAGGCACGTTGGTGTGCTTATGCACACCCCTACAGACCTCTTACAGACCCCCGACAAACCTTATTGACCTTAAGCCCATGTCACATAGCATCAACGGATGGAAAGAGGATGTAAAATGGAGAGAAACACTTGCCATCCGTTGGTTAACGCGATGCATCCGTTCTGTACTCACTGCATCCATTTTCATACTCTCTTTCTGTCCAGCATCTGTCTCCTGACATTTCATCCACTCAAAAAGTTTTGAGCTGCACAAAACTTTTTTGAGCGGATAAAGTATCCAACGCGTCCGTTATACATACGCTACGCATACGGGGAACATCCGTTATACATCCATCATCATCTGTAACACATCTGCTATATCCGCTAGGCATCCGCTGCACATCCGCGCAACTCGCATCCACTCCAGCAGAAAACAGACACAGGGAGGAAGCGAAACAGATGTGGAACGGACACGCAGCATTAGTAGCACGGATGTAGAAAGGATGAAAGCAGATGAAACTCGCATGCAAAGCATTAAAATGGAAAAAACGTTTGTATAGGGGACGTATCTTGGATATTTAGGATGTCTGCAGGATGTCTAGAGGATGCAAAAGGAAACCTAGCGGAAAACCTATATTTCCCACAAAAAGGGGGAGAAATCACCTGGATCTCACTTTCAGTCCAGCAGCCCTGTGGTGCAGACCTCTTCAACCTTCATCTTCCTCTTGCTCTTCCACAGCATCCAGTCATCTCCACCATGGATCATCACACACTCCTTTTGGTAGCCGCCATCGTTCTACAACAGTGCGAAGCCCTCTACAGGCTCTTTCACCTGTTCTACGGGAAGAAAAGGAGGTGGCCAAGAAGTGTCTGGGGCTAAAGATGGATCGCCAGAAGAGCAGAGTACGGACTATATACCAAGCTGATGGTGGAGCTGAGGAACGAAGACTCTTGTGCATTCCAGAACTTCATGAAGATGCTGCCAGCCATGTTTGATGAAGTTGTGAACCGGCTGAGACCCAGGTTGACCAAGGCAAATGCCAACCTCCGGCCCAGCCTGGACCCTGGGCTGAATGTGGCACTGGCTCTACACCACCTGGCCTCAGGGACCACATACAGGAGCATGCAGTATGCCTGGAGGGTGCCACACAACACTATCAGCATTGTGGTCAGAGAAGTGGTGCAGGCCATCATCGAAGAATACTTGGAGGAGATCCTCCAGTGCCCCCCCACTGAAGAAGGCTGGAAGAAAGTTGCAGAACAGTGGTATCAGAAGTGGAACTTCCCCCACACCGATGGAGCCATAAATGGGAAGCACGTGGCCTGCAAACCTCCAGCCAATTAATGGTCCTCTTATCACAACTACAAGGACTTCTTCAGTATCATCCTCTTTGCCATGGTCGATGCTGACTACAAATTCATGTACATCGATGCTTCAGGCAATGGCTCATCTTCAGATGCCCAGGTATACAATGCCAGTCACATCAAGGATAGGCTGGAACGCAACCTCAACATGGGCTTCCCAGATCCAGACCCCCTGCCCAACGACACGCAAGAAGTGACCTACTTCATCATTGGGGATGACGCCTTCTCCCTCACAACCTACCTCATGAAGCCCTACACTTCCAGATGCCTCACCCGTGAAGAGAGGATCTTCAATTACAGGCTGTCCAGGGCAAGGCGGGTGGTGGAGAATGCCTTTGGCATCCTGGCCAACAGGTTCCAGGTACTTCTCACCACCATGCAGCATCACCCAGAGACTGTGAGGAACATTGTGGAAGCTTGCTGCATCCTGCACAATCTCATGCGCACCCGCTACCCAGTGTTGCAGAACAGGCTTGTGGACCGCCAACAAGGCAATGGGGACATGGAGCCTGGTGAATGGAGACAAGGGCGAAACCTGATAGACACTGTGGATTTGCAAGGCCCCAACAGAGCTTCATGTGAAGGGAAGAAGCAACGCAACCTCCTGAAACACTGGTGCAACTCCCCAGCTGGAGCAGTGGAGTGGCAAGACAGGATGATAGATGATTAATGGATGCTTCCTTCAGCCTGTCTCATCATACTGATGAGATAGTGCCATGTATGTTGAGTGGCCCTACAATGAACAGGGTATTTAATAAAGATTTTTGTTTATGTTGAAATGTGTTGATGAATGATTAAATTGTTATTGATAACAAAAGGGCCATAGGTGTGGCACCTGGGAGCGTGAACCATACAGTCCCACAATGCTTGCACCTGAGCTTTATCTATCCCACTGCTATCCTAACCCATTTCACAGCTATTTCCCATTCCACAGGTATCCTAACCCATCCCACAGCTATTTCCCATCCCACTGCTATCCTAACCCATCTCACAGCTATTATCCATCCCACAGGTATCCCTGCCCATCCCACAGGTATCCATGCCCATCCCACAGCTAATACCCATCCCACAGGTATCCCTGCCCATCCCACTGCTATCCTTACCCATCCCACAAGCATGAAAAGGCTTAAACCATTTCTAAAAGTTTCCACCAAGACTTTATTGACTAAAAGAACTGAACCAAGTGTATGAAACAAAGATAAACTTTATTAATAACAAACTGCAAAAGCAAAATGACCCAAGTGTCCCAAGCAAAGATAAAGTCAACAGGTAGCAACCCAGTCTCTGGCACTCTTCTCAGTCACTCTGAGGTGTGCGCATAGTTTCAGGGGTTAAGGATCCAGGTGCTGTGGAGGTGGCTGCTGCTGGAGTGCTGGTCTGAGGTGCCATTGGGGTGCCTGGCCCCGAGAGGACAACAGGAGATGGTGTGTGGAGGAAGCTCTCAGAGAGCTGGCACAGTCCGGTGATGTTGAGAGCCCCTTCCTCCATGAAATGGGGTGTGAGTCCCAAGACCGATGACAGATGTTCTGAGGCCGGGCTTGGCTGTGGGGTGGAGGAAGGAGGAGTGCAGTGGGGCTGTCTTTTCTGCAGCTGATCGAGGTGAGGCATTGGTGGCATCTGTGGTGTGGGTGGCATCTGTGGCGTGGGTGGCATTTGTGGCATCGGTGGCATGGGTGGCATTGCTGGCATCGGTGGCATGGGTGGCATTGGTGGCATTGGTGGCATCGGTGGAATCGGTGGCGTTCGATGTACCTGTGCCTGGACTGGGAAGGGCTGCCTGTGCTACTGGAACTCCTGGTAACCGTAGCCTTGGTAGGTGAGGGCCTGTGGAAAGCCTTGGAATGGGAGGAACATCACCTGGGGTGGAGGAGCAGACCTGGAGTGTGTTGGAGCAGGTTCAGCTGGGCCTAGAGGGTTATGCAGAAGACCTGTGATCCTCTCCTTTATCACCTGGAACTGTGATTCGGACATGTCCATGAGGGTCTGGTTGATGTAGGTGAGGAAGGGCTTTCGGTTTGAGGGTGGTATGTCAGTGTGTACCAGCTGAGAGAGGAAATCTACGCTGCTTTTGATGGTGTCCCTGATCTCCAGCAGGACAGTGTGGCTCTGTCCCTCCTGTCAGCCTCTCTGCCTGCTTTCTGTGGAGTTGGAGCTGGGTGTGGGTGTGGGTTGGTCTCTGGTGGCAGTGTCCTCTCCTTGCTCCCACTGCATCAGGGGGTCCTCCATGCGCTCCGCCATGGGGAGTGCAGCTGTCGGGGGGGTGTCTGTCATGGGACGCTCCACATATACCTGCCTGGACACAGGAGCTGACTCTTGGCCAGAAGAGGACTGGCTCTCTGCGGGCTGCCTGAGAGAGAGGGTAGACAGAGTGGCTGCTCCTCGGTGGCAGACCTCACCCTCCAAGGAGCTGCACTTGGACATCACACAGATCTCCTGGTCGGTGAGCTTGACCGCGACCTGACCAAACTTCTTGAGGTGCAGCTTCTCGTACCAGATGTGCATGTGCTTCCACCACCCGAGGAGGACCTCTGAAGTATAGTCCAGGCTCTCCGCCTTCTCTCTCCAAGCCGCCTGCTTCCTCTTGGTATCTCGATAGAGCCTGTGTCCCTTCCAGCATAGGTACTCATTCTCCCTCAGCCATCGAGCACCTCATCCTCATGTTCCTCTTTGATGGAGTACTGCCTCCTCTCTCTATCTCACATATGCCTCTTCCTCTCTCTGGCAGGATCTTCTGGGCCCTCATCAGAGGGGCTTTGAGGTTCTAGGGGCTGCTCCACCACACCACCACCACCAGCAGCAGCAGCAGCAGCACCAGCACCAGCAGCACCAGCAGCACCAGGAGCAGGACCAGGAGCACCAGCAGGACCAGGAGCACCAGCAGGACCAGGAGCACCAGCAGCAGAGTAAGTACCAGCAGAAGCACCAGCACCAGGAGCAGCGCCAGCAGAGTAAGCACCAGCAGAAGCACCAGCACCAGGAGCAGCGCCAGCAGAGTAAGCACCAGCAGAAGCACCAGCACCAGGAGCAGCACCATCAGAAGCCCCAGCACCAGCAGAGTCAGCCCGAGCAGCAGAAGCCCCAGCAGAAGCAGAGTCAGGGCCAGGGGGTGGGATGGTGGCCCTGTCCTTCTTGCCAGGGCTGGCAGAAGATGGCACAGGCTTCCTCTTCTTCCCCATGGTTGTTGGCTGAAGATGTGTCTGGCAGCAGGTCTTTCCTCTGAATGGTGACCTGCTTGCGAGCTGCATCCTTTTATATCCATGGGGCTGACGCAATGCATCCTCCCCGCATGCTCAGTAAACGCTTTGCATCTGCTAGGCATCCGCTAGGCATCCGCTAGGCTTCCGTGATGCATCCGCTGTATCCACTCGGCATCCGCTCAGCATCCGTTCCTTCCGCTGCGCGTCCACTTCGCTGTGCTCCCCCGGAAGCCCTGCAGATGTGCCATCCACTTCCATCCGCTTCTATCCGCTTCCATCCGCTAGGCTTCCGTGGAGTATCTGCTTAACATCCTCGCTACGTCTTCTCCCTGTCCGTTCCTTTCTGTTGTTGTCTGCTCTGTTTATGCAAATTTGGGGCACTTTTTAGAGCGGATAACAACGGATGGAAAATTTTCTCATCCGCTGTGTCCTTTTTACAGACTTTTTGCATCCATCGGCCTATGTGACAGGTGAGGTCAAAAGTAGACAGTCTAAGGTTAAAGTTTTGGGGGTTTAGGGAAGAAACCACAGAGTCAGGTAGAGTATTCCAGACATTGATCATTCTGTTGCTGAAGTCGTATTTCCTGCAATCAAGTTTGTGTGGTTAAACTTGAGTTTGTATCTATTGTGTGCTCTTTTGTGCTCTTTTGTTGTTATGGTTGAAGCTGAAGTATTCATTGACAGGTAAGTCATTGCAATGTATGATTTATATATCAAAATTATATCAGTCCGAAGACAGCATAATTCAAGGTTTCTAGGTCTAGAATTTCAAGTCTGGTGGCATAAGGTATTCGACAATGAGTCGAGGAGGGGAGAACTCTTCTTGTGAAATATTAATGGACTTTCTCAACTGTGCTAATATCAGATGTGTAATGTGGGTTCCAGACTGATGAGTTGTATTCAAGTATTGGCCTAGCAAATGTTTTGTATGCTCTAGTTAGTAGTGAGATATTACCAGAGAAAAGCTACATAGGATTAGGTTTACAGCTCTTAATGACTTTTTGGCTATGTAGTTACAGTTGGCTCTAGCACTTAGATCATGAGAGATGTGTATTCCAAGGTCCCTTACAGAGCTTGCATCATCAACAAGGTCTTGACTATTCAGCTTGTATTTTATTTTCTGATATATATTTTTTCTCATATGTAAGACAGAGTATTTATTTGTTGAGATTTAAAGTTGCCATTTGTTTGTCCATTCTGATACATAGGCAAGAACTTTTTGAAGGGTAGCAGTGTTGGCTGTGGTATTGAACAGCTTTACATTGTCAGCGAAGATAACGCAGTTGCTGTTAATGTGATTACAGAGGTCATTGATGTAGAGTATTGAAGAGAGTTGGTCCTTGGGGGACACCACTATTGACAGGTACAGAATTTGATAGAACACTTCTAATTTTGATCATTTGTTGTCTCTTTGACAGGAATGCTTCTATCCAGTTATGCAGTTGTCCGGAGATACCATAAAATTTTAGTTTTAGGAGTAGTTTGTTTTGTACCACTGAATCAAAGGCTTTACAGAAGTCTATGTAGATTGCTTCTATTGTTTTGCCCTGATCAGGTTGTGGAGTCCATATGTTTTTGCAGTGCAAGAGTTGCAGATTACATGATAGAAACCAAATTATTTATTAGAGAGTAGGTTGTTTGTCTGTAAGTGGAGGATAATGGATTGGTTAAGGCTAGGTCCCACTGGCCGATGGACACAAAACGTATGCATGAAGGACACAGTGGACGAGCAAAATTTCGGGGGTGGCTCATCCATTGTCATCTGCTCCAAAAAGTGGCAAAAATTTGCATAAACAGAACAGAAAAGAACAGACGTGGGTAGTATGTAGCGGGGATGTTAAACGGATGTTCATAGGAAGCCTAGCGGATGACAGTGGATGGAAGTGGATGACACATCCGAAGGGGTTCCAGGGGAGAATTGCGAAGTGGACGTATAGCAGAAGGGGCGGATGCATAGCGGATGACACGGATGCATCACGGATGCCTATAGGAAGCAAAGCAGATGCCTCGTAGATATATATAGGATGCAAACCGTTCACTGCGCATCCTTTCTATTTCCGTGCTACTAACGCTGTGTAGACGTTCCGTGTATCTTTTGTTTCCTCCCTCTTTCCGTTTTCAGCTGCAGCAGATGTGAGTTGAGGGGATGGCCAGAGGATTCAGAGAGGATACAGTGGATGTTTAATGGATATTAACGGACATGGAACGTTTGTTGCCCATATATGTCACGGAGGTACATCGTACGTGGCAGAAAGTTCATCTGTTCACAAAGTTTTGTGCAGCTCAAAACTTCTTGCGCGTGTGAAATTGCAGTGGACGGATGCTTGATGGATAGAGCGTATGAAACACATATGCAGTGAGTACACAACGGATGCATAGCGTTTTCCAATGGATGGCAAGCTTTTTTTAATGTTTTACATCCTTTTTGCATCTGTAAGTGCAGTGGGACAGGGTCTTTAATAATTAATTCCATGACTTTTCAGTTGACACAGCATAAGGAGATTGGTCTATAATTTTCAACTAGGCTGGAGTCTCACTTTTTGAAGATGGGGATGACCATGGCTTGTGACCATCTTTTTGGCAAGGAGCTGGTCCTCAAAGATTTTTCAAAGATTATGCTTAGAGGTTCTGCTATGGCAGTGTACAGCTTTTTAAGAAGTAGTCACATGTTCCATCCGGTCCAGAGATGGAATAGAGGTTCTATTTGAAATATAACTCATTAAAATGTATGGAAAACACATGTCAGAAGCTTACCTACTGCTGCCATCAGGGATGGATTTGCCATTCCAGTTACTGTATGAAGGTTGGCTGCATCTTCGGCTAAAGTACCTATAACTCTTTCTGTTAAGGCCCTGTCACACTGCCCAACGGATACAAAATGTTTGTAAAAAGGATACAGTGGACGAGCAAAATGTTCCATCCATTGTTATCCGCTCTCAAAAGGGGCGAAAATTTGCATAACCAGAGCGGATAACACGGAAAGGAACGGACAGAGGGAGGACACAGAGTGGATGGAAAACGGATGCAGAGCGGAAGTCTAGCGGATGGGAGCAGATGGGAGCAGATGGCACATCCGTTAGGCTTCCGGGGGACCTCAGCAAAGTGGACACGGAACGGAAAGAGCGGATGCAGAGCGGACACCGAGCGGATGAAGCGGATGCAAAGCGGATGCACAGTGGATGAAGCAGATGCAGAGCAGAAGCCTAGCGGATGCAGAGTGGAAGACTAGCGGATGCAGAGCAGAAGCCTAGCGGATTCCTTGCGTTCAATGTGCATGTGGGGGGGATGTATTGCATCAGCCCCACGGATATAAAGAGAAGCAGCTCGGAAGCAGGTCACCATTCAGAGGAAAGACCTGCATCCAGACACATCGAGTGCCTTGCCAGCCTGCCCTGCCTGCATGCCTTGCTGCCAGCCTTGCTGCCTGCCTGCCTGCCTGCCTGCCAGCCAGCCTCCCTACCAGCCTTGCTGTCTGCCAGCCTTGGTGCCTGCCTGCCTGCCAGCCTTGGTGCCTGCCTACCTGTAAGCCTTGGTGCCTGCCTGCCTGTAAGCCTTCCTGCCAGCCTTTCTGCCAGTCTGCCTGCCATCCTGCCTGCCAGCCTTGGTGCCTGCCTGCCTGCAAGCCTCCCTGCAGGCCAACAACCCCACAACCATGGGGAAGAAGAGGAAGCCTCAGCCATCTGCTGCCAGCCCTGGCAAGAGGGACAGGGCCACCCTCCTGCCCCCTGGCCCTCACTCTGCTTCTGCTGGGGCTTCTGTAACACAGGCTCGCTCTTCTGTGGCTGGGGCTTCTGCTGCTTCTGGTTCTGGAGGAGCTGATGATGCTGCTTATGGCGGTGGTGCTTCTGCTCGTGCTTACTCTGCTGATGCTGCTCCTGGCGGTGGTGCTTCTGCTGGTGCTTACTCTGCTGAAGCTGCTCCTCGTCCTGCTGGTCCTGCTGGTCCTGCTCGTGCTCCTGTACTTGCTCGTCCTGCTCCTCATGCTCGTGCTCCTGGTCTTGCTCGTCCTGATCATCCTGCTGGTCCTGATCATGCTCCTGGTGCTGCTGGCGCTGCTGGTGCTTACTCTGCTGATGATGATCCTGGTCCTGCTGGTGCTGGTGCTGCTGGTGCTGCTGCTGCTGCTGATGATGATTATGATCCTGCTGGTGATGCTGCTGCTGCTGTTGCTGCTGATGATGATGATTATGATCCTGCTGGTGATGCTGCTGCTGCTGCTGATGATGATGATCCTGCTGGTGATGCTGCTGCTGGTGGTGTGGAGGAGCAGACCCTACAACCTCGAAGTCCCTCTGATGAGGGCCCATATGGCCCTGCCAGAGGGAGGAAGAGGCAGACGCGTGATAGGGAGAGGAGGCAATACTCCATTGAGGAGGAACACGAGGATGAGGTGCTGGAGTGGCTGAGAGTGAATGACTACCTGTGGCGGAAGGGACATAGGCTCTACAGGGACACCAAAAGGAAGCAGGCTGCTTGGAGAGAGAAGGTGGAGAGCCTGGGCTACACATTGGATGTGCTCCTCGGCTGGTGGAAGCACATGCACACCTGGTACGGGAAGCTGCACCTCAAGAAATCTGGCCAGGCCACGGTTAAGCTGACGGACAGAGAGACCTATGTCATGGCCAGGTGCAGCTTCCTGGAGGGTGAGAACCACCACCGAGGAGCAGCAGCATTCCCTCTCATGACCCTTTCTCTCCAGCAGCCCTCTGAGAGCCAGTCCTCTTCCAGCCGAGAGTCAGCTCCTGTCTCCAGGCAGGTTTCTGTGGAGCGTGCTACGGCGGAGAACCCGTGGACAGCTGTTTTAACCATGGTGGAGTGCGTAGAGGACTCCCTGGTGCAGTGGGAGAAAGGAGACGGCATGTCCACCACAGCCCTACCTGCATCCACCCCCAGCTGCACCTCCACAAAAAGGCAGAGAGGCAAACCGGAGGGGCAGAGCCATACTGTCCTGCTGGAGATCAGGGACACCATACGGAGCAGCATAGATCTCCTCTCTCAGCTGGTCCACACTGACTCCTCATCCACCAACCACAAGCCCTTCCTCACCGATGTGAACCAGACCCTCACGGACATGGCGGAACCCCAGTACCAGGTGGTGAAGGACCGGATCATCGAGCTGCTTCACAACCCTCCAGACCAAGATGAACCTGCTCCCACCAAGTCCAGGTCTGCTCCTCCACCCCAGGTGATGTCACTCCCCTTCCAAGGCTTTCCACAGGCCCTCTCTGACCAAGGCTATGGCTACCAGGAGGTCCAGCAGCACAGGGAGCAGCCCTTCCCAGTCCAGGCACAGAGTCATCGGATGACACCGTTGCCACCGGTTCCACTGATGCCACCAATGCCAACCATGACACTGATGCCACCAATGCCACCCATGCCACCCATGCCACAGATGCCACCCATGCCAGTCCTCACCCAGCTGCAAACCAGACAGCCCCACAATACTGCTCCTTCCTCCACCCCACAGACAAGCCCGGCCTCAGTACATCTGTCCTTGGTACTGGGGCTGACACCTCATGGCATGGAGGAAGGAGCTCTCAACATCATGGGGCTGAGCCAGCTGTCCGAGAGCTTCCTCAACACCATCACCTGTTGTCCTCTCGGGGCCAGGTACCCCATTGGGGCTTCAGACCAGCACTCCAGCACCAGCCACCTCCACAGCACCTGGACCCTTCACTCCTGAGACTGGGCACACCTCCGAGTGACCAAGAAGAGTGCCAGAGACTTGGTGGCTACCTGTAGACTTTATTTGGACACTTGACTTGGGTCATTTTTCTTTTACACCTTGTTATTAATAAAGTTTATCTTTGCTTCACACACTTGCTTCATTTATTTTTTTTAATAAAGTCTTGGTGGAAACTTTTAGAAATGGTTTAAGCCTTTGCATGCTTATGGGATGGGTAAGGATAGCAGTGGGATGGGCAGGGATACCTTTGGGATGGGTAATAGCTGTGGGATGGGCAGGGATACCTTTGGGATGGGTAAGGATTGCAGTGGGGTGGGCAGGGATACCTTTGGGATGGGTAATAGCTGTGAGATGGGCAGGGATACCTTTGGGATGGGTTAAGATAGCTGAGGGATGGGTTGAGATAGCAGTGGGTATAGATAAACCTCCAGTGCAAGCATGGTGGGATGTATGGTCCACCCTCCCAGGTGCCACACCTATGGCCCTTCATTATCAATACTAATGTAAGCATTGATCCACACATTTGAACATAAACACAACTCTTTATTAAATGCCCTGTTCATTGTAGGCCCACCCAACATACATGGCCCAATCTCATCAGTGTGATGAGACAGGCTCAAGGAAGCATCCATTAAGCATCTACCATCCTGTCTTGCCACTCCACTGCTCCAGCTGGGGAGTTGCACCAGTGTTTCAGGAGGTTGCGCTGCTTCTTCCCTTCATGTGAGGCTCTGTTGGGGCCTTGCACATCCACAGTGTCTATCAGGTTTTGCCCTTGCCTCCATTCCCCAGGCTCCATGTCCCCATTGCCTTGTTGGAGGTTCACGAGCCTGTTCTGCAAGACTGGATAGTGGGTGCGCATGAGATTGTGCAGGATGCAGCAAGCTTCCACGATCCTCCTCACAGTCTCTGGGCTATGCTGCGTGGTGGTGAGAAGTACCTGGAACCTATTGGCCAGGATGCCAAAGGCGTTCTCCACCACCTGCCTTGCCCTGGACAGCCTGTAGTTGAAGATCCTCTCTTCATGGGTGAGGTGTCTTGAAGTGTAGGGCTTCATGGGGTAGGTTCTGAGGGAGAAGGCATCACCCCCCACGATGAAGTAGGGCACATCTTGCGTGTCATTGGGCAGGGGGTCTGGATCTGGAAAGCCCATGATGAGGTTGCCTTCCAGCCCCTCCTTGAGGTCACTGGCGTTGTATACCTGGGCATCTGAAGCTGACCCGTTGCCTGAAGCATCGATGTACATGAACTTGTAGTCAGCATCGACCATGGCAAAGAGGACAATGCTGAAGAAGCCCTTGTAGTTGAAATAAATGGACCCCGACTTGGTGGGTGCTTTGCAGGCCACGTGCTTGCCATCTATGGCTCCAACGGTGTGTGGGAAGTTCCACCTCTGATACTACTGCTCTGCAACTTTTTTTCAGCCTTCTTCAGTGGAGGGGCACTGGAGGAGCTCCTCCATGTATTCTTCAATGATGGCCTGCACCACTTCTCTCACCACAATGCTGATGGTGTTGTGTGGCACCCTCCAGCCGTACTGCATGCTCCTGTAGGTGGTCCCAGAGGCCAGGTGGCGCAGAGTGAGTGCCACTTTGAGCCCAGGGTCCAGGCTGGGCCGTAAGTTGGTGTTTGCCTTGGTCAACCTGGGTCTCAGCCGCTCCACAACTTCATCAAACATGGCTGGAGGCATCCTCATGAAGTTCTGGAATGCACGAGGGTCTTCGTTCCTGAGCTCCACCATCAGCTTGTTGTACAGTCCATACTCTGCTCTTCTCCCGATCCATCTTCGGAGCCAGACGCTTCTTGGACGCCTCCTTTTCTTCCCGTAGAGTTCACAGAGCCTGTAGAGGGCTTCACACTGTTGCAGAATAATGGTGGCTACCAATAGGAGTTTGTTACAATCCATTGTGGACATGACTGGATGCTCTGGAAGAGGAAGAGGCAGGTGAAGGCTGCAGAAGTCTGCACAGCTGGGCTGCTGGTCTGAAAGTGAGATCCAGGTGAGTTACTCCCCCTTTTTATAGGCAGTATAGGTTTTCCCCTGTGTGTCCCTTTGCATCCTCTAGGCATCCTCTAGACATCCTTAATATCCGAGATAGGTCCCCTCTGCGAACATTTTTTCTGTTTTAAATGCTTTCTTTGCAAGCTGCATCCACTTTCATCCTTTCTACATCCGTGCTACTAACGCTGCACGTCCGTTCCGTGTCCGTTCCACTTGTTCCCTGCGTCCGAGCGGATTTGAGTTGCGCGGATGCGCAGCGGATGCCTAGCGGATATAGCGGATGCGTAACGGATGCAGAATGGATGTCCCCCATTTGCCTAGTGGATGCAGAACGGACGCATTGGATACATTTTCCGCTGAAAAGTTTTGAGCAGCTCAAAACCTTCTGAGCGGATGGAACCTCAGTCAACGGATCCTGGATGGATAGAGAGGATGAAAAATGGAGGCAGTGAGTACAGAACGGAAGCATCACATTAACCAATGGATGTCAAGTGTTTTTCTCCATTTTACATCCTCTTTCCATCCGTTGGTGCAGTGTGACATGAGCTTTAGTAGAATCCAATGTGATAAGGATAAAACAGCAAGACATCCATATCTTTTGGAAACAATTATCATTGTAAAAATATATTTGCAAATCTGGACATTTCAAATCCAAATGGAGTAATTCTAGGACAAATCCAGACCGTATGAGCAATCTTCTGTTCTCCAGATTACGTTTACAGCCAAAAAGAGAGCATTACTAACCCAATACATTTGATCTAAAATATGAAACTAATATGCCAAAAAGTTTTCCTATGCTGAAGGAGGTATGCTAAATACAAAACTTTGTTTTACCTCAATATAATTTTTAAAGCACATAAAGGATTCTTCCCTTCAACCTGTTTTCTGTCTTTCCCTTCTTCATATCTTTCTAGGATTTTGCAATTAAGTTGACACAAGAACAATGGACTCACTCAGTAGATATTCACAAGCAAGAACATGCTTGAAGAAGAAATGGAGTGAAGAGTCATGGGAGATCTGGAGTCACACACTACCTTTTAAAAGGGAAAGATACACACCAAACAAAAGGGAAGAACTTCTGATCATCTCCTCTCAGAGGAGAGTGGCCTATTGGTTACAGCCTTGCCTACCACCCCCTTTTCACTCAACTCTGCCTCTGACAGATCAACAAAATACTATGTGGCTTTTGAATGAATGATGGAAACAACACCAACCTATAGCTTCAATACAGCTAGACTTTTTTTTTTTTTTGTAAAAATTTTATTTGGGTTTTCACAAAACATAATACAAATAAAATGTCTTTTTTTTTTAGAATAGTATGGTCCCAGGTTATCACTTCTCCATATAGACACAAACTCAATTTCATATTCATCTTTGTGTTCTATTCCATATCTTATTACTATGTTAACATTTTCTCAATAATTTTCCCTTCCCTTAATTTTCTCAACCTTGCTTTTAATTTTGTCATTCCTTTCTAAATTCAATTATATGTATCTTTTTCTAAGTTTCAATATCTTTCTAATCATTATATTTATACTTTTGTCTGTCCTGTTTCAATTTCATATTTTTTTTCTCATTAAACAAAATGTTCGCTTGTAGTTACTGATTGGAGTATGATACCTTTGTAACTTTTAATTTTTGTCCATTCAACTCTTATTTAAACTTCAATTTATGCTTTTACAGTTATAAGATTCAATATAACACATAACTTCCAGGCAATTTCTGCTTGGTACATTCTTAATATACACACTAAGTTCTTAAAGAGAAAGTATATATATATAAAACAATAATAATAAAATACTTATTCTATTACAATTCAGCTCTATCATTAATGTTAGTTAAAATCTTTAACATTTTTAACATTTCTTTTCAGTGGGATATCATACTTCCTTAGGAACACTTATAATATTTCCATATTTTTTCATATTTCTTTCATATTACTCTTCACTTAAATTTTTATAACTCATTAATAATAATTAAAATATTCCCATCCTTTCCAAATTTCATTCTCTCATTCTCTTTATTTCATTTATTTATTAACAAACATTCCATTACATTACAATGAGTATTTTATCTATCATTTTAATCACACTTGTTTCATATTTTCTAAGTTCATTTCTATTTCTAATATAACAGTACTATCTTATGTACCCTGCAGAATCCTTCTTTCAATTAAATTTTCACCCATTATCTCTATGTCTTCTAAATAGGCTTATACCTTTAATCCTTGTACATTTTCCCTGTTTCTCTATATCCTGTTTCTGTCCTTTATAACTTCTTTTCCTTTCCCTCTTCCCACTCTTCTTCTCCCTCCCCTTTTTGACCCCTTGTCTCTCTAATTCTAATTCTCTCTCCTGTAATCCTCTCTTCTATTTCTTCCTAATATTGTAATTGCTTTTCAAACTATTCTTCTTTTTGGTTGTTTTTTCAGATCTTAAATTTTTCACTCTCTTTCCCCCCTTTCCTCCCCCCCCCCCACATAGAATTACTTGGTCATTGAAGATGGCTTCTTCTTTGTCCCGTTCTTCTTGTTCTACAGGGATTTTTTATTGTTTCTCATAGTTCAGGATCTCCATTTCTAAAAATTGAAATATGAAGCTGAAAAAAGCTCTTCCTTCTTGTGTATCTTCTTTCTGTTTTTTAAGTTCCATTTTCAGTTCTTCCAAGAATGATACCATTTAAAAAAAAATTAAACAACCACCGATTGATTTTAGTCCTTTAGATCCAATAACCAAAAATCCAAAAATCACCAAGTAATCCAAATAATCCAAAGCTGTTTCTTCTTGCTTCTTTTTTCCACTTTCTCTTCCTGGGGATCTATTATCTTGTTACAAAGTTTCCGTTGGAATGTATTTTTTAGGAATCTTGTTTAAGTTTCACTGTTAATTCCTTTTACTTCCAGGTGGTCTCCATTTTTTCAGATCCCACCCTTTTGTTTTTATCTTTTCTCACCCTTCCTTCTTCTAAAAGTTTTAGAAAATCCAGAAGTCTTTATTATCCCTTTGACATTTTATTTTCAGCTTAAATGCCTGTTAATGTCAAAGTGGATTTTTGTCAGTTTCTTACTTAAATCTCTTAGATGTCAATATGGGGAAGGAAAGAAAAAAAACCAAATCCTTTCCCTTCCCTCTCTCATTCGCCACTTCAAAATCTTCTTTGGCAGGGTACCTTAGGTTGTTGCTTTTTCAGTTTGACCCAGTCAGCTAAAACTTTCTCTTCTTATCTTCCTCCTACATATTCTTTTCCAGTCGAGTTCTTTGAGGTGGCCATTTCTGACCACTGCTACAAACACCTTCGGGAAAGGGAGTAATGGCAAGCTGGGGAGAAGAAATACAGCTCTGCTCAACCCTGCTGGCAGTCTCCCCCCTCTTCACCACCTCTATGGGGTGGCTTAGACCTGAAACCAGCTGGCTTGGGGCGCTCCAGTGGTGAGCACGGATCGAAACTGCGCACGATTGCAGATTTCAGTCCGTCACCAAAGACACTCAAACCGGAACTCGAATACAGCTGGACTTAAAGAACTTTTCCCCGTGATCTAATTATTTTATTTTCCTCACTATTTTCCTCCTGTTTCCTTCCATTATCCCTACATTTCACATGATGCATTTTGCAATTATTTGAAGAAACTATATCTGACACTAAATGTCTATGGAGATTCTCAATCATCTGGGTCATGATTGTCCCAAAGGTGCTTTTTCAAGAGGCAGCTGAACTTTCTGATTTTTCTCTGAAGACATTTTGCTTCTCACCCAAGAAGCTTCTGAAGCTTCAGAGCTGAAGAAGCTTCTTAGATGACAAGTGAAATGTCTTCAAAGAAAAACCATAAAGTCTTGTTGCCTCTTGAAAAAGCATTTTTGGAATATCTGACACTGAGGACATCAACCAAGTTATAAACAAGTGATAAAGCGCAAACCTGCTTCCACCTCCTGCTTACAACTCAAACAATGTGAAGGAATGTAATTTGGATAATCATGCCTGATTGTTTGTTTAAATAGAAGATAATTGAGAGAACAGAAGACCAGTGGGTAGAAGGCAACTGGTCCCTCACAATGGCAGTGATAAATCTAAATGGCATAAAACCAACAATCCCCCACCAATGAACAAAAGTTCATCAGTCCTTCTGGGACCAGAATTTCCCTAGAAATCTCATAGCTGATGGACAGAAAATAACAGAATAGGGGGGGACTTTGGAGGTCTTCTAGTCCAACCCCCTGCAGAAAACCCTACACCTCTTCAGACAAATAGTTATGCAATCTCTTCTTTAAAACCTCCAGTGTTGGAGCACCTACAACTTCTGAAGGCAAGTTGGTCCACTGATTAATTGTTCTATCAGGAAATTTCTCCTTAGTTCTAGGTTGCTTCTCTCCTTGATTAGTTTCCACCCATTGCTTCTTGTCCTCCCTCAGGGGTTTGGAGAATAGCTTGACCCCCTCTTCTTTGTGGCAGCCCCTTAGATATTGGAACATTGCTATTATTTCATCCCTAGTCCTTCTTTTCATTAAATTAAACATATCCAATTCCAGCAACCATTCTTCATATATGGGCCTTCAGTCCCCTAATCACCTTTGTTGCTCTTCTCTGCACTCTTTCCAGAGTCTCAACATCCTTTTGTGTATCTTTTTTTTATATCTCAGTTTAATATATGCTTGATTAAATCATTTTTAGTGACTGAGTAAGCAACCCTTTTTCCTGAGAGGAGTCTTAGTTAAAGGAAGAGTTCTCATTGCAATGAGGGAGAGAGAAACATACATCTAACTCTGTGTTAGAAGTAAATTAAGAGAAAAAATTCATGAGAAAAGAACATGCAGAAGAACAGATCTGAATGGGTGTCCAATAAGTATCTGACCATGCCTAGATACTACTTATTGCACAACTTGTGGATCAATTATAACAAAATGATGGATTGATATGGCAATAAGAACCTCGCCCCATTTTAATGTGTGATGCACGCAACACTCAGCTATGCCTACCATTCTGACATTGTTGAAACTGTTTCTAGACAAATTTTTGTTCTTTGGCTGCAATTCTCCAAAATTTTCCATTGTTTGTGGTATCTCATTTGTGATATGTTGTACTCCCTCCCTCAGGCATTTTAAAAACCCCAAGTAAATCAAATATTGAGCAAAGCAACAGAAACTTGCACAGGTATTTCTGCATTTCAAAGGTAATGACTGCTTTTCAAAGGGCCTCATTCCAGCTTAACTGGCAAAAAATACAGGCCATTTGTGAAAGTAATCCATGAAGTATAATTGGCTTCATATGCTGCTCCTTGAAATGTTAATAAATGTTAATAAAAACTGCAGTTTCCTTTTGACAAGTGCCTTGCCCCCAGGCTTTGCAAAAATGCATCACAGGATTAAAGGTGAACAGAAGATATTTGGAAAGGGAAAATAGAACCATTGATAGTATCTCAAAATTTGAGATGCATACACACCTATGAGATTGTGAAAAAAGTAAACCAACAAACTGATCTTTCTGAAATTTACTTATCAAAGATAATTCTTAATCATATTAGATGGATTCTTTTTTATAATATCCATATATTCTGATCTGATCTTCTGAACTCATTTTCATGTTGGCTTAACTGTTAATGCTCGAAGACATTGATTTTCCCCACTTCTTGGACTCCATGTACCATCCTTGACGATGGGACATTTTCTATAAACCACAAATATTGTGATCCACATTTTTAAAGCTGCTAAGTATAAGCTAACCTGGGAAAAACAGTTTATATTTGCTCCTTCTTTGAGAAAGACAACTTCTTTTAGCAAGTTTGCTCTGTGCTTATGGCATCAGGAGTCTGATGCAGCTGATGAAGTGAGCTACAGCGCCCCAAATTTTATCATTTGTCTTCTGCCTTAAGCTAATGGTTGGACTAAAAGACCTGTGAGGCCTGTAATTCACCGACAGCTGGAGGTTTTGTTAGATTAGTTTATGCTTTTTGATATTATTTGACAGTTGGAAAAGGTTCTACCATACTCATTTTTTCCACCATACACTAACATAACTCCTCTCCTTTATTTAAGGCATTTGGTTTCCATTTGAAAGGATGTACTGGGATGGCTTAAACATCATCTTACCAGGTTTTATTTTGCTAAACTGATTTGGCCCCATAGAAAGCAGTGCATTTGATAATTTTTATAGTGCAATTTTCCACTAACCGTTTCATGCTGGGCTATAATGAAGAATGCTTTGGAAACTTTTATATATATATGTATGTATGTATGTATGTATGTATGTATGTATGTA
>BLBF01000042.1:10319952-10339231 GCA_015471245.1 Laticauda colubrina | reverse complement strand
ATAGTTTGGGTTTGTGGGTGGCATTAGCCAGGGCTCTGGATTCGAATTTTTCCATGAACAGGTTTGCAATGACGCGTGACAGTGGTGATCCCAAAGGGGCTCCTTCAATTTGCTTGTATCTTTGTCCTTTATATATGAAATATGTGTTGGTTAAGCAGTGTTCTGCTAGTTCCATGAGGTGTTTAGCTGGTTGGTATTTATTTATGATGATTTCAAGATTTTCTTTTATCGGGGCTTGAGTAAATAGTGAAACCACGTTGAAACTTACAAGCAGATCTTCTTGTTCCACGTGTAGATCTTTGATCATTTCCAAGAGGTGGTATGAGTTTTGTACATATTAAGCTGCTGTATTCAGCATGGAGCTGTAGCTGCTTTGCTAAGTGTTTAGCTAGGTTTTGTAGTGGTGCTCCTCTGGAGCTGACTATGGGTCTGAGAGGTATGCCTTCTTTGTGTATTTTTGGGAGGCCGTATAGTTTGGGGCATCTGGAAGATTTTTCTCTTGGGATGATCATCTGTTGGATCTCTTTGCTCATGTGGCTGGTTATAATTTTCTTCTTGATTATTTTTTCCAGATATGTGGTTGGGTCCGTGTTTATGGGTTTGTATGTGGAGTCTTGGAGTAGGTCTGTCAATTTTGTTTTGTAGTCTTTTCTATCCATTACTACTGTGGCATTTCCTTTATCTGCTTGAAGTATGATATCTGCTGGAAATATGATTATGCTGCTGTTGTACCTTAGGGCTTGCAGGACTTTTAGTTCCTCTTTGTGCAAGTTGCTTTTGGGTGGTTTGCTTGTGCATAGGATGTTAGTAACTTGGTGTCTTATTCTATCAGCTTCATCTGTATTTAATTCATCTGTATTTAACCCAAAAGCAACTTGGGCCAGTCACTCAAGTTTGACACTGTGGGCTTGACGGAGAGAGTGAATGGCCCAAAGTAACACAGCTGCTTTCATACCTAGAGTGCAATTAGAACACACAGTCTCCCTGGGTTTCTAGCCTGGTGTCTTCATCACTAAACCAAACTGGCTCTTATTTTATTGTAAAGGAATGCCCTTTGAAATTCAGGCTCATTTTCCCTGTGTCTATGTTTGCACTGTTTTTACTAACATTCTCTGGCACACCTTTGTAACCTTGAAATGCTGGCTGCTCTTAGATGTGTGGGGGTAAGAGGCCAGGTACTAGACTAACATTCTAACTTTGAAAATATGTGCTTATTTGGATCCTCTCCAGTTATTGGTGTTATTTGTTGAGTTTTTCTACCACATTGGTGTGAGTATAATAGATACACATTTCTTTTTCCCATTTACATCCCATGTATTCCCTCATCCTCATCTTCATCCTCATCAAGAATGAATTCTTGAGACAGTGAGGCCTATTTTTTATGCTAACAGTTTAGAGAACTTGTATCAGCTTTTTCCATTCTTGGCTCTGGCAGTTATTGTTCCCAAAGCAGCTGTTCAGTTAAAGGAAAAACAATTTCCAGTTCTTTGCTGACCAGACTTTATATGTGCATGAAAATGTGTGTGTGTGTGTGTGAGAGAGAGAGAGAGAGAGAGAGAGAGAGAGACAGAGACAGAGACAGAGAGACAGAGAGAGACAGAGACAGAGAGACCCACAGGATTAATTGCTTGACATCAGAATGACTTTTTACATTTTCATATTTGTGAGTTGCATTTAGATTACACAAATTAATATAAAATTTATAATGGTAAGAACCATCATTAAATTGTATCTTCAAGTCAATTTTGACTCCAGGTAAGTATCTGGACAAATCCTTGCAGTTTTCTTGACAAATTTAGGCAAATGAGTTTAACCAGCTGCTCACTGTAGTAAATTAGATACCACTGAGACAGACTTCACTGCATGGACAAATACTCAACTTCTTTACTGTTTCTAGCAATAATGTTCCTCTGAGGATAATTTTGTAATCTCCTTGACAGCATTAATCTAATTTATATATTTTCCTTCAATTCTTCTATTTCCCTCAATCTTGGCAAACAGGATTATTTTTACTTCATTCATGAAATGTGTGAGTTTCTGGATGCTAATTGTCAGGCAAGTTTATTTTTACTTATTTATTTTTAAACTTATTCATTTTACCCTTTGGACATCAGAACACAATAATACTCCTTCCAACAATTTTACCCCTATGACAATGACCTTGTGAAATAGGTTGGATTAAGAGAGAATGGATACCTGAAAGTCATTTAATATAGAGGAGTATAAAGATAATCTTGAACAATGAATGGAATAATGATTAAGTAAATATCAGCTTAAACCTGGAAAAGAAAAGGAGTGAGAAGGTAACTTGGAATATCCTCACTTTGATTCTGTTTGGTATAAAAGGAGCCAGAGAGAAACAGGATTTCAAGATTTTGTTATTATAATCTGTCTGGTCTCTAATTTAGCCTTCCTTGTAGGGTTGATAACCTGAAAGCAGTATAAGAAAGCTTTGATGATCAAAGCCATGATCGTCAGAGGTAAATATCTGTGATCCTATCTCATTATTCTTTTATCATGTAAGTTATAATATAAGATGGAAAATGAATTAATGGAATAGAGAAATAAATTGTGCTATTACATTACACAGATAGATAGAACAAGATGTGAAAATATCAGAAAAATTAACTAGGGCATTTTGGAGACCCAAGAAAGGGTTACTATGAGCAAAGTAACAACTTAAAAATGAGTACATGGTTTAAGCATTAGTCTAGATGTCTATTTATGGGGCAAGGAATTATTTGATTTATTATTTATGATAAAAGGTTGAGATAATGGGATCATTGAGATACTGAGACATTTTGAATGTGGGAATAAACATTTTATTTATGTCAAGAGTGCATCTCGGGAATAGGACATGGAAGAAAAAGAATCGAAAGGAGAATGACCACAAGAAGACAAAGTATGAAAAAGGGAATTGGGTGATGGCATTTATTTGTATTTAGTTATCTTCTCCACTTCTATCTTTATTTATTTTTGAGCTCACCTTTTCACCTTGAGCAAGACATTTGTCAAAGAAGACCACAACCTACTTCTTAGTAAGTGAGAAAAAAGTGGGATAGATAGCATCACCACCAGATGAATTCGCAACTGGTTGACAAATCATACTCAACAAGTAGTCCTTGATGAGTCTAAGTCTACATGGAGGGAAATAAGCAATGGGGTGCCACTAGGTTCCGTCTTAGGCCCAGTACTCTTCAATATCTTCATAAACTACTTAGAAGAGGGAATGAAAGGGGAACTTACCAAATTTGCAGATGATACTAAGCTGGCAGGAACAACTAACACCCTAGAAGATAGGCTCAAGATCCAAATGGATCTTGACAGACTCAAACCCTGCGCCCTATCTAACAAAATAAAATTCAATGTAGAGAAAAGTAAAGTCCTACACTTAGGCAAGAAAAAACAAAGGTACACATATTGACTGGGTGAAACCAACTCAATAGCAGTAACTGTGAGAGGGATCTTGGAGTCTTAGTGGACAACCAGGTAAATATGAGCCAGCAGTGTGCAGTGGCAACCAAAAAAGCTAATGCAATCCTAAATTGCATTAACAGAAGGATACAATCAAGATCAAGTGAGGTACTAATACCACTCTAAAAAGCCTTAGTATGACCACACCTAAAGTACTGTATCCAGTTTTGGTGACCACACTAAAAAAAGGATGTTCAGACTCTAGAAATAGTACAAAGAAGAGCAACCAGGATGATTAGGGGACTGGAGGCTAAAACATACAACGAACGGTTACAGGAACTGGGCATGGCTAGTGTCGTGAAAAGGACCGGGGGGGGACTTCCGGTGGCAGACAAGGACGAGTAGAGAGGCTGAGATCCGCTTGTGATTTCAGTCAATCTTTTTCTATGTTTGGTGTGACTCTTTGAGGTGCTTGAACCCCGAAGAGGTTCGTGTTGGTGTGGGGAGTACTTTAGCTGCTGTGTGGGGAAGGCAACCCCCCAGCAGTGAAGAGAAGCCCTCCAGAACCCAACGATTAAGAGATAGCCTCCTGTTAATGGAGGCTCCGAAGTCCGGACTGTCACCGATTCTAAAAGCGAGTAAGTGACAACTTGTGAGATCATGTGAAAGACGTGTGGCTGAGGGAGTATAACGGTGGAGAGATGAAGAGAAAAGATTACCAACTGGCAATTGATTAAATAAGTGACTCTTGAAAGCCTGGAAGAAAGCGGCTAGAAAGTGGTGAAGAGGAGCATGGGCGAAAGGATTTGTTGAACTAAAGTGAAAGTGCGGATTGCGAGGAAAGAAGCCTGTGTTACTGCATTAGAAAACTTTAAGATTGGAAGTGATATGGAACTTTTCATCTGACTACTAAGTTGATAATTTCTTTTGAAAAACTGTACTGAAATAGTGAAGAGATCTGGGGTGAACTGAAGGGGACAGATTGGTGCCGGTTGAAATGAGACGCCTAGAAGCCTTGGAGACTCAGTAACATTATATTTACACTTAATTAATAGACTTTTAATAGATTCCTGGGGAACTTTGCCTTAATTGAGGAGGTGTTGTCAAGAAGAAGAAATTTAAAATTGATCCTAAAATGCTTTCAAAAAGGAGAGATAGGTGGACTGGAAGATTAAGAAGACTGAATGATAATGATGTAGTCATTATTCAGCATTTTCCTTCTCTCCACTTCCAGTGCATTTGAAGGAGACAAATAATAATAGGAATATTCTTTTTTTTTCTTTTTACCAGAGATAAAGAACAAAGATAGACTTTGGGATTATTTATTTTTTTTCTTTTTTCTCCCCCTTTTCTTATTGCTCTTTTCTCTTTTATAAATTTGCTAATTTCTTTTTTTTTTTTTCCCTCTGGTCTCTCTCATTATTTATATTTGGGTGTTAGCTTTTCCCGCTCCTATTACCTCTTCCATATAACGATTGTAAATTTATTTATTGAGATAAGAAATATAGAATAATAGTTTAGATTGCTTAAAATAGACTTGATTAATATTCTGAGAATTGGGATAATCATATTTTGACTAGATATACAAATTATAATAATAATAAAAAAGAGAATATATAATAAGAACATAAGGAATACTGTAAATTAACAATCAATAATTTTAGGATTTAATATTCAATATTGAGTATATTAAAAGTTATATGTATGGTGAAAATATATAGGTATTATATAGATTGTTAAATAACATGTTATAGTGATATATAGAAATTAAATACAAACTCATAAAATTTACTTACTTGATTTAGATTTAAGATTTGGAAAAATATAGTCTAATAGATAAATTAATTCTGCATAGATTAACTGTAATATTGAGGCTATAATATTGAATGGTAATTTGGGATAATATAATTAATATAATTCAACAACAGAAACAAATATTAAAAGAAATGACTTTGACAACTACCACAGCCCTGAAAACTGGCAGGAAAACTGCTCCAACTTTAACAACTACATTGGCAACAGCTTCGCCTATGGCCCCAAAAACTATAGAAGAAACATTACCAGTAGAAAAACAACCCAATATTACAAATGTTAATATTCAATCAATTTTACTAACACTACAAGAATCGATGGAGAAATTACAAGAAACAATGATAAAAAAACCACAATAAAACAAGAGCAGACATTAACGAATTAAGGGAGGAGATGGGAAAAATAAAATTAGAAATGAAAGCGGATATTTCTAAAATAGATAATAAAATTGGAATAGTCCAACAGGTCCTGCAGAAAAATGAAGCAAGAATAAAAGAAGGAGAGAAAAGGACTGAACGAACTGAAAGGAAATTGGAAAGGGTAGATGAGGAATTAAAAAATGTAACCAAAGAAATGGAAGACTCGTTGGTTTATTTAGAGATGGACAAGGCGGTTACATACCTAAGATTCCAAAATGTAGAGGAGTCCAAGGATGAAGACCTAGAACAATTGATGGCAAAAATATTGGCTGGACTATTAGATAAAGAAAAGGATGACATTTTAAAAGAGTTTGATGAAGTTTATAAGGTCAGTACTAGCTATGCGAGGTGCCATAAATGCCCAAGAGAAGTTCACATACACTTTACGAGAAGGAGTGTCCGCAATATTATTTTAAAGATATCTACAGATGGAACAATTGTACATAAGGGCAAAAAATTTTTGATCCTTAAACAAGTCCCAAGAAGAATAAGAGAAACAAGACGAGATTACAAATTTTTGGCTGCTTATTTAAACCAAAAAAAAATTGTATTCAAATGGTTAATTCCAGAAGGGATGCTTGTTACATGGAAAGAAAGGAAAATTAAAATTGATACTATAGAAAGAGCCCAAGAATACTATGAGCAATTAGTAAGTTCAGAAGATTCGAGTAGTAGGGAGGAATTGGAAATAAACCCACAAGAAGACCAAAACTATCACAGAAATAAAAAAGAAGGAACTTTAAGTCAGCAAACATTAGGAGAGACCAGAGTTATTACAAGACAAAGAGCGAAACAGAATTAAATAAATGGAAGAAGAAAAGAAACTTCTTTCAATTAACAGAAATGGTCTAAATTCGATCTTAAAAAGAAAAAGGATATTTACAAAACGAATTAAATGTGATGCTGATATAATATGTTTACAAGAAACCCACATAAGAAAAGAAGACGAATGATTTTTAAATTAAATAGCTAGGGAAGCTATTTACTGCGCCAGCAGATATAGGAAAAAAGAAGGGAATTGCAGTATATATAAAAGAGGATTTGAAAGCAGAAGTAGTATGGTCAGACCCAGAAGGAAGAACTTTGGTTTTGCAGATCTGGATCAATGATATCTCAATTTTATTAGGGGTAATCTATTCCCCAAATGAAAACCAGAAAGAATTGTTAAAATATTTATACCAAAAAATAATAGGATTTAAACAAAGGAATATTTGCATTATAGGAGATTTTAACTCTATTGCCGATTATCAGAAAGTTCATAGGAGAGGGGGGAAGAATAAAAAAGGGAAAAGAGAGTTTCCTAAGATTTGTAATAAAATGATGAGAGAATTAAATTTGGTTGATTTATGGAGGAAACTATATCCTGAAAAAAAAAAACAATTTACATTTTATTCAAATCCACATCAAACATGGACACAAATTGATATGGCATGGATGAATGGGGAAATAGCAAATGAAATAAAAGAAATTAAAATACTACCAAATGAATGGGCAGATCACAATCCAATTCAGATAATATGGAAAGGTAGGAAGAAACCAAAGAAAAGATGGACTTTAAATACCCAATTATGAAGAGAAAAGGATTATACTGATAAACTTAAGGAGGAATTAAATTATTTTTTAAAAGAGAATAATAATGGCGTAACTACAAAACAAAACATCTGGGATACAATGAAGGTGGTAATAAGAGGCAAAACAATTTCTTATAATTCTAAGAGGAATAAAGAAAAATATGCCCAACAAAATAAACTACAACAACAAATTAAGGAATTAGAAATGCTACAACAGAAGACTCCAAAAACCCAACATTACAAAACCAGATAATAATAACAAAACACAAATTGAACTTAATCGAACAAGAGAAACTGATTATAAATTTGAAGATGACAAAACAAACTTACTTTGAGAATGCCAATAAGCCAGGAAGATGGTTAGCTTACAAATTAAAAAAAAGAAAGAAAAGAGATTAATATATCAATTAATAGATGGTAACGGTGATATATAACAAGAGATAGGGGAAAAAAAGAAATTGTACAAAAATACTACGAAGAGTTATATAAAAAGGAAGAAATAAATGAAGACAGAATAAGAAATTATTTAGATGAAATTAAAGATAAAGAAATTGAAGAAGAAATGATAGAAACACTCAATAAAGATATATCGTGGTCTGAACTGAAATCGGCAAGAGAGAACCAAAAAAGCAACCTGAGGGAATCCCAGGAGAGTTATATAAAATTATTGCAGGACAGATTGGACCATTTATGTTGGAAATTTTTAATGAAGTATTATTGGCAGCTAAGATGCCGGACTCATGAAGGGGAGCATTGATTTCGTTGATCCCGAAGGAGGATTCTGAACCCAAATATATTAACAATTATAGACCGATTTCACTATTAAATACCGATTACAAAATATATGCCTCCATTATAGCTAACAGGCTTAAAAGAATATTAAGTTTATATAAACATGAAGATCAAAATGGATTTCTCCTGACTAGACAGATTAGCAATAACTCAAGAACAGTATTAGATATTTTAGAATTTTATGAAGCTCACCCCGAGAAACAGATTGCACTTATGTTTTTAGATGCTGAAAAGGCCTTTGATAATTTAAACTGGCAATTCTTAATACAAAAAATATATAATATGAAATTAGGCACAAAATTTTAAAATATTATAACAACTATTTATGACACACAACAGGCCAATATTATAGTAAATGGGGAATATACTAGTCCAATAAAAATAGAAAAGGGAGTTAGACAAGGCTGCCCGCTCTCGCCCTTGCTCTTCATATTCACATTAGAAGCATTACTAATTAAGATTAGACAAAATTCAGAGATAAAAGGACTGAAGATTAAATCAGAAGAATACAAATCACAAGCATTTGCTGACGATTTGGTTTTTTTCATTGAGGATCCAATTGAAAGAGGACAAAAATTGATAAAAGAAATAGAACAATTTGGAGCGGTAGCAGGACTTAAAATTAATAGGAAAAAAATTAATGACTAAAAACTTAACAGAAAAGCAGAAAAAAACTAGAAAAAATTATGGGAATACAAGTGACAAAGAAAGTGAAATATTTAGGAATATGGTTGACAGCACATTGTAAGGCGCTTAAAGAAAACAACTACGATAAGTTGATGCTTCAGGTAAAGAAGGATCTAGAATTATGGGGAAAATTACAACTTTCACTATTGGGAAAAATTGCTACCGTTAAAATGAAGGGAGGGTTGGCACTTCTAAATTGGGAATTGTATTACACAGCTGCCACCTTGGTATGGTTAAAAGATTGGGGAAACTTAAATAATAAGAGAATCTTATTTTTAGAAGGTCACGACTTACAAAGGGGGTGGCATGCTTTCTTATGGGATGTAGGAAAAATTAACCAGAAATACTTTCACAGACACTTAATTAGAGGCTCATTGGTAACTAATTGGAAAAAAATACATTAAAAACACTATTTAAAAGTACCAATTTGGTTATCAATAATGGAGGCAATGATCCACCCAAACAATTTGGATATTTCTAGAATAATCAAATATAAAGATTTACTAGACGTACAAGGAAATTTGAAATCCCATCAAGAACTTCAAGAACGGATTTAAAATAGATCAATGGGCATATTTACAAATTCATAGTAGATATAACTAGGATAGAAAAGAATTCGGAATTATTAATAAACCCCAGAAGCTAGATAAAATTTTATTGGGATCAGGAAAAAAGAATATAACTAGATTTTACAATTGTTTACTTGAAATAGAATTAGAAGAAGAAATAGTAAAAGGAAATATGATTGCTTGGAGTAGGAATGTAGGACATATTATCACTTTAAATGAATGGGAAAAAGTCTGGGGAAGTAATAATAAGATTACAAAATCGGTAGCATACAAAGAAAATGCATATAAACTGTTTTATAGATGGCACCTTCCTCCTTCGAGATTGGAGAAAATGTGCCCCAAAATAAGTCCAAAATGTTAGAAATGTAAAAAGAAAGAAGGAACTTTTTTCCACATGTGGTGGTCATGCATAGAAGCCCAAAAATATTGGAAGATAATAAGAAATTGGCTAGAAGATATTACTAAAGAAGAGATCGAATATAAACCAGAGTTTTTTCTACTAGGGATTTTTGACAAACAAATATCAAAAAAGACAAAATATATTACAATACATATATTAACAGCAGCTAGGTTGGCTTTTGCTCAGTGTTGGAAGCATCCACAGATACCTACAAAGGAGATGATTATCCAAAAAATTTCAAACTGCGCAGAAATGGACAGATTAACATTAGCTCTAAAAAACAAAGAAACTTCAATATATTATAATAGCTGGAATTATTGGTATAAGTGGTTAGAACAAAGATGAATTTTATAATATAGGATAGAAAGAATAAGATAAATGTATATGAGTGATGTATAAATTCTTGTAAAGGTAAAGTTTTTTGAGATAGTAAAACCAAAGGAAGAAAAGATCTCACAAATTGTCGAAAGTAAGAATATTTTTATCAAATCTTCTTTTCTGTATTTTCTTTTTTGCTTTTTCTGTTTTTCTGGTCCTCTTTTCCCATCCCCTCTTTTTCTTTTCTTTCTACCCTTCAATTATGTACGTGTTATTATGTTGTTGTGGTTTTTTTTAATTGTAAAATCAATAAAATTTGCTTCAAAAAAAAAAAAGAAAAGGACCAGGGGAGACATAATACCAATATTTAAGGGGCTGCCACAGAGAGGAAGGGGTCAAGCTATTTTCTAAAGCACCGAAGGGCAGACAAGGAATAATGGATGGAAACTGAACAAGGAGAGATTTAACCTGGAAATAAGGAGAAACTTTCTGACAGTGAGAACAATCAACCAATGGAGCAGCTTGCCCTCAGAAGTTGTGGGACTTGAGACTTTCAAGAAGAGATTGGACGCCATTTGTCAGAAATGGTGTAGGGTCTCCTGCTTGTGTGGGGGGGTTGGACTGGATGACCTACGAGGTCCCTTCCAACTCTGTTAAACTGTTAATCTGTTCTCCTTATATTCTAGTTGTCATCAAGTTTCTCTTCTTAATATTTAGGATTAATTAAGTTGCTTTATTAACTAAGAAGCTTTATTTAATTACTTTCATAATTAGCACTTCTAAATTTTCTTTACTTTCAATTGCAAAATGCTTTTGTCTCTACAACTCAAAGTCTTCAGCCTTCTACTTAAATTTCAGCTGTCATCTTTTCCAATTTTACCAGTCTTTGATGAAGCCCATATAAGATTAGAGACAAAGATGGGGACAATACGCATTTTCCCCTCATTTCATTACGTATTCTGAACTCAATTTCGCTAGTTTCAATTCTTACTGTTGCTTCTTGATCATTGTAAACATGCCTCAAAGGAATAATGAGTATTCTGACATATCCACAGGCTTAATACTGTCCCTGTTTGGGTATGATCTACACAAAGGCTGCACTTTATTCAAAAATAAATAAAGGTAAAGCCCATGTCACACTGCACCAACAGATGGAAAGAGGATGTAAAACGGAGAGAAACACTTGCCATCCGTTGGTTAACGCGATTCATCTGTTCTGTACTCACTGCGTCCGTTTTTCATCCTCTCTTTCCATCCAGCATCCGTCGACTGAGGTTCCATCCGCTCAAAAAGTTTTAAGCTGCTCAAAAGTTTTTGAGCGGAAAATGTATCAAACACGTCCGTTCTGCATCCACAACGCATACGGGGAACATCCGTTCTACATCCATTACCATCCGTTACGCATCCGCTATATCCGCTAGGCTTCCGCTGCGTATCCATGCAACTCAAATCCGTTCCAGTGGAAAACGGACACAGGGAGGAAGTGAAACGGATGTGAAACGGACACAAAGCATCAGTAGCACGGACGGAGAAAAGATAAAAGCGGATGCAGCTCGCATACAAAACATTTAAAATGGAAAAAACGTTTGCAGAGGGGACCTATCTCTGATATTAAGGATGTCTAGAGGATGCCTAGAGGATGCAAAAGGACACATAGTGGAAAACCTATATTGCCTATAAAAAGGGGGAGCAACTTACCTGGATCTCACTTTCAGTCCAGCAGCCCTGCTGTGCAGACCTCTACAGCCTTCATCTGGCTCTTGCTCTTCCACAACATCCATTGATGTCCACCATGGATCGTAACACACTCCTTTTGGTAGCCACCATCATTCTGCAACAGTGCAAAGCCATCTACAGGCTCTTTCAAATGTTTTACGAGAAGAAAAGAAGTGTCCAAGAAGTGTCTGGGTCCGAAGATGGATCGGGAGAAGAGCAGAGTATGGACTGTACAACAAGCTGATGGTGGAGATGAGAAACGAAGACCCTTGTGCATTCCAGAACTTCATGAGGATGCCTCCAGCCATGTTTGATGAAGTTGTGGAGCGGCTGAGACCCAGGTTCACCAAAGCAAACACCAACTTCTGGCCCAGCCTGGACCCTGGGCTCAAGGTGGCACTGACTCTGTGCCACCTGGCCTCAGGAACCACCTACAGGAGCAAGCAGTACAGCTGGAGGGTGACACACAACACCATCAGCATTGTGGTCAGAGAAGTGGTGCAGGCCATCATCAAAGAATACTTGGAGGAGCTCCTCCAGTGCCCCTCCACTGAAGAAGGCTGGAAGAAAGTTGCAGAGCAGTGGTATCAGAGGTGGAACTTTCCCCACACCGTTGGAGCCATAGATGGCAAGCACGTGGCCTGCAAAGCTCCAGCCAAGTCGGGGTCCACTTATTTCAACTACAAGGGCTTCTTCAGCATCATCCTCTTCGCCATGGTCGATGCTGACTACAAGTTCATGTACATCGATGCTTCCGGCAATGGGTCAGCTTCAGATGCCCAGGTATACAACGCCACTGACCTCAAGGAGCGGCTGGAACGCAACCTCATCATCGGCTTCCCAGATCCAGACCCCCTGCCCAACGACATGCAAGATGTGCCCTACTTCATCGTGGGGGATGACGCCTTCTCCCTCACAACCTACCTCATGAAGCCCTACACCTCCAGACTCCTCACCTGTGAAGAGAGGATCTTCAATTACAGGCTGTCCAGGACAAGGCGGGTGGTGGAGAATGCCTTTGGCATCCTGACCAACAGGTTCCAGGTATTTCTCACCACCATGCAGCATCGCCCACAGACCGTGAGGAGGATCGTGGAAGCTTGCTGCATCCTGCACAATCTCATGCGCACCCACTACCCGGTCTTGCAGAACAGGCTCGTGGACTTCCAACAAGGCAATGGGGACATGGAGCCTGGGGAATGGAGGCAAGGGCGAAACCTGATAGACACTAAGGATGTGCAAGGCCCCAAAAGAGCCTCACGTGAAGGGAAGAAGCAGTGCAACCTCCTGAGACACTGGTGCAACTCCCCAGCTGGAGCAGTGGAGTGGCAAGACAGGATGATAGATGCTTAATGGATGCTTCCATCAGCCTGTCTCATCACACTGATGAGATTGGGCTATGTATGTTGGGTGGGCCTACAATGAACAGGGCATTTAACAAAGAGTTGTGTTTATGTTGACATGTGTGGATGATTGATTACATTATTATTGATAATAAAGGGCCATATGTGTGGCACCTGGGAGGGTGGACCATACAGTCCCACTATGCTTGCAATGGAGGTTTATCTATCCCATGGCTATTACCCATCCCACAGGTATCCCTGCCCATCCCACAGCTATTAGCCATCCCAAAGGTATCCCTGCCCATCCCACTGCTATCCTTACCCATCCCACAAGCATGCAAAGGCTTAAACCATTTCTAAAAGTTTCCATCAAGACTTTATTGACTAAAATAAATGAAGCAAGTGTGTGAAGCAAAGATTATCTTTATTAATAACAAGCTGTAAAAGAAAAATGACCCAAGTCAAGTGTCCAAAGCAAAAATAAAGTCAACAGATAGCCACCCAGTCTCTGGCACTCTTCTTGGTCACTCTGAGGCATGCCCAGTCTCAGGGGTGAAGGGTCCAGGTGCTGTGGAGGTGGCTGCTGCTGGAGTGCTGGTCTGAGGCGCCACTGGGGTGTCTGGCCCCGAGAGAACAACAGGGGATGGTGTGTTGAGGAAGCTCTCAGACAGCTGGCTCATCCCCGGGATGTTGAGAGCCCCTTCCTCCATGACATGGGGTGTCAGCCCCAATACCGATGACAGATATACTGAGGTGGAGGAAGGAGCAGTGTAGTGGGGCTGTCTGGTCTGCAGCTGGGTGAGGACTGGCGTCGGTGGCATCTGTGTCGTGGGTGGCATTGGTGGCGTGGGTGGCATCAGTGGCACCGGTGGTGTCCGATGTACCTGTGCCTGGACTGGGAAGGGATGCCTGTGCTGCTGGACCTCCTGGTACCCGTAGCCTTGGTAGGTGAGGACCTGTGGAACGCCTTGGAAGGGCAGTGACATCACCTGGGGTGGAGGAGCAGGCCTGGACTGGGTGGGAGCAGGTTCATCTTGGTCTGGAGGGTTGTGAAGAAGATCGGTGATCCTGTCCTTCACCACCTGGTACTGGGGTTCCGACATGTTCATGAGGGTCTGGTTGACATAGGTGAGGAAGGGCTTGCAGTTGGAGGATGGGGCGTCGGTGTGTACCAGCTGAGAAAGGAGATCTACGCTTCTCCTGATGGTGTCTCTTATCTCCAGCAGGACAGTGGGGCTCTGCCCCTCCGGTTTGCCTTTCTGCCTTTCTGTGGAGGTGGAGCTGGGGGTGGATGCGGGTTGGGTCGTTGTGGAAGTGCCCTCTCCTTTCTCCCACTGCATCAGGGGGTCCTCCACGCGCTCCGCCACGGGTAGTACAGCTGTCGGGGAGGTCTCCATTGTGGCATACTCCACAGATACCTGCCTGGACACAGGAGCTGACTCTTTGCCAGAAGAGGACTGGCTCTCAGCAGGCTACCTGAGAGGGAGGGTTGTGAGAGGGGCTGCTCCTCGGTGGCGGATCTCACCCTCCAAGAAGCTTCACTTGGCCATCACTTAGGTCTCTCTGTCCATCAGCTTGACTGCGGCCTGGCCAGATTTCTTGAGGTGCAGCTTCCCGTACCAAGTGTGCATGTGCTTCCACCAGCCGAGGAACACCTCCGAGGTGTAGCCCAGGCTCTCCGCCTTCTCTCTCCAAGCAGCCTGCTTCCTTTTGGTGTCTCGATAGAGCCTGTGTCCCTTCCGCCATAGATACTCGTTCTCCCTCAGCCACTCCAGCACCTCCTCCTTATGTTCCTCTTCTATGTTGTATTGCCTCCTCTCCCGTTCATGCGTCTGCCTCTTCCTCCCTTTGGCAGGGCCATATGGGCCTTCATCAGAGGGGCTTCGAGGTTGTTGGGGCTACTCCTCCACACCACCACCACCAGCAGCAGCAGCAACAACAGTAGCAGCAAAAGCAGGACCAGCAGCACCAGCAGCACCAGCAACACCAGCAGCACCAGGAACAGGACCAGGAGCACCAGCAGGACCAGTAGCAGCACCAGCAGAGTAAGCACCAGCAGGACCAACAGGACGAGGAGCAGTGCCAGCAGAGTAAGCACCAGCAGAAGCACCAGCACCAGGAGCAGTGTCAGCAGAGTAAGCACCAGCAGAGGCACCACCACCAGAAGCAGCATCAGCAGAAGTACCACCACCAGAAGCAGCATCAGCAGAGTAAGCAACAGCAGAAGCACCACCTCCAGACGCAGCATCAGCAGAAGCCCTAGCACCAGAAGATCGAGCCTGGGCAGCAGAAGCCCCAGCAGAAGCAGAGTCAGGGCCAGGGTGTGGGATGGTGACCCTGTCCCTCTTGCCAGGGCTGGCAGCAGATGGCTGATGCTTTCTCTTCTTCCCCATGGTTGTTGGGTTGCTGGCTGGCTGGCTGGCTGGCTGGCTGGCAAGCTGTGTCTGGAAACAGGTCTTTCCTCTGAATGGTGACCTGCTTGGGAGCTGCTTCCCTTTATATCCGCGGGGCTTTCGCAATGCATCCTCCCTGTATGTGCAGTGAACGCTAGGCATCCGCTAGGCATCCACTAGGCTTCTGCTAGGCATCCGCTAGGCTTCTGCTAGGCATCCGCTAGGCTTCCGCTCTGCATCCGCTTCATCCGCTCGGCATCCACTGTGCATCCGTGTCATCTGCTCGGCATCCGCTCTGCATCTGCTCTTTCCGTTCCGCATCCACTTTGCTGCGCTCCCCCGGAAGCCTTGCAGATGTGCCATCCGCTCTCATCCGCTTCCATCCGCTAGGTTTCTATGGAGCATCCGCTTTCCATCCACCCTACGTCCTCCCCCCGTCCGTTCCTTTCCGTGTTGTCTGCTCTGGTTATGCAAATTTTTGCCCCTTTTGAGAGCGGATAACAATGGATGGAACATTTTTCTCGTCCGCTGTATCCTTTTTACAAACGTTTTGCATCCGTCAGCCAATGTGACAGGGCCTTAACCCTCTTCTCATATTCTTTTTTATATTCTTCACTATTCCAACTTTGTATTAGCTATCTTGATCTCATGCTTTACTGCCCTTTCTGAAACCTGCCTCTTCATTAGATGTTTTTCTGTTCAGATATGACTCTGTTCTTCTAAGAACAAAGTCTGGTTGCTTGAGTCATTAATGTAATGACTCAATAATTTGCATATTCACAATCATCTGCTTTTCCAGCATTTCCCTGAACTTTTCCAATTTCCAAACCACAGAATCTTATTCCATATTTGTTGACATGGAGATGTTAACAGTTTAATTTTAACTGGCACTTCTTCTGAAGCCTTAAACAAAGCACATCTATACTTTGTACTTTTCTATTTGATAGGTGATATTTGATAAGTCAGATGCAGGGGTGAGATTCAGCTATTTCGGCCTGGTTCAGGCGAACCAGAAGTTAGATTTACATCTGGTTTGCCGAGCCGGTAGTTGAACTGACTGGCTGGACCCCACCCCTTTCCCAGGAGTCTCCACATAGCCCGTTTTGAATGCAGGGTAAGTTCAGGATCTGAATGGAGGCTCTGGGAGGGTGAAAAATGGCCCTCCCGGAAGTTCAGGAAGTCTGGAAATGGGCCTGTTTCTGTTTTCTGGAGGGCCTCAGGAAACCAGGGCAGGCTGTTTTCACCCTCTCGGAGGCCCGAGGGAACCCTCCCAGACTCTGGGGAAGGTGAAAATTGGCCCTCCCAGAAGTTTCAGTAAGCCACGCCCACCATGGCCATGCCCACTCAGCAACTGGGCAGAGAACTGGTTGTTGGGATTTTTGAATCCCATCCCTGGTCAGATGCATATAATTTTCTCAATTCCAAAATATATTCACTCTGTATATTCACTTCTGTCAGTTCTATAATCTCATTTGTAAGATGTCTCAGCATCAGAGGTGGTATTCAGCAGGTTCTGACCAGTTCTGGAGAACCGATAACGGAAATTTTGAATAGTTCAGAAAAGCAGCAAATGCCACCTCTGACTGGATATTTTACAGTATCCTTCCCCTGCCACGCCCACCAAGCCACGCCCACAGAATCAGTAGTAAAAAAAATTGAATCTCACCACTGTTAAGCATCTCCTTTAACTGCATAAGCCTCTATTAGTTCTTATTAATGACTGAATACATCTATCTCTGCAGTACATTTTTCTTGCTTATCATCTTAAAAGCATCTCTCATTAATCTATGCTTGGTTATTTTCCTCTGTTGCTGACATTCTTGACTCAATATTTTTCTTTGTCTTCTCTTGCTAGATGCTGGATATTTGACACCATGGGTACATCGTTTTTGTTGCCTAAAGTGTTCATCCTCAGTGAGTTGTTGGTGTTTGCTTTTTGCTATTGCGATAATTTATTCAGAAAGTCACTTGGATTTCACCATCTTTGATATTTCAGTATCTTTCTCTCTTCCCCTCCCCCAACTACTATTTTTCTTTGCCTCTTTCTATACCTTCTGAAGGTCTGTGTTGAACAAGTTAGGCATGATGAATTTGTTCCTTACATTGCTCTTATGGTCTTAAAGTTTGTTTTGCAGGTAACATTTTCCTAGCACACCTACTCTTTGATTTTTAAGTTGAACCCATATATCTGATAATCAATAATTTGTGGTTTTTTTCAATTGTTCAATTAAAGGTCTGTATCTACAGTCTCAATGGATTTGTTTTGGAAAATCATTTGGAAACTACAGTTGGTGCCAAATACAGCAGCTTGCATATTAACAGACGTTAGGCATGTCAAAGTCTACTCTTCACACCATGCATTGGTTGCCAGTAATTTTCTGGGTACAAGTGCTAGTTTTGACTGATAAAGTCCTATGTGGCTTGGCATATAAGTACTTTTCACATCACTACTTCAGTCAGAGTTCATCCATCCAAGGAGATCTTGCTAGAAGAAGCAGTTTGTACTCCAGTTATATGAGGTAAGGGTAAATTGGCTTTATTGATGATGGCCTTCCAGAAAATAAAGACCATATGTGCAATCTTGAACTGCCTATTCTGTTCCTTGATTATTTGATGGCTGATATTGCATTTACTGGCTTTGAGCAGTACATTGTCACTAATTTGTTTTTTATAGAGAAGTGTGTTTTTCCGTACATGTAAGCATGTGTAATCTGTTTCTGGAAGAGACCTGGTTTGCTCTTCTCCATTTCCACTTTTTATATAGCCAGTTTGGTTCTATCCATCCACGATGTCCAACTATACAGTCTGTGTTTATGCTGCATGAAGCATATATTGGAAAAATTGATCTCCATCATCAACTGTTATTGGGAAAAAGTTTGCCACTTTGGAATTTACAAGGTCATTTTTTCCCATGGTAAAAAATGCCATCTCAGCTGTTTATATGTTTTCATAGTTTCAGATCCTTTGGTGTTTTTTTTATCATCCACCACTTGGTTCTGCCTAGCATTTTTTTCTTCCAAACTCACTCTCCTCCTTCCCCTTTTCAGTTTAGTTCCAAGTAGTGTGCAGGGATGCTGAGATTTTGCATCGTCATCACCATTTTGCCAGTCTGAGCAATAATATCATGAAAAAGATATGTTTGTTGTGTCTTGTTCTTAGAACTTAGCTGTGAAGCAGGAAACCTCTGCTTTGAACCAGGACACAACTGTTTCCATTTGTTCTTCCCTTTCCTGGATGCACCTTTTTTATTAGAGATTTAAATTTATTAGCTATCTAATTCCAGCAATCCCACCCACTTCATATTCTCCTGTCAGCCCCAAATCTATCTTGATTCAGATTCAGGGCTGCCACAGCAGAGGATGGGCAAGCTGTAGGAACAGGAGTGCGGTGAAGGGAGTATAGCCACAACAACATTCTTTTGCCAGAGATCAAGGACAAGTTTCTGGAGCTTGGAGGGGAGTGATGGAATTGGCAAGAGTTCAGAATTGAGGTGGATTGGCAAGTGTGACTGGGGAGTCAAATATTGGGCCAGGGTGTGAGTTTTAGTGTAGAAGGGGAAAAACATGGGAATTCAGATTCAGGATTTCCCCAGATGTGCCAACATGACTTCTCAATTAAATTCTTACTTTGATGGACTTTGTCTCAGAGTTTGTATCCAATGGAGAGTTTAGTTGAAACACTGACACCTCCAGCTAGGTATCATCATTCCCCAGCACAGTTTTGCCTATATGCCTGCCTCTCTCTTTTTTTCTCCCTCCCTCCTTCCCTTATCTATTTAACTCTATCATCTATCTATCTATCTATCTATCTATCTATCTATCTATCTATCTATCTATCTATCTATC
>BLBF01000042.1:10233498-10319942 GCA_015471245.1 Laticauda colubrina | reverse complement strand
ATCTATCTATCTATCTATCTATCTATCTATCTATCTATCTATCTATCATCAACATCAGCGATCTCTATCATAACTATTCATGTCATAGCAATGACTCTGGATGTTGTGCAAAGATTAAAAACCCAACGGTTACAAAAACAAAAGCCTGAAATACTGAAAGTAAACCATACATTCCAATCACAAACTCAGATCAACAACAGATTCTATTTGCCCTCTCTGTACAAAAGTGTTGTTTATACACTGGATTGATCTAACTTCATGTTCTCTTTTGGATCTGCAGCTCCTATGTGGCTTTTGGACCAGTCACCTCTGCAGGTTCCAGTTGTGAGAATAAAGTGAGGAGGAAACCCTGTGTAAGATACCGTATGCTCTGAGAAAAAAGAGAGGATAAAAATGCAAAATAAATACACAATTGCAATGACCATGTTATATGCACCGCATTAAGTAAAACAGTCACCTTCCCAGAATGTTCCCTGTTAGATATAATAGCCTAATAAATGTATTGATATATACCAAAGCTGCAAAAATTGCTATAAATAAAAACTCATTGTAATTCTTCTGAATCTCTATATACATTTACAACTATAAGAATAACTAAAACAAATTTTTATTACAGTTACAATGCTGCAATATTTTGCACTAGAGCAGAATATAATCAAACATTAGCATTTGGGAGCTGAAAAGAAATCTTGCACATATAGATAGACAATTATGATGAAAGAAGGAATCTGCTAGATGAAATTAATGATCTGTGCAGACCTGTTTCCAGTGAGCCCAGCTAAATATTTCCAGTTTTACTGGAACTTTAATATCCTTTTGACTGACCCACATAACCTAAACAAAATTGGCTGGACTGTTGGATAGAGGCTCTATGACTCCCAGGTTGTGGTTTTTGCTTATGTGGATCTACTAGAGACCTCTGGATTGTTAATTCTACCCTTTTCCTCCAAGCCCGATGAGCAACAGAAATGTCTTTATTCTAGTTCTTTCATTACCTTTCAGCTGCATTTTATAGAAAAAAAAAAAACTGCTGCTCACCTGTTCTATTTTGATTAATATCTGTGAATCTTTCATAACAACTTATTGGAAAACAGTGTCTGAAAATGTTTTAGGGCTGTAGAAAATGTATTCAGTGTTTTGTCTTTCTTTCTCCCTCAGTGTTTCAGCTTTGTGTATTGGGGGTGGGGTCTCTTTTGTTCTTAAGTGACTGAATCCAATGAACCTTAGCAGAAGAGAATTAACATAGCTTGAATATGAATGTGGGCTTTGTAATAAAACTTCACCTCTCCCTGAATTTTAATTCAGTGGCAGTTCCTTGAAATACTATTCATACACATAATCAGGCATTTGATTGTTGGCGCACATCTACAGATACACCATGGGACAAGAAACAAAGCATCAGAAGCAGAAAAATCAAGCAAAAAAAGGATTCTGATATTATGCTGTATGATTTTGTTTATTTAATAGGATATCTCACTTTCTTGGCAGTTTTTTTTAATTAAACTAAATGATATGTCAACAAAATATTAAAAATGAAATGAAACAGAACAATACAAAAGAAAACAACACAAAAGCTAATGTTAAAAACAGCTGGGCAGTATAAATAAAATAATATAAATATAAAATGACTTATAAAATAAAATAAAAATATCCAGTATGGTCTAGTGTTGAAGAGACTAGAAGCCAGGAGACTGTAAATTTTAGTCTTGTCTTATGAATTATAGAATAATAGAGTTGGAAGGGACCTTGGAGATCATCTAGTCCAGGGGTCGCAACCTTTTGGACCTCAGGGACCACCAAACTCATAATGTTAAATCCTGTGGACCAGAGACCCTGGGAAAATCCCCAAAAAAGTCTGCAGGAAAATTCCCCACCCCATTTTCCTACCGATTGATTATTCTTTATTTGGGATCACAGGATACCGTCTCCAGCTCCATTGGCTTCATGCAAGGAAAGCAGCAGAAGCAGCAGAAGTCTTTCTTTCTCTTCCCCAAACTCTGCCAGAAATGAATCTTCATGAGATTTGTCGCACTAGCACAGTCTCTGGAGCAGGATGCCTTGCAGGGTCCCAAAGATTCATTTCTGATGGAGTTTGGGGGAGAGAATGACAAACTTTTGCTGCTTTTCTTGCAGCCAAAAGCAGAAGAAAGAAGCAGCCCGGTGGCCAGGCCAGATACGTAGGGTGAGTTGGGCAAGTCCCCCCCTCTGCCCTTTCCCCCTCCCCTCACTACCTTGTGTTGTTCGCAATGCAAGCACACAAGCCTTGTGTTCCCATGGGCCATGTGAGCAGCACAGCCTTGTGTTTCCACGCAGCCTGGATTAATTGCTTTGGGGGTGCTTTAGGGGTGACATTTCTCTGCAGACCACCAAAATTTTCTCGTGGACCACCGGTGGTCCCCGGCCCACTGGTTGGCGACCACTGACCTAATCCAACCCCCTGCTCGATCAAGAGAGTCTGTATCAAATATTACCCTCTACCTAGGATCGAACTCACAGCCTCCTGATTGAGAGGCAATAGTCATTCTTTCTCAGCCCAACCCACAGGGTTGTTGCTATGGGGAAAATAGGAAGAGGAAGGAGTATTAAGTATGTTTGCTGCCTTGAGTTATTTTAAAAAATAATAAAGGCAGGAAGGAAAATAAATAAATAAACATAAATTTGTAAATTTCAAGGGAAACACATAATTGCAAATACAATTGTTTACAATTATGTTCAAAGTTTTTCCCCAAATGAGTTTTGTGTAAATGGAGTAATACATTAAAAATGATTTTGTTAATTTAAAGAGGCAACTAAAACTGAAGACAGGTTTTGGTTGTTTTTTTTTAAATTAATGAATAAAATTCTTCAAAACATTTTATTGGCTTAAATTTTTGGCCAATGCTGTTCTCCATACATAAATAATATTAATCCAAAGTAAGATGTATATTAGCTTCCAATACCTTCCATTAGTAAAGCCAGCAGAAAATATAAATAAGTTTCTTGTAATTGTTTATAAATCTTCTACTATACATCCATAGTAGAATTAATTAATTATGAAACACTGTAAACTTATATGTTAATCGACCTGTTTCACAATTAAATAGGTATTGGATTACAATCAAATATCATCTGAAGTAAATTCCATGTGCACAGCTCTTCCAATATTGTCTTCAAACAAGGCATGAGGTACTGTGTGTGTGTGTGTGTGTGTGTGTGTGTGTGTGTTTGTGTGTGTGTGTAGGTATGTAAGTATATATGTATATGTAAGATTTATACGACCACTTTATTAAATACCACATTCAATAAAATAACCCCATGGCAAATAAAAAATATACAAACAATAAAATAAGTTGAAAAAAATATGTATCACAAAATGCCATAATACTATCCTCTCATAAACAGAAAAATCTCTTATCCTGATCCAATTCTTGAAAAAAAGCCATGTCTTAATAGCTTTCCAAAAGCCAAACAGGATAGAGGCCCTCTGTGTCTCAAAGGACACGGGGAAATTCTGGGAAATAGGCAAAGGTATCTCCTATTCAGAAACTTCTCCTGTAATGTAGTTATCTACAAGTCTACAAACTGTCCTTATTAGTAGAAACCAACCCATCATAGAGATAGCAATTGTCATGGTATCATATGCTTTCTAATAGGCATGAAAGTCTATAATTTCCAGAAATATTCTTCTCCGTTAGCTAATAAAATCCTGGATAAATGAAATGAATTTCTGGGCAAAAGTTGTAAAGATTCATATGGGATCATATTTAGCAGAATCTATGGCAGGGATCTTCTAGCAGGGATGGTATTTAATTTTCATTTCTACAATATTGCCTCAAAGTAATTGGGTTCCACTGCTCTTTTCCATAGAAAGAATTATTTACAAGTCCACTATGCAGGATAAATTAGAACTTTTCTAAGATTATGGGTCTATGAGCCTAGATGACAAATAACCCAAAGAGCAATTTGTATGCCTTCTGCTAAACAAAACATCATCTGTGATGAAGAGAAATGAAACCTCAGATCATGGCAGTATGTCAGCTGAATGATCACAAATCAAGATTTAACTCTGGTCTGAATGGTTTGATTTCAGGAGAATTATATTGAAATATTAGAAGTTCTGGGAAGTGGAATGTGTTTTGTCACACTGAAGGAGAGGACAGATTAACCTGCTAAGGATGAAAGGAAAAACAAACAAAACAAAGCATGACAAAAGAATTAGATCACTCACTGCCAGTGATAAAGGTCTAAATTCAATGCAAGGACCAAAAATATATTCAAAGATTCACCATTCTTCCCTTCTTTCAGAAGTAGCTTTTCATGTGTATCAGAAGCTGCTACTGGATTTCCCATGAGCTGCCTCCACAGCTGTGCCAGATAGAAATTGGTAGGATTATTAAGCATGTGATATTTTTCAGAATTAAATTGGCTTTTTCCTAAAGCAACCAAACAATTCCAACATGGGGAACTCTATCAGATAGAATGCCCTTCCAATCTTCCCCTTTATTCAGTCTGCTGCCACTGTTCATTCATTAAAGAGACTGGATGGCAACCTTTATTTATTTCCTTTGGCCTGAAAGAAAGACAACAAGTGACTGAGTGGCAGGGTCTTGAAGAGCAGAATACTAACTGGACTATTAGGCCCCAGCCCCAGCTGACCCTGGAGTAGTAAAAAAACAAGCCTGAAGCTCACTGAGAAAAGATTCCTGATCCAGGAGAGTCAACACTAACTGAAAAAGTAGGATGTGCCCCTCCCCCCGACAGATTCTTTATGCATACAATTTTCTATCTTCTTCTTTCGACTTGGCATACTTGGTATTGATAGTCTCCGTTCATTCTGCAAAAATCTCAATACTGCTTAATACTGCTCAATAAAACCAGACAGTCCTGGTATTTAGGGTGACATTATAAAGACATGGCATAAAAAGGAAGGGGGATGGCAAGAGAAAACTAAAACAGGAAATCTCATGCACAAGTTCTTATGGTTATCACAGTGAGAAGCTGCAATGGAAGTGGGCATCCCAGAAAAATCCAGATTGTTCCACCTGATATATATAGGCTGAGACAACTTTGAGCCTGATGAGGTTTGAATTGTCAAATTGCAGGCAGCCGGCATGCAGCCGGCAGGCAGCAGAAGTAGCCTGCAGTATTGCACTCTAACCACTGCACCACCGTGGCTGATGATATTATGATGGCATAATGCTCTACTTATTGGGGAGAAGGCATTGTGACATCTTGTCCTCTAAAAATTGGTCTGCCTGATCAAAAATAAAAAGGAAGCTTTTTCTTTTCTTGGAAAAAGTCTATTTTGGGGCAAAGCAAAATTTAAAGTTTACCCATTCTTGTCCCTGCTTTACTGAAAATAAAAACTGAGGGTATAAAAAAGAAAATGTGATGTCTTTTCTTTAATCATTCACCTATGATTAGAAAGGATAAGATGAGTTTGTAGGTCAGATACCATCATAAATGTTTCAGAAATGAAAGCAAGCCATTGATACTTTAAGGTTGAGTAGAGACTGGGAACTTCAGAGGCTGTGATGAAAAAACTTCCTATGTAGAGGAATTTCATAGTTAGACCTGAACTTTAATTGATGCCTCATTGTCAGTCCTGAACCTCTGGCAAGCTCTCATAATCCACTTTATACAAATAAAGCATGGGGATGGAAGTTTAGAAGAAATTATTATAGAGAAATAGAACAAGTAGTTTGTTCTGTCCAGAAATAAGTTGCGCGAGACTGGGTTCCAACAAGAAATTCTTTATTCAATTCAGTAAGCAATGGTAATGGAACAACAGCCCAAGCCGCGGCAACCCTTTATATAGCAGCTTGCTCGTGGCTTGTGGCCAATGACACCACTTTAAGTATTCCCACCATCCAGCGGGCTAATCGGATTGGTTCTCTAATGGCCAATCCGAGAACAGCCTTTTCGGCCAATCAGAAGAGGGAACTTGGAGCCTACCAAGTTCCATACATAACACCCCTCCCCCCTTGGTTCAGTCCAGCGTGCGTCATGTAGTCACGCAGGTAGATGGGGCTTTTTCGAGTCCTGGTTGACCTGCGCAGCTCAGTCTCGGCGTGGTCTTCGAGCGGTTCGGACGAGATTGCTGTCTCTCTGTTCCTTCTCCATGGAACCTCCTGGAAGGGTGAGTCAGCCCTGCCGCTCCCGCCTGAGTCTCTCGGGCCGGTTGAGATGGCTCCGCCACTCCCTCCTGGTTTATCCGGGTTGGTCGAGCTGGCCTGGCTGTCTCCTTCCAGGAAGGCCTCGCTTCGTTCTCCTACTCCCGAACTTCTCATTTGCAGTTCATCTAACCGTGAGTGCTCTTTTTGATTTGTTTGATAGTCTTTGTGTCGTGTTTGTTGTCTTGTTATGGGAAGTTCGTCTCTCCCTTTTTTATTATTTTGTATTTCTGCCCCCCTCCTCAGTTGTTTTTTGGTTGGTATTTATTTTTGGTGCTGGTGTGTTTTTGCGTTCGAGGGTGCGAGAACGAAGCTGGTCGATGTGCCGCTTCCATTCTCTTCCATCGTCTAAAAGTAGTTGGTAAGACCAGGGGCCTGTGATCTAGGTGATCATGGCTGGAAGCCACAACGGGTCCCCGGTGAGGTTCTTCGCATAGACCAGGTCGCCTGTTTCAAATGCATGGTATTTGCTGGAGGAGTCGGGGCATTTATCCCAGGTGTAAGTGAGGTGCAGTCTGTCAAGGTGGGAACGCAATTTCCTACTCATTAAGAGTTCTGCTGGGCTTTTGTTGGTTATGCTGCTAGGGGTAATATGCTGTAGGGTTAGTAATCAGTTTAGTTTTTCTTGCATGTCCCCCTTGTCCATTCTCTCCAGGCCCTCCTTGGTGTACCGAACCATGCATTCAGCCCTGCCATTTGCAGCCAGATGAGCCAGCGCCATTAAAGCATGTCGGATACCTTGGGTAGCTAAGTACTACTCGAATGCTCGCGCAGTAAACTGGGTTCCGTTGTCTGACACCAGTACATCAGGCAGTCCATGCATGGCGAAAAGTTTGTCTAGCTGTTTCATTACAACCTCGGTGGTTGTGGAAACCATGAGGATGACTTCTAACCAGTTTGAGTAGGCCTCCACAACTATTAAAAAAGTGTTGCCTTTTGTCAGCTCAGCAAAGTCAATATGTAGTCTAGACCATAGACCCCAGGGAGTTTCCCATTCCCTGACTGGTGCCTGGGGGGGGGGTAGGCCTTGATTTTTGACAGTCATGGCACGTTGCCACCCAACGTTCAATGTCCTTGTCCAGGCCTGGCCACCAGACGTAACTCCTGGCCAGGGCTTTCATTTTGACTATCCCGGGTGCCCCTCGTGCAACATGCACAAAACATCTTCCTGGTGTCTGTTTTGTATCACCACCCTGTCACCCCACAAAATACAGCCCTTCTCGATAGACAGTTCAGTCTGTCGGGTATGAAATGGTTTAAAAGTCTCAGTTTTGTTCTCATCCGGCCAGCCCTTACCTACCCAATTCAGGATGTGAGTTGTCAAAGGGTCTTTCGCAGTGGCTCTCTCGACATCCACTGTGGTTAGCGGCAGGTTTTGGCAGGTCTCGGGTTGGAGTGTGGAGACAGTGGAAGCTGGGTCCTCTTCTGTGATGGGCAACGGGGAACGGCTCAGGGCGTCGGCATGGGTGATGGTCTTTCCTGGGTGGTGAATCAGCGTGTAGGTGTAGGCAGCGAGGAATTCAGACCACCTCATCATTCTAGGTGACAGAATGTTCGGGGTTGGCTTGTTTCCTGCTAGGATTCCTAACAGGGGTTTGTGATCAGTGATGATCGAAAAAGTTCTGCCGTAAAGGTACTCATGGAATCTTTTGACTCCGGCTATAATTGTGAGGGCTTCTCGGTTGAGTTGGCTGTAATTGCATTCTGACTTGGAAAGTGTTTTTGAATAGAAAGCGACCGGTGCCTCTCTGCCATCTGGCAGCTTGTGGCTCAGGATGGTGCCATTTCCAAAAGGCAATGCATCACAGGTGACCGTCAAAGGCAGGGTATTGCTATACTAGATTAAAACGGTGTTCGACGTTAATAGGTCTTCGATATCCTGAAATGCTGCTTGTTCCCGGTGGCCCCATTTCCAGGTAGTTTTGTTGTCTAACAACTGATGTAAAGGTTCTGCTATGGTTGCTTTATGGGGTAGGAACACATTGTAGAAATTTATGAGACCTAGGAATGCTTGAAGGTCAGATATCTTCCTAGGTCTAGGTGCATCTTTAATTGCCTTTATCTTTTTCTCAGTGGGGTGTATTCCTTGTTCAACTATTAAATAGTCCAGAAACTTGACCTGGTTGGTGGCTAGATTACATTTCTCTCGCTTTATTTTCAGGCCTGCATCTCTAAATCTTCTTAAAACTTCCCTTAATCTTCTCTCTAGTTGGTTGGCGTTTTTTGCTGACACCAGAACATCATCAAAATAAGGGATGACTCTCTTGATTCCATTTAACAGATGCTCCATGAGGCTTTGGAACATGCCTGGGGCAACACTAATGCCGAACTGGAGACAGTTACACTTGAATGCCCCTCTATGTGTCACAATAGTCTGTGCCTCTGCGGTAGTGGAGTCAACAGGTAGCTGTTGGTACGTTTGTGCGAGATCAAGCTTCGCAAAAAAATTTCTTCCCCTTAAGGAGTGCAATAAATGTTGCACTACCGGTACTGGGTATGCGCTTTGGAGCGCATGGTTTCTGGAGCGCATGGTTTAGGGTTGCCTGATAGTCTCTGCAGATGCACACTGACCCATCTGGTTTTACAGGAGTCACGATGGGTGTTTCCCACCTGTCATGGTTGATTGGTTCTAACACCCCTTGTGCAATTAATTTGTTCAACTGTTCATCAATTTTTGTCTTTAAGGCAAACGGGATGCATCTGGCTTTTAACCATATGGGAGCTATTTACGGGTCTAGGCTAAACAAAATTAGGGTCCCCTTGTACCTGCCTAGGGTCCCATCGAAAACATCTTGGAATTCTTGTAGCAGGCTCTCCTCCCAATTGGCTGCAGCAACGATGCTGTTGATCCCAGTCACTCCGATTCCCAGGGGCGCGAACCATTCGATCCCTAGCAGGCTAGGGCAATCACGGTCGACGATGGTCAGAGGCAAGATCTCGGCATAATTTTTAAAGTTGACAAGGAAATGTCCAAGGCCCGCTACTGGAATTCGATTTCCCTGGAAGCCTTTTAAAATCAGTCTTTTCTTTTGTAGTACCTTTTGTTTAATGTCTGGTATCAGGCGCCAGATGGTATTCCAGGATACCATGGATAGAAGAGATCTGGAGTCGACTTCCATCTCACAGGGCTTCCCTTCAATGTTCTCCTCTATCCAGACTTTTTTTCCGTTTTCTGCCCTGGCATTTCCGATGGTTACCGTCTGGTGTGTTTCCTCTCTGTCACTGGTTCTTTTGCTTCAGTTCCATCTGTTCCTGGCTTGTCTCTCTTCATGTCTGGGGGGGGGTGCTGCCGCGTCTTTTAGGACTGTAGCTCTTTTTGTTTTGGCAGACCCTTTTGATGTGCCCCCGTTTGTTACAAGCCCTACAGATTGCATCTAGGAACCTGCATTCAGCTCACGGGTGGTTGCCCCCACATCCTGCACACTGAATCTCCCACCTGTTTCTCCTTTTCCCACCATTTCTTGTCTGACTGAAGTCTATAGACATCTTCATTTTCGTCATAAGTGTCACTCTGGGATTCGAGCTCTTCGTAATGGGCGGTCGCTGTGGGCTGTTTCTTGCTTCCCTCTACCTTCTTCTCTCTGGCTTGGTTTGGCGGATCTGGAGTCACATTCATCTGGCGCATGGTAGCTGTGGATTTCTTTGCTGCTTCAGCAGCGGTGGCTTCTGCAATGGCCTCGGCTGCGGTTATGTTTGGTCTATTCAGCAGCTTACTCTGAAGTGTAGTGTTCTTCAACACGAGGACCACGCAGTCCCTCATGGCCTCATCCATGTTCTGGAACTCGCAGGCTCCTCTGATGTGTCTCAAGGTGGCTACAAAATCTGCAACGGTTTCATCATCTCTTTGGTCTCTCTTGTGGAACTCATGTCTTTTTATCAAGTTGGAGACCACAGGTGCATAATGTGCTCGGAGCATTCTGTTCAGCTCAGGCCAAGTCATCTGTTTAACGTCTCTTGGTTTGGCTAGTGCCTTTGCCATTTTAAAGACAGCCGGACTGCAGTGTGTAAGGAAGATGGCCCTCTTCCTTTGGTCAGATATCTCTTGCAGCTCGTTGCTTTCTAAAAACATAAGAAAGTGATCGATATACGACTCCCAATCCTCCTTATCAGGATTGAATGGTGCGGGCGGCATGTTGTTACCGGCCATCTCTCTTGCACGGTTCAGATTGCCGCATGCTTCGATCTCGCTCTTCTACAACGATCCCACCCTCTTCTCCAGTGTTCCATCCGGAAATAAGTAGCACGAGACCGGGTTCCAACCGGAAACTCTTTATTCAATTTAGTAAGCAATGGTAACGGAACACCAAGCCATGGCAGCCCTTTATATAGCAGCTTGCTCGCAGCTTGTGGCTAATGACACCACTTCAAGTATTGCTGCCATCCGGCGGGCTAATCAGATTGGTCCTCTAATGGCCAATCCGAGAACGGCCTTTTCGGCCAATCAGAATAGGGAACTTGGAGCCTACCAAGTTCCATACATAACATAATTATCATTATAACAAGAAGAAAAAAGTCAAACTTTTCCAAAGAGAGGATTATATCCAGACTGCTAAGGAGACCTTTGTTAAAAGTTGAATAAAGAAATTAGGTAACTACATCCATCTTAATTTCCATATGATAAGCTCTATAACATAGAGATATTCAGATGGGCTTGTGATTCATCTGAAACTAAACAAAAATGGGCTGGTTGTTTTATGAAACAGGCATTGTGGGAACCAGCCATTGTCCTGTTATTTCTGAGCCACAATATGGAATCCTTGGGCCAGGATAACATGTTATCTGATAGCAATAGATGAATTTTATTCACCTGACTTACGGGAATAGCATACAGTCTGAACCAGGAGTGGGCTACTGGGGGTTCAGAGGGGTTTGGGAGAGCCCTGAGCTAAGATTCTGTGCAGTTCAGAGAATCCCCAAATCCCACTCCTGGATAGCCCTGCCCACCTCACCCTGTCCCTCCAAGGAGTCCCCACACTGCCCATTTTGGATGCAGGAAACTGCAGTGCATGCACGAAGGCTCAGGGAGGGCAAAAAACAGGCCTCCCAGAAGTTCAGGAAGGCCGGAAATGAGTCCATTTCCGGCTTCCAGGGAGCCTCCAGAAGGAGCCCGGGGAGGCCGTTTTCACCCACCCAGAGGCTGGAGGAAAGCCTCCAGAGCCCAGAGAGGGCAAAAATGCCCTCCTGCCATGGTGCAGGAAACTAACTAGGCCATGCCCACCATGGCCATGCCTACCCAGCAAGCAGGCAGAGAACCTGTAGCTAAAAATTTTGAAGCCCACCCCTGGTCTGAACTAAAGCCCATGTCACACTGCACCAACGGATGCAAAGAGGATGTAAAACGGACAAAAAAGCTTGCCATCCGTTGGTTAACGCGATGTACTCACTGCCTCCGTTTTGCTTCCTCTCTATCCGTCCAGCATCCGTTTATTGACGTTTCATCCGCTCAGAAAGTTTTGAGCTGCACAAAATGTATCCAATTTATCCGTTCTGGATCCGCTACGCATCCGCTACGCATCCGCTACGCATCCGTTCTGCATCTGTTACGCATCCGTAACACATCTGCTATATCCACTAGGCATCCGCTGCGCATCCACACAAGTCGCATCCGCTCGGACGCAGGGAGGAAGTGGAACGGACGCAGAATGGATGCAGAATGGATGCCAAGCGGAAACAGCATTTAAAACGGAAAAAACGTCCGCAGAGGGGACCTATCTGGGATATTAAGGATGTCTACAGGATGCCTAGAGGATGCCTAGAGGATGCCTAGAGGATGCAAAGGGACACCTATACTGCCTATAAAAAGGGGGAGCAACACATCTGGATCTCACTTTCAGAACAGCAGCCCTGTGGTGTGGACCTCTGCAGCCTTCATCTGACTCTTCCTCTTCCACAGCATCCAGTCATGTCCACCGTGGATTGTAACAAAGTCCTTTTGGCAGCAACCATCCTTCTGCAACAGTGCGAAGCCACCTACAGGCTCTGTGAACTCTACTACGGGAAGAAAAAGAGGTGGCCAAGAAGCCTCTGGGTACGAAGATGGTTCGCCAGAAGAGCAGAGGACGGACTGTACAACAAGCTGATGGTGGAGCTCAGGAACGAAGACACTCGAGCATTCCAGAACTTCACGAGGATGCCTTCAGCCATGTTTGACAAAGTTGTGCAGCGGCTGACACCCAGGTTGACCAAGGCAAACACCAACTTACGGCCCAGCCTGGACCCTGAGCTCAAGATGGCACTCACTCTGCGCCACCTGGCCTCAGGGACCACCTACAGCAGCATGCAGTATGGATGGAGGGTGCCACACAACACCATGAGCATTGTGGTCAGAGAAGTGGTGCAGGCCATCATCGAAGAATACAAGGAGGAGCTCCTCCAGTGCCCCTCCACTGAAGAAGGCTGGAAGAAAGTTGCAGAGCAGTGGTATCAGAAGTGGAACTTTCCCCACACCGTTGGAGCCATAGATGGCAAGCACGTGGCCTGCAAAGCTTCAGCCAAGTCGGGGTCCACTTATTTCAATTACAAGGGCTTCTTCAGCATCATCTTCTTCGCCATGGTCGATGCTGACTACAAGTTCATGTACATCGATGCTTCAGGCAATGGCTCATCTTCAGATGCCCAGGTGTACAATGCCAGTCACCTCAAGGAGGAGCTGGAACGCAACCTCATCGTGGGCTTCCCAGATCCAGAACCCCTGCCCAACGACACACAAGATGTGCCCTACTTCATCATGGGGGATGACGCCTTCTCCCTCACAACCTACCTCATGAAGCCCTACACTTCCAGACTCCTCACCCGTGAAGAGAGGATCTTCAACTACAGACTGTCCAGGCAAGGCGGGTGATGGAGAACGCCTTTGGCATCCTGGCCAACAGGTTCCAGGTACTTCTCACCAACATGCAGCATCGCCCAGAGACCGTGAGGAGGACCATGGAAGCTTGCTGCATCCTGCACAATCTCATGCGCACCCGCTACCCAGTGTTGCAGAACAGGCTCGTGGACCTCCAACAAGCCAATGGGGACATGGAGCCTGGGGAATGAAGGCAAGGGCGAAACCTGATCGACACTGAGGATGTGCAAGGCCCCAACAGAGCCTCACATGAAGGGAAGAAGCAGCGCAACCTCCTGAAACACTGGTGCAACTCCCCAGCTGGAGCAGTGGAGTGGCAAGACAGGATGATAGATGATTAATGGATGCTTCCTTGAGCCTGTCTCATCACAATGATGAGATTGGGCCATGTATGTTGAGTGGCCCAACAATGATCAGGGCATTTAATAAAGAGTTGTGTTTGTGTTGACATGTGTGGATGATTATTACATTATTATTGATAATAAAGGGCCATAGGTGTGGCACCTGGGAGGGTGGACCATACAGTCCCACCATGCTTGCACTGGAGGTTTATCTATCCCACAGCTATTACCCATTCCAAAGGTATCCCTGCCCAACCCACTGCTATCTTAACCCATCCCACAAGCATGCAAAGGCTTAAACCATTTCTAAAAGTTTCCACCAAGACTTTATTAAAAAAAAGAAACGAAGAAAGTGTATGAATCAAAAATAGACTTTATTAACAAGAAGCTATAAAACAAAAATGAGTCTCTGGCACTCCTCTTGGTTGCTCAGTCTCAGGGGTTAAAGGTCCAGGTGCTGTGGAGGTGACTGGTGCTGGAGTGCTTGTCGTCAGCTCCTCCAAAAGCAGAAGCAGCAGAAGCCCCAGCCCCAGAAGAGTGAGCCCGTGCTGCAGAAGCCCTAGCGGAACCAGAGTGAGAGCCAGGGGGTGGGATGGTAGCCCTGTCCCTCTTACAAGGGCTGGCAGCAGATGGCTGAGGCTTGCTGTGCTTCCGCATGGTTGTGGGGTTGCTGGCTGGCAGGGAGGCTGGCAGGAACCAAGACTGGCAGGAAGGCTGGCAGGGAGGCAGGCACCAAGGTTGTCAGGCAGGCATGAACCAAGGCTGGCAGGCAGGTAGGCACCAAGGCTTGGAGGCAGCAAGGCTGGCAGCAAGGCTGGCAGGCAGGCAGACAGCAAGGCTGGCAGCAAGACTGGCAGCAAGGCTGGCAGCAAGGCTTGCAGGAAGACATGCAAGCAGACATGCAGGCAGGACAGGCAAGGCAGTCGATGTGTCTGGAAGCAGGTCTTTCCTCTGAATGGCGACCTGCTTCTGAGCTGCTTCCGGTATATTTGCGGGGCTGATGCAATGCATCCTCCCCGCATGCGCAATTAATGCTCAGTATCCGCTAGGCTTCCGCTGTGCATCTGCTGTGCATCCGCTTCATCTGCTGTGCATCCGTTCTGCATCCACTGTATCCGTTCCGCATCCACTTTGCTGCGCCCCCCCGGAAGCCTAGCGGATTTGCCATCCACTCCCATCCGCTTCCATCCGCTGGGCTTCCATTCCGCATCCACTTTCCATCCGCCCTGCATCCTCCCCGCATCCGTGTTATCCGCTCCGGTTGTGCAAATTTTTGCCCCTTCTGAGAGCGGATAACAACGGATGGAACATTTTTCTCATCCGTTGTGTCCGTTTTGCATCTGTTGGGCAGTGTGACAGGGCCTTTAGTTTTATCACTTCCCCTTTATTTTGCCTGAATATTAATTTCATTTGATGAACTTAGTCTTTATTAGGTGATGAAGAACATTGCTAGCTTATCTTTATAATGGGACTTGGTTTCCGCCAGCAAGGGCAGCATAGATAATGCAAGGGTTAGGATTAGGGTCAGAGCATAGAAACCTTTCCTTTTTGTCTTCTCCACACACAGTATTTTGTCAGAGATTTCACTCAGGGAAGGTTCCAAGAGGACTTGAAGCCCATTGTCACCCCTCATTGCTCTAGATCTGAGCTGGTCTATGTCTCTCTTTTTTTACTTTGTTTTTTTTTTAAATTTTTATTGGTTTTTAAAACAAACATAAACAAATAAAACAAATTGTTTTGTGCTTTCATTTAGTAGTCTTCAATTACAATTACATTGTATATGATCTCGTATTTTCAATCCAATATTAAATACATTGGTATCATTATTAATCAATTATTTAACGATACTTTTATTCATTCATGCTTTAGGAAATCATATTTTACTTGATTTATTTTGTGACAATTCATATTATCATCCCAAATCTATCCTAAAATCATTTTGTAGATATAATAAGGAAAGAATACATCTTTATATATTTAGTATTTTCTAAAAGCCTATATATTTTGTTACTATATTTTATTGTCTAACCATTGATAGAATATATCCCAAATTTTATAAAATTGTTTATCATCCTGTTCTCTAATTTCAAATGTCAATCTGCTCATTTAAGCACATTCCAATATTTTCTTAATGATTTCCTCCTGTGATGGTATTTTCTCATTTTTCCAGTTTTTAGCAAATACAATCCTAGCCGCTGAACTATTCTGAAGATGCAAATAAACCAGGTAGATGGTTAGCATATAAATTGAGAAAGGAGAAAGAATCAAGGAAAATATTGCAATTAATAGATGATTAAGGCCAAGTTTGCTATGGTAGTAAAGAGAAGAAGGAAATTATTCGAGACTATTATTGGAAACTATACACACAGAGAATATTGATGAGGAAAGAGTCAAACAATACCTACAGAATGCTAAGTTACTCCAGATACCTAAAGAGATTGAAACAATGTTAAAAAGTAATATAATGATGATGGAGTTAACTGAAGCAAAATAATGGAAAGGCACCAGGCCCAGATGGACTTCCGGTAGAATTTTATAAAACATTACAAGAATCGTTGAATCTTCCATTGCTAGAAGTTATGAATGAAGTTTTGTTAAAGAGGATACCTAAATCATGGTGAGAAGCTTATATTACACTTGTTCCAAAAGAGGAGGCCAATCCATTACAAATCAAGAACTATAGACCTATTTCCCTACTAAACGCAGATAATAAAATTTTTGTTTCAATATTGGCAGAACGACTTAAAAAATACTTAAATAATTTTATCCATCCTGATCAAAATGGATTTCTGCCAAAGAGACAAATTAAAAACAATATGAGAGTCATCTTGGATACTTTGGAATACTACGAGGCACATCCTGAAAAACAAATGGCTCTGATATTTCTAAATACACAGAAGGCATTTGATAATGTGAATTGATGATTCATGTTATTACTGCTGGAACAGATGGGCTTTGCTAGAAAATTCATTCAAGCAATAGAAGCTATATATCATAAGCAAACGGCAAAGGCAATGATAGAGGGAGAACTGACAGACTCTATTGATATAAGAAAAGGAACAAGACAAGGGTGCCCACTATCACCTTTGTTGTTTGTGTTAACTTTGGAAGTGCTAAATAGAAATATTAGAGAAGAAAAGAATATAAAAGGGATGAAAATTAAAAAGGAAGAATTTAAGTTGCAAGCATGTGCAGATGATCTGGTTTTTATCTTAGAAGACCCACTAGAAACAGCATCAAAATTGATAGAAAAGATAGAGACATATGGAAAGGTAATGTTAGACGGAGCTCCATTCAAAATCCAGGAAAGAAATACTTAGACTCTTTAGTTTAGAAAAAGATATCTTTTACTGAAAGTGAAGTGGTAGCAACCAAAGAATTCTGAATCTGAGAAATTAGGCGCGCAATTCACATATACAAAGTGATGGAAGTGTTCCCGCCCCCAATAGTTCAGATGAAACTTCCAATTAGAAGTTGTGAATATGATCATGTGGGCATCTTCAGGTGATGATGAGGCCTCTGTCCGTTGACCTTGGCATACTTTGATAACGGGTTGCAGTTGTGCAGAGAAAAGAAAGCTAAGTGAGAAATAGAAACCTAACTCTAGCTTCCCCCCCCATTTACACAACAGAAGAATTTAACACCTCCAGCTCACTTCCCAGACTTATCCCTACTTCCCCTTCCCCCCGTTACTTATGGCAGCCGAAAGATGCAAAGTGATAGTAGAAGATCTTGAAGGCTGACATTTGGCCCTCCTTGAAAAAGGAAAACCATCAGTCCTAAAAGAGAGAGAGGAGAAAATATAAAGACAATTATTAATCATTAAACAATCACAAAAGAAAACAATCCTAAGGCTTCTCAGGATACTTGGAACAAAATGCCTTGACAAACTTAGGGGCTTTAACGTCGGTTTCATTAACCCATTCGGCTTGTGAAGAAGGGAAATGTTTCCAGGCTACGAGATACTGGAGTCGACCCCTCCATTTGCGAGAGTGCAGAATTTCTTTAACTTCAAAATGTTGTTCACCTTCAATCAGTATTGGTATGGGAGGGTCAGCCTGGACGGGTCTTAATTCAGAAGTACGTTCAGGTTTTAGCAAACTAACATGGAAAACTGGATGAATTCGTTGAAGAGTTTTGGGTAAGTTCAGCTGGACTGTTACAGGATTTATAATCCGTTCAATTGTGAAAGGACCAACATACTTAGGACCAAGCTTCTTTGACTTTTGAGTGGTCTGCAGGTATCTGGTGGACAGGAAAATTTGTCGCCCACTTTATATTCTTTCTGTGGAGATCTTTTCTTGTCTGCAAACTTCTTATGAGCTTGATGGGCCTCATCTAGTGCTTTGCATGTCACTGGCCAGTTAAGTTGGAGTTGAGTTATCCATTAATCGGATGAATGGATGTTAGGCTTTTCATGAGGGAGTTCATGTATGGGTACGAAATCTTGTACCGAAGCCACTTTAAATGGAGTAAATCCAGTACTACTGTGTACGGAGTTGTTATATGCCACTTTGGCAAATGGTAGTAAGTCGGACCAGTTATCTTGTTGATAATTTATGTAACATCTAAGATACTGTTCTAACACTGCGTTAGTCCTCTCACAGGCCCCATTGGTTTGGGGGGGAGGGGGGGAGCTTAAACCCTGGGCGGAGCCTATCAACTTCAGGAACTCTTTCCAAAAATTTGAGGTAAACTGGACCCCTCTGTCAGAGATTATGCATTCCGGAATGCCATGTAACCTATAGATATGTGAAATAAACAATTTAGCCAGCGTCTTAGCAGATGGAATCTTGGAACAAGGTATGCAATGTACTTGTTTGGAAAACAAATCGGTTACTACCCAGATGACCATGTTTCCACTGCTTTCGGGTAATTCTACTATAAAGTCCATAGAGATTTCCTTCCAGGGGGCCGTTGGTCTAGCTACATTTTGTAACAACCCTGCGGGCTTACCAGGAGGTCTCTTTGCCGAAGCACAAATTGGACAGCTAGCTACATAAACTTCAATGTCCTTCTTTAAAGTAGGCCACCAGAATTGCCGCTTAACCAGATGTAAGGTCTTCACAAATCCAAAGTGGCCAGCTGCTTCAGAATCATGAGCCTGTTGTAGTATTTGGCCCCTCAGCACCTGTGGCACATACAACTTGACCCCCACCCAAGCCAAACCATCTCTAACTGTATAGTCACTTGAATGAGCCAAGAACCATTTGTCCAGTTTTAAAGCTTCTTTTAATTGTTCGGTTAGGTCATTCGATAAATCCACTTCTTGGTTCTTCTTTTGGGCTCTGGTGATCACTGGGGTGGCTAGATGTTTGGTTGAGACAATTGGGCTTATCACCTCCTGGCACATACTATTATATTGGGGTAGTCTAGAGAGAGTATCCGCCATGAAATTCTTCCTTCCTGGAATGTACTTCAATGAGAAATTGAACCGCTTGAAGTACTGGACCCAGCGAACGTGTTTAGGGGACAGCTTCCGGGGCGTTTTTAAAGCTTCCAAATTCTTATGATCAGTCCATACCTCAAATGGGTGTTTTGCTCCTTCCAGGAAATGTCTCCAGGTCAGTAAGGCCCAACGAACTGCAAAAGCTTCTTTCTCCCAGCCGGCCCATCTTCTCTCTGTTTCAGACAGCTTACAGGAGGTATACGCACAAGGTTGTAAGGTCCCTTTCTCATTGATTTGAAGTAACACCGCTCCAATAGCCACATCACTTGCATCGGCTTGAATCACGAAAGGAGTTTCCATATCCGGGTGCTTCAGCACTCGTTTTGCAGCAAACAGTCGTTTTAGCTTTTCAAAAACTGCTTGTCACTCCATGGACCACTCCAGCGGCTTTCCTGGCCTTGGCTTCACCTCCCCTTTTGTTTTTAAGAGATTTGTGATGGGCATTGCTATCTTAGCAAACGTTGGGATGAATTGCCGGTAAAAATTTGCAAATCCCAAAAAACTTTGAAGTTGTTTTCTGGTGCATGGTGGAGCCCATTCCAAAATGGCACGCACCTTCTCTGGATCCATTTCTATGCCTTCAGATGAAATGCGATATCCCAAATAGTCAATTTTGTCTTGGTGGAATTCACACTTTGACAATTTAGCATACAACTTAGCAGCACACAGTTTCTGTAGAACCGACCACACTAGTTTCACATGTTCATCCAGAGTTTCCATGTAGATAAGGATATCATCAAGATAAACCAGAACCCCCCTGTATAAATGTTCATGTAACACTTGATTGATCATTTGCATGAATACAGCTGGGGCCCCTTGTAAACCAAAAGGAAGAACGTTGAATTGGAAGCAACCCATCGGGCAGTTAAAAGCGGTCTTTCACTCATCCCCTTCCTTAATTCGAATTCGGTAGTATGCTTCTCTCAAATCCAACTTCGTGAAAATCTTCCCCTTCGCTAAATGGGCCAACATGTCCTTCATCAAAGGAAGGGGATACACGTTTTCCACAGAAATAGCATTCAAATTTCTGTAATCCACCACCAAGCGTTTGGAACCATCTTTCTTTTCACGGAACAACACTGGGGCCGCTACCCAGGGTCTAGCAGGTTGAATGAAACCACGTTCCAAATTTTTATCAATAAACAATCTTAGCTCTTCCAATTCCCGTGGGGTCATTGAGTACAACTTTGGGTTCGGGAGCTTCACCCCAGGCAAAATCTCAATAGCACAGTCTGTTGGCCGGTGAGGCGGAAGCTCATCCGAGGCCTTCTCACTGAACACTTCTTTTAAATCCCAATACTCTTTGGGAATTTTCTCCTCATCTTTCACAGGCTCAGTACCTGTGGAAGCTATTTCAATTATGTCCTCAGGCTTTGGCTGGGATCTGCCCTCTTTTCCCAGTCGCTGCTTGGTGCGTATGCACAACAACCCCTTTCTCCAGTTAACCTGGGGGTTCCATTTCCGGAGCCAGGGCAATCCCAGTATTAATGGTTGCTCCATCCCAGGGACCACAGTAAAACGCAGGGTCTCATCATGCTCTCCCATGATCATTTCTATAGGTTCCGTGACAAAACGTGCTGGGCAACCTCCAGCCACTGATCCATCTAGTTGGCAAAAGGAAATGGGCATCTTCAAAGGTTTTAATTTTAGGCCCATTTTCTTCACTACTTCCGTGTTGGTTATACACCTTGTGCATCCAGAATCTAACAGGGCTAGCATTTCCCCTTCGACCCCTCAATTGGGTACCCTCAACTTCACCGGAATGGTCATAGGACCCACGCTTGGACTTACTAGGAAGTCGTCTTCTGAGTCGAAATCATCCTCCTCAGGGGTCACTGGGGTTTCTGATTCCTCTCCTGCGGGAGGGGCGACCTCTGCCATCTCTTTCGACTTAAGTGCTGCTTCGCGAGGCTTCGCTGGAGACTTTTCGGATTTCTTCCCTTCTTTTGGCGCCCCATTTGGTCCCAGCTTCACTCTGCAGTTCACAGCCCAGTGACCTTCCTTTCCGCATCGAAAGCAGGCCGAGGGGTTGGGTCTTGCCGCCACTCCTCCCGTCTGAGGTTTGGGAACCTCTTGAGGACGTGGGGGGGGAAGGCTTGCTCCACCCAGAATCTCCCCGCCGTTTGCTTCAGGTTAAATCAATCTCCACTTCTTCTGCCAGCAAGTACCACATCTGCAAGTCATTGGGGTCTCTTCTAGCAATGCATCTCTGGTACACATCTTCATTTAAACCATCTTTAAATGCTTCTATCAGGGCTTCCTGGGGCCATCCTCGGATATGACCAGTTAACTGTCTAAATTCTTGGGTGTAGTCAGCCACAGACCTCCACCCCTGATTTATAGTCTTCATCTTAATCCAGGCCTTGCGCTCTGCCAGTGGGTCCTCAAACCTAGCCCGCAGTGCAGTCATGAACAGGTTATAGTTCAGCAACTGGGGAGCATTATCATTATGCAAGGTCACCATCCACTCTGCAGCTGTTCCCTCCAGAGCCCTGATAACACATTTCACTTTGGCTGCCTCTGAGGGAAAATCCTCCCCATATTCTTCCATATAGCTCCAAACTTGGGCTAGGAAAAATCCCAAGGCTTTGGGATCTCCACCATATCTTACTTCTAACGGAGGCAGCCTAGGAGCTCTACGCCTTCTAGGAATCACACCTCCCGCTGAGGGCCCCATGGCTGCTGCTGGATCGGGTTGATTTATGGGAGAGGGAGCTGCTCTGCTTCTTCTGGCTGGGGCTACTTCCCCTCCCCCTTCATACCTTTGTGCAGCTTGGAGTTGTTCAAAGGCTTCATCGAGGAGTTTCCTGGCTTGATTCAGTGAGAGTTCTCTCTTTTCCTTCTCTTGCCATGGCTCCTCTTTTCCACGCCGGCGGGTAGTTGTGACTCCAGGGGGTGTGTCCTTCTCCGGATCTTTCCAACCAACCCCCAATGACCACCTGGGCTTCACAGCTGGATCCTCTTCCAGACTGAGCTCTGCTAGCGATTGGGCTTCCTGTACCAACAGAGAATCTTGCCCTCCAATGGCTCCCAGGTCCTCCTGATCACTAGTTGAAGATGACATAATGTCCAGGCCCCCTCGGGAGAAAATTGGGTATTCTCTCCGGGTGGGCTGGTAGAGGACATTCAGAATAATGTCAGACAGAGCTCCATTCAAAATCCAGGAAAGAAATACTTAGACTCTTTAGTTTAGAGAAAAGATATCTTTTACTGAAAGTGAAGTGGTAGCAACCAAAGAATTCTGAATCTGAGAAATTAGGCGCGCAACTCACATATACAAAGTGATGGAAGTGTTCCCGCCCCAAATAGTTCAGATGAAACTTCCAATTAGAAGTTGTGAATATGATCATGTGGGCATCTTCAGGTGATGATGAGGCCTCTGTCCGTTGACCTTGGCATACTTTGATAACGGGTTGCAGTTGTGCAGAGAAAAGAAAGCTAAGCGAGAAATAGAAACGTAACTCTATTGTATGCTTCCCCTCCCATTTATACAACAGAAGAATTTAACACCTCCAGCTCACTTCCCAGACTTATCCCTACCTCCCCTTCCCCCCGTTACTTATGGCAGCCGAAAGATGCAAAGCGATAGTAGAAGATCTTGAAGGCTGACAGGTAGCTGGTTTGAAAATAAATAAAGATAAGACAAAGATTTTGATAAAGAATATGCTACCAAGACAAAAGGAAGAACTGGCAGACCTAGTGAAAATTCAGGTCACGAATAAGATCAAGTACTTGGGGATATACTTGACAGCAAGATGCAGTACACTAAAAGAGAATAATTATATCAAACTTAAATAGCAGATAGCGCTAGATCTGGCGAAATGGGAAAATTTACAACTGTCATTAATAGGGAGAATATCAACAATCAATATGAATATATTACCCAGAATTTTATATTTGTTTCAAACAATTCCAATTTGGCTTGGAAAAGACTATTTTGAAGATTTAATAAAATTGTTATATATGGCAAGGTAAGAAAGCGAGAATAAAGTTAAAACTTTTGCAAGATGGTAGAATAAGAGGAGGATTTGGTTTGCCTAATTGGGAGTTGTATTACCAAGCTACAAATTTGATGTGGGTTAAGGAATGGATAACATTAAGAAATACTAGATTGTTGAGATTAGAAGGACATGATCTGTTGTTGGGGTGGCATGTTTTTTATGGTATAAAGGAACTAAAATAACAGGGGTACTTTAGAAGACATTATATATGGGAGTCTCTGTGGTTAAATTGGGAGAAAATTAAAAGATAATGTTGTCTGAAAATTCCAGTCTGGCTATCGACTATTGAAGCATTTTCTTATCCTATAATATACAAAAAGGAACAAACAGTTAGATATGGGGAAATATTGAATGAAAAGGGTGAACTTAAATCTATACAAAAACTAGAGGAACAAGATATAAAGATGAATTGATTTTCATATGTGCAAATACATTCAAGGTATGATAAAGATTCTAAAACAGAAGGTTTCTATGATAAACTGACTGATTTAGATAAGATTTTGACAGGTACTAATGAAAAGGTGATTAAAAAATTGTATGGATACTTATTAGAAATTAAACTAGAAGAACAAGTTAGAGAAACTATGATTGCTTGGGGGAAGAATTTTGGATATGGGATTGATCTAGAGAAATGGTAAAAATTGTGGTCTCAAAATTATAAAATGACAAATTCAACAGCATATAAAGAAAATTTGTGTTAGATGTTTTACAGGTGGCATTTCCCCATGACAAGAATAGCAAGAATGTTCAAGAATAAATCCAAAAAATGTTGGAAATGTCATCAGACACATGGCTCATATTACCATATGTGGTGGACTTATGTGGATGCTAAAAAATACTGGACTAAAATCCACACATGGTTGGAAAAAATGACAAAAAAACATATAGATTTGAAACCAGAGATATTTTTATTGGGAATTTTACCTAAAATATATAGTAAAGAATTCAAAATATATAGTAAACAATTCAAAATCTTCAGGTTATTCTCGACCTTAATCCAACTGTGAGGTAACCAATTGTAATTCCAAATAAAAATAGTAGGGAAAAAGAAGCCAAATAGTAATAATAATAAAAAAAGAAAAAAGAATTTATTCAGGTTCTTGTATACCTTAATCCAATCGATTGGTTAGATAACAGTGAAAATTCAAAAATGAAGGAAAAAAACATAAACACACACAAAGAGAAAAAATTGTAAAATCCTAAAAATGACGGAAGAGTGAGGAATAAAAAACTAAAAGAAAAAAAGGAAAAATTCTTCAGGTTCTTCAACGCCTTAATCCAATTAAGAGGTCTCAAATATAAAAGGCTGCATAAGAGAAAAAGGAAAAAAAGGCCATGAAGATAAAAAGAAAAAAGCAGTATTGGAGGTAGAAGGAAAAACAAAAATTCCAGAAAGGCAGAAAGAGAAAAAGAAAAAAAGGCTACTCCCTTAAAAAGAAAAGGAAGGGAATCATTAATACTGAAACTTTTCTTTTAAAATAAAAAGCAAATATAAAAATTTAACTTCTAAGGGCAAGCAAAAAGAAAAGCAAAAACAAGTTCCAAAGAACTAAAAATCCAAATAGCTATTTCAAAAAGTAAACTGTTGAGGAAGGATAGCACAATTTAAGAAAAATCAAGAGAACACACTGCACTTTGTTTAGTTATCCAAGGCTCTTGGTCTATGTCTCTCTTACAGCTCCTACTGTCTGTCATATCTACCCTGTAAAAACGGGGCCCAGTTATTTGGGTTACTTTCGCCGGTATCCACAAAGGTTCCCCTGCAAGGTTTTTTGTGTATACTGGATCCCCTGTGTGAAATGTGAGGCCTTTACTGGAGAAGTCTACTGGTTTTTCTGGTTTTTTTTTTTTTTTCTGGGATGTAGTCTGTCTAGGTGTGATCTCAGTTTCCTCCCCATTCATAATTTGGCTGGGCTTTTATTCATTGTGACACTGGGTGTTATGTGATGTATGCTTTATCTATTTTTTCTTGTGTGTCCCTGGGCCCTAACTTTTGTAAGTGTAATGTACCATGAGTTATACCCGTCCATTCATCGACAGGTGTCCCAGTGCTGTTAGTGCATGCCTTATCCCATGTTGTGCTAAAAATCCCTCGAATGGTGTTGCCGTGAATTGTGACCCGTTGTCAGATACAACCCCATTTGTGTTTTGGTGCTGTGGGGGTGTTGGCCTAGATTCCTGGCAGCATTTACACATTGCCACCCATCTCCCTATTTCCTTGTCCATCCCTGGCCACCACACATAACTCCTTGCCAGGGATTTCATTTTAACAATACCTGGGTGTCCCTCATGTAGTATTTCTAGTATGATTTCTCTTAAAATGTCTGGTATTACTACCTGATCCCCCCATAGTACACACCCCTTCAGCATTGAGAGTTCTGTTTGTCTGTTCTGGAATGGTTTTACGTTCTTGTTGATCTCAGTCTCTGGCCAGCCTTTTCCTACCCTATTTAATATTTGCACCAGGGTTTTGTATCTAGTAGTCTTCCTTGCAATGTTGGCTGCTGTTATTGGTAAGTTTTCTAACGTCTCTATTTGGAGAGTCGATGTGGTTGGTGCTGGGTCTTCTTCTATGTCAGGTAGGAGGCAATGGCTGAACGTGTCTGCATGATTTATGTCCTTTCCGGGTCGGTATATTAATTTGTAATTGTATGCAGCCAAGAATTCCAACCACCTCATCATCCGGAGTGTCAGTATGTTTGGTGTAGCTTTGTTTCCTGCGATGATGCCCCCAAGAGTGACTTGTGATCTGTGACTAGGGTGAAGTTCCTCCCATAGATATACTCATGGAAACGCTTGATCCCTGTGACAGCAGCCAATGCATCTTTGTCTAATTGGCTGTAGTTTTGCTCTGCCTTTGACAGAGTTTTTGAGTAGAATGCTATGGGTGCTTCTTTCCCATCAGTTGATATGTGGCTGAGGATAGCTCCGACGCCGAAAGATGATGCATCACAGGTTAAGGTTATTGGGAGTGTTTCACTGTATTGTATTAGTATGCAGTCTGATGTGATCAAGTTTTTTATTTCCTGGAATGCTGTTTCTTCCTGTTGCCCCCAGGCCCAGGTTGCTTTCTTGTCAAGCAACCTGTGTAGTGGTTCCACAATAGTTGCTTTCTGCGGTAGGAATATATTATAAAAGTTAACGATCCCTAAGAAAATTTACAGATCGGTTTTGTTCATGGGTCTGGGGGCTTCCTTGATTGTTCTGACCTTTTTCTCTGTGGGGTGGATTCCTTCACTGTCTATTAGATATTCCAGGAATTCAACCTTGCTGGTGGCTAATTGGCACTTCTCCTTTTTCACTTTTAGCCCTGTCTCCTTGAATTTACTTAGGACTTCCTTTAGGTGGTCACGTAACTGTCTTTTGTCCTTGGCTGATATGAGGACATCATCAAAATAAGGCACCACCCCTTTTATCCCATGCAATAGACGTTCCATTGCTCTGGAACACCCCTGGGGCATCGCTGACTCCAAATTGTAATCTGTTGCATTTGAATGCCCCGCTGTGCATTATGATCGTCTGGGCTTCTGCTGTTTCAAGGTCAACTGGTACTTGTTGGTAGGCCTGTGCGAGGTCTAGTTTTGTGAAGATTCCCCCCCCCCCAAGGGAATGTAATAAATGCTGTACCACTGGGACAGGATATGTGCTTTGTTGGAGCGTGTGATTAAGAGTTGCTTTGTAGTCTCTGCAGATGGACACAGACCTGTCTGGTTTAAGTGGCATGACAACTGGGGTTTCCCACTTTGTATGGTCAATGGGTTCTAGGACCCCTTGTGCCATGAGTTTATCCAATTGCTCATTGGTCTTTGATTTGAGCACGAAGGGAACCCGCCTTGCCTTTAATCTTATAGAGGTTATGGTTGGGTTTAGGTGAAAGGAAATTGGGGACCCCAAGTACTTGCCCAGCTCTCTGTCGAACACGTCCTGGAATTCTTCCATCAGGGACTCCTCCCAATCTGTCTTGGTGATGCTATTTATTCCTGTGACTTCGATTCCCAATGGTGCAAACCATCCGAGTCCTGATAGGCTGGGTCAGTTCCGGTCTGCTATGGTTTGGGGTAGGACTCTGGTGTATTTTTTGAATGTTATTCTGAACTGTCCAGTACCCACTATGGGAATTTTGCTTCCCTGGTAGTCTTTCAGCATTAGCGTTTGTCTTTCGAGTCCTTCCCAGCTTATGTCTGGTATCAGTCTTTTTATGGTGTTCCATGATACCATTGATAAATATGAGCCTGAGTCCACTTCCATCCAGCAAGATTGGCCTTCTATGGTGATCTGGACATGAGTTTTCCGGGCGTTTGTCATGTTTGAGTGTCGGATGGTCACTGTCTGATGTGTTTCATCTCTTCCATTGGTGGCCTCTTTCCCTCGCCTGTTTCGGTTGTCTTGTTCCATCGACTTCCTGTTTGTTTCTCCCTATATCGGGGTGTGTGTGTGTTCCATCTTTGCCTGGGAATGTAGTTTTTCCATGCTCAGCAGGCCCTTGCAATATGTACCCACCTTTCACAACATTGGCATATTGCATCTAGGAAATGGCACTCTGAATGTGGATGGTTCCCCTCGCAGCCGACACAGAGGAATTATTTCCTTTTTCTGTTTTGGTCCCTTCTGTTATGTTCTGAATGGAGTTGATTTACCCCCTCATCTTCCTCTTTGTCTTTCAATGCAGACTCAATGTCCTCGTGATGGGTCGTGATGGTGTTTTTGGGTGGATCCGGTGGTGCTTTGTTCATTTTCCGCGTGGCGGCCGCCGATTTCTGGGTTGCTTCAACTGCGGTGGCCTCTTCTATTGCTTCTTTGAGTATTATTTTGGGTTTCATTGATAATCTGCCTTGCAGTGTTTGATCTCTCAGTCCCAAGACTACTCAGTCTCTCATAGTCTCATCCATGTTTTGGAATTTGCATGCTCCAGTGATGTTCCTCAGGGTTGCGATGAAATCACCGATGCTCTCGCCTTCTTTTTGGTCACACCAATAAAATTCATGTTGTTTGATGAGGCAGGATACGATTGGTGTGTAGTGAGCCCTCAGTATTCTCTCCAGGTCTGGCCAAGCCATCGTTTTCACGTTGGTTGGCGCCACTAACACTTTGGCCATTTTGAATATGGTGGGACCGCAATGTGATAGGAAGATGGCTCTCTTCCTGTATTCTGAAATATTATTGAGGTCATTCGCTTCAAGGAATATGAGGAATCAATCAATGTATGATTCCCAATCTTCAGTTGTTGGATCGAACGGTGCAGGTGGCATGTTGTTTTTGGCCATCTTGTCTCAATGTGTCGCCAGTGTTCCTCGGTGGCCACATGCTCACTAGTTCCCTTTGTTTCAGGATCCCACCTTCATCACCAGTGTTAGATCACAGGAATGAGACTCTCGGAGCCAGCATAGTCACCAATCATCTTTAGCCTAGAAGCCTAGCTTCGGAGCCTAGAGCTGAACTCCAGCAGAAACCATGGCAGTCCTTTTACAGTTGGGCTTCTCGCAGCTGTGGCCAGTGATGGCTCGTCGAATTTCCCACCACCACGGACCAACCAATCACAGATATGTATGCTAATACATAACACCCATTGCTATTATTCTCCAATCAAAGGAAGTAATCAATCTATCAATCAAATGAACCAAGAAAGGAATGGCACTTAAATTCAAGGAAAGCTATTGAATTTGGGGCAATTGAATTAGGATCATCAATGATTCAAGAGTTAGGATTTGGGTCATAGCACAGGGATGTTTTCTTTTTATCTTCTTTACAATGCTTAATATAATGATAGATGTTTAATTATAGTGTAATGTTGAAACATACAGTGGGAATAAGGAATCATTGGTTTCCCACCAAAATAGCTGTGTGTCTCACAGATGGGTTGGCTTAATATCAAGTCTGTATTATACTATATCTTCTTTTTAATGATATACACACCCTTGAATCTATAGGTATTTATGTTATAGTAAAAGCTTTGCTGCTTTCAGCTGTAGTAGAAAAAAAAAGAGAACCAAAAGAAAGGAGAACCTAGAAGCAAAGCATTTTTTTTAAAAAAAAAGAAAGTCCAGTTGCCTCCTGAAAAAGCACCTGTGGAACAACCACGACTGGATGACTGAGATTCTCTACAGACTATTATCTATACAATTTGGGAAGAACACAGTAGTGGGATTCAGATAAATTAACAACTGGTTCTCTGCCCAAATGATTTCTTCCAACAACCAGTTCCCCAAACTGCTCAGAAAGTTAACAACTGGTTCTCCTGAACAGGTGCAAACTGGCTGAATCCCACCACTGGATGAACACCCTTTGGTGTGGGAGTAGGAATGGATTCCAGAAGGAAAAATTGCAGACTTCTGCAGGAACCAGGAATACCTGGTTCCACCTTTCCACCTTTGAGGAATTCCATCAGTGGTGAACTTCTGCCAGTTCAGACTGGTTCGAGTGAACTGGTATTTCTGATGATCAGCTGGCCCCACCCCACTGTCCTGCCCTATCCTGTCCTTTATTTCCTACTTTCTAGCTCATCTCAATCATGGGGTACAGCTGATTCCCCCCCCCACTGTTCTATTTACCATTGCTGACTTGGAAGGTAATCAGCTGAGCTTCTAAATCCTGCATTTTCAATGGCCCTCCAGCTAGATTAGTTGTGGAAGAGAATGATTGACCCAAAGACACTCTATATTCTATAAGCTTTGTTACTAAGACGTTGTTCATGTGACCTTTTTGAGCAGGTCAATTAATATTCTTGGGCTTCATTCATTTAATATGCTAAGATTGGTTATTGTTACCCTAGGAGTGTGTGTGTGTGTGAGAGAGAGAGAGAGGGGGGGGGAGAGGGAGGGAGAGAGAATGAATATTGGGTGTTGATTTGGTTTTTTTATTCACTGTAGGGCTTCATATAGAACAGGTAAAGTGTTTTGTTTTGTACTTGAACAAATATTTTACATTCACCATGGTCCTACAGAACCCAAATTTAAAATGCTGGAGCAAATATGACATGTCGCTCAAGAATTCTCAGTATGGTATGTCCTATTCATTACCCATCTTCCCAATGCTTTTCCTATCCTCATTAAACTTTTTGACTTTACCATTTCTAATTCCTTCTAATTCCATCTAAAAAGGGAATAGCGAGATGGCATTGCATACATGTATGTAAAGCAACTCTTAACATGGTGGGACAATCATGCTGATCCCTACATCTTGGTCTTGAGTTTCAGTGGCTTCAGTCATGAATTGATTGCTCATCCCTGCCCTAACATGACTCATCTTTTTTAAAAGGTTCCTGAGATGATAGCTGTCCCCTAGCTGGTGATAATGCACTCTAAAGGTTAACTCTTCATAATTTGAATAAAAATTTTCTCTTTTGTATTCAGAGTAAACTCCCCATTAATTCCTTTGGATAGCCCCATCTCCTGATGCTGTATCATGATACAAGAGAGAGAAAGAAGTTATCTTTCTCTGTCTTTCTTCAAAGCATGCAGTTTTTAAATTAACCCCTTTGAATCTTTTAAATAAAACACCCTAATGCGAATCCTTGGTGGTCTCTGAGCCTGGTTGTTTGCTTAAAGACATTTCATTATTTGAAACGTGCCATGCATTGATGAAGTTACATAGTCAAAAATGAAACATCTGCAAGCAAACAACCAAGCTCAGAGAGAGCACCAAGGACCCCACAGTTCAACCCTGAGTTACATATATTATCTTCTGTTAATGCTTTAATAATTTCTTATAGAGGTTGCTCTGGCCAAAATATGTGCACATTTTTAGAAAGACATAAACAGTACTGGTTTTGTTTCAACTGACTTAATATAGTTATGCCTCTGGAAACTGTAAGTCTTTTCCTATCCCTGCATGGAGTCAATACACCTCCCTTTCCCATGTACATTTTCCTAATCCTTTTAAAGGTTTAGTAGACATGCTCTGTCACAGATTTACTCAGCAAAGTAAACCTTCTTTGGATCTTCACGCCAGACAATACAAAGACAACCCAATGCCCTTGAGTCCCATCAGCTTTAATAAAGATACTTAATCCAGAAGAGGATAGTTGGAGGGCAACAAACATTGAAGCATCTCTTGAAGCTGAAGCTATATATGTAGTGGAACCATTGGATCAATAGTTTTGATGAAATAATTAAAGGAGAGAGGCTCTTAAATCAGTATCCTGTCAGACAAAGATTTTCATCACAAGCATTTGGAGACCAATTCTCTTTCCAAATTCTATTTGGAGATGAGATTCTACTTTCTCATCAAGGTGTATCTGTTCTGAAAGAAGATTGAAGCTATGCTCCACTTATTGTTCCTCTAGAACTCTATGAATATTGTGAGGTTGTTTCCTATATGATTTATAGGGCCAACCAACAGTTTTATATGGATGTTGTGGCTAAAATTGTTGTGAATGAATGTCAGACATGGGGGTAACTTATCAGGTTTGTGTGTGTGTGTTTGTGTGTGTGTGAATCCCAGCCATTGACACAAACAGAAACTACAAATGTTTGTCTATGGACATTCTCATTCATCCAGATCATGGCTGTCCCAAAGGTGCTTTTTCAAGAAGCAATTGGGATTTCCTTTGTTTTTCCCTGAAGACATTTTGCTTGTCATCCAAGAAGCTTCTTCTGTTCTGACAGTCAGAAGTGAAAAAGCTTCTTGGATGAGAAGTGAAATGTTTTCAAGGAAAAACAAAGGAAGTCCAGTTGGGTCAAGAGAAAACACCTTTGCATCATGAGAAAGTAACTGTTTCCCATTTGCTCAACTTCTGTGAGAAGCTATGAGGCTCCACTATTGGACCCATCCAAATATCAGATTTCTGACAATGAAAAATGGACAGAATTGGCCAATCATCAAGATTTGGGCTCTTGCTGTTGTGCAAAGAGATTGGCAAGACTTTTCACAATTCTGACAATTTGGATGGATGAAATGGGGGGGTGGGGAGATTTTCAAAAGTTTTTAGAGAGGTGCTGCTAGTAAAAGGCTGGGTGAATTTGGGTCTGTCATTGTTTCTCAATTTAACTCACCTCACAGGGTTGTTGTTGTGGCAAAATAGGAGAAGGAAGGAGTATTAGATAAGTTTGCTGCCTTGAGTTACGTATAAAATCATAAAGAAATAAAAATCTACTAAATAAATAAACAGTTTTGCCTTTCCTTTTCCATTTGGTTTGAACAATGTGAAATAGTAGAAACCATTCTCCTAAATATGACTGATTTCTACAGTTAAGAGAAAGTTACATTCCCAATATTTTTTTAAAATGTCTGTCTCCTCAAATATGCTCCCATTTCCAGTGTTTTAAAAGCAGCCCTGGGCAAATATAAGATGATGAACTGTGACTAGGATGTCTAAACAATCTTTTTATATAAACTTATCAGAACTGTAAGATATTTTTCAAAGGTCCAAGTGAGAGGAAACGAGGATGACTGACTATTAGCAAGATTTTTTTCCCCTTGATTTTTTGCAGGGGAATTTGTTATAATGCTCTTTTAATATTGCCTTTTATTGTCTCTGTTATACTTTATTTACTGTAATTTGGTTTTTAATATTGTGCTTTAGTCTATCAGCTGCTCAGAGAGCATATGCAAATTGATGGCTCCATAGATTCAATAATAAATGCATCAGAGAAACAGACCTACTGCAAATATTGTTTGACTTGATTATTGGGGAGATAGTTATTTCATATCTGGGTGATTCAGACTTTACTCTTCAAATATCTGAAATTTATTGAGGGGGGGCAGAAAAATCTGTAATAATTAGTATCACAAGAAAGAGAATTTTAGCAATCATCCTGAATTGACATCTAAACCAGATAAACAACATTATATCTTGTTCCTTGAGTGTATTGATCTTGTGGTTTACTCACTGACTTGTACAGATATTGCTCATTTTCAAGAGCTCTCTCTCTCTCTCTCTCTCTCTCACACACACACACACACACCTGGCCTTTCTACTTATTTAAGAATTCAAGGTAATATTCTTAGCCAATTATTCTTGCCAAAAAGCTGAAAATGTTCTGATCTATAAAGAACCAGGAATGGTTCCCCTTTCCTTCACTAACTATTTACTACCCCCTTCTTTAATTATTTTTGATAACTCTCCTTCACAATCCCATAGGTGCTTTTTCTGACTGGATGCAGTCAGAGCTGAAGAAGCTGCTTGGATAAGAAGCAAAATATTTTAAAAGAAAACCCAGAAAATCGAGTTACTTCTTGAGAAAAAAAAAAAAAAAAAGCACCTTTCAGATAACCATGACCTGGATGACTGAGAATCTCCATAGACATTTCCTTCCCAATGGAAGATAAAAATTTTGGCAAAACCTGTATTCCTGTGGGTTTTGCATCCTAATTTTGTCATTGTTAAGTTTAAGGAAAAAATATCTCAGCATGGCTGTTGGCTCTCGGGGTTATTGAAAATTCTTATGGGAAGGTTCTAGAATAGAATCCACCTGTTCCAAGTTAAATATTTATTCCATCTCCCTTCTACTATGCACCAGATAACCTTTTGCCTACAGTGTCTTTTCCTACAGTGATATTGGAGGGTAGGTACCAGAAAACCACTCTTCTAGAGTATCTGTTCTTGTGCTGTGAGAACATTTGATTAAACTGCTGTTCACATTTTTTTTCATTGTCATAACATATGCTACAACATATAATGGCATATGTCATTATTAGAATTCAATCCTCTTCTAAGGCAGGTGGCTGCACTGCTTTTCTTATAGAATCAGAGCCTATTTATTACCAAGTGGCTACGTTCTGGCTAGTATCTCTTTTTTAATGGTATATTCCATAACCTTTCCAAAGAGTAAAGAATAATGATACAAAGGGCAAAATGAAAAATAGAACATAAGGAAAAACAATATGAAGGAGAATTTTACTGACACTTTCTCCTCTCCTCTTCCTTTCCATTCTTTTCTCCCAACCACTAACCACTACTTAAATATTTATGATATACTTTTAATATTTAATGTTAGACAATGGAAACTTTTGCTTATGTCTGTTTAAGTAATTTCATCTGTGGTTTTAATTAGTTTGTTGACTCTATTCCTAGAAGCCATCGTCCATATGTCTGAGTCTGCCTCGTTATGTAATATGTCCTATATACAAGGGCGTCATTCCTGATTTCAATTTGGTTAAATTTCTATCATGAAGATGTATTGTCAGTGTTGCCATTGCTGTTGATTCATCAGTTTTGGCCTCTCAATGTTGTAATTGGCAGATTTTCACTTTTCCAGTGTTATGCTGAGTGTCAATTGTGATACTTTTCATGTATGGTTTTGGGAATTATTTCTAACCTTTGTGCTTTTATTTTTATTTTTTTTATTTTTTTTCTATTGTGATATATTTCCTCCAATATTTTTGAGGTTTTCTTTTTTCTTCAACAACCACAAGTAACAAAATATTCCTTCTTTATTTTGGCATTTCCAAGAATTGTTATAAGATTTATCCATCTTGGTAAACATTGATAAAATTATATATCATCTATAAAGAAATTGATTGTATATTAATTTTTTTTTCAGATTGTATACCAAATTTGTCTTAAATAATCGCTTGGAGATAATTTTATTGATCCTCCACCATACTATTTTCCATTGGTCCTCAGTGATTACTTCTTTCAAACTTTGCATCTTTCTTTGCATCTTTCGTTTTTTGAAATTTTTGCATATTGTGTACATTTTAATTTGTTTTATAAGCTGCTATGTCAATCAGAAGAAAAATATTCATTTGTACCATGATACTGTTGATATGTTGTTTTTTAAGCTTTTATCCTCTGTCTTTTATTTATCTTTTATCATTGTGTTTTGTTTTCATTTATTTGGATTGTCTGAAACAATTTGAATCAGCTCTATGACTTGAATTCTTTAGATTATTGTCTAGGTTCTTTGGAATTGTGCACTAGGATTACTTCATCAAATTACTTCATCAAAAGCTCAATCATTTTTCCTTTCTTTTCTTTACATCTAGACTCTCCTCCCCTCCCCACTCTTCTCCTCTGTTCCTCTCTCCTCTTCTCCCCTCTCATCTCCACCCCCTCTCTTCTTCTATCCTCCCCTCTTCTCTCTTCTCTTATCCTCCTCTCCTCTCCTCTCCTCTCCCCTCCCCACTCCTCTCCTCTCTTGTTTTAAGCACCTTTCAGCTTTTATCAGTAACTGAGATTCTTGTACAGACTCCATGGCTGTGATTTTGCCAAACTGCTGTGTCTCTTTGAAAATGTATTCAGGTGAACGGGCAAAAACAAAATATTGGAAAAGCAACTGTAGCTAACAAGTACCTTCTTTTCTAAAGCTTATTTTGCTTTGCCTCTTGGTTTTTATTTAGCACATTTCAAAGATAACATACATATGATACCACAGATAATTAGTACTTTAATTTTTTTGTTCTTATATCATTATTTTATTTTAAGGATACCTCTCCAAACTTGTACACATTAATTATAACCATTTACAAGGAATAGTGAGTTGATGATATTTATTAAGCATTTATCTTAACTTCATATGTTCTAGAATCTAGAATAAAAAATCTTATAATACTCTGGTTTCCTTGGAATTGACTTAAATCATTGCCCAGCTCTGCTTAAATCTTGGCAAATATTAATTTTATATTCTTTTTTTTCCTGGAAATCTATTTTGTTATAGCTCTTAATATCATCAAACAATGTAGAAAGTATTGGGTTATCGGCATTCTTTCATACTTCATCTTAATATATCTTTATATATGGAGATCTCAATTTAAAAATAACTCACAAATCATTGGAGGCTAAATTTGGTTTCATTATCTCATTAATAAAAGCTAAATATGATATATCAGAGTGCTTTTTGTCAGTTTATTCAACTGAAACATCTGTTATCTCAGCTTTTTAATCTCAGATGCATCTGGGTCTTTTGAAATTTCACCTTTGTTATTGGATTTGATCCTTCTAATGGATCTACGTAAAGCTGTAACTTATTTTGAATGAAACAGAGATTTATAGATCCATTTTCTCCAAATATAATAAACTTGAATATTTTATTGTTTCTGTCTTTGAAATAATATTTGAAAACATTACATTTCTCTTGATTTTAAAATGTTGATATTGTTGGACCTAACGGTGCTTGGATTAATCTGTTCAGTTTCTTTTGCCTGCATTCAAACAAGTACCTCATAAACTGATGCCCTCATATGTGGAATGGTTTCAAGAATTGGGTCTGTCTAGTTTAATGAAAAGAAGGACTAGGGCTGACATGATAGCAGTGTTCCAATATCTCAGGGGCTGCCACAAAGAATAGGGGGTCAAGCTATTCTCAAAAGCACCTGAAGATAAGATAAGAAACAATGGATGGAAAATAATCAAGGAGAGAAGCAACTTAGAACTAAGAATAAATTTCCTGACAGCTAGAACAATTAATCAGTAGAATGACTTGCCTCCAGAAATTGTGGGTGCTCCTACACTGGAGGTTTTTAAGAAGAGATTGGACAATCATTTGTCTGAAATGGTATAGGGTTTCCTGCTTGAGCAGGTGGTTAGACTAAAAGATCTCCAAGGTCCTTTCCAATTCTGTTATTCTGTTACTCTGTTTTTCTGATAAATATTGGAAAACCTTCATCCAAAGGATAAGATACAGTCTATGCATCAGATTCACTATAGCCTTCATGGAATCTCTTCCCAACCTCCTTGAAAAATAAAGATAATCTCCCTTTCCTGATATCCAACTCCTCTGGCTGAAGTATTCTGTATTCTTCTATGCATAGAATGAGGGACTGCCTCTTTCCCCATGCATGAGAAAGTATAAATGATCTGTTGCATTGGATTGTCTGAATATTCAAGCTGAAGAGTTGACCAAACTAAATAACAGCCTGCTCTACAAGAGCTTCAGTAGTCTGAGCTTTAGCTTACACTTTGCACATCTGAGAACAAAAAGGTGCAAGCTTAATCAGTTGATTCAGAGCTTGAGCTAAAGCCCATGTCACACTGAACCAACGGATGCAAAGAGGATGTAAAACGGAGAAAAAAGTTTGCCATCCGTTGGAAAACGCGATGTACTCACTGCCTCCGTTTTGCTTCCTCTCTATCCATCCAGCATCCATTTATTGACGTTTCATCTGCTCCAAAAGTTTTGGGCTGCCCAAAACTTTTGCGCGGAAAATGTATCCAGTTTGTCCATTCTGCATCCGCTACGCATCCGCTAGGCATCCGTTACACATCCGTTATATCCGCTAGGCATCCACTGCGCATCCGCGCAACTCGCATCCGCTCGGATGCAGGGAGGAAGCGGAACGGACGGGAATGGATGCAGAACAGATGCAGAACAGATGCAGAATGGATGCAGCATGGAAACAAAGCGTTTAAAACAGAAAAAACGTTCGCAGAGGGGACCTATCTCGGATATTAAGGATGTCTAGAGGATGCCTAGAGGATGCCAAGAGGATGCCTAGTGGAAAACCTATATTTCCGATAAAAAGGTGGAACAACTCATCTACATCTCACTTTCAGAACAGCAGCCCAGCGGTGCAGATCTCTGCAGCCTTCACCTGGCTCTTCCTCTTCCACAGTATCCAGTCATGTCCACCGTGGATTGTAACAAAGTCCTTTCGGCAGCCACCATCGTTCTGCAACAGTGCGAAGCCATCTGCAGGCTCTGTGAACTCTACTATGAGAAGAAAAAGAGGCAGCCAAAAAGAGTCTGGGTCCGAAGATGGTTCACCAGAAGAGCAGAGGATGGACAGTACAGCAAGCTGATGGTGGAGATGAGGAACGAAGACACTCGGGTGTTCCAGAACTTCATGAGTATGCCTCCAGCCATGTTTGATGAAGTTGTGCAGCGGCTGACACCCAGGTTGACCAAGCAGAGCACCAACTTCCGGCCCAGCCTGGAACCTGGGCTCAAGGTGGCACTCACTCTGCGTCACCTGGCCTCAGAGACCACCTACAGGAGCATGCAGTATGGCTGGAGGGTGCCACCACCATCAGCATTGTGGTCAGAGAAGTGGTGCAGGCCACCATCGAAGAATACCTGCAGGAGCTCCTCCAGTGCCCCTCCACTGATGAAGGATGGAAGAAAGTTGCAGAGCAGTGGTATCAGAAGTAGAACTTCCCACACACCGTTGGAGCCATAGATGGCAAGCACGTGGCCTGCAAAGCTCCAGCCAAGTTGGGGTCCACTTATTTCAATTACAAGGGCTTCTTCAGCATCATCCTCTTCGCCATGGTCAATGCTGACTACAAGTTCATGAACATCGATGCTTCAGGCAACGGCTCATCTTCAGATGCCCAGGTATACAACGCTAGTCACCTCAAGGAGGGGCTGGAACGCAACCTCATAGTGGGCTTCCCAGATCCAGACCACCTGCCCAACGACACACAAGATGGGCCCTACTTCATCGTGGGGGATGACGACTTCTCCCTCACAACCTACCTCATGAAACCCTACACCTCCAGACTCCTCACCCGTGAAGAGAGGATCTTCAACTACAGGCTGTCCAGGGCAAGGCGGGTGGTGGAGAACGCCTTTGGCATCCTGGCCAACAGGTTCCAGGTACTTCTCACCACCATGCAGCATCGCCCAGAGACCGTGAGGTGGATCATGGAAGCTTGCTGCATCCTGCACAATCTCATGCGCACCCGCTACCCAGTCTTGCAGAACATGCTTGTGGACCTCCAACAAGGCAATGGGGACATGGAGCCTGGGGAATGGAGGCAAGGGCAAAACCTGATCGACACTCAGGATGTGCAAGGCCCTGACAGAGCCTCACATGAAGCGAAGAAGCAGCGCAACCTCCTGAAACACCGGTGCAACTCCCCAGCTGGAGCAGTGGAGTGGCAAGACAGGATGATAGATGCTTAATGGATGCTTCCTTCAGCCTGTCTCATCACACGGATGAGATTGGGCCATGTAAGTTTGGTTGGCCTACAATGAACAGGGCATTTAATAAAGAGTTGTGTTTATGTTGACATGTGTGGATAATTATTACATTATTATTGATAATAAAGGGCCATAGGTGTGGCACCTGGGAGGGTGGACCATATAGTCCCAATATGCTTGCACTGGAGGTTTATCTATCCCACTGCTATCCTAACCCATCCCATAGCTATTACCCATCCCACAGGTATCCTAACCCATCCCAAAGCTATCCTTACCCATCCCACAAGCATGCAAAGGCTTAAACCATTTCTAAAAGTTTCCATCAAGACTTTATTAAAAAAAAGAAATGAAGCAAGTGTGTGAATCATAAATAGACTTTCTTAACAACAAGCTATAAAACAAAAATGAGTCTCTGGCACTCCTCTTGGTCAGTCAGTCTCAGGGGTGAAGGGTCCAGGTGCTGTGAAGGTGGCTGGTGCTGGAGTGCTTGTCATCAGCTCCTCCAGAAGCAGAAGCAGCAGAAGCGCCAGCCCCAGAAGAGTGAGCCCATGCTGCAGAAGCCCCAGCAGAACCAGAGTGAGGGCCAGGGGACGGGATGGTAGCCCTGTTCCTCTTGCCAGGGCTGGCAGCAGATGGCTGAGGCTTGCTGTGCTTCAGCATGGTTGTGGGGTTGCTGGCTGGCAGGGAGGCTGGCAGGAACCAAGGCTGGCAGGAAGGCTGGCAGGGAGGCAGGCACCAAGGCTGGCAGGAAGGCTGGCAGGGAGGCAGGCACCAAGGCTGGCAGGCAGGCTGGCACAAAGGCTGGCAGAAAGGCTGGCAGGCAGACATGAACCAAGGCTGGCAGGAAGGCAGGCATCAAGGCTGGCAGGCAGACCGGCTGGCAGCAAGGCTTGCAGGCAGGCTGGCACCAAGGCTGGCACCAAGGCTGGCACCAAGGCTGGCACCATGGCTGGCAGCAAGGCTGGCAGCAAGGCTGGCAGGTAGACATGCAGGCCGGGCAGGCAAGGCAGCCAATCCGTCTGGCAGCAGGTCTTTCCTCTGAATGGCGACCTGCTTCCGAGCTGCTTCCGTTATATCCGCGGGGCTGACGTAATGCATCCTCCCTGCATGCGCAATTAATGCCAGGCATCCATTAGGCTTCCGCTCTGCATCTGCTTCATCCGTTCCGCATCCGCTGTGCATCCGCTGTATCCGTTCTGCGTCCACTTTGTTGAGGCCCCCCGGAAGCCCAGTGGATGTGCCATCCGCTCCCATCTGCTGGGCTTCCGTTCCGCATTCGCTTTGCATCCGCCCTGCATCCTCCCCGCGTCCGTGTTATTCGCTCCGGTTATGCAAATTTTTGTCCCTTTTGAGAGCGGTTAACAACAGAAGGAACATTTTGCTCGTCCGTTGTGTCCTTTTTGCATCTGTTGAGCAGTGTGACATGGGCTTAAGCAAGGTCCTGAGGCAGCAACATATGAGTAATTAAGAAAAGGAAAGGGAGGGAGGAAATTAGCTGGTACTAAAGACTGTAAAAAAAACTGCAAGTTGAGTGACTTTTTGTTAAAGCCTAGGTCCCACTGGCTGATGGACGCAAAATGTATGCATAAAGGACACAGCGGATGAGCAAAATTTTGGGGGTGGCTCCATACATTGTCATCCGCTCCAAAAAGTGGCAAAAATTTGCATAAACAGAACTGAAAAGAACGGGCATGGGTAGTATGTAGCGGGGATGTTAAACGGATGTTCATAGGAAGCCTAGAGGATGTATATTGGATGCAAACCGTTCACTGCGCATCCTTTCTATTTCCGTGCTACTAACGCTGTGTAGACGTTCTGTGTACCTTTTGTTTCCTCCCTCTTTCCGTTTTCAGCTGCAGCGGATGTGAGTTGCAAGGATGCCCAGAGGATGCAGAGAGGATACAGCGGACATTTAATGGATGATAAACTGACAGAGAACGTTTGTTGCTCGGATGTCGCGGATTTACATCGTACACAGCGGAAAGTTCATCCGTTCACAAAGATTTGTGCAGCTCAAAACTTCTTGAGCGGATGAAATCGCAGTGGACGGATGCTTGATGGATAGAGCGTATGAAACACGTATGCAGTGAGTACACAATGGATACATAGCGTTTTCCAATGGATGGCAACCTTTTTTTAATATTTTACATCCTCTTTGCATCCGTTAGTGCAGTGGGACAGGGGCTTAAGTTGATGTTCTGTTTGCTTTAAATCCCTTAGTCAGCTAAATAGACTGAAACCTGACCTCCCTTGTATTATTTTGGAATGAGCATTTTTCCTATCTAAAAAGTAAGCTTCAGTTTTGTATCAGAAACTGTCTATGTGTGTAATTGGTGGCAGAGAACATGGATAGAATCTGGGAAGTGGTAGGCTCAATGCACTGACAACAGTGGGTTTCTATGGGTATTCCAGTAGATAGTCTAGTCCGGATTTGTTCACCTTTCAGTCTCCTCACATTTCTTAGCTTTTCTGAGCAGAGAAGATACATTCATTAAAAACGAATAACATGCTTCCAAGCAACTACCTATGTTTTGAGCATCCCTTCTTTCTAGTGTTGGAAGAAATATCCATCTGGTTCAGTTCCAACTGGGAGAAAGATCCTGGAAACATGGCTGATTGGAAAGATGATTTATTGATGGAGAGGACCCCATGGGTTTGAGGTCCTAGGCATTAGACCACATGGTGTTGAGAGAGAGGTATTTATACTTTCTCTTCAGCCTTGCCCTTGAGCTTGCTGTTCCTGTGTAAGAAATGTATTCTATTGGCTGTAGTCAGACTCCCATGGGGCCATGCAGGGGTCATAGCTGAGGTTGTCTGAGCTCCCAGGTTTGATTGGAGCTTGCTGAGTGATGATGTAATGAAGAGGCTTATGTTCTGAAAGGGTATTGGGCAATTCCTATTGTGTCTATGGCTTTGCCCTGGTTTGGATCTTGAATGAGGGTTGATCCCATCACCTTGATGTTGGAGGTCTTTCGTCTTATAGATATTGGCCCAATCCTGCTGGGGCTATTTACAAAGGTGGGGCTGCTTTCCAAGAGCATGATTTCCCTTTATGGAAATACTATATTCTGCCTTTTTAAATATTTATCATCATACTTCATTCTTCTCGGAGGGGTGGGTGCTAACTTTCTATGCTATTTATCTGCATGGGGAGTTTTAAGTTGATAAAGCCTTTAAAATAGCCTTCCACAACCTAGCATTTTTCTATTGTGCTGTACTACAATTTCAAGTACTTCCCAGATCATAGATGGGGGTGAAAATTGTTACTGGAAGGTACATAATAAGAGAAGCTGGATGTTTATAGTGTGTATTATAAAACATACACATATAGATGCTCACTCTGGCTGTAATGCAAAATATATCTCATACCAGTTATGACATCAATTTATGTCCAAAACTATATTTGTTAACTTTTGGGGACATCAGAATTATCAACTGAGCCAGATTTCACATTTCTTTAAGTATTTAAGTGGGAGCATACCTCATGAAGATTATTTCAAAGTAAGGAGGAAAGAAAAACTGAAAATGCAAAGAAGTCAGCTTTTCTGAAACAGTACCCTAGTCTTTAAAGTAGATGAGAACACTAAAAATAAGGGAGCCTTTCTCTGATACAAAGCTAGAAGCTGAATAAGAAATGGATTTGCAGCCCAAGGTAAAGACCCAGGGGTTAGCATGCTTAATAAATAGAAAGACAGATTTCTGTGTATCTCTGTTGAAAGCTCTGTTAGTAGATTTACTGCTGCCCTTTAGGAAGCAAAAAGAACCTCTGGTGGTCAAGTCCAAAGACATATTTCTGTTGCACATCATGAAGAACAGATGCTCAGCAGAGAAGACAATACAAGGCTGGAAGTAGCAAAGATTTAAGTTGATTTAAGTTAGGTAACCATTTGTAGGATGCTAGGTTGGATGAGAAGGAACAGATTTTCATTCTATGGCAATCTGGTAATCCACATTGTATAAATGTCAGTCCCACCATGATAAATTTAAGGCCATTACCTGCATTACATTGTGATCAAATGATTCAGGGTATTGTATACAATATATAAAGGGAAAGATCTAAATAACTATATATCTCCCTTCTGTGCATTTAATAATAAAATGCAGATTTCCTGTAAATATTTTGGAGATGCTCTTTTGTAACCTGCAATGGCATTAACTTAACCTGCTTGATGCAATCTTTATTAACATGCTTGCAAGTTTTTTTTAATAGCTAGTCTACTGTCAACCCAGCTTGTTAAATGTTACTGCTTTTGTTAAACCACATTGAAATGTAGATAAGCACCATTCACATTTTAAGATTGGAGAAACCCTAAAAAAAAAAGGGGGGGGGATAAAATGTATTTCATTATTTGGGAGCCACATAAAATATCATTTACTTAGATGTACTTGTGGCAGCAGGGGTGGGGTAGATCTGCAGAATGTTAGTAAAACAATGCTTTTTCATTTAAGGAGTATTTTATGGCAACTCCTGTTAATCTTTTGAAAGTGTTTGGAGAATATTAAAGTATGTGCATGATAGAAAAATATGTCACCATGTTTTGAAATGCTAAAATACTATTATGTGGGATTTGCAGATATCAAAGCCTGCTTTGTGGAATACAGTATATCAGTAAACACACTGTCTTTGCAATTAGCAAGGGAGATAATCAAATGATTTTTAGATCAGGGCCATGGAAAAATTACACAATGGTTGTGATTTTGTCTTGTGTCAGGAATATTCAGCATGACCATGGGAGTATTATATTCCTTCTCACTTTCCTAATGACATAAGAAGATAAGATGGGCCAAATGTTCATCTAATCCAACTTCCAGATGTCTCTCAGAAGCACATAAGCCCTCTCTTCTTCATTTGCTCTACTGACAAGTATTTAGAAGCATCTCATAGTATTATATTCTGGAAATGGCATATATTTATAGGAGCATAATGAATCAGCAGATATTATGATTATTTATAATTTTATATAAATGCTGATTCATTATGTTCCCTTAAATATATGCCATTTCCAAGATTAATAATTCACATTTATTTATTTATTTATTTATGGGAAAGATTGAGGGCAGGAGAAGAGGGTGAAAACAGAGAATGAGGTGGCTGGATGGAGTCACTGAAACAGTTGGCATGAGCTTAAATGGATTCCTGAGGATGGTAGAGGACAGGAAGGCCTGCAGGACCATTGCCCATGGGGTTGCAATGGGTCAGACACGACTTCGTGACTAATAACAACAACAAATTGCTTTACTGATTCAACAAATAAAGAAAATATATATATATCTAGAGAAGAACTAGAAGTAGACCATTACATATTTTTGGCCAAAAGATTTTAGTGGAAGGTAATAAGAGAAAGGAAAATGAACGTGGTGTTAAATGTGGTTTGCAGGCATTTGGCAAGCTAAGCATTATTTGTCAAGAACAACCTCCCCCTATGCCTGAAAAGTTTCAATCAGTGTATACTACTTGCACTAACATATGCCAGGACACTAACCTCAAAATCAATACAAAGCTGAGTGGCACAAAGAGCCACTTTGAAACATGCTCAGCATCACAAAACAAGATAGAAAGACCTGCACATGGATTAGAGAACAAATGAAAGTATATGATATCAAGAGAATGAAAGAATTGAAATGGAAATGGGCTGGTCACATAAAAAGAAGAACTGGTGCTCCTATTGGTTGGAAACATGTGGAAGAGGCCTTAATCCTATAGTGGATAGACAATGACTAAAATGAGAATGATAATGTTTATTGATTTATTTGCGTCCATTCAATCATTCTCAGAGATTGTCTGGACAAGTCCCTGAAGTATTCTTGGCAAGTTGTGTATGGAGATTCTCAGTCATCCAGGTCATGGTTGCCCCAAAGGTGTTTTTACAAGAGGCAACTGAACTTTCTGGTTTTTCTTTGAAAACATTTTGCTTCTCATCCAAGAAGCTTCTTCAGAGCTTCTTGGATAAGAAGTGAAACTTCTTCAAAGAAAATCAGAAAGTCCAGTTGCCTCTTGAAAAAGCAACTTTTCTTGGCAATATTTTTCAAAAGTGGTTTGTCATTGTCTCTTTCCTGAGACTTGGAGAATATGACTGGCCCAAGATCACCCAGCTAGCTTTGTGCCCAAGGTGGGACTAGTCTCCAGGTTTCTAGTCTAATGCTTTAACCATTACATCAAACTATAGTCAAATTATAGTCTCCTTTGTTTTGTGCTCAAATCTTGGTGACTGCGCAGACTCACTTGTGTAGTTATAAAGTATTATGGGATAGAGGAGTGGGTTACTACTGACTTCTTCAAATACTTTTTTTATTACTCCCCATCCTAGTATTTACTGGAGTTCTCTCATCTGAGCACTAACCAGTTGACAACATATATTTATCTTCTCAGCTTATCTAAGTACCACTGCCCAGCTGTAATAAGTTAACAGTGATTTTAATCCTGACTGTTCTTTGGAAAGAGACATATTGAAGTTGAAGTTCAAATACTTTGGCCACCCAATGAGAAGAAGAACTCATTGGAAAAGCTCCTGATGTTGGGAAAGGTTGAAAGCAAAAGGAGAAGGAGACATCAGAGAATAAGATGGTTAGAGAGTATCATCAACACAATGACATGAATTTGGGAAAACTCTGGGAGACAGTGGAGGATTTGAGGGGTGGTGTGTGTGTATGTGTATGTGAGCACATGCACAATGGTCTATGGGGTCATGAAGAATCAGAGACGACTTATTGCCTGGACAAGAACAACAAAAATAAAAATTCCAATCTGGACCAGTCCTTTCTTTGACAGCAAAAGTAACAAAAAAGAAAATTACTCTTTTCTTCAAAACTGAATTGCTCACTATCCTTCTCTAACTACTCAACAATGCAGCCTTAACAAGGGAAGTAAACTACATTTATGCACAACAATAGCTATCACACAGAGTGCCCACTGATAACCCTATTCTCTGTATTTAAGTGACAAGGTAAATTGCAAGTTGATTCATCTCATACTTCAACAGCAACTTCACCCCACAAATTTTCACTCCAGTCATGATTTTCTAACACTAGGTGACATTCTAGTGTTAGAAAATCTAGGACCCATCTAACCCAGCCTTGCCAAGGCTGGGCCTGTCTAAACAGATACAATTCCCCATTATTCCCCAACTAGGAGGCTGCTCCAGTCAGTCATTCAGAGCAGATTCTCCCAACTTTTGGCAAAATGTCACTTTGTCTCTTTTGTCATGTTTTACCTGGAGCAATCAGGATTTACATCTATGCTGTTCTATTGACAAGGTTATCAAACTATGGGCTGAAGTCCTGTTGAATGGTAGAATTGTCCCTTTTATGTCTGCTTGGTGAGAATGTTTTTATCATTATTCATCTTACAAATCTAGTCTTCATGAACCTAAGGGATAAGACAGCTTCAAAATAAGACTGATTCTTGCAAAGACTTCAGTTTAATCCTGTTGTGCCACTCGATATTACCTAAAGGCCCTGTCACACTAGCCGATGGATGCAAAACGTTAGTAAAAAGGACACAGCAGACGAGAAAAATATTCCATCCGTTGTTATCCGCTCTCAAAAGGGGCAAAAATTTGCATAAACAGAGCGGATAACACGGAAAGGAACGGACGGGGGGAGGACGCAGGGCGGATGGAAAGCGGATGTGGAATGGAAGCCTAGCGGATGGAAGCAGATGGGAGCAGATGGCACATCTGCAAGGCTTCCGGGGGGGGCACAGCAAAGCAGATGCGGAACGGATACAGCGGATGCAGAACGGACGCCGAGCGGATGAAGCGGATGCACAGCGGAAGCCTAGCGGATGCACAGCGGATGCCTAGCGGATACACAGCGTTCACTGCACATGCGGGGAGCATTGCGTCAGCCCCGCGGATATAAAGGGAAGCAGCTCCCAAGCAGGTCACCTTTCAGAGGAAAGACCTGCTTCCAGACACATCAAGTGCCTTGCCAGCGTGCCCTGCATGCCGGCCTGCCAGCCTTGCTGCCTGCCATCCTGCCAGCCTCCCTGCCAGCCTGCCTGCCAGCCTTGCTGCCAGCCTGCCTGCCAGCCTTGCTGCCTGTCTGCCTGCCTGCCAGCCTGCCTGCCAGTCTGCCTGCCAGCCTTGGTGGCTGCCTTCCTACCTGCCTGCCTGCCAGCCTTACTGCCAACCTGCCTGCCACCTGCCTGCCAGCCTTGGTGCCTGCCTTCCTGCCAGCCTTCCTGCCAGCCTGCCTTGCTGCCAGCTAGCAACCCCACAACCATGGGGAAGAAGAGAAAGCCTCAGCCATCTGCTGCCAGCTCTGGCAAGAGGGACAGGGCCACCCTCCCACCCCTGGCCCTCACTCTGCTTCTGCTGGGGCTTCTGTAGCACGAGCTCACTCTTCTGGGGCTGGGGCTTCTGCTGCTTCTGCTTCTGGAGGAGCTGATGATGATGCTTATGGTGGTGGTGCTTCTACTCGTGCTTACTCTGCTGATGCTGCTTCTGGCGGTGGTGATTCTGCTGCTTCTGCTTCTGGAGGAGCTGATGATCATGCTTATGGCAGTGGTGCTTCTGCTTGTGCTTACTCTGCTGATGCTGCTTCTGGAGGAGCTGATGCTGCTGCTTCTGGTGGTGGTGCTTCTGCTGGTGCTTACTCTGCTGATGCTGCTCGTTGTACTGCTGGTCCTGCTGGTCCTGCTCATCCTGCTGGTCCTGCTCGTGCTCCTGGTCTTGCTCATCCTACTGGTCCTGCTCATCCTGCTGGTCCTGCTCGTGCTCCTGGTCCTGCTCGTGCTCCTGGTGCTGCTGGAGCTGCTGATGCTTACTCTACTGCTGCTGATCCTGGTCCTGCTGGTGCTGGTGCTGCTGCTGCTGATGATGATCCTGCTGGTGCTGCTACTGCTGCTGCTGCTGATGATGATGATGATGTTGATGATGATGATGATCCTGCTGGTGCTGCTGCTTGTGGTGGTGTGGAGGAGCAGCCCCTACAACCTGGAAGCCCCTCTGATGAGGGCCCATCTGGTCCTGCCAAAGGGAGGAAGAGGCATATGCGAGAACGGGAGAGGAGGCAATACTCCATTGAGGAGGAACACGAGGATGAGGTGCTGGAGTGGCTGAGAGAGAATGACTACCTGTGGCGGAAGGGACATAGGCTCTACAGGGACACCAAAAGGAAGCAGGCTGCTTGGAGAGAGAAGGCGGAGAGTCTGGCCTACACATCGGAGGTGCTCCTCGGCTGGTGGAAACATATGCACACCTGGTACGGGAAGCTGCACCTCAAGAAATCTGGCCAGGCCACGGTCAAGCTGACAGACAGAGAGACCTACATGATGGCCAAGTGCAGCTTCCTGGAGGGTGAGATCCACCACCGAAGAGCAGCCCCTCTCACAACCCTCTCTCTCCGGCAGCCTGCTGAGAGCCATTCCTCTTTTGGCAGAGAGTCAGCTCCTGTCTCCAGGCAGGTTTCTGTGGAGCGTCCCACGGCAGAGAAAACGCGGACAGTTGTTTTAACTGTGGCAGAGCGCATGGAGGACTCCCTGGCGCAGTGGGAGAAAGGAGATGGCACTTCCACCACAGTCCTACCCACATCCACCCCCAGCTCTACCTCCACAGAAAGGCAGAGAGCCAGACAGCAGGGGCAGAGCCACACTGTCCTGCTGGAGATCAGGGACACCATCCGGAGCAGCATAGATCTCCTCTCTCAGCTGGTCAGCACCGACTCCTCATCCTCCAACCGCAAGCCCTTCTTCACCAATGTCAACCAGACCCTCAAGAACATGGGGGAACCCCAGTACCAGGTGGTGAAGGACCGGATCACCGAGCTGCTTCACAACTCTCCTGATCCAGAGAAACCTGATCCCACCCAGTCCAGGTCTGCTCCTCCACCTCCACCACAGGTGATGTCTCTCCCATTCCAAGGCTTCCCAAAGGCCCTCACCTACCAGGGCTACAGCTACCAGGAGGTCCAGCAGCACAGGCAGCAGCCCTTCCCAGTCCAGGCACAGGCTCATCGGACGCCACCGTTGCCACCGGTTCCACTGATGCCACCGATGCCACCCACACCACTGATGCCACCCATGCCACTGTTGCCACCGACGCCACCGATGCCACCCACATCACCGTTGCCACTCACATCACCGTTGCCACCCACGCCAGTCCTCACACAGCTGCAGACCAGACAGCCCCACTACACTGCTCCTTCCTCCACCCCACAGCCTAGCCCGGCCTCAGTACATCTGTCCTCGGTACTGGGACTGACACCTCATGGCATGGAGGAAGGGGCTCTGAACATCACGGGTCTGAGCCAGCTGTCTGAGAGCTTCCTCAACAAACCATCACCTGTTGTCCTCTCGGGGCCAGGCACCCCAGTGAGGCTTCAGACCAGCACTCCAGCAGCAGCCACCTCTACAGCACCTGGACTCTTCACCCTTGAGACTGGGCACACCTCCGAGTGACCGATAAGAGTGCCAGACACTGGGTGGCTACCTGTTGACTTTATTTTTGGACTTTATTTTTGGTTCTGCTTTGAACACTTGACTTGGGTCATTTTTCTTTTACAGCTTGTTATTAATAAAGATTATCTTTGATTCACACACTTGCCTCATTTATTTTATTAAATAAAGTCTTGGTGGAAACTTTTAGAAATGGTTTAAGCCTTTCCATGCTTGTGGGATGGGTAAGGATAGCAGTGGGGTGGGCAGGGATACCTGTGGGATGGGTAAATAGCTGTGGGATGGGCAGGGATACCTGTGGGATGGGTTAGGATATTTGTGGGATGGGTAATATCTGTGGAATGGGCAGTGATACCTTTGGGATGGGTTAAGGTAGCTGTGGGATAGATAAACCTCCAGTGCAAGCATAGTGGGACTGTATGGTCCACCCTCCCAGGTGCCACACCTATGGCCCTTTATTATCAATAATAATGTAATCATTGTCCACACATGTCAAGATAAACACAACTCTTTATTAAATGCCCTGTTCATTTTAGGCCCACCCAACATACATGGCCCAATCTCATCAGTGTGATGAGACAGGCTGAAGGAAGCATCCATTAATCATCTACCATCCTTTCTTGCCACTCCACTGCTCCAGCTGGGGAGTTGCACCAGTGTTTCAGGAGGTTGCTCTGCTTCTTCCCTTCACGTGAGGATCTGTTGGGGCGTTGTACATCCTCAGTGTCTATCAGGTTTTGTCCTTGCCTCCATTCCCCAGGCTCCATGTCCCTATTGCCTTGTTGGAGGTCCACGAGCCTGTTCTGCAAGACTGGAGAGCGGGTGTGCATGAGATTGTGCAGGATGCAGCAAGCTTCCACGATCCTCCTCACGGTCTCTGGGCGATGCTGCATGGTTTTGAGAAGTACCTGGAACCTGTTGGCCAGGATGCCAAAGGCATTCTCCACCACCCGTCTTGCCCTGGACAGCCTGTAGTTGAAGATCCTCTCTTCACGGGTGAGGTGTCTTGAAGTGTAGGGCTTCATGAGGTAGGTTGTGAGGGAGAAGGCGTCATCCCCCATGATGAAGTAGGGCACATCTTGCGTGTCGTTGGGCGGGTGGTCTGGATCTGGGAAGCCCATGATGAGGTTGCGTTCCAGCCCCTCGTTGAGGTCACTGGCATTGTATACCTGGGCATCTGAAGCTGACCCATTGCTTGAAGCATCAATGTACATGAAGTTGTAGTCAGCATCAACCATGGCGAAGAGGATGATGCTGAAGAAGCCCTTGTAGTTGAAATAAGTGGACCCCGACTTGGCTGGTGCTTTGCAGGTCACGTGCTTGCCATCTATGGCTCCAACGGTGTGGGGGAAGTTCCACCTCTGATACCACTGCTCTGCAACTTTCTTCCAGCTTTCTTCAGTGGAGGGGCACTGGAGGAGCTCCTCCATGTATTCTGCGATGATGGCCTGTGTTAGGGATAACATTGTTCACCCTAACTGTTTTAGGTGAAATAATAACTATGAATCATAGTTAGTATATGCAGCTTTAACTGTAAAATAGCAACTGTGAGAGTGGTTATGAAAACCATATAAAAGTAGCAAGGCTACAGCTTGCTCGCTCTCTCTCTCTGGCTTTGATGATCCCTGATTACTGCTTGGAAGCAAGACTGCATTGCTCGAACGGGAGAGAGAACAACGGACTGATTTATACGTGAACTGACATTGGATATTCTACATGGACTTTGCTAACTGAATATCCCTGAATAGACTGACTACATGGTAAATGAATATTGGACTGTTTTTGACTATGCTATAAACTTATACTGGAATAAAATATATTCTTGATAGCACAAGCGTATCTGTTATTTTTACTGTATGTTAATAAACATACAAGCTTAGCTCACTCATTTATCTGTGTGCCTATCTGACTAACGCTGCACATTCTGTTTAGCTTGTCTACCTAACCCTTGTTGGGGAACCCAGGCTTAACAGCCTGCACCACTTCTCTGACCACAATGCTGATGGTGTTGTGTGGCACCCTCCAGCCGTACTGCATGCTCCTGTAGGTGGTCCCTGAGGCCAGGTGGCGCAGAGTCAGTGCCACCTTGAGCCCAGGGTCCAGGCTGGGCCAGAAGTTGGTGCTCTGCTTGGTCAACCTGGGTTTCAGCCACTCCACAACTTCATCAAACATGGCTGGAGGCATCCTCATGAAGTTCTGGAATGCACGAGGGTCTTCGTTCCTCAGCTCCACCATCAGCTTATTGTACAGTCCATACTCTACTCCTCTCCCGATCCATCTTCGGACCCAGATGCCTCTTGGCCGCCTCCTTTTCTTCCCGTAGTAGAGTTCACAGAGCCTGTAGATGGCTTCGCACTGTTGCAGAACGATGGTGGTTACCAAAAGGAGTTTGTTACGTTCCATGGTGGACATGACTGGATGCTGTGGAAGAGCAAGAGGCAGATGAAGGCTGCAGAGGTCTGCACAGCTGGGCTGCTGGGCTGAAAGTGAGATCCAGGTGAGTTGCTCCCCCTTTTTATTGGCAATATAGGTTTTCCCCTATGTGTCCTTTGGCATCCTCTAGGCATCCTCTAGGCATCCTTAATATCCGAGATAGATCCCCTCTGCGAACGTTTTTTCAGTTTGAAATGCTTTCTTTGCGTGCTGCATCAGCTTTCATCCCTTCTCCGTCCGTGCTACTAACGCTGCGCGTCCTTTCCATGTCCGTTCCGCTTCCTCCCTGTGTCCCTTTACCGCTGGAGCGGATTTGAGTTGCGTGGATGCACAGCGGATGCCTAGTGGATGTAGCAGACGCGTAATGGATGCCAACGGATGCAGAACGGATGTCCCCCGTATACCTAGCGGATGCAGAACGGATGCGTTGGAGACATTTTCCGCTCAGAAAGTTTTGGGCAGCTCAAAACTTTTTGAGCGAATGAAATGTCAATAGACGGATGCTGGACAGATAGAGAGGAAGCAAAACGGAGGCAGTGAGTATAGAACGGAAGCATCGCGTTAACCAACGGATGTCAAGTGTTTTTCTTCGTTTTATATCCTCTTTCCATCCATTGGTGCAGTGTGACAGGGGCTTAAGGAAATCAACAGAGAGAATTTTTTTCCCAGTACAGGATGCCTGGGGGGTGAGTTAATTCATTCCCCCAGATTATCATTTTGGGGGGTGGGGAGTGAGTAGGAGGAAGAAAGCAGAAATAGAGGCATTCATAAATTACCCAACTAGCTACCTTCGATCTAACACAATGAATAATCTGCAGAGTGATTGCAAGACTGGCATCAGTTGCCCATTCATGGGAAAATGAAAGGCAACAATGGGATAATACTTGTGAAACAAATAGTTCCCCATCGTGGTAGTATTGCATCCATCTCTTGTATTGCAAAACTTGTATTGCATCTATATCTTCAGCAACTTTGGATAGCATATTGTCAGCCAATTTACAATAAATAGCAGCCTAGTGGAGGAAGGAGGAAAAGAAAATCTCCTGATTTGCTTCCGAGCAACTTGCTGGAAACATTGCAAGCTGGCCAACACTTTTCACTCATTTATAAAGAGCATAACAAAAAGAGCAATTAAAGTCATAGATCTTGAGGTGTTTGTCCTGCAACCCAAATTGGCTCACAGTTGCTTTTGTATAACAAGATTGTCATGCCAAGGAAAACAATGAGAGAACCTTAGGGGCAGAAAATAATATGATTCTGTATGCACAAAACAATTGTTCAAGTCCCCCCACCAAGCCATGAAGCACAGAAAAACACACCAACAATAAAAGAAACTTTTTCTTCTTTTCTTTGAAAAGCTTTTTGGCTTAGTCCTGACAATATCGGCTATCAAATAATATGACTTGGAAGATGAATGAAAGATTAAAACTAGAGAACTGATTTTCCTTTTTAGCTTGGAGTTCTTTTACTCTTCCTATGATGTACCTCTCTTCGGTGTGCCCAGTTATCTGCTTTTTGCACACTTACTCTTGGAAGCAAAAGCGAGACCCAATGCCAACCCAGGAACTGAAGGAGGAGAGAGATGGGCAAAGCATGACATTCTTCCGAGGTCATCATTTTTGAAGCTACTTTTCCAATCTGTGGGCCTATGCAAACATCAATTTTTTTAGTCTTGTCTGGTATTTTTACAGGTGTTGAACATTCCATTTCTAAATATTGCAGTGATATCTTAAATTTCAGAAAAAACAGGAGGAAGGTGAAATGTGAAGATAGGAATGTTTACTGTTGCAGGAAGTTAGCACCCACCCCCTCCTAGAAAATTGAAATCCTAAGAAATATTAAAAAGGCAGAATATTTCCCCTAAAAAGAGTAGAAACCCAGAAGCAGAAGCTCACCTCAGAAGCAGAAGCTCACCCTCACCTTTGTTAATGTGTGGGCCATTAAGGTCTGGGCCAGAATATTTTACATAACAAAGATCTCCAGGTAAAGCTATAGCAATTGCCAAAAGCCCTTTTCAGTGCATCATCATCCAGCAAGGCTGAACCAAGCCTGGAACTCAGGACAGCATACAGAGATGCCCCTGCATGGTCTCATGGGAGTCTGATAACCAATTAGAATACAAGCTCCAATTCAAATCCCAACAAAGGTTATAAAACCCAGGCACTCTCAGCACCTCACCCCTTTCTTAATCTCTTCCTTCACCTTGAAGCATGTGATCATCCTTCCTTTTCACTCTGAAGCTCCAGGCCATGTGGTCCTTGTAGTGTTTGCAAAGAATAAGACCAGAAACCAGCGTAACTTCAGCTCTTTTATTTAGTTCTGAAAATCCATCTGAACCAGGAGCCGCGGCAGCTCTTTTTATAGAGAGGCTGCTCGCGGCTAGTGGCCAATGACAGCTTCTTGATTTTCCCACCGCTGAGCTGGCCAATCATAGGTTAGCTATTATTGGCCAATCAGCATCAAGTAGGGAACCAATCAGCTTCCAGTATTTATTAACCAATAGGAATAGACTGTTTGGAGTATGTTAATATGGAACACTCCTCCCCTCTTGGTATGGTCCTACCTTACATAGTCACGTAAGTAGGGGGGGCTTTTTGGTTGCCTAGTTGACCTGCGCAGTTTAGTTGTGTTCTCGTCTTCGGTGGGTTTGGACAGGATCACTGTTCCTCCCATCCTTCTCTGTGGAACCTCCTGGAAGGTGGAGTCAACCATGCCGCTCCTGCCCAGCCTACTCGGGCTGGTAGAGTTGGCTTGGCTGCTCCCTTCTGGAACAGCTTCTAGGTCTTCTTGTGCCTCCTGTTCCTCTTTGCCGAAGTCTTCTGCAGGTAAGTCATTGTTTCTATCTAAATTTATTTGAGAATGTTGTTTATTGTTTGTATTTTGATTTTGCGGGATTTCTTGTTCTGCCGGAGGGTTTCCCCCTCCCCCCTTATTTGAGTTGGAGGGGTCTCCCCCCTCTCTGGTTGGTCTATTAGTATTTTTGTTTAATGTTTGCTCTGGTTCTGGTGTGTGTGTGTGTTGTTGTTCATGTCTGGGTGTGTCAGTGGTGCGTTCCAGTGTTTGTGATCGTAACTGATCAGTGTGTCTCCTCCAGCTTCTGCCATCATCTGTGTCTAGTCTATAGGACCGGGGTCCCGTTATTTGTATTATTTTTGCCAGTACCCACAGTGGGTGCCTGGTGAGATTTTTTGCATATACTAGGTTTCCTGGTTCAAATGTGCAGTGTCTGCTGGAGGAGTCCATTGGTTTTTCAGAGCTGTATGTTGGGTATAATCTATCCAATTGTGATCTTAATTTCCTGCCCATTAGTAATTCTGCTGGGCTTTTATTTGTAGTGGAGCTCGGTGTTATGTGTTGTATGGTGAGCATTTTTTTTAATTTTTTCTTGAATGTCCCCTGAGTCTAATTTTTCTAAGGTTTCTTTGGTATACCGGACCATGCGTTCTGCCCTCCCATTCATAGCCGGTCGAGCCGGCATGGTCAAAGCATGTCTTATATCATGTTCGGCGAGAAATTTTTCAAATGTTAGTGCAGTAAACTGCGGGCTGTTATCTGAGACGAGCAAGTCCAGTAACCCATGCATGGTGAATAGTTTCCGTAGTTGTTTAAAAACTGCTTCTGTGGTGGTAGAGTTCATGATGCTTACTTCTAGCCAATTGGAGTCAGCGTCTACTATGATTAAAAATGTGTGTCCTTTTGTTGGCCCCGCGAAGTCTATATGGATTCTTGACCAGGGCCCCTCGGTGTTTCCCAGTCTAGTATAGGCGCTGAAGGGGGTGCAGGTCAGGATCTTTCACATTTCCCACAGGTTCCTAACCAATTCCCAATATCCTTATCCATCCCTGGCCACCATACATAGCTCCTGGCCAGGGATTTCATTCGTACAATGCCCGGATGTCCTTCATGCAACATTCTCAGTACTTGTTCTTGTAATGGTTCCGGTATTACCACCCGATCCCCCCATAAGTTACAACCTTTTAACAATGACAGTTCAGTTTGCCTATGCTTGAATGGTTTCAATTTAATGTCCATCTCGTTTTCCGGCCACCCTTTTCCCACCCAGTTTAAAACTTGTGACAAGGTTTTGTCTTTTGTTGTTGTTCTCGCAATGTCTGCTGTGGTTATGGGTAGGTTTGATAGTGTCTCAATCTGTAGGGTGGATGTGGTTGGTGCCAGGTCAGTTTCTAGTTCCAGTAGGGGAGTACGGCTCAACGTATCGGTGTGGGAAATGTCTTTGCAGGGTCGGTGATTCCATTTATAATTGTAGGCTACAAGGAACTTGATCCACCTTGTCATTCGTGGGGATAGTATATTTGGGGTGGCCCTGTTCCCTGCTAGGATTCCCAATCGGGGTTTGTGGTCTGTAATAAAGGTAAAAGTCCTACCGTAAAGTTATTCATGGAATCGTTTGACACCGGATATTGTTGCTACTGCCTCTCTGTCCAATTGACTGTAGTTACGTTCAGTTTTTGATAGTGTTTTGGAGTAGAATGCGATTGGTGCTTCTCTCCCATCAGGCAGAATGTGGCTCAGTACGGTTCCGACGCCGAACAGTGATGTGTCGCAGGTGACTGTCAACAGTAGTGTCTCGCTGTATTGCATTAATACAGAGTCGGATGTGATTAAGTCTTTTACCCTCTGGAACACTGTCTCTTTATGTCGTCCCCAGGTCCAGGTGGCTGCCTTGTCCAGTAGCCTATGTAGTGGTTCTGCCATCATTGCCTTCTGTGGCAGAAAAACGTAAAAATTTATAAGTCCCAAGAATGCTTGCAACTCTGCTTTGTTTTTTGGTCTAGGCGCTTCTTTGATTGCTTTAATTTTTTTCTCTGTGGGGTGGATGCCCTCTTTATCAATATGATACCCCAGGAACTCGACTTTTGAGGTGGCTAATTGGCACTATTCTTTCTTGACCTTGAGTCCTGCCTTTTGGAACCTTTGTAAGACTACTCTGAGACGGGCTTCTAGTTGTCTCACTTCGCTGGCTGACACCAGCACATCATCAAAGTATGGGACTATTCTTTTATCCCCTGTAATAACCACTCCATTAGGCTTTGGAACACCTCTGGGGCCACGCTGACTCCAAATTGCAGTATTTTGCATTTGAAGGCTCCCCTATGAGTCACGATCCTTTGTGCCTCTGCTGTCTTGGGGTCGACTGGTAATTGTTGGTTTGCTTGGGCAAGGTCGAGCTTTGCAAAGACCTTGCCTCTCCCCAATGAGTGTAGCAGGTGTTGCACTACCAGAACAGGATACGCGCTTTTCTGTAGTTCATGGTTTAGAGTGGCCTTGTAGTCACCACAGATTCTCACAGACCCATCTGGCTTAACTGGGGTCACGATTGGGGTTTCCTATTTGGCGTGGTCAATTGGTTCCAAGATGCCTTGTGCTTTGAGATGGTTAAGCTCCTCATCAATCTTTGGTTTTAATGCGAAGGGGACTCACCTCGCTTTTAGCCTAATAGGAGCTATTGTTGGATCTAAATTAAATGATATAGGGGACCCTTGGTACTTGCCTAATTTCCCATCCAAGACATCCTGGAACTCCCTCACTAGGTTCTCCTCCCAGTCTGTCTCGGCGATGCTGTTAATGCCGGTCATACCGATTCCTAGAGGTTCGAACAGCTCGAGTCCCAACAGGCTATGATAAGTGATAACAGGTTATGATAAGTTTGAAAGTTATCTGGAAATGTCCGAGTCCGACTACCGGTATTCTGTTTCCTTGGTAGTCCTTTAGTATTAGCGAGTGGTGTTCTAGTTCAGTTCTGCCAAGGTGCGGTACCAGTCTTTTAATGGTATCCCATGATACCATCGATAGATACGATCCGGAATCCATCTCCATTTTACATTCTTGGGCCTTGATCCTGACTGCCACATGCACTTTTTGGCCATTTGTTGTGTTAGAATGACCGATGGTGATGGTTTCATGTGTTTCTTCTTTTCTGAAGTTCTCGTTTAGCCGCTTGCCCTTGCTTTTGTGACTCTCATGGCTCCACGTTTATCTATCTTTCGTTCTTGGTGGTGTGTTGTCCCTACGTCGGGGGCTGTAGCTCTTATGGTTTCGGCATACTCTTGCGATGTGATCCCGTCTCTTGCAGTACTGGCACAAAGCATCTAGGAACTGGCACTCAGAACGGGGGTGGTCTCCGCCGCACCCGGTGCACTGAAACCCCGATTTCGTTCAGCCTGGAGTCTGTCGATTTCCTCCTCTACATCGTCGTCGATTTTGGACGATCCACTATCTGCGTAGTGTGTGGTGGTCTTATGCGCACTCTCTGCCTTTTTCTCTGTGCCTTGGCTTGTCTCGGCCATTGTTTTGAATGTCGGTGCATTCATCTTCTGCATTGTTGCCACTGATTTTTTAGTTGCTTCCACTGCTGTGGCTTCAGTGATCGCCTCAGTGACTGTAATCTTTGGTTGGGTTAACAGTCGGCTTTGTAGGGTGAGGTCTCTCAGTCCGAGGACCACGCGATCCCTCATGGCTTCTTCCATGTTTAGGAATTTGCATGCCCCTCCAATGTCCCTGAGAGCCGCTACGAAGTCTGCAATGCTCTCACCTACTCTCTGGTCCCGTTTGTAAAATTCATGTCTCCGAATAAGGCTGGAGACGATCGGTGCGTAGTGAGCCTTCAGCAATTTTTCTAGATCTGGCCAGGCCATCTGTTTCACATCTTCTGGTTTCGATAGCACCTTGGCCATCTTGAACACTGTGGGCCTACAGTGCATCACGAACACGGCTCTTTTTCAGTTGTCGGAGATTCCTTGCAAGTTGTTGCTTTCCAGGAACATGAGGAATCTATCGAGGTAGGATTCTCAGTCCTCTGTTGCTGGGTTGAATGGTGCGGATGGTGAGTTGGTTCCGACCATTTCGTCTGCTCAGTTCTCGATGCCACGTGCTCGACTGGTCTCCTCTCTCAGGATCCCACCTTCATCGCCAGTGTAGTTTTCATGAAGAATGAGACCGGAGACCAGCGTAACTTCAGCTCTTTTATTTAGTTCCTAAAATCTGTCTGAACAAGGAGCCGCAGCAGCTCTTTTTATGGAGAGGCAGCTCGTGGCTAATGGCCAATGATGGCTTCTTGATTTTTCCGCCACTGAGCTGGCCAATCATAGGTTAGCTATTATTGGTGATTTAGCGTCGAGTAGGGAACCAATCAGCTTCCAGTATTTTTTAACCAATAGGAATAGACTATTTGGAGTATGCTAATATGGAACAGTCCTGTCCACATTAAACCTTCCAAACAGCCTCCATATTTCCAGCTTCTTTTTCCCCACTTGGAACTGAACCCAGAAGGCTATTTCTTCCAACACTGTATTTATATCTTACATAAAGGCCATGTCACACTGCACCAACGGATGGAAAGAGGATGTAAAATGGAGAGAAACACTTACCATCCGTTGGTTAACACAGTTCATCCGTTCTGTACTCACTGCCTCCGTTTTTCATACTCTCTATCCGTCCAGCATCCGTCGACTGAGGTTCCATCCGCTCAAAAAGTTTTGAGCTGCTCAAAACTTTCTGAGTAGAAAATGTATCCAACGCATCCGTTCTGCATCCGCTACACATATGGGGAACATCCGTTCTGCATCCGTCGTCATCTGTTACGCATCCGCTACATCTGCTAGGTATCCGCTGTGCATCTGCGCAACTCAAATCCGCTCCAGCGGAAAGCAGACACAGGGAGGAAGCGGACCCGATGCGGAACGGACGTGCAGCATTAGTAGCACGGACGGAGAAAGGATGAAAGCAGATGCAGCTCACATACAAAGCATTTAAAATGGAAAAAAAGTTCATAGAGGGGACCTATCTCAGATATTAGGGGAAAACCTATATTGCCTATAAAAAGGGGGAGCAACTCACCTGGATCTCACTTTCAGTCCAGCAGCCCTGCTGTGCAGACCTCTGCAGACTTCATCTGGGTCTTGCTCTTCCACAGCATCCATTGATGTCCACCATGGATCATAACACACTCCTTTTGGTAGCCACCATAGTTCTGCAACAGTGCGAAGCCATCTACAGGCTCTTTCAACTGTTCTACTGGAAGAAAAGGAGGCCGTCAAGAAGTGTCTGGGTCCGAAGATGGATCAGGAGAAGAGCAGAGGATGGACTGTATAACAAACTGATGGTGGAGCTGAGGAACGAAGACCCTCGTGCATTCCAGAACTTCATGAGGATGCCTCCAGCCATGTTTGACGAAGTTGTGGAGTGGCTGACACCCAGGTTGACCAATCAGAGGACCAACTTCTGGCCCAGCCTGGACCCTGGGCTCAAGGTGGCACTGACTCTGTGCCACCTGGCCTCAGGGACAACTTACAGGAGCATGCAGTACGGCTGGAGGGTGCCACACAACACCATCAGCATTGTGGTCAGAGAGGTGGTGCAGGCCATCATCGAAGAATACCTGCAGGAGCTCCTCCAGTGCCCCTCCACTGAAGAAGGATGGAAGAAAGTTGCAGAGCAGTGGTATCAGAGGTGGAACTTCCCCCACACCGTTGGAGCCATAGATGTGAAGCACGTGGCCTGCAAAGATCCAGCCAAGTCAGGGTCCACTTATTTTAACTACAAGGGCTTCTTCAGCATCATCCTCTTCGCCATGGTCGATGCTGACTACAGGTTCATGGACATCGATGCTTCAGGCAACGGGTCAGATTCAGATGCCCAGGTATACAACGCCAGTGACCTCAAGGATGGGCTGGAATGCAACCTCATCATGGGTGTCCCAGATCCAGACCCCCTGCCCAACGACATGCAAGATGTGCCTTACTTCATCTTGGGGGATGACGCCTTCTCCCTCAGAACCTACCTCATGAAGCCCTACACTTCAAGACACCTCACCCGTGAAGAGAGGCTCTTCAACTACAGGCTGTCCAGGGCAAGGTGGGTTGTGGAGAACGCCTTTGGCATCCTGGCCAACAGGTTCCAGGTACTTCTCACCACCATGCAGCATCACCCAGAGACCGTGAGGAGGATCGTGGAAGCTTACTACATCCTGCACAATCTCATGCGCACCCGCTACCCAGTCTTGCAGAACAGGCTCGTGGACCTCCAACAAGGCAATGGGGACATGGAGGCAAGGGCGAAACCTGATAGACGCTGAGGATGTGCAAGGCCCCAACAGAGCCTCACGTGAAGAAAAGATGCAGCGCAAGTTCCTGAGACAGTGGTGCAACTCCCCAGCTGGAGCAGTGGAGTGGCAAGACAGAATGATAGATGATTAATGGATGCTTCCTTCAGCCTGTCTCATCACACTGATGAGATTGGGCCATGTATGTTGGGTGAGCCTACAATGAACAGGGCATTTAATAAAGAGTTCTGTTTATGTTCAAATGTGTGGATCAATGCTTACACTGTTATTGATAACAAAGGGCCATAGGTGTGGCACCTGGGAGGGTGGACCATACAGTCCCACTATGCTTGCAATGGAGGTTTATCTATCCCACAGCTATTACCCATCCCAAATGTATCCCTGCCCATCCCACAGGTATCCCTGCCCATCCCACAGCTATTACCCATCCCAAAGGTATCCCTGCCCATCCCACAGCTATTACCCATCCCACAGGTATCCCTGCCCACCCACAGCTATTACCCATTCCAAAGGTATCCCTGCCCATCCCACAGCTATCCTTACCCATCCCACAAGCATGCAAAGGCTTAAACCATTTCTACAAGTTTCCACCAAGACTTTATTTAATAAAATAAATGAAGCAAGTGTGTGAAGCAAAGATAATTTTCATTAATAACAAGCTGTAAAAGAAAAATGACCCAAGTCAAGTGTCCAAAGCAAAAATAAAGTCAACAGGTAGCCACCCAGTCTCTGGCACTCTTCTTGGTCACTCGGAGGCATGCCCAGTCTCAGGGGTGAAGGGTCCAGGTGCTGTGGAGGTGGCTGGTGCTGGAGTGCTGGTCTGAAGCACCACTGGGGTGCCTGGCCCCGAGAGGACAACAGGGGACAGTATGTTGAGGAAGCTCTCAGACAGCTGGCTCAGCCCCATGATGTTGAGAGCCCCTTCCTCCATGACATGGGGTGTCATCCCCAATACCAACGACAGATGTACTGAGGCCAGGCTTGGCTATGGGGTGGAGGAAGGAGCAGTGTAGTGGGCTGTCTGGTCTGCAGCTGGGTGAGGACTGGCGTCAGTGGCATCGGTGGCATCGGTGGTGTGGGTGGCATCGGTGGCATCAGTGGCACTGGTGGCATCCAATGTACATGTGCCTCGACTGGGAAGGGCTGCTGCCTGTGCTGCTGTATCTCCTGGTAGCCATAGCCTTGGTAGGGGAGGGCCTGTGGAAAGCCTTGGAAGGGCAGTGACATCACCTGGGGTGGAGGAGCAGATCTGGACTGGGTGGGAGCAGGTTCATCTTGGTCTGGAGGGTTGTGAAGAAGTTCGGTGATCCTGTCCTTCACCACCTGGTACTGGGGTTCCGCCATGTTCATGAGGGTCTGGTTGACATAGGTGAGGAAGGGCTTGCGATTGGAGGATGAGGAGTCGGTGTGGACCAGCTGAGAGAGGAAATCTATGCTGCTCCAGATGGTGTTCCTGATCTCCAGCAGGACAGTGTGGCTCTGCCCCTGCTGTCTGGCTCTCTGCCTTTCTGTGGAGGTAGAGCTGGGGGTGGATGTGGGTAGGACTGTGGTGGAAGTGCCGTCTCCTTTCTCCCACTGCGCCAGGGGGTCCTCAACATGCTCCGCCATGGGTAGTCGGGGGGGTCTCGTCGTGGCACGCTCCACAGATACCTGCCTGAAGACAGGAGCTGACTCTCTGCCAGAAGAGGACTGGCTCTCAGCAGGCTACCTGAGAGAGAGGGTTGTGAGAGGGGCTGCTCCTCGATGATGAATCTCACCCTCCAAAAAGCTGCACTTGGCCATCACGTAGGTCTCTCTGTCCGTCAGCTTGACCACGGCCTGGCCAGATTTCTTGAGGTGCAGCTTCCCGTACCAGGTGTGCATGTGCTTCCACCAGCCGAGGAGCACCTCCGAAGTGTAGCCCAGGCTCTCCGCCTTCTCTCTCCAAGCAGCCTGCTTCCTTTTGGTGTCCCTATAGAGCCTGTGTCACTTCCACCATAGATACTCGTTCTCCCTCAGCCACTCCAGCACCTCATCCTCATGTTCCTCTTCTATGTTGTATTGCCTCCTCTCCTGTTCTCGCGCCTGCCTCTTCCTCCCTTTGGCAGGACCATATGGGCCCTCATCAGATGGGCTTCCAGGTTGTAGGGGCTGCTCCTCCACACCACCACTAGCAGCAGTAGCAGCAACAGAAGCAGCAAAAGCAGGACCAGCAGCACCAGCAGGACCAGCAGCACCAGAAGGACCAGCAGGACCACCAGCAGCAGCAGCAGAGTAAGCACCAGGAGCACCAGCAGGACCAGCAGGACCAGGATCAGCAGCAGCAGAATAAGCACCAGCAGCACCAGGAGCACCAGCAGGACCAGGAGCACCAGCAGGACCAGCAGGACCAGCAGGACCAGCAGGACCAGCAGGACCAGGAGCAGCCCCAGCAGAGTAAGCACCAGCAGGAGCACCAGCACCAGGAGCAGCGCCAGCAGATTAAGCACCAGCAGAAGCAGCAGCACCAGGAGCAGCGCCAGCAGAGTAAGCACCAGCAGAAGCAGCAGCACCAGGAGCAGCGCCAGCAGAGCAAGCACCAGCAGAAGCCCCAGCACCAGGAGCAGTGCCAGCAGAGTAAGCACCAGCAGAAGCACCACCGCCAGAAGCAGCATCAGCAGAATAAGCACCAGCAGAAACCCCAGCAGAAGCAAAGTGAGGGCCAGGGGGTGGGAGGGTGACCCTGTCCCTCTTGCCAGGGCTGGCAGCAGATGGATGACGCTTTCTCTTCTTCCCCATGGTTGTTGGGTTGCTGGCTGGCTGGCTGGAGAGCTGTGTCTGGAAGCAGGTTTTTCCTCAGAATGGTGACCTGCTTGGGAGCTGCTTCCCTTTATTTCCACGGGGCTGACGCAATGCATCCTCCCTGCATGCACAATGAATGCTAGGCATCCGCTAGGCATTCGCTAGGCTTCCGCTAGGCATCCGCTAGGCTTCCGCTCTGCATCCGCTTCATCCGCTTGGCATCTGCTGTGCATCCGCTTCATCCGCTCGGCATCTGCTCTGCATCCGCTGTATCCGTTTCATGTCGGCTTTGCTGTACTCCCCCGGAAGCCTTGCGGATGTGCCATCCGCTCTCATCCTCTTCCATCCATTAGGCTTCCATGGAGCATCCGCTTTCCATCCGCCCTATGTCCTCCCCCCGTCCATTCCTTTCCGTGTTGTCCTCTCTGGTTATGCAAATTTTTGCCCCTTTTGAGAGCGGATAACAACGGATGGAACATTTTTCTTGTCCACTGTGTCCTTTTTACAAATGTTTTGCATCCGTCGGCCAGTGTGACAGGGCCTTAAGGTAAAGGTTCCCCTCACACATAAGTGCTTCACATTTCCGGCTCCAAAGAGCAGTGCTCATCTCTGTTACAAAGCTGAAGAGGCAGAGCTGTCTGAAGATGTCTCCGTAGTCATGTGGCCTGCATGACTAAAGGTACATCAAATGCTGTTACCTTCCTACCAAAGTGATTCCTATTTTTGTACTTGCATTTATACTACTTGCATCGAAGTACTAAGTTGGCAGAAGCTGGGACAAGTAAAGGGAACTTCGTTACGCGGTGCTAGGAATTTGAACCACTGAACTGCCAACCTTTCTGATCGATAAGCTCAACATGTTAGCCACTGAGCCACCAAGTCCCTTTTCTCTTATATTATCCCTAACTAAATGGGAGTGTGTTGAATTTAGATGTATAAATTAGAAGGATATTAGAAGAAATATCAGTTGAAACATCCCTTCATAAATACATGGTTATGTAAACACCATTTGTAACATTCCCTTTGCTTCTGACAAAGTCAATGGGACAAGTCAGATTCACTTAACAACCATGTGATTCGCTTAATAACTGCCTGCAGCAATTTGCTTTACAACTCTGATAGAAAAGGCTATAAAATTGGGCACAACTCACTAAACAACTTCTTTGCTTAGCTGTGAGAATTTGGGTCCAAATTGTGGTCATAAATTGAGGACTACAGATAGTCCTCGACTTACAACAGTTCACTTAGTGGGCTGTTCAAAGTTATAACTGCACCGGAAAAAAAAGAGACATTTGACTCTTTTACACACTTTCATCCACTGGAACATCCCCATGATCAAAAGAGCATCCCCACTTGATCAAAATTCAGATGCTTGGCAACTGGTTCATACTTATGGCCATTGCTGTGTCCCAAGGTCATGTGATCCCCTTTCGCGACCTTCTGACCAGCAAAGTCAATAGGGCAGCTGTTCTGACCCAGCCTTCATGAGCCTCACTAACACAGCCTAACCCATGAGGAGAAACCCCTTTTTATTTAGAAAGGCAGGAATACATTCACAAAGCTCCAGGTCACACATCCTTAAGTGATTCACAAGTTTCTGAATTCACCCTCAGGGAGCCTCAATCAGCAATCCCAACACAAAGAGTCCTGACCAACCTGGATAGTGGAAAAGAAATCCTGGCAAGGAATCCACTGGGGGAACTCTTCTGGAGCATGAATTGTTGACTCCAACAACCCCTCCTCCTTATATTCCAGCTAGGGAGGGGCTCATTAACCTCATTCTGTCAAGGATCTTGGAGTACTCATATCATTTGATATGACCTAAGCATCAGAGCTCACTGTAACAGCATTGCCAAAAAGGCATTAAGAGTTGTAAATCTAATCTTACGAAGCTTCTCTTCTGGAAATATCGAATTGCTAACTAGAGCATACAAAACTTTTGCTAGACCAATATTCGAATACAGCTCATCTGTCTGGAATCCACGCTGTATGTTGGACATTAATACAGTGTAGCGAGTCCAGAAGTATTTCACGAGAAGAGTACTACACTCCTGTGCTCGCAACAGAATACCCTATATCACCAGGCTTGAAATTTTGGGCTTGGACAACCTTGAACTATGCCGCCTATGGTCGGACTTAAACATAGTTCACAAAATTATCTCCTATAATGTCCTACCAATCAATGACTACTTCAGATTCAACCACAACAATACAAGAGCACACAACAGATACACACTCAATGTAAACCGCTCCAAACTTGATTGTAGAAAGTATGACTTCAGCAACAGAGTGGTCAGTGCCTGGAATGCACTACCTGGCTCTGTTGTTACATCCTCTAACCGCCACTCCTTTAACCTTAAACTATTTACTGTTGGCCTCACCCCATTCCTAAGAGGTCTGTATGGGGTGTACATAAGTGCACAATTGTGCCTACTGTCCCTATCCTATTGTCCCCATTTATTCATACCTATTTCCTATATTCTTATTCATGTTTATACTTATACCTATTATCTTGTAAGTGATTGAAAAATCAAATAAATAAATAAATGTCCTTCTTTTCCTGGACAGCTGACCCTCAGTCCTATGTTGCTCTCCTCTCTTCACTTCTCTGCACATATGCAGATCTGTTTGTTCCCCTCACTGTTCATCCCCCTTGCTCATCTCAGGCTCCCAAAACAGCTCTCCCTCCACCTGAGTGTGAGTAGATGGGCCCTGCTCTACATCTGGCTCTGAGACCTCCTGCTCCCCAAAGCTTTCTGCAGGCCCCGATGGTAACGGAGGCAACCCCTCCATCTCCTCTGACTCATTCAATTGGGCCACAATGGAAGGCAGATTCACTTAATAATCATGTTTCTAATTTAACAAATGCAATGGTTCACTTAGCAACTATGGCAAGAACAGGGCAGGCTCACTTAACAAATGTTTCACTTAGCAACATAAATTTGGGGCTCAACTGTGGTCATAACTGGAGGAATACTTCTATCTTTATATCAATTCTTCCTCCAATAATTTCCTACAATAATCAGTTTATTGTAAAATAAACTGTACAAAAAGATAGGCTGAGAGAAACTGACCTAAGGTCATCCATTGAGCTTTCATGTCTGAGGGTAGATTTCACCTGGATCTCCTGAATCCCAAACCAACACCTAAGCCAAGTATTTTTGGCTGGGAAATTCTGGAAATTGAAGTTCCTAACATTTCAATGTTGCCAAATGTTGAAAAACATTTTCTTTTTTAAAAAAACAAACAAACAAACAAATCTTATTGATTTTACAATTAAAAAAAACCACAACAACATAATAACGAAATTGAGCTCAGAATACGTAATGAAATGAGGGGAAAATGCATACTGTCCCCATCTTTGTCTCTAATCTTATATGGGCTTCATCAAAGACTAGTAAAATTGGAAAAGATGACAGCTGAAATTTAAGTAGAAGGCTGAAGACTTTGAGTTGTAGAGACAAAAGCATTTTGCAATTGAAAGTAAAGAAAATTTAGAAGTGCTAATTATGAAAGTAATTAAATAAAGCTTCTTAGTTAATAAAGCAACTTAATTAATGCTAAATATTAAGAAGAGAAACTTGATGACAACTAGAAAATAAGAACAGATTAACAGTTTAACAGAGTTGGAAGGGACCTTGTAGGTCATCTAGTCCAACCCCCCCCCGCACAAGCAGGAGACCCTACACCATTTCTGACAAATGGCGTCCAATCTCTTCTTGAAAGTCTCAAGTCCCATAATTTCTGAGGGCAAGCTACTCCATTGGTTGATTGTTCTCACTGTCAGAAAGTTTCTCCTTATTTCCAGGATAAATCTCTTCTTGTTCAGTTTCCATCCATTATTCCTTGTCTGCCCTTCGGTGCTTTAGAAAATAGCTTGACCCCTTCCTCTCTGTGGCAGCCCCTTAAATATTGGTATTATGTCTCCCCTGGTCCTTTTCTTTTTTTTTTTTGAAGCAAATTTTATTGATTTTACAATTAAAAAAAACCACAACAACATAATAACACGTACATAATTGAAGGGTAGAAAGAAAAGAAAAAGAGGGGATGGGAAAAGAGGACCAGAAAAACAGAAAAAGCAAAAAAGAAAATACAGAAAAGAAGATTTGATAAAAATATTCTTACTTTCGACAATTTGTGAGATCTTTTCTTCCTTTGGTTTTACTATCTCAAAAAACTTTACCTTTACAAGAATTTATACATCACTCATATACATTTATCTTATTCTTTCTATCCTATATTATAAAATTCATCTTTGTTCTAACCACTTATACCAATAATTCCAGCTGTTATAATATATTGAAGTTTCTTTGTTTTTTAGAGCTAATGTTAATCTGTCCATTTCTGCGCAGTTTGAAATTTTTTCGATAATCATCTCCTTTGTAGGTATCTGTGGATGTTTCCAACACTGAGCAAAAGCCAACCTAGCTGCTGTTAATATATGTATTGTAATATATTTTGTCTTTTTTGATATTTGTTTGTCAAAAATCCCTAGTAGAAAAGACTCTGGTTTATATTCGATCTCTTCTTTAGTAATATCTTCTAGCCAATTTCTTATTATATTCCAATATTTTTGGGCTTCTATGCATGACCACCACATGTGGAAAAAAGTTCCTTCTTTCTTTTTACATTTCCAACATTTTGGACTTATTTTGGGGCACATTTTCTCCAATCTCGAAGGAGGAAGGTGCCATCTATAAAACAGTTTATATGCATTTTCTTTGTATGCTACCGATTTTGTAATCTTATTATTACTTCCCCAGACTTTTTCCCATTCATTTAAAGTGATAATATGTCCTACATTCCTACTCCAAGCAATCATATTTCCTTTTACTATTTCTTCTTCTAATTCTATTTCAAGTAAACAATTGTAAAATCTAGTTATATTCTTTTTTCCTGATCCCAATAAAATTTTATCTAGCTGCTGGGGTTTATTACTAATTCCGAATTCTTTTCTATCCTGGTTATATCTACTATGAATTTGTAAATATGCCCATTGAACTATTTTAAATCCCCGTTCTTGAAATTCTTGATGGGATTTCAAATTTCCTTGTACGTCTTGTAAATCTTTATATTTGATCATTCTAGAAATATCCAAATTGTTTGGGTGGATCATTGCCTCCATTGTTGATAACCAAATTGGTACTTTTAAATAGTGTTTTTTACGTATTTTTTTTCCAATTAGTTACCAATGAGTCCCTAATTAAGTGTCTATGAAAGTATTTCTGGGTAATTTTTCCTACATCCCATAAGAAAGCATGCCACCCCCTTTGTAAGTCGTGGCCTTCTAAAAATAAGATTCTCTTATTATTTAAATTTGCCCAATCTTTTAACCATACCAGGGTCGCAGCTGTGTAATACAATTCCCAATTTGGAAGTGCCAGCCCACCCCTGCTCTTCATATCCTGCATTGCTTTTAAATTTATTTTGGGTTTTTTTCCTTGCCAAATAAATTTAGCAATAATTTTGTTGAGTTCTTCGGAAAAAAAATTATGTAGTTTAGTTGGAATCATCTGAAATAGATATAAAGATTTTGGGAGGATATTCATTTTAACGGTAGCATTCTTCCCAATAGTGAAAGTTGTAATTTGCCCCATAATTCTAGATCCTTCTTTACCTGAAGCATCAACTTATCGTAGTTGTTTTCTTTAAGCGCCTTACAATGTGCTGTCAACCATATTCCTAAATATTTGACTTTCTTTATCACTTGTATTCCCATAATTTCTTCTAGTTTTTTTCTGCTTTTCTGTTAAGTTTTTAGTCATTAATTTTGTTTTTTTCCTATTAATTTTAAGTCCTGCTACCACTCCAAATTGTTCTATTTCTTTAATCAATTTTTGTCCTCTTTCAATTGGATTCTCAATGAAAAAATCAGCAAATGCTTGTAATTTGTATTCTTCTGATTTAATCTTTAGTCCTTTTATCTCTGAATTTTGTCTAATCTTAATTAGTAATTCTTCTAATGCAAATATGAAGAGCAGGGGCGAGAGCAGGCAGCCTTGTCTGACTCCCTTTTCTATTTTTATTGGACAAGTATATTCCCCATTTACTATAATATTGGCCTGTTGTGTGTCATAAATAGTTGTTATAATATTTTAAAATTTTGTGCCTAATTTCATATCATATATTTTTTGTATTAAGAATTGCCAATTTAAATTATCAAAGGCCTTTTCAGCGTCTAAAAACATAAGTGCGATCTGTTTCTCGGGGTGAGCTTCATAAAATTCTAAAATATCTCATACTGTTCTTGAGTTATTGCTAATCTGTCTAGTCGGGAGAAATCCATTTTGATCTTCATGTTTATATAAACTTAATATTCTTTTAAGTCTGTTAGCTATAATGGAGGCAAATATTTTGTAATCGATATTTAATAGTGAAATTGGTCTATAATTGTTAATATATCTGGGTTCAGAATCCTCCTTCGGGATCAATGAAATCAATGCTCCCCTCCATGAGTCCGGCATCTTAGCTGCCAATAATACTTCATTAAAAATTTCCAACATAAATGGTCCAATCTGTTCTGCAATTATTTTATATAACTCTGCTGGGATTCCGTCAGGGCCCAGGGCTTGGTTGTTTTTATGGTTCTCTCTTGCCGATTTCAGTTCAGACCACAATATATCTTTATTGAGTGTTTCTATCATTTCTTCTTCAATTCCTTTATCTTTAATTAAATCTAAATAATTTCTTATTCTATCCTCATTTATTTCTTCCTTTTTATATAACTCTTCATAGTATTTATGTACAATTTCTTTTTTTTCCCCTATCTCTTGTTGCATATTACAGTTACCGTCTATTAATTGAAATATCAATCTCTTTTCTTTCTTTTTTTTTAATTTGTAAGCTAACCATCTTCCTGGCTTATTGGCATTCTCAAAGTAAGTTTGTTTTGTCATCTTCAAATTTATAATCAGTTTCTCTTGTTCGATTAAGTTCAATTTGTGTTTTGTTATTATTATCTGGTTTTGTAATGTTGGGTTTTTTGGAGTCTTCTATAGTAGCATTTCTAATTCCTTAATTTGTTGTTGTAGTTTATTTTGTTGGGCATATTTTTCTTTATTCCTCTTAGAATTATAAGAAATTGTTATGCCTCTTATTACCGCCTTCATTCTATCCCAGATGTTTTGTTTTGTAGTTACGCCATTATTATTCTCTTTTAAAAAATAATTTAATTCCTCCTTAAGTTTATCAGTATAATCCTTTTCTCTTCATAATTGGGTATTTAAAGTCCATCTTTTCTTTGGTTTCTTCCTACCTTTCCATATTATCTGAATTGGATTGTGATCTGCCCATTCATTCTGTAGTATTTTAATTTCTTTTATTTCATTTGCTATTTCCCCATTCATCCATGTCATATCAATTCGTGTCCATGTTTGATGTGGATTTGAATAAAATGTAATTTTTTTTTCAGGATATAGTTTCCTCCATAAATCAACCAAATTTAATTCTCTCATCATTTCCTTACATATCTTAGGAAACTCTCTTTTCCCTTTTTTATTCTTCCCCCCTCTCCTATGATCTTTCTGATAATCGGCAATAGAGTTAAAATCTCCTATAATGCAAATATTCCTTTGTTTAAATCCTATTATTTTTTGGTATAAATATTTTAAAAATTCTTTCTGGTTTTCATTTGGGGCATAGATTACCCCTAATAAAATTGGGATATCATTGATCCAGATCTGCAAAACCAAAGTTCTTCCTTCCGGGTCTGACCATACTACTTCTGCTTTCAAATCCTCTTTTATATATACTGCAATTCCCTTCTTTTTTCCTATATCTGCTGGCGTGGTAAATAGCTTCCCTAATTTCGGGCAATTTAAAAATCTTTCATCTTCTTTTCTTATGTGGGTTTCTTGTAAACATATTATATCAGCATCACGTTTAATTAGTTTTGTAAATATCCTTTTTCTTTTTAAGATCGAATTTAGACCATTTCTGTTAATTGAAAGAAGTTTCTTTTCTTCTTCCATTTATTTAATTCTGTTTCGCTCTTTGTCTTGTAATAACTCCGGTCTCTCCTAATGTTTGCTGACTTAAAGTTCCTTCTTTTTTATTTCTGTGATAGTTTTGGACCTTCTTGTGGGTTTATTTCCAATTCCTCCCTACTACTCGAATCTTCTGAACTTACTAATTGCTCATAGTATTCTTGGGTTCTTTCTATAGTATCAATTTTAATTTTCCTTTCTTTCCATGTAACAAGCATCCCTTCTGGAATTAACGATTTGAATACAATTTTTTTTTGGTTTAAATAAGCAGCCAAAAATTTGTAATCTCATCTTGTTTCTCTTATTCTTCTTGGGACTTGTTTAAGGATCAAAATTTCTTTGCCCTTATATACAATTGTTCCATCTCTAGATATCTTTAAAATAATATTGCGGACACTCCTTCTCGTAAAGTGTATGTGAACTTCTCTTGGGCATTTATGGCACCTCACATAGCTAGTACTGACCTTATAAACTTCATCAAACTCTTTTAAAATGTCGTCCTTTTCTTAATCTAATAGTCCAGCCAGTATTTTCACCATCAATTGTTCTAGGTCTTCATTCTTGGACTCCTCTATATTCTGGAATATTAGGTATGTAGCTGCCTTGTCCATCTCTAAATAAACCAACGAATCTTCCATTTCTTTGGTTACATTTTTTAAATCCTCATCTACCCTTTCCAATTTCCTTTCAGTTCGTTCAGTCCTTTTCTCTCCTTCTTTTATTGTTGCTTCATTTTTCTCCAGGTCCTGTTGAAGTATTCCAATTTTATTATCTATTTTAGAAATATCCGCTTTCATTTCTAATTTCATTTTTCCCATCTCCTCCCTTAATTTGTTAATGTCTGCTCTTGTTTCATTGTGGTTTTTTATCATTGTTTCTTGTAATTTCTCCATTGATTCTTGTAGTGTTAGTAAAATTGATTGAATATTAACATTTGTAATGTTGGGTTGTTTTTCTACTGGTAATGTTTCTTCTATAGTTTTTTGGACCATAGGCGAAGCTGTTGCCGATGTAGTTGTTAAAGTTGGAGCAGTTTTCCTGCCAGTTTTCAGGGCTGTGGTAGTTATCGGTCATTTCTTTTAATATTTGTTTCTGTTGTTGAATTATATTAATTATATTATCCCAAATTACCATTCAATATTATAGCCTCAATATTACAGTTAATCTATGCAGAATTAATTTATCTATGAAACTATATTTTTCCAAATCTTAAATCTAAATCAAGTAAGTAAATTTTATGAGTTTGCATTCAATTTCTATATATCACTATACCATGTTATTTAACAATCTATATAATACCTATATATACACCATACATATAACTTTTAATATACTCAATATTGAATATTAAATCCTATAATTTTTGATTGTTAATTTACAGTATTCCTTATGTTCTTATTATATATTCTCTCTTTTATTATTATTGTTAAGCCTGGGTTCCCCAACCAGGGTTAGGTAGACAAGCTAAATAGAATGTGCAGTGTTAGTCAGATAGGCACACAGATAAATGAGTGAGCTAAGCTTGTATGTTTATTAACATACAGTAAAAATAACAGATACGCTTGTGCTATCAAGAATATATTTTATTCCAATATAAGTTTATGGCATAGTCAAATAACAGTCCAATAGTCATGTATCAAGTAGTCAGTCCATTCAGGGATATTCATTTAGCAAAATCCATGTAGAATATCCTATGTCAGTTCACTAACAAATCAGTCCTTTGTTGTCTCTCCCGTTCGAGCAATGCAGTCTTGATTCCAAGCAGTAATCAGGGATCATCAAAGCCAGAGAGAGAGAGTGAGCCGTAGTCTTGCTACTTTTATATTGTTTTCTTAACCACTCCTTTAATTGCTATTTCACAGTTAAAGCTGTATACACTCTAACATACACTAACTATGATTCATAGTTATTATTTCACCTAAACCAGTTAGGGTGAACAATGTTATCCCTAACAATTATAATTTGTATATCTAGTCAAAATATGATTATCCCAATTCTCAGAATATTAATCAAGTCAATTATCAACAATCTAAACTATTATTCTATATTTCTTATCTCAATAAATAAATTTACAATCGTTATATAGAAGAGGTAATAGGAGCGGGAAAAGATAACACCCAAATATAAATAATGAGAGAGACCAGAAGGGGAAAAAAAAAAAAGAAATTAGCAAATTTATAAAGGAGAAAGGAGCAATAAGAAAAGGGGGAGAAAAAAGAAAAAAAATCCCAAAGTCTGTCTTTGTTCTTTATCTCTGGTAAAAAGAAAAAAAAAAAGAATATTACTATTATTATTTCCTCCTTCAAATGCACCGGAAGTGGGGAGAACGAAAATGCTGAATAATGACTACAGTCAATCAGTCAGTCTTCTTAATCTTCCAGTCCACCTATCTCCCCTTTTTAAAAGTGTTTTAGGATCAATTTTAAATTTCTTCTTCTTGACAACACCACTTCAATTAAGGCAAAGTTCCCCAGGAATCTATTAAAAGTCTATTAATTAAGTGTAAATATAATGTTACTGAGTCTCCGAGGCTTCTAGGTGTCTCATGTCTTCCGGCACCAATCTGATCTCAGCCTCTCTACTCGTCCTTGCCTGCCACCGGAAGTCACTTGAGAAACATTTTCTTAACCTCTACAGTACACTGGTTCTTTTATCACATTGACCGTCCCTGGGATTGGCAGCATATGAGCTAATAAATCAGTTGTGAGGCATGTTCAAGTACATACAATTGAGGCAAAACTGACCTTTACACGTTTTTCATAGGATTAGACACTGCATTTTCAGCTTCCAAGGCTGTGGAAACAAGAAGCAGCAGAGGATATAGGAAGACTTTCATTAAATTAAATGATATTTAGGAATTCAATTGCCCCTCAAATCACTTTTTAACACTAATTAACAGAGTCAAATCCTCTCTCTCCATAATCTCATTTTTAAAGGAAAGGTTATCTATAACAGAAGTCATTAGCAATAGATTTGCCTAAATCCCCAATTATATTATTCATCATCTGGGTAAATTTGAAGGTGATGATGTTCCATAAACCCAAGATAATCCCTGTTTTCGACTTCTGTTTACTTTTAGCTTTGTGGGACTGATTATGATTCTTCATCTTTCTGAGTTCAGCACATGTGGTCTAGTATTAGAATAATTCGAGGAATTGATTTCCTTCCTTACATGTGTTCCAATTACTTTGGGAGACTATGCTCTGAAGTGGGCATTTGGGACTATTAATTTGCCTTGGCTCTCATTCTCAGGACAAATGGACTTTTATTGTCAACTATGAAATGGCAAGTTATTTTTACTCTATGAAAAGACGCAATGGTACATCCATTGTATTATCATCAGTTCTATATTTGTTTTTATTCCATAAACTCCTCAGCTGACTAAGATCTTTTTCCTGTCATGTGGAATTGGGATACCTGTTGTTGCTGAAAAACAAAATGCTATGGACACTTGCTGTTCGTGCAAACTAAATCCCCCCCCCAAAATTATGCCATGGGACAATGATGTTTGATTCTTGAGACTATATTCTGATTACAAGGGATAGGTAGAGCTAAAAAGGGGAAGCACCCATTTTAAATCTTCACATGCTCATCAGAAATTAAAAAGGGATAGAAAATTTGCCACCTCTAAAGCCTTATCATTTTTTCTTGGTGTTCCACAACCAAGAAAAGGTTGCCTGCCTCAGCATTAAATGCTTTGTGTTTTGGCCATTGTACAAATTGGTTAAGCTGATTACCCAGGAAAGAAGAATAGATCTTTACACTGCAAGAGCCAACAAGTAGGACCCAACTGCTAATCCAAAATCAGCAGTGATTTTTTTTTAAAAAAAATAAAGTTTATTTAAGTTTTATATATTTAAAACATTTAAAAAGAAACAAACATATAAACAAATATATATACATATATACATTTTGCAGCAGGTATTGGTTACATTTTTCTTTTCTTTTTTTTCTTTTACCTCATAACATTGACGTGATCTACTTTGTTACAATACCTTCCTCATTCTTTTAATGTTTTAATTTCACAGAATACTTTATAATTAAACACATGTCCTTCATAATTTCATACCTTATTAAGTTAGCAAATGTTACTTTTTCTTTAACCGTTCATACCAACAGTTCCAAACTTTGTAGTATTCACTATCTTTGTTGTTTTTTAGTAATTTGGTTAGGCTGTCTATCTCTGCACACTCGTGAATTTTTTTAATGACCATCTCTTCTGAAGGGACAATAGACAGTTTCCAATTTTGAGCATAACTTTTTCTGGCTGCCGTTATAATGTGCAAGATTAAATATTCATATTTTTTTCTATTTTTGAGTCTATCATACCCAGCAAGAAGGTTTTGGGTTCAAGTTTTACTTCTTATTTAGGTATCTTTAGAATCCAATTTTTGATTTTTTTTCCAAAACTTCTGCGCATATGGACATGTCCACCACATATGGAAGTATGTTCCCTGGGCGCAGTTACACTTCCAGCAGTTTGGGGGAAGGTTCGGGAACATCTTAGCCAGTCTCGCGGGTGGCAAGTGCCAACGATACACCATTTTATAGAGATTATCTTTGTATGAGGCTGACATAGTTAGTTTATAGTTTATTTCCCAAATATGTTCCCACTTGTCTAATTCAATAATGTGGCCCACATTTTTTGCCCAAATTATCATACACTCCTTGACTGTTTCTTCTTTTAATTTATAATCCAATAGATATTTATATATTTTACTGATCAGCTTCCTTTCCTCTCCATGCCAATTTTTATCTAATTCTTGGTAGGTCATGTTAAAACCAAATTGTTATTTATCTTTTTTGCAATATGTTTATATCTGTGCATAGGGCCATCATGCTATTGCTTTTCCTTGAATTTGTATTTGATTCCTACCCTTTAACTCTCCGGTTTGATGTAATCGATCTTTATATCTTACAATATTTTCAAAATCTAAAATATTTGGATATGTAACTGCTTCCACTGTAGATAACCACAGTGGGACCTTATGGTAATGTACTTTTTTTTTAATCTTTTCTCAAATATTTAGTAACACATTCCTTATATAATGCCTTTGAAAGTACAAGCAGTGTTTACTCTTTCCATCCCACATAAATGCGTGCTATCCAAGTTGGAGATCAAAGCCCTCTTATGTTAAGATCCTCTTATTTATCAAATTAACCCAGTCTTTAAGCCAGGTTGCTATCACAGCATAGTAGTATGTTTTAAAATCTGAAAGACCAAAGCCTCCTTTCTTTCTATCATCCTGTAATTATTTATATTTTATTCTGCGTTTTTTCCCTTGCCATATAAATTTGGATATATGTTTATTTAGTTCTTCAAAAAAGTTTTTTTTTCAACTTGATTGGCACTGTCTGAAATAAGAACAACAATTTAGGCAAAATATTCATTTTTCTATTGCAAATACAAATAGAGATATTTGTAATTTAGCCCTATTATCTAAATCTTTAAATATTTGGATTGCTAATTTTTCATAATTATCTTTTTTAATGGATGAGCACCTAGCTGTCAGCCATATCCCCAAATATTTTACTTTATTTACCATCTGTATCTCTAATCTCTTTGTTAGTTTTTTCTTTTGTTCATTTGTACCGTTTTTTGTTATCGCTTTTGTTTTTTCTTTATTAATTTTTAACCCTGCCACATTTCCATATTGTTCTATTTCTTTCATCAAGATAGGTGTCGTTTCCAGGGGATCTTCCACTATAAAGGCCATATGGTCAGCAAATGCTTGAAGTTTGTACTCCTCTTTTTTAACTTTTAACCCCCGATCTCTTGATTTTATCGGATTTGTACCAGTAGTGTCTCTTCTGCTAATATATAAAGTAGAGGAGTCAAGGGACATCCTTGTCTTACACCCTTATTTATCCTTATATTATCTGTGTTTTCCCCATTTATTAATATTTTTGTGGTTTGGGTATTATATATTGTTTTAATGAATCCTAAACATTTTTTGCCAAATTTCGTGCCTGTCAGTTGTTTAATAAGAAAATTCCAGTTCAAATTGTCAAACGCCTTCTGAGCATCTAAAAACATAAGTGCCATTGTTTTAGTTATGTGTACTTCATAGAATTCTAAAACATCCATAATTATTCCTGTATTTTTCTTCATTTGTCTATATGACAGAAACCCATTCATGGTCAGTGTGAATAATCCTACTTAATATTTTCTTTAATCTTTCCGCCAATATTGTGGCCAAAATCTTGTAATCTACGTTTAAAAGTGGTATTAGCCTATGATTTTGAATTTTTTGTAGGTCTGATTGCTCTTTGTGAATAAGGGTTATATATGCTTCGGTCCATGACTTTGGTACATTAGCATTATCCAAGGCTTTATTATATAGGTCTGTCACTAATTCCTCCAATAACTCTTGGAACTCCTTATAGAATTCAGATGGAATTCCATCTGGACCCAGGGTTTTATTTAGTTTTTGGGCTCCAATTGCCTTTCTAATTTCTTCTATGGATATTTTATTATTTCAAATACATTTCTCTTCATCCGTAATTTCCAGTAAATTATTTTTCCTTCAAATATTGGTTAATAAGTTCTTCTGGTACTTCTTCTTGATTGTATAGATTTGTAAAAATGTCCTTGGCAATATCTTTCTTTTCCTTAGCCTGAGTATATACTTTCCGTTCTTGGTCTTGGAGAGCTACAATTGTTCTTTTTCCTTGTTCTTTTTTTATTTTATGGGCTAACCATCTCCCTGGCTTATTTGCATTTTCAAAATAATTTTGTTTTACTTATTTAACTTTTTGGGCCAGGTCTTTCTGCATACTTAAATTTATCTTATGTTTTATCAAATCTATTTCTTTACTAGTGTTTTGATTATTTGGATCAATTTGTCTACTTACTTCCAAATCTTTAAGTTTCTTTCTCCATACAATTTGTTATTGTCTTTTTTCTTTATTCTTTTTAATACTATAGCCAATAGTTAAACCTCTCACATAAACTTTTGTTGTATCCCAGAGATTTTGAAAGGATGTATGCTCTCTATTATTTATTTTAAAAGATATTTTCAATTCTTTTCTCATCATTTCAATATATTCATTATTTTTAATATGCTATTATTAAATGTCCATCTTCCAATCATTCTCTTTCCTTTCCACTTAATTTGAATAGGTTCATGATCAGCCCATACATTTGGCAAAATCTCTATATTTTCAATGTTTTCCATTAAGCCTGGGTCCATCCAAATCTGATCTATTCTAGATCAAGAGTGATGGGGATTGGAAAAGAAAGTATATTGCTTTTTGTTTTGATACAGTCCTCTTCACATATCCTTCAAGTTTAATTCCTTCACCATGTTATTAAAAGAAGATAGGAATAATCTCCTTTTATTTTTATTTTTTTGGAACTTTTATAGTCTTTGTCCTTGTCTGAAACAGCATTTAAATCTCCTACAATACACACACTTGTATATTCATTTTCTACTATCTTATGATGGAGTTTATTATAAAATTCTTTTTCATTTACATTTGGAGATACTGTAACTAACAAAGTCTTTTTCTGGTTTAATATTATTTCTATAAATAACATTCTTCCATCATCATCCTTATATACTTGTTTGTGTTGCAGCCAATCTTTTATAAATACTACGATACCCCTTTTTCTTTGATTTGAAAGAACCCAATACTTTTTTCCCAAATTAGTATCCTTTAGAAGGTCTGCCTGTTTATCTATGATGTGTACTTCTTGTGTACAAGTTAGGTCTACATTTTGTTTTCTAAGTTTTTCAAATGACTATTTTTTTTTAATGTTGAGTTTAAACCATTGATATTAACTGAGAATAAGGTGATTTCTCTGTTCATGTTACTGTCTGTGTAGAGCGATTTTTATTTCTTTCCTTGTTCTGGGTTCTCTTGTACTTGGTCTGTTGTCCTCATCTTCTCTAAGTTTCTGAGATTCCTACTGTGGTGCAAGTTCTTTCTCTTCGGAGAGCTCTTCTTCCTGACTTCTTGTATTTAAATCTTCTCCACTTTCACGTTCTTCCTCAGGTCCCAGATATTGTTCATGAAATTGATGTGCTTTCTCTATTGTATCAATTTTATATTTTTTTATCCTGCCATGCTACTAGGAGCCCTTCTGGAGTGAGCCATCTGAACAATATACCATTCTTAATTAACTGAGATGACAAAAACTGGTAGCCCCTTATTTGCTCCCTAACTCCCCTGGGTATTTGCTTCAATGTTACCACTTCATGATCTTTATATATCAGTGGCTCGTCTCTGGTCTTGCCTTATAACATGTCTCGTATCGTCTTTCTCATGAATCTGATGTGGATTTCTCAGGGTAGTCTGTGTCTTCGGGTATAATGGGTATATACTCTGTAGACCTCATCAATGTCGTCCTCGATTTCCTGTTTGTCTTTCTGTAGGGCTTTTACAATCAAGTTCGCCATTTTTCACATAGATCTTCCTTTTTATCTTCAACAATGTTCTGGAATGTCAAATAAAATGATGCTTTTTCTAATTCTATATGCACCACAGAATCCCGAAGTTCATAATATAAAACTTTCCAATTTTGTTCAGATTCCTCTAATCTCTTTTCCACCACCTCAGTTCTTGCCTCTACTGTGTTTAATTTTTGTTCATTTTTTGTCATTGTCTCTTGCATCTTTTCAATTTTGCTATCCAAATTTTGCATCTTGTTCTTCACTCCTTCTATTTCCGTTCTCATTTCAAATTTCATGTCTTCATGATTCCTCACTACTAGTTCATGGGTTTTTACCATCATTTCCTGCATCATGGCAAGTGTTGACTGTACTGCCTGTAAACTTTGGGCAGAATTTGTCTTTTCCACCAGTAACATTGCGTCAATCAATCTCTGTCCCAGAGGTGAAGATGTCACTATTGTAGATTTCTTCCCTGCTTTTACATTTGTAGTTACTGTTGCCATTTTAACTATTTGTAAAAGCTCTCTCCAATCCACCATCAACTATCCGAGTAGAGTTATATTGTCTTCTCCTTTAAATACAATATATATATTTATACATATATTGTTTAATAAGAGTTTTCTATTATAGATAGTCCCAGAGAGATCTTATTTCTATTTCTTAAATGGTCAAATATTCTAAGGTTTAGAGAGTTAAATATTAATTCAATATATATTTAGTTAATCCACTATAAATAAAAGTAAGTAAATACCAGTATATTTAACCAGAAACACCAAACCAATATAATCACGTAATTAATGAAAATAGTTAAAGCACCCAGTTCATTAATATATTTCAATACACTGCTCAAAAAAAAATAAAGGGAACACTTAAACAACACAATGTAACTCCAAGTCAGTCACACTTCTGTGAAATCAAACTGTCCACTTAGGTAGCAACACTGACTGACCATCAATTTCACATGCTATTGTGCAAATGGAATAGACAACAGGTGGAAAGCTTAGGCAGTTAGCAAGACATCCCCAATAAAGGAGTGGTTCTGCAGGTGGTGAACACAGACCACTTCTCAGTTCCTATGTTTTCTGGCTGATGGTTTGGTCACTTCTGAATGCTAGTGGTGCTTTCACTCTAATGGTAGCATAAGACGGAGTCTACAACCCACACAAGTGGCTCAGGTAGTGCAGCTCATCCAGAATGGCACATCAATGTGAGCTGTGGCAAGAAGGTTTGCTGTGTCTGTCAGTGTAGTGTCCAGAACATGGAGGTGCTACCAGGAGACAGGCCAGTACATCAGAAGATGTGGAGGAGGCCGTAGGAGAGCAACAACCCAGCACCAGGACCACTATCTCCACCTTTGTGCAAGGAGGGACAGGAGGAGCACTGCCAGAGCCCTGCAAAATGACCTCCAGCGGGCTACAAATGTGCATATGGATGCTCAAATGGTCAGAAATAGACTCCATGAGGGTGATGTCAGGGCCCGATGTCCAAAGGTGGGGGTTGTGCTTACAGCCTAACACCATGCAGGACATTTGGCATTTGCCAGAGAACACCAAGATTGGCAAATTCACCACTGGTGCCCTGTGCTCTTCACAGATGAAAGCAGGTTCATGCAGAGCACATGTGACAGACATGCCAGGGTCTGGAGACACCGTGGAGAATGTTCTGCTGTCTGCAGCATCCTCCAGCATGACCAATTTGGCAGTGAGTCAGTAATGGTGTGGAGTGGCATTTCTTTAGGGGGCCGCACAGCCCTCCATGTGCTCGCCAAAGGTAACCTGACTGCCATTTGGTACCGAGATGAGATCCTCAGACCCCTTGTGAGACCATATGCTGGTGTGGTTGGCCCTGGGTTCCTCCTAATGCACAACAATTCTAGACCTCATGTGGCTGGAGTCTGTCAGCAGTTCCTGTAAGACAAAGGCATTGATGCTTTGGACTGGCCCACCCATTCCCCAGACCTGAATCCAATTGTGCACATCTGGGACATCATGTCTCACTCCATCCACCAACGGCACATTGCACCACAGACTGTCCAGGAGTTGGGGGATGCTTTAGTCCAGGTGTGGGAGGAGATCCCTCAGGAGACCATCCACCATCTCATCAGGAGCATGCCCAGGCATTGTAGGGAAGTAATACAGGAACGTGGAGGTCACACACACTACTGAGCCTCCTTTTGACTTGTTTTAAGGACATTACATCAAAGTTGGATCAACCTGTAGTGTTTTTCTCCACTTTAATTTTGAATGTAACTCCAAATCCAGACCTCAATGGGTTGCTAAATTTGATTTCCGTTGATAATTTTTGTGTGAATTTGTTGTCAACACATTCAATTATGTAATGAACAAAGTATTTAATAAAAAAAATGTATTCCTGCACAGTCACAGTTTCAATTATGAACCTTAAATAAATCTTTCTTATTTTGTTGTCAGGATTGTCTATTAATATTTATCAAATTATAGTGTCTTTTCCCCAGTCCTTTCTTCCGATCTTTCAATGCACCAAAAGTTCACTCCCAAGTTTTACACTCTTAATAGTCCTTTCATTTTCTTATACCACTTAATCACTTTCACTTCTTTTTCTTGTTTCCCCACTTCTCAAATAAATGGACAGTAAGGTTCTATAGTTCACTCCTCCACTCATAATCCACTCACAATCCATAAATGTTGTTATCTCACCCTTTGCCTCCTCAGGTTTCACGATTCCATTCGTCAGCATAAATCTCTGCCGTTGTTTCAGTCAGCGCTCCTATCAAAAACTCTACCGCTTCACCACATCGCTCATTTTGGAGCTCCCTTTACAGTATACACCAATATTCTGAAGATCTTCTTTAAATATGCCTTTCCAGTGCTCAGCCTGCTGTTTCCCTCTTTTCGCTTCTTTTAATCAGCTGGGCTGCTGCGTCTCTGATTCCGATCATCACGGTTGTCATGATCTCCCTCTTCTGCCGTTGGTTTTCAGGGAGTTCTTCTTCCAGTCTCCAGGATCACAGCACCTCCCCAAGACCTCCATGTCTTCCCCTTTCTTTTGCCTACCCCTCTGTGGTCTGGCATGCTCCAAAAAGCCACCAACTAGTGAAAATTGGAATGTTTCAGAGCGGCGATTTGCTCCTCAGCTCCTCACCGACACAGCACCCAACCAGAAGTTCCAAAATCAGCATTGATTTTATTGGGGAACTGACTGAGTGTTATATGGCAGAAAAACTGATTAAACTGGGGAAAGTGGTCAGAAAAATCATAGTCAAGACCTCAATATTTGAAGTCTCGGGGAACTTTATGTTGAGGCTGCTTTAACAGATGCAGCTTTGGGCAGCTTTCATAGTCTCCATGTCATCACACAGATGATTCCAGAAAACTCCTCAGAAATAGATCACATTCTCCATCTGGCTTTTGTCAAAAATTTATTGGATTGTTGTAAATTGTCTTTAGGGATGAAGGGTAAAGCAGCTTGACTAGATCCTTAGGGAGTCAGTGCCAGTCAGAAGATGTATTGTGGATCCAATTCAAATAGTAATTGAGCTAACAAGTCCATACTTCAACAATTACAGCAACCTGTTTGTGTGCTGAAGACCCTTGCCTCAGTCACAGGCTGAAAAGAACAAACACTTCATTGATTCTTTGGAGAACTGCTACCAGTCTGTGGTGAAAATACCAAGCCAGAGAAACTATCTACAAAAGGCCATTTCCATTGCTCCTATGCATCTGGTCCCAGAGTCTATCTCTGCCAGATCCAATACAGAAATCCCAACTAAAAAAGACCAGAAATGATAAAATTGATGACATTTTTGGCAATTTGTCCCTATTCAGAAGAGACAACAGTAATCTATGAAGCATCTTTCTATTTACAATATCTGACTCTTGGACAATGGGCTTTGGTTTTCACAGAATTAGCTAATTCAGATCCATTTCAGGAGATACCATAAATGTTTATATGTGGGTTTTCTCTGCCCCGGATTCCAAGAGTTGGATTCTTCAGACTCTAAACCTGAGAAAGCTTTTCCTCATCACTCAGTTTTTTTGAAAAGCTGGACAACTTTGCTCTTGGGTCTGCCTTTGAAAATAGGTGCTGTGGAATTTGTTTGCACAATAACTTTTCCTTAGGAAGTAAGGGAACTAAAAATATAAAAATTAGATCCTGTCAGTTGCATTGGGCTGTTCTTTGATTTGTCAGAGGTGTTGAGTTTCTTTCTTTTAACATTCCCCAACTTGGCACCTACCTTGTGCCTGTCTGACTGGAATGATGGGAGATTAATCCAACAGTTCTGCAGGCACCAAGTTGGGGAGTAATGGAGAAATTCACACAGATAAAAGCAAGAAGGGAAGAAGTGTTCTTTTTACCTGTCATCTGAGAACACAAGTTAGGGGTTTTCACAAAAAAAGGGAAAAAGAGAGAGAGAGAGAAAAGGCAGAACAGATATTAGTTTAAAGCTGTTTTTCTTCCTCTGAACTGAAATTTAGTTCTCAAAATAACCATTTGCTGCTCAGTTTCCATAATGCAAACAAGACAAGTAGCAGCCACAAAATATGGGTTTGTTTTCCTTTAAAAAAAGATTATAGGCATTGGAATACTATGTTCTTCTCAATCCAGGAATATCTGTAGGGTGTGTGGAAATTGCAACACCACTATCAAAGTTCCATTGATTTCTTTTCCTGTGCAATGCACACAAAAAGCAGGTAAAGCATCATCAGAAGACCTGGTGGTGCAGTGATTATAATGCAGGCAAACTGTCCACTGCCTTACAGGGTTCAAGGTTCACTCAAGTCTCAAGGTTGACTCAGCCTTCTGAGGCCAGTAAAATGAGGGCCCAGATTGTTGAGGACAATATGCTGATATTATAAACCTCCCAGAAACTTCTGTAAAGCACTATGGGGTAGTAGACACTACCCCATAGTGCCAAGTGCTATTGTTATTGTGACAGAAATTTTGACTTGCAGGGAAGATAGAACGTTCCCAGGGATCTCATACTGTGTAACAGTCTCTTGCACATCACACTCTCTAGCATACACTTACAAGAGGCTTCCTGTTCTGTTTGGAAAAATGCGAGGTAGACCGGGTTCCAACAGCAAATGTCTTTATTTCAATTATTTACAAAAATGGAATGGAACGGTTTGGCTCAAGCCATGGCAGCCTTTATATACGGCTTGCCTGCTGACTTGTAGCCAATGGCAGTTACTTCATTTTGCCGCCTTTTGGCGGTTCTCCTGGATTGGTTCTTAGTGAACCAATCCCATGCAGGCCTTTCTGGCCAATCACATTTGAGACATTTGGAGTATACCATTTTATATAGAACACCCCTCCCCCCTTAGTTTAGTCCTACATGGGTGACGTAGTCGCGCAGGTAGGTGGGGCTTCTTCTGGCTGATCTGGACTTGTGTGGTTCATTTTCGCTGGAGACTTCAACCGGTTCGGATGGGGTTGCTGTCTCTCCGGCTCTTCTCCATGGAACCGCCTGGAAGGGTGAGTCATCCATTTTGCTACTGCTTGAGTTGCTCAGGCCGATGGTTTTGCTGCTCCCTCTTGGCTTTCCCGGGCAGGTCAAGCTGGCTTGGCTGGCCCCTTCCAGGACGGGTTTCTCTTTGTCTGGATTTTTCCCGCAAGTCTCATCTAACCGTAAGTGTTCTTTTTGCTCTTTTTGATTGGTTAGATGTTCTGGATTTCTTTTAAAAAGTTCTTTATTATTATTTTCTTGTATTCCCCCCCCCCTTTGGTTTTGTTTTTGTCGATTTTTATTATTTGGGGTTGTGTATTTGTATTTCGTTCAATATTTCGGGAACGAAGCTGGTCTATGTGCCGCTTCCATTCCCTGCCATCGTCTACGGTTAGGCGGTAGGACCAGGGGCCTGTTATTTGTGTGATTGTGGCTGGAAGCCATAGAGGGTCCCCAGTGAAATTTTTTGCGTAGACTAGGTCGCCGATTTCAAACGTGCGGAAATGGCTGGAGGAATCAGGGGTCTTTCCAAAGCGTAGTTTGGATGTAACCTATCTAAATGTGACCTAAGTTTTCTCCCCATTAACAATTCTGCTGGGCTCTTGTTAGTTACAGTGCTGGGGGTGATATGTTGGAGGGTGAGTAGATGGTTAATTTTATCCTGGACATCCCCGAGGTCCATTTTTTCTAAACGTTCTTTAGTAAACCTGACCATTCTCTCAGCCCTACCATTTGCTGCCGGGTGGGCCAGCGCGGTTAGTGCATGGCGTATACCTTGGGAGGATAGGTACTGCTCAAATTGTATAGCCGTTAGTTGAGGCCGTTGTCAGACACTAGGACGTCTGGCAATCCATGAGTTGCGAATAGTTTGTTGAGTTGTTTAATAACCGCATCGGTTGTCATAGATGACTTTACTACAATTTCCAACCAATTTGAGTATGCATCTACGACAATCAAAAAGGTATGCCCCCTAGTAGGACCCACGAAGTCAATATGGATCTGAGACCAGGGGCCTCATGGGGTCTCCCAGTCCCTTATGGGTGCTTGTGGTGGGGAAGGTCTGGTTTTCTGGCATTTAGTGCAAGTAGCAACCCAGTATTCAATATCTTTGTCTAAACCAGTCACCAGACATAGCTCCTAGCTATGCTTTTCATTTTTACAGTACCAGGATGGCCCTCATGAAGCATGCCCAACACTCTAGTTTGTAATCTAGCAGGAATTACCACCCGGTGCAGGCGGTGCATTATTTCCGGCCATCGCTTCTAGCCTGGATTTCAATTTGCCGCATGCACAGTCTCACGTTTTAGGATGATCCCACCTTCGTCGCCAGTGTTCTGTTTGGAAAAATGCGAGGTAGACCGGGTTCCAACAGCAAAT
>BLBF01000042.1:10220779-10233098 GCA_015471245.1 Laticauda colubrina | reverse complement strand
TCTGGTAAGTAATTAGGAATACTTATTTAGGTTCATGGCATATAGATAATATGATATATGATATAGTTAAACTGTATCATGCCATAAGACATTGCTAGAGGGGAAATCGGATCCCCCAGATCCAACTAGAACACACAATAAATCTTCAAAAACCAGCTTGAAAACCTCATTGTGAGCTCTTTTATTATGTACAATTTGTGTATTGCTATATTCCCTTTATCCATTAGAAAGTATAAGAACTCTGATTTAGAATAAAATCCTGAGTCTCTCAATCTATTGTAAATAAATCTGAAAATTGGGACCATTGTACAAAAAAAAAAGAGGAAAAATGCCACAAGGGCATATGTCTGGCCTTCACAGCTATCTTTTGGGAACATTTCCTCATTCTTTTTCTGTAGCCATGAGGAAGATCTGGAAAATATCTGCTAATTAATGCCAAATCTACCCTTCTTCACATTCCAGCTGTTTTTATTTCCCCTTTCCTTCCTTCCATTAGTGCTGTTACCTTCTCACCATCCTTCAAGATTTCTGCCTCCAGGGTCGATCTTTCCATTATGCTGAATGAGGCAGGTGTTGACGGAAACATATTTTCATGCTTTGGAAAGGGCAAAATCATTCTTAGGTACCCTAAGCTACCCTCTTGGTGAAATGAGAAAGTTGTTCCATCACCAGTGCACTTCAGAAGGTTTAATAAATCTTCTCTTTGTTGAATAACAAGGGCACCACCTTGTTCTGTACTAGAGGTTGCAAAATAATTTCGATTTCCCCCCGCTTACCTATCATTTTTTCAGGATGGCTTAGGCTGAAGCAACCCTCCATCTAATTTCAGGCAGCCTGCCCTTAATTCAAATACCCTCTGCAAAGTCTCCCTTCAATACTCCAAGAAAAGTAACTTGCACCTTCCTTAGTCACCTGGTCTTGAATGGAATGGGATGGGATGGGATGGGATGGGATGGGATGGGATGGAATGGAATGGAATGGGATGGAATAGAATAAATAGAATAGAATAGAATAGAATAGAATAGAATAGAATAGAATAGAATAGAATAGAATAGAATAGAATAGAATAGAATAGAATAGAATAGAACAGAACAGAACAGAACAGAACAGAATACTTTATTTGGATTAAATTCACAAGAAATTTGTCTAAGATGCAGAAGCTTTCTGTATAAAGCCCATGTCACACTGAACCAACGGATGCAAAGAGGATGTAAAATGGACAAAAAACCTTGCCATCCGTTCGAAAACGTGATGTACTCACTGCCTCTGTTTGGCTTCCTCTCTATCCGTCCAGCATCCGTTTATGGACGTTTCATCCGCTACAAAAGTTTTGGGCTGCCCAAAACCTTTGCGCGGAAAATGTATCCAGTTCGTCCATTCTGCATCCGCTATGCATCCGCTATGCATCCGTTACGCACCCGTTACGCACCCGTTACGCATCCGTTACGCATCTGCTATATCCGCTAGGCATCCGCTACACATCCGCGCAACTCGCATCCACCCGGACGCAGGGAGGAAGCGGAACGGACGCAGAACGGATGCAGAACGGATGCCTAGCGGATGCAGAACGGAAACAAAGTGTTTAAAGCAGAAAAAAGGTCTGCAGAGGGGACCTATCTCAGATATTAAGGATGTCTAAAGGATGCCTAGAGGATGCCTAGAGGATGCCTAGCGGAAAACCTATACTGCCTATAAAAAGGGGGAGCAACTCACCTGCATCTCACTTTCAGAACAGCAGCCCAGCGGTACAGACCTCTGCAGCCTTCATCTGACTCTTCCTCTTCCACAGCATCCAGTCATGACCACCATGGATCATAACAAAATCCTTTTGGTAGCCACCATTGTTCTGCAACAGTGCGAAGCCATCTACAGGCTCTGTGAACTCTACTATGGGAAGAAAAGGAGGCGGCCAAGAAGCATCTGGGTCTGAAGATGGATCGGGAGAAGAGCAGAGTATGGACTGTACAACAAGCTGATGGTGGAGCTCAGGAACGAAGACACTCATGCATTCCAGAACTTCATGAGGATGCCTCCAGCCATGTTTGACGAAGTTGTGGAGTGGCTGACACCCAGGTTGACCAAGCAGAGCACCAAATTCTGGCCCAGCCTGGAACCTGGGCTCAAGGTGGCACTCACTCTGCACCACCTGGCCTCAGGGACCTCCTACAGGAGCATGCAGTACAGCTGGAGGGTGCCATCCAACACCATCAGCATTGTGGTCAGAGAAGTGGTACAGGCCATCATCGAAGAATGCAAGGAGGAGCTCCTCCACTACCCCTCCACTGAAAAAGGATGGAAGAAAGTTGCAGAGCAGTGGTATCAGAAGTGGAACTTCCCCGTTGGAGCCATAGATGGGAAGCACGTGACCTGCAAATCTCCAGCCAACTCGGGGTCCACTTATTTCAACTCCAAGGGCTTCTTCAGCATCATCCTCTTCACCATGGTCGATGCTGACTACAAGTTCATGTACATCGATGCTTCAGGCAACGGCTCATCTTCAGATGCCCAGGTATACAACGCCAGTCACCTCAAGGAGGAGCTGGAAGGCAACCTCATCGTGGGCTTCCTAGATCCAGAACCCCTGGCCAACGACACACAAGATGTGCCCTACTTCATCGTGGGGGATGATGACTTCTCCCTCACAACCTACCTCACGAAGCCCGAAACTTCCAGACTCCTCACCCGTGAAGAGAGGATCTTCAACTACAGGCTGTCCAGGGCAAGGCGGGTGGTGGAGAATGCCTTTGGCATCCTGGCCAACAGGTTCCAGGTACTTCTCACTACCATGCAGCATTGCCCAGAGACCGTGAGGAGGATCATGGAAGCTTGCTGCATCCTGCACAATCTCATGCGCACCCGCTACCCAGTCTTGCAGAACAGGCTCGTGGACCTCCAGCAAGGCAATGGGGACATGGAGCCTGGGGAATGGAGGCAAGGGTGAAACCTGATAGACAATGAGGATGTGCAAGGCCCCAACAGAGCTTCACATGAAGCGAAGAAGCAGCGCAACCTCCTGAGACAATGGTGCAACTCCCCAGCTGGAGCAGTGGAGTGGCAAGGCAGGATGGTAGATGCTTAATGGATGCTTCCTTGAGCCTGTCTCATCACACTGATGAGATTGAGCCATGTATGTTTGGTTGGCCTACAATGAACAGGGCGTTTAATAAAGAGTTGTGTTTGTGTTGACATGTGTGGATAATTATTACATTATTATTGATAATAAAGGGCTGTAGGTGTGGCACCTGGGAGGGTGGACCATACAGTCCCACTATGCTTGCACTGGAGGTTTATCTATCCCACAGCTATTACCCATCCCACAGGTATCCCTGCCCATCCCACAGCTATCTCAACCCATCCCACAGCTATCTTAACTCATCCCACAAGCATGCAAAGGCTTAAACCATTTCTAAAAGTTTCCACCAAGACTTTATTAAAAAAAAAGAAATGAAGCAAGTGTATGAATCAAAAATAGATTTTATTAACAACAAGATATAAGACAAAAATGAGTCTCAGGGGTGAAGGGTGCAGGTGCTGTGGAGGTCACTGGTGCTGGAGTGCTTGTCATCAGCTCCACCAGAAGCAGAAGCAACAGAAGCCCCAGCCCCAGAAGAGCGAGCCCGTGCTGCAGAAGCCCCAGCAGAACCAGAGTGAGGGCCAGGGGGCGGGATGGTAGCCCTGTCCCTCTTGCAAGGGCTGGCAGCAGATGGCTGAGGCTTGCTGTGCTTCAGCATGGTTGTGGGGTTGTTCGCTGGCAGGGAGGCTGGCAGGAACCAAGGCTGGCAGGAAGGCTGGCAGGGAGGCTGGAACCAAGGCAGGCAGGAAGGCTGGCAGGCAGGCAGGCACCAAGGCTGGCAGGAAGGCTGGCAGGGAGGCTGACACCAAGGCAGGCAGGAAGGCTGGTAGGCAGGCAGGCACCAAAACTGGCAGGAAGGCTGGCAAGGAGGCAGGCACCAAGGCTGGCAGGAAGGCTGGCAGGCAGACATGAACCAAGGCTGGCAGGAAGGCAGGCAGCAAGGCTTGCAGGCAGACTGGCTGGCAGCAAGGCTTGCAGGCAGGCTGGCAGCAAGGCTGGCAGGGAGGCTGGCAGCAAGGCTGGCAGGGAGGCTGGTAGCAAGGCTTGCAGCAAGGCTGGCAGGCAGACATGCAGGCAGGGCAGGCAAGGCAGCCAATCTGTCCGGCAGCAGATCTTTCCTCTGAATGGCGACCTGCTTCCAAGCTGCTTCCGTTATATCCACGGGGTTGATGCAATGCATCCTCCCCGCATGCGCAATTAACGCCAGGCATCCATTAGGCTTCCGCTGTGCATCCGCTGTGCATCCGCTTCATCCATTCGGCGTCTGCTGTGCATCCGCTGTATCCGTTCCGCGTCCGCTTTGCTGAGGCCCCCCAGAAGCCTAGCGGACATGCCATCCACTCTCATCCACTTCCATCCACTGGGCTTCCATTCCACATCCGCTTTGCATCCGCCCTGTGTCCTCCCTGCGTCCGTGTTATCCGCTCCGGTTATGCAAATTTTTGCCCCTTTTGAGAGCGGATAACAACGGATGGAACATTTTGCTCGTCCGCTGTGTCCTTTTTGCATCTGTTGGGCAGTGTGACATGGGCTTAAGGAAGAGAACAAAAACATTTTTTGAACAAACAGTAAAAAAAATGAGTGTGGAAAAAAAAGAATGTATGGCCGCAATTACCTTCACCATTGCTAAAGGACCAAATTTAGCCATAGTGAAGTTCAAGCTATGAGAAGTTGTAGATGCTCAATTTGAAAAACGCTAGCAAAGAATAAGGTTGTGGAACTGAACTTGGCAAGGATGCCGTCATAATGAGGTAGGGAAAGGACTGCTTTGAACAGATGGTGTGAAGGCATACAGAAATAAAGCATACCATATTCACTTTATGAAAGTCATACGAGCCATACAGGAAGCTTAATTTATAGTAATGGTCACATAATAAACTGTTACAAATTAAACAAAATTTTGGAATTTTGAAAGTGAACCGTAATTGCTTCATTTTTGCCTAAATCTAATTCTGCTGGCATATGCCCCCTCCCCCCTCCCCCTCAAGTTTATCTTTTATGGAAGAAATCCACTCCAATCTACTTTTTATTTCAGACCTCCTATCTATTTCTCTCTTACTGTTCCTGCTCTGTTTCCACCCATGGATATGTTCCTCATTAGCACATTTTATCATCCTATTCATTCAAGCCAATTGCCTGGCTTGCAAGAATCATGCTGAAACAAATTACTAGATGTAATGTAGATGCACTTATTTAACAGAATAACTAGATTTAATACATTTGTTTCTGAGCGAGGAAAATTGAAGTCAGTGGAAAAGCATTCGAGTTTTCACTTGGCTGTTAGAAAGTAAATTAATTAGTAGGTGTTCTCCCTTTCGATGAGACATAATTAACTGTTTGGAAAGTTCTCTATTGAGGGAAGAGATGGAAAATATGTTTCACTTAAGAAAAACAATCTACTTTATTAAGTTAAAATTCAATTCTAGGTTTTTATTGCATGAAACAATCTGAAAGCACACTGTTGATAATTTGCATAAGCTCAGAGATAAGTGAGGAAACATGGTAGTCAAAGATGCAGAGAAGAGGAAAATTTTTGAAACACTCCCTGAGGAAATTTACCTGGTTTTAAACTTATTTCACTTTCTGCTGTCAAGAAAAAAAAAAAAAGATTTCCCCAAACTTTTTGGTCCGTTGTTTTTAGCTATGCTTGGGCTACTTGCTAAAAGGGTTTTAATTTATTTGGGGAGGGGTCCTTCATTCTTATTTAACTGATGTTCTTTATTTCTATGAGGTCTTTTGGTTGAAGAATAAGATAAAGAAACATGACAGAAAAAGGGGAAAATATGCTTTTATTTGAATTAGCTATGCCTGCCACCATTGACATCAACACATCTGGTTAGCAAATCATGATGTTGCATTGATAATTTGTTCCCTGAGCCTTTCCTCACTTTGAGATACAGTGGAATCCACCCATCCTTCAGTCAACTTGATTGTCCAAAATGATTCATTCCATTCATTCATTCCATTTCTACCCCACAACAATTTTTAATTTGTTTATCCAAACAAAATGACTCCATTAAATTATTGACTCTACTGGAAGGCAACAATGGCTCACAGATGTACTTTATTTTATTTTTATTTATTTATTTATTTTGATTACAAGATAATATGGATAAGGATATACATAGTTATGAATACATGAAATGGGTACATATAAGAAAAATAAAAGAAACAATAGGACAGGGATGGTAGGCACGTTGGTGAGCTTATGCATGCCCCCTACAGACCTCTTACAGACCCCCTACAGACCTTATTGACCTTAGGTGAGGTCAATAGTAGACAGTCTAAGGTTAAACTTTTTGGGGTTTGGGGAAGAAACCACAGAGTCAGTTAGTGTATTCCAGACACTGACCACTCTGTTGCTGAAGTCGTATTTCCTGCAATCAAGTTTGGTGCGGTTAATCTTGAGTTTCATCTATTGTGTGCCCTTGTGTTGTTATGATTCAAGTTCAAGTATTCATTGACAGGTAAGTCATTGCAATGTATGATTTTATAAACCATACTTAGATCAGAATGAAGACAGTGTAATTCAAGGTTTTCTAGGTCTAGAATTTCAAGTCTGGTGGCATAAGGTATTCTACAACGAATAGAGGAGTGGAGAAATCTTCTTGTGAACTATTTCTGGACTTTCCCAACTGTGCTAATATCAGATACGTAATGTGAGTTCCAGACTGATGAGCTGTATTCCAGTATTGGTCTAGCAAATGTTTTGTATGCTCTGGTTAGTTGTGTAAAATTACCAATTAGAGAAAAAGTGTACTGTAATATTAAACTAAAAAGTAGTGTAATATTACCATTAGAGAAAAAGCTATGTAGGATTAGGTTAACAACTCTTAATGCCTTTTTGGCTATGTAGTTACAGTGGGCTCTAGCACTTAGATCATGAGAGGTGGGTATTCCAAGGTCCTTTACAGAGCTTGGATCATCAACAAGGTCTTGACTATTCAGCTTATATTTTATTTTCTGACTTTTTTTGCCAATATGTAAGACAGAGCATTTATTTGTTGAGATTTGAAGTTGCCATTTGTTTGACCATTCTGATACATAGTTAAGATCTTTTTGAAGGGTAGCAGTATTGTCTGTGGTATTGAACAGCTTTACACCATCAGCTAAGAGAACGCAGTTGCTCTTAATATGATCACAGAGGTCATTTCTGTGGAATATGAAGAGATTTGGTCCTAAAACACTGCCTTGGGGGACAGCACTATTGAAAGGTACAGAATTTGATATGACACTCCCAATTTTGTCCATTTGTTGTCTGTTTGACAGGAATGCTTCTATCCACTTATGCAGTTGGCCAGAGATACTGTAAGATTTTAGTTTTAGGAGTAGTTTGTCGTGTACCACTGAATCAAGGACTTTACAGAAGTCTATGTAGATTGCGTCCATTGCTTTGTCTTGATTGAGTTGTGTAGTCCATATGTTTTTGCAGTGTAAGAGTTGCAGATTACATGATAGTTTTTTCCTGAAACCAAATTGTTTATTAGAGTATAGGCTGTTTGTTTCTAAGTGGAGGATGATGGATTGGTTAATAATTGATTGCATGACTTTATAGGTGACGCGGCATAAAGAGATTGGTCTGTAATTTTCAACTAGGCTGGGGTCTCCCTTTTTGAAGATGAGCATGATCCATTGCTGTTTACAAATACTGAGCTAAAGAATGTGTTAAAGAGGTTGACATTAATAGTGTCATCATTGCAGCCTTTATCATTAGGTCCTTTCAGTGGTGGGATGGACCTTGAGTCTTTTAATTTATTGTTAACAAAATTGTAGAAAGCACGGGTGGAATTGAAGGTTTTGGAATTGAACGCATAGAAGATTTTCTTTTTGTTTCATGTGATAATTGGTGCATTCAGTGTTTATCTGGTGGCATAAATTTATGTATCGGCTTTTGAAGTTGGCAACGTGACCAGATTTGTTTTTCCGCCAAAGTGATCTCTTTTTGGATTGAAGCTTCCTTATTGTTATGGGTAATCTGTTTTTTTCTGGTTTTGGGAGTTGTTAATGGTACATATAGTTTGATGACTCTTTTGACTTCAAGTAAAAATATGTTGTAATGGTCTTCAACAATATTGCATCCAGTGAATAGAGACTGCCAATCAAGGGATGAGAGATTGTTGTCTATAAGATCATAGTTGCCTTTTTTGAAGTTATCATTGGGGATTATGTCATTGTGATGATTTTAGTGTGGGTGTATGTTGACACAAAAGTCAATCATATTGTGGTCACTTTTGGAAAAGGCTTCTTTAGTTTGTATTCTGTAAATTAAATTCAAACTACTGCAGAAGATGAGATCGAGGCAGTTGTTAAGTCTAGTGTTGTTGGTTACTAGTTCCAGTCCCAGATTTTTAACAGCATTGTAAAAGGTTGCATGTATGGGTTCAGTTGTACATTCATTTAGGGTCCATTAATATGATGTAGATTGAAGTCACCAAGAAAGATAAAAGCGTGTGGGCAGGATGTTGCCCATGTTAGTAGTGAATTTAGCTTGTTTACATGTTTGATGTCATAATCAGGGGCTCTATAACATAGTAAGAATCGAAATGTGATATTTAAGGATAGTTCACAGATGATGGCCTCAGGAAGAGCAAGCTCCTGGGTAACTTGAATGTTTTTTAGATGTAAGGACTTTTTTTAGAAGATAGCAACACCACCTCCTCTATGAATTTCATGATCTGATCGGCAAACATGATAGTCTCTTACTGTGGTAATGGAGTCAGGGAGAGATGCGTTGAGCCATGTTTCACAGACAAATAAGATGTCGAATTTAACCATATTTAGTAAGAGGAGAAAAACAGTATTTTATTCACAAAGCTTCTTGCATTGAGTAGCTTGCATTTAAGGCCAGCTGTAGTTGGAATTGAGGTCATTAGGGGCATGCGTGCCTAATCTTGGGTGATGGTAGATTGGTTGGAGTAGGGTTGTGGTTAAAGGTTAAAGCTGAGTTGAGGGTTGTGTGACTTACTTTTGATACAGTCAACACAGTAGTCATTATACAGGTCCTTCTCTCCTTTGTCTAGATGTTTTTTGAGTTCTGTGCGGAGTAACGGGAGCGGGCACGTTGCTATATGGTTAGGTCAGTTCTGTGCGGAGTACACGGGAGTGGGCACGTTGCTGTATGGTTAGGTCATGGTTGGTGTTGCTTTTGGCAAGTGAATTTACAGTATAAATGAATTTACATTTGCTTCATTCATTTTTACAAATGATCATGTTTTGCAGAAGCGTGGGGCCACAGAGCTGTCTCTGTTTTTGAGCTCTCGGCCAATGAGGGAAATGTCAAGTATTTCATCAGGGGAGATGGTTGATGCTTGATAATCACTGATGATGTTTTGGACAGTCGTGATGTCATCATTGTCATTGATGTCCTCTAGACCAAATAAAATGGCATTTGGACATTTCTGTTCATGTTCAACAGCTTCTCTGATTATGACTGGGATATCATTATTTGTCTGATTTATGTTTATTTGTGGATTGGGTTGTGGATTGGGTTGTGGTTTGTAGCTATTGGATGTTCAGGTTTTTGTATTGTGTCTTTTTTTTCAAGGTTGGATAATCTTTCTTTTAAAACATCCAGGGATGCTACTATGGTGTCAAAGGATGTTATTTGTGTTTCTATGATATCAACTCTTTCAAATAGATTCAGTTTGGGTCTGCATGATTTGCAGAGATATGGAAACTCATTGGATGATTCTAGGTATTGAATCATTTGCTCGGATAATCCCAAGCAGTCATGATGAGCGTATTTGTTACATAGAGAACATTTGATGGAATTTTCATTATCCTTTAGAGTTTTATAGCATTTAAGGCATGTGCAGGAGTCTTGTGGTTCATTGGTGGGGATTACTTTCTCTTTAGATTGTGGTTTGGCATTGGATTTTTTTCATGGCATGGTAGATTTGTTAAGATGATATGTTGATTAAATTACTTAATGAAATAATTTTGGGTAATCAATATTGCCAATATCACACCAATCAATCAACTGCAATAATCTCTCTAGTCAAATAATTTTGCTAAACAATCAGTCTAATCAATTAATTTCACTAATCATTAATCACACTGTTCAATTAAAATCACTAAATCACTAATTTTACTAATCAATTAAATTACATGATTCTTGATCTTTTAAACTAATCAGTAATCACACCATTTGCACTAAACACTCTTATCACACTAATCAATTAAGACAATAAATCAATTAAACCTTTAATAAATGATTTGATAGAAACTGATTATCTAATCATTGACATAGGTAATGAGGGAGAAAAGTTGTAAGTTTTGAGGAAATAACTTAATCAGTGTTTGATTAAAGTAATGAGGTAGTATTGAAAGTCTGCAAAGAAAGGGTTAATTGTTTTACTAGCAGCTGTTATTTCCTGGGTGGGAGAAATTTATTGCTCAGATGGCTGCTGCTATTGAGCTGCAAACAATAGGCTGTAACAGGATATTCGAAAGCACGCTGGATTATTGAAACAGAGCAAAACTTGCTGAATGTAATATGTAATATGTAATATGCTTTGAACTTGCCACCGGATGGGGTTGGAATAAGAGTAAAAGCTGATTTAACACTATTAAAGTTAAAGATAAGACTAGCTTATTCAAGGTGAAGATAAAAGGCAACATTTGGGAACAAGATGGGAAATTACTGTTGTTGGGTCATATTTATCCCACTTGGTTTCAGTAAAAGTAGGGACACATGAAAGAGAAAAGACAATTCACAATAAATTGAGGAAGTAATGTTTGTAAATTGACACCAGAAAACATTCCACTATTTTTTATCAGTAGAAGTTTCAAATGATGGAAAGTGTGAGACTTCAGAAAAAGACAGTCATGCTGATAAATCAGATTGAGTCTGTCCCTGATTAATTTCAGAATGAACAATCTTATTGACCAAGTCTTTGATGGATTTTAAAGTTGTTCTAAAGAATATTTTGACTTGTTCTGAAGAATATTTTGGGTCTACTTTTATTCTACTTCAATTGTATTACCATCCTGCATTGATTCAAGATGAACAAATGATTTGAGGGATTTCATGGACAGAAAAGAGATTAACAAATTAACAAAATTAAGGAAGCTTCAATCCAAAAAGAAATCACTTTGGCAGAAAAACAAATCTGGTCACGTTGCCAACTTCAAAAGCCGATCCAAAAATTTATACCACCAGATAAAAATTGAATGCACCAATTATCACATTAAACAAAAAGAAAACCTTCTAAGCACCAATTCCACCTGTGCTTTCTACAATGTTGTTAACAAAAAATTAAAAGACACAAGGTCCATCCCACCACTGAAAGGACCGAATGGTAAAGGCTGCAATGATGACACTATTCATGCCAAACTCTTTAACACATTCTTTGGTTCAGTATTTGTAAACAGCAGTGGATCATGCTCACCTTCAAAAAGGGAGACCCCAGCCTATTTGAAAATTACAGACCAATCTCTTCATGCTGCATCACCTGTAAAGTCATGCAATCAATTATTAACCAATCCATCATCCTCCACTTAGAAACAAACAACCTATACTCTAATAAACAATTTGGTTTCAGGAAAAATCATGTAATCTGCAACTCTTACACTGCAAAAACATATGGACTACACAACTCAATCAAGACAAAGCAATGGACACAATCTACATAGACTTCTGTAAAGCTTTTGATTCAGTGGTACATGACAAACTACTCCTAAAACTAAAGGCCCTGTCACACTGCACAACGGATGCAAAACGGACACAATGGATGAGAAAAATGTTCCATCCGTTGTTATCCGCTCTCAGAAGGGGCAAAAATTTGCATAACTGGAGCGGATAACACGGACACGGGGAGGACGCAGGGTGGATGGAAAGCGGATGCGGAACGGAAGCCCAGCGGATGGAAGCGGATGGGAGCGGATGGCAAATCCACTAAGCTTCCGGGGGACCTCAGCAAAGCGGATGCAGAACGGATACAGTGGATGCAGAGCGGATGCAGAGCAGATGAAGCGGATGCACAGCGGATGCACAGCGGATGCACAACGGATGCACAGCGGAAGCCTAGCGGATGCCGAGTGTAAATTGCACATGCAGGGAGGATGCATTGTGTTAGGGATAACATTGTTCACCCTAACTGGTTTAGGTGAAATAATAACAATGAATCATAGTTAGTGTATGTTAGAGTGTATACAGCTTTAACTGTGAAATAGCAATTAAAGGAGTGGTTATGAAAAAAATATAAAAGTAGCAAGACTACGGCTTGCTCTCACTCTCTCTCTGGC
>BLBF01000042.1:10208925-10220769 GCA_015471245.1 Laticauda colubrina | reverse complement strand
TGGAATAAAATATATTCTTGATAGCACAAGCGTATCTGTTATTTTTATTGTATGTTAATAAACATACAAGCTTAGCTCACTCATTTATCTGTGTGCCTATCTGACTAACGCTACACATTCTGTTTAGCTTGTCTACCTAACCCTGGTTGGGGAACCCAGGCTTAACACATTGCATCGGCCCCACGGATATAACGGAAGCAGCTCGGAAGAAGGTAACCATTCAGAGGAAAGACCTGCTTCCAGACACATCGACTGCCTTGCCTGTCCTGCCTGCATGTCTGCCTGAAAGCCTTGCTGCCAGCCTTGCTGCCAGCCTCCCTGCCAGCCTTCCTGCAAGCCAGTCTGCCTGCCAGCCTTGGTGCATGCCTACCTGCCACCGTCGGTGCCTGCCTGCCTGCCAGCCTTCCTGCAAGCCTTGGTGCCTGCCTCCCTGCCAGCCTTCCTGCCAGCCTTGGTGCCACCTTCCTGCCAGACTTGGTGCATGCCTGCCTGCCAGCCTGCATGCCAGCCTGCCTGCAAGCCTTGGTGCCTACCTGCCTGCCAGCCTTGGTGGCTGCCTCCCTGCCAGCCTCCCTGCCAGCCTTGGTTCCTGCCAGCCTCCCTGCCAGCCAGCAACCCCACAACCATGCTGAAGCACAGCAAGCCTCAGCCATCTTCTGCCAGCCATTGCAAGAGGGACAGGGCTACCATCCCGCCCCCTGGCCCTCACTCTGGTTCTGCTGGGGCTTCTGCAGCACGGGCTCGCTCTTCTGGGGCTGGGACTTCTGCTGCTTCTGCTTTTGGAGAAGCTGATGACAAGCACTCCAGAACCAGCCACCTCCATAGCACCTGGACCCTTCACCCCTGAGACTGAGCGACCAAGAGGGGTGCCAGAGACTCATTTTTGTTTTATAGCTTCTTGTTAATAAAGTCTATTTTTGATTCATACACTTGCTTCATTTCTTTTTTTTAAATAAAGTCCTGGTGGAAACTTTTAGAAATGGTTTAAGACTTTGCATGCTTGTGGGATGGGTTAATATAGCAGTGGGAAGGGCAGGGATACCTTTGGGATGGGTAATAGCTGTGGGATAGATAAACCTCCAGTGCAAGCATAGTGGAACTGTATGGTCCACCCTCCCAGCTGCCACACCTTTGGTCCTTTATCATCAAAAACAATGAAAGCATTGATCCACACATTTGAACATAAACACAACTCTTTATTAAATGCCCTGTTCATTGTAGGCCCACCCAACATACATGGCCCAATCTCATCCGTGTGATGAGACAGGCTGAAGGAAGCATCCATTAAGCATCTATCATCCTATCTTGCCACTCCACTGCTCCAGCTGGGGAGTTGCACCAGTGTTTCAGGAGGTTGCACTGCTTCTTTGCCTCACGTGAGGCTCTGTTGTGCCCTTGCACATCCTCAGTGTCGATCAGGTTTCGCCCTTGCCTCCATTCCCCAGGCTCCATGTCCCCATTGCCTTGCTGGAGGTCCACAAGCCTGTTCTGCAAGACTGGGAAGCGGGTGCGCATGAGATTGTGCAGGATGCAGCAAGCTTACACGATCCTCCTCATGGTCTCTGGGCCATGCTCCATGGTGGTGAGAAGTACCTGGAATCTGTTGGCCAGGATGCCAAAGGCGTTCTCCACCACCCGCCTTGCCCTGGACAGCCTGTAGTTGAAGATCCTCTCTTCACGGGTGAGGAGTCTGGAAGTGTAGGGCTTCATGAGGTAGGTTGTGAGGGAGAAGGCGTCATCCCCCACGATGAAGTAGGGAGGACGCCTTCTCCCCCACGATGAAGTAGGGCACATCTTGTGTGTCATTGGGCAGGGGTTCTGAATCTGAGAAGCCCACGATGAGGTTGCGTTCCAGCTCCTCCTTGAGGTGACTGGCGTTGTATACCTGAGCATCTGAAGATGAGCCGTTGCCTGAAGCATCGATGTACTTGAACTTGTAGTCAGCATCGACCATGACGAAGAGGATGATGCTGAAAAAAGCCCTTGTAATTGAAATAAGTGTACCCCGAGTTGGCTGGAGCTTTGCAGGCCATGTGCTTGCCATCGATGGCTCCAACGGTGTGTCCACTTCTGATACCACTGCTCTGCAACTTTCTTCCATCCTTCTTCAGTGGAGGGGCACTGGAGGAGCTCCTCTTTGTATTCTTCGATGATGGCCTGCACCATTTCTCTGACCACAATGCTGATGGTGTTGGGTGCCACCCTCCAGCCGTACTGCATGCTCCTGTACGTGGTCCCTGAGGCCAGATGGCGCAGAGTGAGTGCCACCTTGAGCCCAGGTTCCAGGCTGGGCCAGAAGTTCATGTTTGCCTTGGTCAACCTGTGTTTCAGCCACTGCACAACTTCATCAAACATGGCTGGAGGCCTCCTCATGAAGTTCTGGAATGCCCGAGTGTCTTCGTTCCTGTGCTCCACCATCAGCTTGTTGTACAGTCCATCCTCTGCTCTTCTGGCGAACCATCTTCATACCCAGATGCTTCTTGGACGCCCCTTTTTCTTCCCGTAGTAGAGTTCACAGAGCCTGTAGATGGCTTCACACTGTTGCATAAGGATGGTGGCTGCCAAAAGGACTGTGTTACGATCCATGGTGGACATGACTGGATGCTGTGGAAGAGGAAGAGTCAGATGAAGGCTGCAGAGGTCTGCACAGCAGCGCTGCTGGTCTGAAAGTGAGATGCAGGTGAGTTGCTCCCCCTTTTTATAGGCAGTATAAGTGTCCCTTTGCATCCTCTAGGCATCCTCTTGGCATCCTCTAGACATCCTTAATATCTGAGATAGGTCCCCTCTGCAGACGTTTTTTCCATTTTACATGCTTTGTTTTTGCTAGGCATCCGTTCTGCATCCGTTCTGTATCCATTCTGCATCCGTTCCGCTTCCTCCCTGCGTCCGAGCAGATGTGAGTTGCGCGGATGTGCAGCGGATGCCTAGCGGATATAGCGGATGAGTAACGGGTGCAGAACGGATGCATAGCAGATGCGTAGCAGATGCAGAATGGACGAATTGGACACATTTTCCGTGCAAAAGTTTTGAGCAGCTCAAAACTTTCTGAGCGGATGAAACATCCATAAACAGATGCTGGATGGATAGAGAGGAAGCAAAACGGAGGCAGTGAGTACATCGCATTAACCAACGGATGGCAAGATTTTTTGTCCGTTTTACATCCTCTTTGCATCCGTTGGTGCAGTGTGACATGGGCTTAAAATCTTATAGTATCTCTGGCCAACTGCATAACAGGATAGAAGCATTCCTGTCAAACAAACAACAAATGGACAAAATTGGGAGTGTCTACCTGTGAATAGTGGTGTCCTTCAAGGCAGTGTTCTAGGACCAAGTCTCTTCATACTTTACTTAAATGACCTCTGTGATCAGATTAAGAGCAACTGTGTTCTCTTTGCTGATGATGGAAAGCTATTCAACACCACAGACAATACTGCTACCCTTCAAAAAGATCTTGACTATTTATCAGAATAGTCAAACAAGTGGCAACTTCAAATCTCAACAAATAAATGCTCTGTCCTACATATTGGCAAAAAAAATTAGAAAATAAAATACAGGCTGAATGGTCAAGACCTTGTTGATGATCCAAACTCTGTCAAGGATCTTGGCGTACTCATCTCTAATGATATAAATGCTTGAGCCCAGTGTAACTACATTGCCAAAAAGGCGTTAAGAATTGTTAACCTAATCTTACGTAGCTTTTTCTCTGGTAATATTACATTACTAACTAGAGCATACAAAACATTTACTGGACCAATATTTGAACACAGCTCATCAGTCTGAAACCCACATTACATATCTGATATTAACACAGTTTAGAAAGTCCAGAAACATTTCACAATAAGAGTTATCCACTCCTCTACTTGTTGCAGAATACCTTATGCCACCAGACTTGAAATTCTAGACCTAGAAAATTTAGAACTACACCGCCTTCAATCCGATCGAAAGCCCCTGTCACACTGCACCAACAGATGCAAAGAGGAAGTAAAATGGACAAAAAAGCTTGCCATCCATTCGAAAACACGATGTACTCACTGCCTGCATTTTGCTTCCTCTCTATCCGTCCAGCATCCGTTTATGGACGTTTCATCCGCTCCAAAAGTTTTAGGCTGCTTAAAACTTTTGCACGGAAAATGTATCCAGTTCGTCCGTTCTGCATCCACTACGCATCCGGTACGCATCCGTTACGCATCCGCTACGCATCCGTTATATCTGCTTGGCGTCAGCTGCTCATCCGCGCAACTCGCATCCGCCCGGACGCAGTGAGGAAGCGGAACGGACGTGGAACAGATGCAGAATGGATGCAGAACAGATGCAGAAAGGAAACAAAGCGTTTAAAGCAGAAAAAACGGAAATATCTCGGATATTAAGGATGTCTAGAGGATGCCTAGAGGATGCCTAGAGGATGCCTAGCGGAAAACCTATACTGCCTATAAAAAGGGGGAGCAGCTCGCCTGCTTCGCACTTTCAGACCAGCAGCGCTGCTGTGCAGACCTCTGCAGCCTTCATCTGCCTCTTCCTCTTCCACAGCATCCAGTCATGTCCACAGTGGATTGTGACAAAATCCTTTCGGCAGCCAACATCTTTCTGCAACACTGCGAAACCATCTACAGTCTCTGTGAACAGTACTATGGGAAGAAAAGGAGGCACCCAAAAAAAGTCTGGCTCCGAAGATGGTTTGCCAGAAGAGCGCAGTACGTACTTTACGACAAGCTGATGGTGGAGCTCAGGAGCGAAGACACTCATGCATTCCAGAACTTCATGAGGAGGCCTCCAGCCATGTTTGATGAAGTTGTGCAGCGCCTGACACCCAGGTTGACCAAGGCAAACACAAACTTCCCGCCCAGCCTGGAACCTGGGCTCAAGGTGGCACTCACTCTGCACCACCTGGCCTCAGGGACCACCTACAGGAGCATGCAGTACGGCTGGAGGGTGCCACCCAGCACCATCAGCTTTGTTGTCAGAAAAGTGGTGCAGGCCATCATCGAAAAATACAAGGAGGAGCTCCTCCAGTGCCCCTCCACTGAAGAAGGATGGAAGAAAGTTGCAGAGCAGTGGTATCAGAAGTGGAACTTCCCCCACACCTTTGGAGCCATCGATGGCAAGCATGTGGCCTGCAAAACTCCAGCCAAGTCGGGGTCCACTTATCACAACTACAAGGGTTTCTACAGCATCATCCTCTTTGCCATGGTCGATGCTGACTACAAGTTCATGTACATCGATGTTTCAGGCAACAGCTCATCTTCAGATGCTCAGGTATACAAGGCCAGTCACCTCAAGGAGGGGCTGGAAAGCAACCTCATGGTGGGCTTCCCAGATCCAGACCCGCTGCCCAATGACACGCAAGATGTGCCCTACTTCATCGTGGGGGATGACGCCTTCTCCCTCACAACCTACCTCATGAAGCCCTACACATCCAGATGCCTCACCCATGAAGAGAGGATCTTCAACTACAGGCTGTCCAGGGCAAGGCGGGTGCTGGAGAACGCCTTTGGCATCCTGGCCAACAGATTCCAGGTACTTCTCACCACCATGGAGCATCGCCCAGAGACCATGAGGAGGATCGTGTAAGCTTGCTGCATCCTGCACAATCTCATGCGCACCCGCTTCCCAGTCTTGCAGAACAGGCTTGTGGACCTCCAGCAAGGCAATGGGGACATGGAGCCTGGGGAATGGAGGCAAGGGCGAAACCTGATCGACACTGAGGATGTGCAAGGGCACAACAGAGCCTCACGTGAGGCAAAGAAGCAGTGCAACCTCCTGAAACACTGGTGCAACTCCCCAGCTGGAGCGGTGGAATGGCAAGACAGGATGGTAGATGCTTAATGGATGCTTCCTTCAGCCTGTCTCATCACACCGATGAGATTGGGCCATGTATGTTTGGTTGGCCTACAATGAACAGGGAGTTTAATAAAGAATTGTGTTTATGTTGACATGTGTGGATCAATGTTTACATTGTAATTGATAATGAAGGGCCATAGGGGTGGCACCTGGAAGGGTGGACCATACAGTCCCACACTGGAGGTTTATCTATCCCACAGCTATTACCCATCCCACAGGTATCCCTGCCCATCCCACAGGTATCCCTTCCCATCCCACAGCAATCTTAACCCATCCCACAGGTACCCCTTCCCATCCCACAGGTATCCCTTCCCATCCCACAGCTATCTTAACCCATCCCACAAGTATCCCTTCCCATTCCACAGCTATTTTAACCCATCCCACAGGTATCCCTGCCCATCCCACTGCTATCTTAACCCATCCCACAAGCATGCAAAGGCTAAACCATTTCTAAAAGTTTCCACCCAGACTTTATAGAAAAAAATTAATGAAGCAAGTGTGTGAAACAAAGATAAACTTTATTAATAACAAGCTGTAAAATAAACATGACCCAAGTCAAGTGTCCAAATAAAGTCCACAAATATCCAGGCAGCCAGTCTCTGGCACTCCTCTTGGTCACTCGGAGGTGTGTGCCCAGGCTAAGATTTTAGGGAGCAGGTGCTGTGGGGGTGGGTGCTGCTGCAGTGCTGGTCTGAGGTGTTATTGGAGTGCCTAGCCCCGAGAGGACAACAGGGGACGGTGTGTTGAGGAAGGTGTCAGACAGCTGGCTCAGCCCCGCGATGCTGAGAGGTCCTTCCTCCATGCCATGGGGTGTCAGCCCCAGTACTGAGGACAGATGTACTGAGGCCGGGCTTGGCTGTGGGATGGAGGAAGGAGCAATGTAGTGGGGCTGCTTGCTGTGCAGCGGGCTGAGGACTGTCGAGGTTGGCATCGGTGGCATCATTGGAACCGGTGGCAGCGGTGTCGCCCGATGACTCTGTGCCTGCATCTGTAAGGGCTGCTGTCTGTGCTGCTGGACCTCGGGGTAGCTGTAGCCCTGGTAGGTGAGGGGGTGTGGGAAGCCTTGGTATGGGAGGGACATCACCTGGGGTGGAGGAGCAGACCTGGACTGGGTGGGAGCAGGTGCCTCTGGGTCTGGAGGGTTGTTAAGCAGCGTGGTGATCCTCTCCTTCACCACCTGGTACTGGGGATCCTCCATCTCCTTGAGGGTCTGGTTCACATAATTGAGGAAGGGCTTGCAGTTGGAGGAGGAGGATTCGATGGGGACCAGCTGAGAGATGTGACCAATGCTGGTGCGGATGGTGTCCCTGATCTCCACCAGGACCTTGTGGCTCTGCCCCTCCTGCGGTCCGGCTCTCTGCCTTACTGTGGTGGCGGAGGTGTGGGTGGATGCGGCTTCGGCAGTGGTGGACTCAATGTCTCCTTTCTCCCACCGCACCACGGAGTCCTCATCACTCTCCACCATGCTTTCAACACCTGCCCGGGGGTTCTCCGCCGTGGCACGCTCCACAGATACCTGCATGGAGACAGGGACTGACTCTCGGCCACCAGAGGACTGACTCCCAGCAGGCTGCTGGAGAGAGAGGGTTGTGAGAAGGGCTGCTGGTGCTCCTCGGTGGCGGACCTCACCCTCCAGAAAGCTGCACTTGGCCATGACGTAGTTCTCTCTGTCCGTCAGCTTAACCCTGGCCTGGCCAGATTTCTTCAGGTGCAGCTTGCCGTACCAGGTGTGCATGTGCTTCCACCAGCCGAGGAGCACCTCCAAAGTGTAGCCCAGACTCTCCACCCTCTCTCTCCAAGCAGCCTGCTTCCGCTTGGTTTCCCTGTACAGCCAGTGTCCCTTCCGCCACAGATAGTCATTCTCTCTCAGCCACTCCAGCACCTCATCCTCGTGCGCTTCCTCGATGTAATACTGCCTCCTCTCCTCTTGTTGCATACGCCTCTTCCTCCCTTTGGCAGGACCAGATGGGCCCTCATCAGAGGGGCTTCCAGGTTTTAGGGGCTGCTCCTCACACCAACAGCAGCAGCAGCAGCAGCAGGATCATAATCATCATCATCATCATCATAATCATCAGCATAATAACCAGCAGGATCATAAGCAGCAGCAGCAGCAGCAGCAGCAGCAGCAGCAGCAGCAGCAGTAGCAAGGGCAGGATGAGCAGCAGCAGAGTAAGCACCAGCAGCAGGGTCAGCAAGACCAGGAGCATGAGCAGAACGATCAGGACCAGCAGGACCAGGAGCAGCTTCAGAAGAGTACGCAGCAGAAGCACCACTGCCAGGAGCAGCTACAGCAGAAGCTCCAGCAACAGAAGAGTGAGCCCAAGCAGCAGAAGCCCCAGCAGAAGCAGAGTCAGGGACATGGGGCGGGAGGGTGGTCCTGTCCCTCTTGCCAGGGATGGCAGCAGGTTGCTGAGACTTTCGCTTCTTCCCCATGGTTGTGGGGTTGCTGGCTGGCAGGGAGGCTTGCAGGCACCAAGGCTGGCAGGAAGCCTGTTAGGAAGCCTGGCAGGAAGCCTGTTAGGAAGCCTGGCAGGAAGGCTGGCAGGAAGGCAGGCACCAAGGCTGGCAGACAGACTGGCTGGCAGGGAGGCTGGAAGGCAGGCTGGCAGCAATGCTGGCAGGGAGGCTGGAAGGCAGGCTGCCAGCAAGGCTGGAAGGGAGGCTGGAGGGCAGGCTGGCAGCAAGGCTGGCAGGGAGGCTGCCCATGAGGCTGGGAGGCAGGCTGGGAGGCAGGCTTGGAGGCAGGCTGGCAGCAAGGCTTGCAGGCAGACATGCAGGCAAGAACTCTGAACTATCCAGCAGCAGGTCTTTCCTCGGAATGCTAGACGTGCGAGCTGCTCCCCTTTATATCCGGGGGGCTTGTGCAATGCATCCCCCCCGCATGCGCAATTAATGCTAGGCATCCGTTAGGCTTCTGTTGTGCATCCGCTAGGCTTCCGCTCTGCATCCGCTTCATCCGCTGTGCATCGGTTCTGCATCCGCTTTTTCCGTTCCGCGTCCACTTTGCTGAGGCCCCCCGGAAGCCTAGCGGATGTGCCATCCGCTTCCATCTGCTGTGCTTCCGTTCCGCATCTGCTTTGCATCCGCCCTGCGTCCTCCCCGCTTCCGTGTTGTCCGCTCCAATTTTGCAAATTTTCGCCCCTTTTGAGCGTGGATACAACGGATGTAACATTTTTCTCTTCCGTTGTGTCCTTTTTGCATCCGTTGGGCAGTGTGACACGGCCTTAAGTATCTTCTATAAAATCATACACTGCAATGTCCTATCTGTCAATGAATACTTCAGCTTCAAGCATAGCAACATAAGAGAAAACAATAAATACAAACTCAACGTTAATCACATCACACTTGATTGCAGGAAATATGACTTCAGCAACAGAGTGGTCAGTGTCTTGAATACTCTACCTGACTCTGTGGTTTCTTCCCCAAGCCCCCAAAACTTTAACTTTAGACTGTCTACTATTGACCTCACCCCTTTCTGTAGGGGGCGTGCATAAGCACACAAAACGTGCCTACCGTCCCTGTCCTATTGTTTCTTTTATTTTTTTTATTTTTCTTATATGTATCCATGTATTCATAACTATGTTTTTACTAATACCTATTATCTTGTAAACAATTGACAAAAAAAAATAAATAAACAAACAAATGCTTCCAATAAGTAACAATGCATAATATTCTTTACTCTGCAAATGAAACAGAAGCCCTGATGTTCCCTGCTTTCCTCCTTCAAAAGTCATCAAGCCGAGCACTCCCTACAGACATATGTACATGGGGGTGGAGGAACAAACACAAATGACTGGATCAAGATTCCAGTGTCAGTTGCAATCATGATTAGTGAGGTGGTACAAAGATTTTGCCTTTCTGTTTTACAGGCTAAATTGAAAGGGAAATTAAAGCCTGGGTTCCTTTATGCAGCTCAAAAAAAAAAAAAAACTTGTTGCTGTTGGAGAAATGCACCATTTAGCTTTCAGTTATAGCATCAGGAAGACAGGGATATTACGGTGCAACGAACTGGAGAGAACTAGAATTAGTTCACTCAATTAAGTCATGATTAATTTATGTTGGATCTTGTTCTGTTGAGTCTATAAAAACAAAGACTTTAGTTAACTGGCAGTATTTAGTTTAATAAAAGTAAAGTCTTCAAAGATGACTTCAGGAAAAAATAAGAAGAAGAAGGGGAGAGAAATTGCCCCGCTACTGACAAAATCAATAGGCTGCAGGATTTCTTTTTAATTTGTGTCAGCATGCGTTATAATAACTTTTCAGCCTAATAAAAATGGGGTGAAACACTGTTCAAATGCAGAAATAGACTCTAAAGATCTTGAAGAAGAGCTAATCTGGCAATTCTAGTCAGGCATGTCCCAAATTGCAAATTAAGTTTACAGTGCACAAAAACTTTCTCCCTGTTCCCGGACAAGAATGCAAATGAAGATGTTCCATTGGCAGCCAAATCCCATTAAAACAGCTTTCATTACACCTGTGAACAGGCTTTGATTACTCTAACGATCTTAGCAAGATAAATGAAAATCACACTCTAGGTTTTTAATTGCACCAAATAGGTGAGAGAAAGCCATGTATGTTAGATTGCAGATACTCTGTGTAAGATAAATGCTTCCTGCCATCAGGAAAAATTGACCATCAGATTCGGTTTTAACATAAATGTGTTAACTGTCCAGATTAGGATGGGAAACCACTTTTTCCACCAAACCCCAATGAGCAGTGGAGTCCTTGGATTTCAATCAGAATAGAGCTGGAAGGGACCCTGGAGGTCTTCTAGTCCACCCCCCTGCTCAAGTAGGAGACTTTCATACCATTTCAGACAGGTATAAATCCAGTCCAGTCTCTTCTTTAAAAAGTGATGGATCACCCACAACTTCTAAAGGCAAGCTGTTCCACTGGTTAATTGTTCTGTTAGAATGTTTCTCCTTAATTCCAGGTTGCTTCTCCCTTTAATTAGTTTTCATCTATTATTTCTTGTCTTGCCTTTTGATGCTTTAGAAAATAATATATTTTCAGCACATCAGAAGTGCTTTGGAAAATAGATTTTATTTATTTATTTCTAGAATAAATACTTTATTTTCCAATAATCTATTTATTCTTTCTCTCATCACTACTGACTTTCAAATACAGATGATCAAGCACTGCTATTTTGACAAGTGTGTATATTCTGTCTTTCCTCTATGGGCAGGAATTCCCCATTTTCATTTTCTTATTTTTCAGAGAACTCTTTCATCTCTTTCAATGAAGAATTTTGATTTTTCTTATCCATCACCCAGCCTTATCATTTATTTGATACAAATTCCACTTGGACAATAAATCTCATGCTAGTATGGTTTTATTCTGACTCAAGGATAGATGGAATCTCAGTGATGGCTCTCTTTACCTCTAACCTTCCTTATCAGGTCAGCTGACCTTCTATTAAACTTCCACACTTGCTCTCTGGAGGGCTTTAGAAAAGATTATCTTACACCCAAGAATATTGGTGCTATTGACTGGTGAGATGGTGCTTTGACTGCTTGTATAGGTTTTGCTTTTTATATTATTTTAGTTCTATTTCTTGGAAGAGAAATTAAAAACTCCACAGAATCTTCATCCTGGAACAACATTCAAGATTAGGTCAAGGCATGCACACATTCATACAGAAATGCTGACACATCATAAATCTTTTGAGATAGTGCCCACATGCAACAACATTATCAAAAGTCAGAAGCAAGAAACCCATCTTATCTAAAAATAACAAGATGAGGAACAATATATATTCATGTCTCCCACCAAAGAAATGGGTACCTACATTGTAAGTGCTCTTAGGTCTGTAGTACTCAATATATAATTAAGGTGCCAACTATGGATTGCCCTGTGTAACATTTCTTGAGCGACCTAACTCCCACTTTTATTTAGCAATGCTCACAAGTCCCATTTTTTTTGACTGCTGGCTTGTAGTGCTCCCTACATCCATCCATCCTCTCTGTCTCTGTCTCTGTCTCTGTCTCTGTCTCTGTCTCTGTCTCT
>BLBF01000042.1:10175327-10199975 GCA_015471245.1 Laticauda colubrina | reverse complement strand
AGAAAGAAAGAAAGAAAGAAAGAAAGAAAGAAAGAAAGAAAGAAAGAGAATATTTGTAAAAAAAAAAAAAACTTCTTTGATTCACTCCAATAGCAGTATTTGCTTAACATCAGCTAAACATATAGTTTTCTGGATGGATAATCCCACCAGCATCAGAAATTCAAACGACTGCTCTGTACAGATTTCCTACAGATCATTTAATAACCATTCAATAAGTGTCCCACATTTAGCTGTCCTCTCTGAGAATACCTTCTTCATGACACCTGGCTACCTTCATTTCAGAATCAAAAACTGTGGAGTAAAGAACAACCCCATAGTAGATAACTAGAGTATCCAAGGTGTTACCATCACTATTTTTAAAAGAATTTAAATAAATTTCAAGCATTTATTTTCCACCTCCAAATGAGAAGGCATTTGCATGCAGCTGAACAAAGAGATATGCTATTAGCTGATAAATAATTCCACTGCTGAAGACTGCAGGGAATAATGTTTGTGTTTTATGCTAATTATGTCTGAGGGCTCTTAGCAAAGGGGAGGCAGGTGAGAGTGTCAGAATAAGAAAGCTAATAGTAAAACATTTGGAGTCAAGATTCATAGAACTAACTCCTTTTGCTGTGTCTTGATGATTACTCCATTTGGTGAGGTGTTTGCAACTTTAATTTATGAACTTATTGCCAATTATGATGACAGTCAGTAAATAAGACAATCAACGCACAATAGATAAAATTGCTCCAAGGTTCTCTCAAGCAATATGCACAGATGTGCCACTTCATTACTGTTGCCACTGGAAATTGGGGAGAGGGAGTAATTGTGACAATTAAAAAAAAACCAAGAGCCCCAGTCATTTCACCTGACAACCCCATTTTTCTCAAAACTATAAAACTACTATCTCTTAGAGGTGTGCAGAAGTTCTGGAGAAAGCCTGGCTAACTGGTAACAAAATACAGAGTTGCCACTGGAAATTAGCCTCCAAAAATTCATTTCTGAATAAGATATTGTCAAGCTCAGCAAATACTGTAGATGACTATACAATGCCCAATGTAAAGGTTTTTTTAAAAAAATCTTATTTTTTCAAAATTTATATCCTTAAAAAAAGATGACTTTGTGAAAATAAAAAGGTTTCCAGAATTATTTAAAGTGACGTTCTTTGAAATCTGTCAAAGTATACAAATGTGACAATTGCTATTCACACAGAAGCTATCATTTATTTTTTTATTCAATTTCTATAGCCATTAAACTCAATCATTGACTCTCGGTGGGTTCCAATTGAAATATACATATATATTACCGTTAAAGCAATAAAAACATTTTAAAACAAAAAGATAATAAAATGTGCCACTCTATACAAAATCCTTTTTTTCAGGAGCTAAAATGTGTTTTATGTTTAATGTCTGTTTCTTTTCTAATATTAGCAATGCTTTGCCTTTTTTAAGATTCTACATCAGGGCCAGAGGTGGTATTCAGTAGGTTCTGACCAGTTCTGGGGAACCGCTAGTGGAAATTTTGAGTAGGTCAGAGAACCAGCAAATACCACCTCTGACTGGAGATTTTACAGTATCCTTCCCCTACCATGCCCACCAAGTCATACCCACAGAACCAGTCATCAAAAAATTTGAATCCCACGTGGGTCTTCCAATTTGACAGCTTTGAGACTTGTGAACTAAAATTTCCAGAATTCCTCCTCCAGTCATGTTAACTCAGGAATTCTAGGAGTTCAAGTCCACAAGTCTTAAACTTACCAAGTTTGAAGACCTTTGTTCTACATTATTGTTTCAATGTTATTAGCAGTTCAGGTCTTTTTCAATGATACAGATAGTCCTCAACTTATGACCACAGTTGAGCCCAAAATTTATATTGCTAAGTGAAACATTTATTAAGTGAGTTTTGGCTCATTTTACAACCTTTCTTGCTACAGTTGTGAAGTTCTTAAGTTAGTAACGCAATTCTTTAGTGAATCTGGCTTTCCCATTGACTTTGCTTGTCAGAAGATCTCAAAAAACGGATCCCATGACTCCAGGGCACTTCAACAATCATAAATATGAACCCATTGCAAAGTATCTGAATTTTGATCAAGTGACCAAGAGGATGCTGCAATGGTTGTAAGTGTGAAAAACTCTTATGAGTCACTTTTTTTCAGTGATGTTGTAACTTTGAATGGTCACTAAATGAAATGTTGTAAGTGGAGGGCTACCTGTATATATTACCCTTTAAATTACCTATGTCTCTTTAAATGGTCAGGAAAACATGTAGATCATAAACCTGAACTTTTTTTATTAGGTATAGTACCTTCATGGATCACTTCCTTGTGGTGGGAAAAGGGGCTTGCGTAGCTCAATGAAGCTATGAGCTATGCCATGCATGGCCACCCAAGATGGACAGGTCATAGCAGAGACCTCTGAGAAAACGTGATCACCTGGAGAAGGAAATAGCAACCCACTCCAGTATCTTTGCCATGAAAACACCATGGACAATACCAAAAGGCAAAAAGATATGATGCTAGAAGATGAGCCCCTTCAGGTCAGAAGGTGACTAATATGCTAAGGAGACGACAGAGAATGAGGTGGCTGGATGTAGTGTCGGGCTCACAATGGAATCTGTTAAGCCTGGGTTCCCCAACCAGGGTTAGGTAGACAAGCTAAACAGAATGTGCAGCGTTAGTCAGATAGGCACACAGATAAATGAGTGAGCTAAGCTTGTATGTTTATTAACATACAGTAAAAATAACAGATACGCTTGTGCTATCAAGAATATATTTTATTCCATTATAAGTTAATAGCATAGTCAAATAACAGTCCAATATTCATTTACCATGTAGTCAGTCCATTCAGGGGTATTCAGTTAGCAAAGTCCATGTAGAATATCCTATGTCAGTTCACTTACAAAATCAGTCCTTTGTTGTCTCTCCCGTTCGAGCAATGCAGTCTTGATTCCAAGCAGTAATCAGGGATCATCAAAGCCAGAGAGAGAGAGCAAGCCGTAGTCTTGCTACTTTTATATTGTTTTCTTAACCACTCCTTTAATTGCTATTTCACAGTTAAAGCTGCATACACTCTAACATACACTAACTATGATTCATAGTTATTATTTCACCTAAACCAGTTAGGGTGAACAATGTTATCCCTAACAGAATCTATGAGCCCAACACTGAAGCAGGGTGTTCTGAGAATTGTTAGCTGCCTCTCTCTTCACTTTCATGGTGGCGTTCCTACACCAGCTGGGAGGACAGCAATAGAAGCGACGCTGATCAGCGTCTATACTGCGACTGCACAAAGCTGAAATGATGAATTCACAACTGTTCGGTGGTCTCATTTTGAAAGTTGGAGCATGCTGGGAGGAGCAGCGAAATGTGGGAGCGCTGTTGGCATGGGACTTACCTGACTAGCTGTCCAGAAACTGTTGATTATGTGTGCGGGATATTGGGAGGTATAGCTGGTGGGTTTAATTAGGCAGCAGTACGTGCAGGGTGGGGCAATGTAGAGAAGGGCAGATTTAGATAATAGGTTTGGTTAGGCGTAAGTAGGTGCGGGGTGGAAATGTGGTTAAGGAAGGGTAGATGTCGGTGAGTGGGTGAGGTTGAAAGACAACTATAATAAGCTTTGCTTAGAATTGCTTCAGTGTTGCCTTTTGGGACTGTTGTGAGATAAACTGAAGAAATAAATCCTGCTTACTTCAATCTCTACTTGTGAGAACCGTGGTTTGTCAGTGCAAATTCTCAAGTGCCCAGTGGGTCTGACATGGAGTCACTGAAGCAGTCGGCGTGAGCCTAAATGGATTCCAGAAGATGGTAGAGGATTGGAAGGCCTGGAGGAATGTTGTCCATAGGGTTGTGATGGGTTGGACCTGACTTTGCGACTAACAACGTAGTACCAGAAAAAAATGATAAACAAAGTATATGTTTAATATTGCATATATTAATGACAGCGAGGATTGTATTTGCGCAGCATTGGAAAAATGAAGAAATACCACTAGATGAACTCCTCAAAATTTCTGCTACCAGTTCTCGAGATCTAGTCAGAACCTGCTGAATACCACATCTGATCCCAGTTCTCTTTACCTTATCCCAATCCATTTCTTGCTTATTATTTATTATTGTTATTCTAATCATTTACATTTGTAAGATGCCTAGAGACTATTGACTATGATTGAAGTGACCTTTCATATGGATTAGCAGGCAGCTGCATTGAATTGTATAATGGCAGATCCATTATAGTGTAACATTCACCAGGTAGTTTAAAGAAAAGATTTAAAAGGTGAAAGAGACATTTAATATGCAATAACTTTGTAAAGTATTATACAATAAAAGAGCTAATAAAACAATAAAAGCAATTTTTAAAACTTTGAGCTACAGTGAAATCTCTTTGACTATGGAAAGATGACTGCATAAACTTTTTTTCAGACTTTACATGTTTACAGACTTTAAAAATTATCAGTATCTCTTTTTCCCAAAGCCCATTATGTATCTAAATGTAAATCCATAAATCATCTCCTTTTCAGTCCATAAAAAGGCAGTAAAGAGTTACCAGAGCTTTATAGAAACATGTCTTATTTTAACTTTGGTCAAACCAATCAACTTTAAATTCCTTCTTTATACTCCTACCAATCCTGATCTTTAACTCATTCAGATATTGTCATTGGATTTGTTCTCTCTTCAGTGTTGCTTTTTCCTATCCCAAAAGCTTTTTCAAGACTTTAGTAAACCTCTTTTATAAATACAGTATAAAAATTATACCCAGGTCTTTCTCTTGATTCATCATTTGTATTTCCACTTTGATTTTAAAAATTTTAACCAACTTGTCTTGTATATCTAATGCAAAGTCCTTAACCTGGTTATTCTCTTGGTTTGCCATATATGTTTCCACTTCAGCTGCCTTCTCTGTTTTATAATCCATACTTTTTATTATTCAGTATTTCTGATTCTAATATTTCTGCATCAGGCAAAGGTTGTTTCACATCTGTCATTCCTTTATTAATGTCTTTTGGACATTTCATATCTGTAGAAGCAGACATCATTATTGAAACTGTTGATATTATAGCTACTAATTTCTGTTTCTACTGTTCTTCAAAATTTTCATTATCTCAGGTGGTGGCAGCACCTGCTAACCTTGGATATCTTGGAAGTTAACTAGAGTCAATTGGCTTACTCAGAGGATCAGGGAACCAACTTGGAATATGTTGATGGCTATAGATTGGAAAAAACATATCAGCATTTAACTAAAAAATGCACTGATACAGTCATCAGGAGATGGTTTTAACTCAAGGATGTCTTCACTTTTAAAACATGTGGATTGCCTTTTTTCCATTTTTCACAGCTCCCCCAAACCTTATCTGAAGATTGATGACCAAGCTGTAGGTAGATAGTCTGAGCATAATTGCATCACAGATTTGAACAAGGCCTTGCAAGTTTTATTTTTTTATTCCTTTCCCTACAATTCTGAAAAAGAAATGTTCCCTTGTTCATGGCAATGTACAATGGATTAAAATTTTCATTAAACAATGCACCACAAGTACTTGACTGTTTTCCTGCTCAGTCAAATCTCTATCCCCATCCACATAAATGTGCTATTTGAATCTTTTGTGTCCATGTGAATCACTTTTATCTGCTTAGATTAAAACTCATTTATCAAACTAGTGCCTGTGGATTACAATCAAGAGGGCAAAACTCAAAATTCATTGTTTGATCCCACAATAATATACATGTCCAGATAAACCATACAAAATAGAAAAAAATCAAATGAGACAAAATCTTTCAAAGGTTCACCTACTTCCCTGCTCCAAGGTCTAGAAGAATAACCAAATTTTCATTGCCTTACAGAACTTAATCAGGGTGGGAACTGTATAAATATCTGAGGAAATACTATTCCAGAAGGTCAGCTTCATGGCAGAAAACTATCTTCAAAGTGGGGTTCTTGGTGCTCTCTGAGTTTGGTTATTTTCTTACAGTAGTTACAATCATTACATAGTTTGCACTGATGATGACACCTAGTTTTGTAATGAAATGTCTACAAGAAAACAATAAAGGCAGCTCAGAGCACACCAAAGACCCCACAGTTCCATCCTGAGCTAAGAATATTCTCTTCTATTGGTACATCTACAAAACCCTCACAGATGAGGATTTAATAGGAGACTCAAAACCCAGCCATTTAAAACCCAGGGTTTCATAGGAGACTCAATTTAATAGGAGACTCAAAATCCAGCCATGTGCCTGATCATAACAACTGGATGGAAGCAACAATAAACAAATTAAAAATTTAATCTCTGATTTAATCTTTCCCTATGATTTACATCCAAATCTCTTGTGGACAACAAATTATTTTTCTCGGCCAAATGCATCAACATCATTAAGAGAAAAACAAAAGTTAGTAATTTTAACTTTGGGATGAAGATTTATTGAGGACAGAGGGGGAGGGAGGTCTCGTCTCTCAGCTCTATGAAACTGAGCAAGTGCATATCCTCATTTACTTTATATCTGTGGAGTTCAAACAAAAATTAAAACATGCAAGCTATTACGCTCAATTAATCATCTCCTGCTTTATCATTTGTTTCTGCTTTGTTCTGTAGCGCCCCCCAAAAATTGGATGAAAGAAATAGATGAAATTAAAGCAAACCTAGGATGCACATTTAAAACAAAAACAGGATTTCTTCAAAAGGGTAGGAAACATCAGAGATGTAATTATTGTTAATTTGCCAAAGCAGACTCAACTACTGCAGTTACATTCCTCCCCAAATCCTAGAAATCTGATAAACAGTTATGTTAAATGTTAAATATAATTAAATGCAACAGTTTCCTCTCTTCAGCTGGTTTGACATTCACAATAGGAAAGATAAAGAAGTTGAAGCTGATTTGCCATTAAAATGTTTTTGTTGAAAAGGATATTTTACAGATTTATGTTAACATTGGGTAGAAATCTGCATTCTGTGGGAGCATTTACTGTTTTAACTATGTTTCCACTGGTAGTGTGTGTGTGTATGTGTGAGTGTGTGTGTATACACAGAGAGGGGGGATTCAAGCAGGGAATGTTTATTTTTCTTCACTTGAGTGGGTTCCTGTTTTATTATCTATCCTCTGTTTAAAAAAATTGGAAACACTGCATTGTTGGCTTTTGCTTAAATTCATTAACTCTGTGAGGGGTTTTCTTGTGTGTATGTGTGTGTGTGTGTGTAATCAAAATAGGTAGCTTTTGTACTTCTTGGTTTGATTTTATCAATATGTAGGTTTCATGCTGTGTTACTGAATTTTTAATTGTTATGTACGTCAACATTAAATTTTTGAGATTAATATATAATCTACATATTAATAAATAAAAATGTAAAATCTTATTAAAAGTTCAGTGCATAAGACATTTAACCAACTCTCCCATTTGCATAATTCAAAGCTTTTTCCTATCTAAAATTCATGTCTTAGCATATTTAAGCCCTCACTATTACACTTCTAATTGTGTTAATTAATCTGAGTTATCTGAAACTAAATCCTGCCAAATTTAAATCGAAACGATGCCCAGTGAGTGGAGAGTGGCTTTTTCACAGTGGAGAAACTGGAGATGTAAATGGATTACATGTTTGATTCTGTTTCATCTTTATTTCCTCCAGTTTCTGATCCAGCCGTACCACTAAATGAGTAGAGGTGGATGGCTCAAGCAGCAAATATTACATTGAAAATGAAAAAGCAACCTCTTGTTCATTATGTAGTTGATTGTCTTTGTGTTTCTTGTACTTCCAGGGAAGGGAAAAGGGACTTATTAGACTTACTTACTTTTATTCCCAAATAGCATGCCTGATTGTAGCAATTATACATTTGGATTGGGATGAGTAATAGAGAGGCACCATTTGCTGTTTCACTTCAGAGAACCAGTTAAATTGGACTAGATTTGTCTGTCTGGAAAACATCAAAGATATTGAGTCAAAATATGAGAAGTTGATTGTAGTATCCTCTAGCATATTAAATGCCAATGGAATAGCTTTAACATGATTCCATTCATACTTGAATGGCTTTGTCTAGGAACTGATGATAGGAGATGTCATGTCCAATGTATTTATACTGTTGTATTCCATTTTATCTCTTCTTTTGCTTTGATATCTGGCTTAGCCCATTTAAAAAGCAAATACAAAAATTTCTCAAATCCTACCAAACTTGGAGCAAAAGAAATATCTGATATGGTTTTACTCATTTTATACCTTTTCCGCATCTTGTAGGTATCTGCTATAATCCTCCCAATAAAAACTTAAGCATAGCCTCTGGTCACTAGATGATTACCTAACCCTGATGAACAAAATCATTGTAGACACCTCTGTAGAGTCAGTCCCCAGGAAATCTTCTTTCTGACAGTTTGAACCCTTCTCTAGTCTTTATTGAATTTGAAAGTGAGGGATCAAGTGAAAGTGAAGGTTCAAAGTCTGACATATTTTATCCTGTTGAAACTGGATGTTCCTCAAGGTGGACCTGCCTTTCTGTCTTCCTGCTATGGAAGTTGCCATTGTTCCGTTTGGACAATAAAGTACGCGAGACCGGTGTTGCAACAAACAGCTCTTTATTTAAACTATTTAGTGACTTGTAGCAGAACATTTGCCGAAGCCGTGGCAGTCCTTTTTATAGTGGCTGCTTGCGGCTTGTGGCCAATGACAGTTCTTTGAGAATTCCCACCATCAGGCAGGCCAATCGCAATGGTGCTTTATTGACCAATCCTAGTGGGGCCTGCTTGGCCAAGTGCGGCCTGCTTGGCTGGTTGAGTTGGCTCTGCCGCTCCCTCCTGGTTTGTCCGGTTGGTCGAGCCAGCCTGGCTGTCTCCTTCCAGGAAGGCCTCACCTCGCTTCCCTGCTACCAGTTCTCTTCTCCAGAAGTTATCTATCGGTAAGTGTTCTTTTTGTCTTACTGGGGGTTCTGATTCAGGTTTGTGTTGTGCCTTTTGTCATGTTATGGGTGGTTCATCTCTCCCTTTTTTATTATTTTGTGTTTTCCACCCCCCCAGTTGTTTTTGAATTGTTTGTTGGGGGCGGTATTTTCGGCTGTGTTTTGGAGCTATGTAGGTCAGTATTGCATTCCAATGTCCTAGAGCGAAGCTGGTCGATGTGCCGCTTCCATGTTCTGCCTTTGTCCAGTGTAAGCCGGTATGACTGGGGCCCTGTGATTTGAGTAATTGTGGCTGGAATCTATAATGGGTCCCCAGTAAGATTTTTTGTGCAGACTGAGTCTCCAATGGCAAAGGAGCAATATTTGCTTGAGGAGTCAGGGGTTTTGTCAAAGGTGTAGGTGGGGTGTAGTCTATCTAGGTAGGAACACAATTTTCTGCCCATGAGGAGTTCTACTGGGCTTTTGTTAGTGGTTGTGCTAGGGGTGATATGGTAAATTGTTAACAGTTTGTTTAGTCTATCTTGGATGTCCCCCATGTCCAGTTTGTCTAGTGCAGTGGTCCCCAGCCTTTTTTGTACCAGGGACCAGTTTCACGATTATTCATTCTTCCATGGACCGGTACCTGAATAACGCGAGACTCCACCACCATCGGGACAGCTCTTCATTCGAAGCCACCCCCCCTTTGACAAAACTAAGGTGTGAGGATTCCTTCAGCACCCAAACGCCACTTTCCAACCGAAAACCCGGAAGCACTTTCCAACCAAAAACCCGGAAGCAACTGAAAATCCGGAAGCACCATCAAAATAAGATGGTGGTGCCCAAGCTTTGCGGCCCAATACAAAATGATCCACAGACCGGTACCAGTCCGGGGACCGATGGTTGGGGACCCCTGACCTAGGGCTTCTTTAGTATAATGAACCATGCATTCAGCTCGTCCACTCGAAGCCGGATGAGCCAGCGCTGTTAGGGCATGTCGGATGCCTTGTGCAGCTAGGTATTGTTCAAAAGCTATAGCAGTAAACTGTGGGCCATTGTCAGATACTACTACATCTGGCAGTCCATGGGTAGCAAAAAATATGTTCAATTGTTTTATGACTGCTTCAGTAGTTGTGGATGACATAAGAATAACCTCTAGCCAGTTTGAATAAGCGTCAACAATTATCAAATATGTGTTCCCTTTTGTTGGCCCAGCAAAATCAATATGGAGTCTCGACCATGGGCCTCTGGGAGTTTCCCATTCCAGGACTGGTGCAAGAGGGGGGGTAGGCCTTGATTTCTGGGAGTCATGGCATGTTGCCACCCATTTTTCAATGTCTTTGTCTAGCCCTGGCCACCAGATGTAACTCCTGGCCAGGGCTTTCATTTTTACTATGCCCGAGTGTCCCTTGTGCAACATGATCAACACTTCCTCCTCCAACTTTTTTGGAATTACCACCCTGTCTCCCCACAGTATACAACCCTTTTCAATGGACAGTTCAGTCTGCTGGGTGCGAAAAGATTTAAAAGTCTCGCCTCTATCCTCATCCGGCCAGCCCTTACCTACCCAATGCAGAATCTGAGCTGTCAGCAGGTCTTTCGCGGTAGCTTTAGCAACGTCTGCTGTGGTTAGTGGCAGGTTCGGCCATGTCTCGATCTGAAGAGTGGAGATGATGGGAGCTGTGTCATCTTCCTTGCTGGGCAGTGGGGAATGGCTTAAGGCATCCGCATGGGTGATGATTTTTCCTGGGCGATGGATGAGTGTGTAATTGTATGCAGCAAGGAATTCTGACCATCTCTTCATTCTTGGTGATAGGATGTTCGAGGTTGGTTTGTTCCCTGCCAGAATTCCTAGCAGGGGTTTGTGGTTTGTGATAATAGAAAATGTCCTACCATATAGGGATTCGTGGAGTCTCTTGACACCTGCTATGATTGCGAGAGCTTCTCGGTCAAGTTGGCTGTAGTTCTTTTCAGATTTTGACAGCGTTTTGGAATAGAAGGCGATTGGTGCTTCTCTGTCGTCTGGTCACTTGTGGGTCAGTATGGCGCTGATTCCAAAAGGCGATACATCACAGGTGACCATCAGTGCCAAGGTGTTGCTGTATTGTATTAAAACGGTTTTTGATGTTAATAAGTCCTTAATGTTTTGGAATGCTGCTTGTTCTCGGTGGCCCCAATTCCAGACAGTTTTTTTATCTTATAGCTGATGTAATGGCTCTGCTACAGTTGCCTTTTGGGGCAGGAAGACGTTGTAGAAGTTAATGAGACCTAAGAACGCCTGTAAGTCTGTTTTGTTCTTAGGTCTGGGTATGTCTTTAATTGCTTTTATTTTGCCTTTTGGGGCAGGAAGACGTTGTAGAAGTTAATGAGACCTAAGAACACCTGTAAGTCTGTTTTGTTCTTAGGTCTGGGTGTGTCTTTAATTGCTTTTATTTTCTTTTCAGTGGGGTGTATCCCTTGCTCATCTATAAGGTAGCCTAAGAATTCGACTTGATTGGTGGCTAGTTGACATTTTTCTCTTTTAACTTTAAGCCCTGCTTCCCTGAATCTGCGCAAGACTCCTCTCAGTCTCTCTTCTAATTGGTGTTTGTTTTTTGCTGATACTAATATATCATCAAAATAGGGAACGACCCTTTTTATTCCATTTAGAAGACATCCCATTAGGCTTTGGAAAATGCTTGGGGCAATGCTAATGCCAAATTGAAGTCTGTTGCATTTGAATGCCCCTCTGTGCGTGGCTATAGTCTGTGCTTCTGCAGTTTCGGGGTCAACTGGCAGCTGTTGATATACTTGCGCGAGATCAAGTTTTGCAAAAAAATTTCCTCCCCCTAATGAATACAACAGGTGTTGAACTACTGGAACAGGGTACGCACTTTGCTGTAGTGCATGATTGAGGGTGGCCTTATAGTCTCCACAGATGTGCACTGAGCCATCTGGTTTGACAGGAGTCATGATGGGAGTTTCCCACCTGGCATGGTTGATTGGCTCTAACACCCCTTGTGCGATGAGTTTGTTAAGCTGCTCATCTATTTTTGGCTTTAAGGCAAAGGGAACACGTCTAGCTTTGAGCCTTATGGGAGCTATCTTAGGGTCTAGGCTGAATGTTATTGGAGTCCCCTTGTACTTGCCTAGGATCCCATCAAATACGTCCCGGAACTCTTTCAGTCTCGGCGACTGAATCGGTCTCGGCGACGCTGTTGATTCCTGTCACTCCGATTCCCAGGAGCATGAACCATTCGATTCCCAGCAGGCTAGGGCGATCACGATCGACGATTGTCAGAGGAAGTACTTCAGCGTGGTTTTTGAATTCTGTTAGGAAATGTCCAAGACCCACTACCGGGATTCGGTTTCCCTAGTAATCTTTGAGTATTAGGCTTTGCTGTTCCAGTTCTCTTTGCTTGATGTCTGGTATCAGATTTCTGATAGTGTTCCATGATACCATCGACAGGTGTGATCCAGAGTCTACTTCCATCTCACAGGTCTTTCCTTCGATTTTTATGTTTATTCGGACATTTTTTGTGTTTGCTGCCCTCGGATTTCCAATGATTATTGTTTGATGTGTTTCTTCTCTGTTGTTCATTCACCGGTTTCTGTTCTCTCGGCTCCATCGACTTCCAGCTTGTCTATCTCTGTTTCGGGGGGGGGGGGGCTGCCGCACTTTATATAGTCTTTTTGGACGATGGCTCTTTTTGTTTTGGCAGACCCTTGCAATGTGCCCCTGTTTCTCACAAAATCTGCAAATGGCATCCAGGAATCTAAATTCAGAGTGCGGGTGGTCCCCTCCGCATCCAGCACACTGGAATTCTCGCCTCCTTCCTCTTTTATCCCACCATTTTCTTTCTGACTGAAGCCTGTGTATGTCTTCATTGTCATCATTGGTGTTTCTTAGGGAATCGAGGTCTTCATGGTGGGCAGTTGCGGTGGGTTGTTTTTGGTTTCCTTCCACCTTCTTTTCTCGGGTTTGGTTTTGTGGTTCTGGATTTGTTGAATTTATTTGGCGCATGGTGGCTGCGGATTTCTTGGCTGCTTCAACGGCGGTGGCTTCTGCGATGGCCTCAGCCACTGTGATATTCAGTCTATTTAGTAACTTGCTTTGGAGTGTCGTGTCCTTCAGTCTGAGGACCATGCGGTCTCTCATGGCTTTGTCCATGTTGAGAAATTCACAGGATCCTCCAATATTTCTTAGGGCTGCTACGAAATCTCTGATGCTCTCATCTTATCGTTGATCTCGCTTATAGAATTCATGCCTTTTAATAAGATTGGAGACTACAGGCACGTAATGGGTGTGTAGCATTCAGTTTAATTCTGGCCATGCCATTTGTTTAACTCCCGCGGTTTGGCTAACGCCTTGGCCATTTTGAAAATGGCAGGGCCACAGTGCGTGAGGAATACGGCTCTCTTCCTCTGGTCAGCTATTTCTTGTAGCTCGTTGCTTTCTAAGAACATCAGAAAGCGGTCAATGTATGACTCCCAATCTTCTTCAGCTGGGTTGAACGGTGTAGGCGGCACATTGGTACTGACCATTTTGGTTGCTCAGTTCTTGTTGACGCGTGCTTTGGTCTCACTCTTCTAAGATGATCCCACCTTCGTCACCAGTGTTCCATTTGGATAATAAAGTACGTGAGACCGGTGTTCCAACAAACAGCTCTTTATTTAAACTATTTAGTGACTTGTAGCGGAACATTTGTCTAAGCCGCAGCAGCCCTTTTTATAGTGGCTGCTCACAGCTTGCGGCCAATGACAGTTTTTTGAGAATTCCCGCCATTAGGCGGGCCAATAGCAATGGTGCTTTGTTGACCAATCCTCGTGCGGCCTGCTTGGCCAATCATATTTAGTTATTTGGAGTCTTCTAATTTCTATACACAACAGCCATCACCATATTTTTCATGCTTAGAATTCAGTTCATGCTGGTCTGTCAGTGGTTGGCAACAAGAAAGGAAGTAAAGGACCTCAGGTGAATTTATTAAGCTGCTTTTCTTTTGCATAGTGAATGAATGCTGTGCCCCAACAGAAGCTTAATAATGCCATAAAATTAGACACAATTCTGCCCAGAGGTACTGAATAGTGTTATAAAATTACCAGGGAGTCAGAGCTGATGCCACTTAACTGCCTGACACAAGACTCTCAATACATTAATTGCATACTATTATATATTCAGTTGAGACTACTGCATAACCGATACCACTGGATACACTTTTCTTGCTTCTTCATTTTAGGATGATACAATACATGGCATTCCTCTCACTTGCCTTATATTAGCTGTCAGTAATAAACTTAATAAACTTATCCACCCCTTTACTCATATATTGTTGTATGTCTGGCTTAAATATGTTAAGAGTAAATCTCTTCTTGAAATTGAAATTATTTTCTTGAATACTGAAATAACTATATGTTGTCATTGAGCATAGGTAATTGAAGACATCGCCATGAATGACAATCTCCCCAAGAAGCTGTCTTTCCTTGGAAGCCATCCAGGCCATGGTTGTCCCAAAGGTGCTTTTCCAAGAAACAACTGGACTTTCTTGTTTTTCTTTGAAGGCATTTCATTTCTCATCGAAGAAGCTTCTTCACTCTGACTGGATGGTGGAATGGTTCTTGAAAGTAAAGCAAGTTGCTTCTTGAAAAAGCACCTTTGGGACAACCATGACCTGGGTGACTGAGAATCTCCATAGACATTTAGCTATGCTCTTTGGTATGAACCAGTGGTGGGATTCAAATTATTTTATTGCTGGTTCTGTGGGCGTGGCTTGGTGGCAGGGGAAGGGTACTATAAAATCCCCATTCCTTCCCACCCCACTAACCTGCTTTCCAGCTCTGTTCTCCTGTGCAAGGCAACAAAAGAAGACCCAGCCGATCACCTGGAACTCGATGGGAGGCAGAGAATAGATGGGGGTGGGGCCAGTCAGAGGTGGTATTTGCCGGTTCTCCAAACAACTCAAAATTTCTGCTACTGGTTCTCCAGAACTGGTCAGAACCTGCTGAATACCAACTCTGGGATGAACGCCTTTCAAATGGTGCAGGAGTATGAACAGATTATCCAAAAAATTGTAGACTACAAGAACATTTGTGCTTCAATTTGAGCTGCAGACAACATCAAACTTACCACCAACAGCTTGAGCTTGTGTTCAACAATGAAGGGACACAGGGCAGAAAGCATCCTGTAGAAAGCACAGCTCCACAACATAGTCATTTCAGCAGTTCCAAGAAGGCTCCACATGCATTTGCACTATTCAGGTGACCCTGAGGACACAGACAAAACCTCCAGGCCTCAATGACTCTCTAAAAGAATGCAAATGACCACCTGTCTGCAAGGAATATAAATCCTTCCATTCCTCACCATCCAGTCAGAGCTGAAGAAACTTCTTGGATGAGAAGTAAAAAATCTGAAAACAGCAACAACAAGTAAGTCCAGTTGCCTCTTGAAAAAAGCACCTTTGGGACAGTCATGACTGAGGATCTCCATAGACATTTGTCCACATGGAATTTTCCTTCAGGACAATATTTGATTATAATCCAATACCTATTTAATTGTGAAACAGCTTGATTAACATATAAGTTTACAGTGTTTTGTAATTAATTAATTCTACTATGGGTTTATATTTCTCAAGAATCTCCATAGACACAGAAGACTGAAGCATTCCTTAAGTCAAGGGAAAAAAGATAGTATTCAGAACAGACTCAGACAGAATCCTCTTTGATTCATAGGGCTCTAATAAGGAGGGGTGGTGAAACATAAATAGGCCTGCAGGATTCTGATACTGTTATCTATCTTAATAAAATGTAATTCATTTTTTCTACATTTCCTGATCTGGTCTGTTCCAAAGTCCTGACAGGTGTATAGTTAAACACTTTCTGATTAAGCATGGTTATTTGTTATGTTCAAATATTTTTTTATCCTATACCATCTTTTTTGTCATTCCATTTTACTGCTTTATATTGTATTCTTTTGAATACTGCATCTAATTTAATCTCTCTTGTGGGAAGTTGGGTTATTGCTTTGATCAGGGGTCCTCAAACTACGGCCTGTGGGCTGGGTACAGCCAGCCGAAGCCCTTAATCCGGCCTACGCGGGACCACGAGGCTGGTCCACCCACATTGCTTCACCTACCCACTGGCTGCCACCCTTCAGCCGAGCACAGGACTTACCTGTGCAAGTCCTGCAGGCTGGAACTGGAAGGTAAGGTCAACATTTTTGGCTAGCAGAGTGCTTCTGGAGGCCAGGAAGGCCAAAAATAAGGCACACGGAGGCCCCGGAAGGCCAAAAATGGGCCTGTTTTTTGCCTGGCAGAGTTCTTCTGGAGGTGGGAGAGGCTAAAAATAGGGTGCGCAGAGGCCTCTTGGAGCCTCTGTGTGACCAGTACAGTGCTGCAACAGACTGGATTGGAGGAGGAGGGTCTCCCACTTGCCCACCCGCCAGCCCGACTAGCCTTCAAGTTTCAAGCTAAAGAGATGTTACTTTTGGGGAGACCATTGGATTGACCCACATCCTCGCTGCCCAGCCGGTCTTTGGTGTGCTGCTTGTTGGCCTCCGAACATCAGATTCTCATCATCCAGCACCAGTTCAGAGGTTCCTGGCCCACCTCAGACAGAGAGAGAGAAAGAGAAAAGGGGGGAGGGAAAGAAAAAGAGAGAGAGAGAGAAGAGAGAGAGAGAGGTGTTGATTGTAAGCTCCTTCAGGCTGAGAAGAATTGCTGCAAAACTGAGTTTCCTGAAGTAGTCCACTAAACTCTTAAACAACTTAAAAAATGATCCAGTTTAAAAAAAAAGTCAAACAAAAGAGCAACATGCAAACAAAAGCAAACAAAACACCCCCAGGAGCAAAACAAATTAAAGCTTAATTTGTGTTTATTGTTTAATGGACTGCTAAATTGGCCATGCCCACCTCGTAACATGACCACTTAGCCATGCCCACCCAGTCATATGACCACTTAGCCACACCCATCCAGCCAATCCATCCCCCCCCCCAACAGTCTGAGGGACTGCAAATTGCCTCCCTGTTTAAAAAGTTTGAGGACCCCTGGTTTTGATAGTGAACTCCTTGGGTGGTGTAAAGATTTTTTTGTATATAGACTCAGCTCTCTAATTTGCCATTGTTTCCTCTGCCAATGAGGAAATCCAGGAAGGGGAGTAGATTGCTGCTTTCTTTTTCTCTTGTAATTTTTATTCTTTTAAAGAGGTTGTTGACTGCCTTTCACAATTTCTTTCCTGAAAAAAGGTTATTTCACTTGTCAGTAATACAACTCGCATACAAGCTTGAAATTTTGGTTTATAAAATGAATTTCTGGAAGAGAGCAGACCTTGGAATCTCCCAAATCATTTGGGGGCAGATATTATTTATGTTTCAATTTCACTCAATCTCATGCTCAGTCTTCAAAAGGTACCAGGGATGTCTGCAGGGAGATTTTTAAAAAGTCAAGATGGAAGCTCTGGGGACACAATCATAGCCATTCCTCTTCTTTGCCCTCAATTGCACGGTTGAAACTACTATTTTAATTTTCTGCTCCTGTTTGTCCTGCAGACACCGGAGAAAACAACCTTGTTTACCTTTTTGTCCATGGTACTTTCCCTTTTCAGTGTTTCACATTTATTCTGTTCCAGTCATTTTTACATTCCTTTATTTGACATTATTTTCTTTCTTTTATCTTGCTGTGTCTCTTGGCATTGGTCTCATTTCATCCATTTCTTCCCCTATCCCTTCATAGATTAAGCAGATAAGTGTCAGTTCCATATTATAAGTGTAATTTTCTTATTCCATCTTCTGTATTAGAATATTTGAGAATTTCCATTGTGGAAGTGTTGTTCCCTTTCTTCTGATTAATGCTAGAATTTTTGCCACGGTACACCATGATTCAAATGTAAAAATCTTGTTGTCCTATCATGTTTTATTAAACATGATTTTTACTATGATTAATTCTATTTTTATAATTATAATAATTATTTTTACTACAAATCACAATGTGATACAATTAGATGGGAAGTGGTATAGAAATATAAATGCATAAAGCGTATATAGTATGTGGCTTGAATGAAAAGTAATGCCCTTATCTATAACCTGACATCTTATGCATAAGAATCTTAACTGTCTTTTATATGGCTACTATAAAATTCCAGAGATACATAAAATCCACTGTGATATCCACAAAGCCTACCTATATTAACTCCTCCACATAATCACCGGTATTTGCTACACACTTTTGCCATGATTGAGAAGTTTCTTAAAACTATAAGGGATTCTCTTAAAACTATAAGGAGTTACCCTGTGGTAAGAAAAGTGGCCAATGCATTTTATAAATAAATAAATTCCATACTTTGACACACACATACTCTCTCTTGTTTTTTTACAGAATACAGAGTATTCTGTAAAAACCAGATTAACAGAGTTGGAAGAGACCTCAGAGGTATTCTAGTCCAACCCATTATTCAATTAGGAAAACCAATGCCATTCCGGGCAAATGGCTTGTCCAAAACTGTTCTTAAAAACCTCCACTGATGGAAAAGCCACAACTTCTGAAAGTAAGCCATTCCACTGGTTAATTGTTCTCAAATGTTAAGAAATTTCTCCTTAGTTCTAGGTTGGATTTCTCTCTGATAATCTACCATCCATTACTTCTTGTCCTACCTTCAGGTACTTTGGAGAATAGGTTGACACTCTCTTCTCTGTAGCAACCCTTCAAATATTGGAAGACTTCTATCATATAACTCCTAGTCCTTCTCTTCATTAGACTAAATATACCCTGTTTCTCTAACTGTTCATCATATGTTTTAGCCTCCAGCCTCCTAATCAAGGCTGGGATTCTACCGGTTCTGCCCAGTTCTGCTGAATTGGTAGCTCTGAAGAGCAGCTGAGACCAAAACGGTTTGTTGCAATTATCTTCTGTTTTGCCCACCCGCCTGCCTGGGCTCTAGGCTGTGCTTTATCCCCTGCTTTTTCCACCTTAGTTGCTCTGTGCAGCACAGCTGAGTGCCGCACATCAGCAGGAGAAGGTGAATGCTTACAGGAGCCAGTGATTTATAAACGGTGAAAATGCGCACAGCACATGCTCCCTGAACCAGTTGTTATGCCAGTAGGATCCCATCCCTGCTCCTAATCCTGTTTGTTCCTTTTTATTGAATCTTAATTATTTAATGTTTTTAAAAAGACAAGGGGGGTAAACAGTAAAATACAACTGAGTGACTACGTAACTTTGCACCTCTTTGTTTGAGTCAAAAAAGATGCTCACAAATATATTCTTTAAGGAAAAGACAGAGGTTGCAGGGCAGCAAGCTAGACTGTATGGCAAATAAGGTAAGACAATGAAGTCTAACTTTGCAGTTGCCTCTTAGGTAGCTCATGAAGTGTGTTGCCTAATGATACAGATGCTTCCAAACTCTGTTTAATCATTGTTTCAAAGTTTTGAATTTTGAAATGTAGCACTTTGAGTTGATATTTGTGCCATGTTCAAGAAATCCATTGGATAGCACCATCTGCATCTTCCCCTCAAAAGTAACCATGAGTTCTCTTGTCAAACCCTGGGTTTTGTTATTATTTTTTTCTATAGATGAAGCTCTGAGTGATATTTAGTGGGATGATGCTTTGTTTCTGAAAAACAATGATGACTCCATGTTTGTTGGCTGTGACAATGTTGTGAAGAAATTCCTCACTTTCCTTCTTGTAGAGTGACAACTGTTGGCAAATTTCAACTCTTAAAACTTTCGTCTTTGCTGACAGCACACAAGGAACTCATTTTACACAAACCTTCCAATACCAAGGAACAATACTGTTATCCATGTGTTTCTGTAAAATGCCATGCTTGTCTATAATTTCCCTTTCAGCGATCTACCAATTTGCCTTAATCAGTTCACCAATCTTTGTCATGGATCCCTCTCATTCTTAATCACACAAATCAGTTCACATTTCTTATATTGTTTTTCACCCAGCAAGTACTCACATCAATGCAGCTGTCACCATAAAGAATTTGTGTTTAGTGATGAATTGAATTGAAGGGGGACTCCTTCCATGGTCAAAAGATTAATCATGCCGTGTTGCTTAAACTTCACTGATGAATATTCATTGCAGGCTTCCATTGCACAAACAATGGCAACACAAACTTTTTTTCACAGCAACTTTCCATCAACTGAAGTGAAAGAACAGATGCTAAAGAACACATTAGAGCTTTTCGCACATCAATGCTGCCATTTGTTGATGGCTAATAACTCTGGAGACATTACTTTTCATTCAACCCTCATACATCCCAGACATGCAAAGCGGTGATTTTTAAGATGAGTTCAAAATAAAATTCAGAGAAAAGAACTGATACCTTCACTAATCAATAAAGATGGCAAAAAAAGTAGCAGATGGCAAAGAAAAGGCATCACAATTGTGAAGAGTTAGTTGAAGCATCAGATTTCCAGATTAAGCCTGGTAAAATAAACAGGAATATCTACTCACTTTGAATATGTTGAAATCTTCATTTTCAGGTGTATAGCATCCCACGGTACTGAAACAACTTACTGGTGTTGTGTTTATTTGTTAGCTCTCCAAAATCCTGGAGAATGAGTGAATTAGCGGATAAGTGAACAAATGTCCCCTATTTGAAAAGAAGGAAAGATTCAGTTAATTGCAGGGCAATCAATGTGATATTAATTTGTATGAAATTCTAAAGAGGTTCATAAAACAATTAGTTTATAAGCACCTTAAAAACAATGAGCTGACTACCAGAGGTCAACATGAATTAGTACAGAATAAACTTTTTTTGAGCAGTCTTACTTTAAATCATCTAAATTCTTCAAGCAAATTGAGGATTATTGAATAATGTATCTGGATTTCACCAAAGCATTTAACAAAGCCCTCCATTACATTATATCTCATAGATAGGTTTAGTATGGGTTGGATGACATATCTGTTAAGGCAGTGATGGTTAACCTTTTTGATGCCGAGTGCCCAAAGCGTGCACGTACACATGAATGCACATGCATATGCCCCAATCCCCAAAATGCAATGCAAGCACCCTCTGTGCATGCACCCTGCCCCCATGAATTCCCTGCACATGTGCCCCCCTATTCCTGCCTTCCCAAATCTCGCAGTTTCTCCCTGCACATCCAGGCTTTCTCCTCTATTCCTGCCATGGAGAGGCACCTGTGGAGGGTGGAACCTGTGGAGATCAGGGAAGGCACAGGCAGCGGGAATGCAGGAGAAAGCTACAGTGCACTGGGGGGGGGAAGGTAGGGCACATTGTGAAGGCCCCACCCTCATGCATACATGGCAGAGACCCAATGAGCAGCTGGTCAGTGGGAGGCATGCGCATGTGCAGTGGAGCTGGGCTGGGGAGATGGCTGGCATGCCTGCAGAGAGGGCTCTGTGTGCCACCTGTGGCGCCATCACTGTGTTAGGGATTTGAACTGAAAACCTTTTTCAAAAAGTTCTTATCAATGATTCCCCATCAAGCTTAAATAAGGAATTACAAAATATATCTCGAGGTAAATCATAAGTTCATTAAGCATTTTTATTAATCACTTGGGAACAGGTAAGAAAGTAACCAGAAATAACTACAATGATCGATAGATAGATAGATAGATAGATAGATAGATAGATAGATAGATGATAGATAGATAGATAGATAGATAGATAGATAGATAGATAGATAGGACTGAGTATGTTTAACCTTGAGAAAACCAGAAAAAATACAATTTCAAATATTTATGTGGTATACTAAAGAAAAGGGCAAAAACTTTTCCTCTGTCATCCCAGACTAAGGATATCAAATAATGATCATAAATTAAAGGAAAACAGATCCTAGTTGAATGTTAGTAAAGCTAGTACTAAGAGCACTTTGATTGGAAACCATTCATCAAGGCTCATAGTAGCTGGAAAATTCCTACCTCATCTCTGTAGCTTATTAAAAATGGAGAACAGAAATGCAGGGAACATAAAGAAGGATGTCAAAGGTGCTTGTTGCTTCAAAAGGCAACTGGGTTGTTGTTGTTTTTTTCTTTGAGGAACAAGAAGAAAACGTTTTGCTTCTCATCCAAGAAGCTTCATCAATTTGGACCTCCGGTGGCAAGGGAAGGACGAACAGAGGTGCAGAAGCCCGTCTGTGGTTTCAGTCAATCTCTTTTTGTGGTTGGTGCAATACTTTGAGGGTGCTCGAATCCCAGAGAGATTCGTGCTGGTGTGGGGGAGACTCGGGCTGCAGTGTGGGGAAGACAACCCCCCTGCAGCGAAGAGGATCCCTTCAGAGCCCATTCAGCAAGAAACAGTCTCCTGTCAAAGGCGGCTCCAAAGTCCGGACTGCCACCGATGCAAAAAGGTGAGTAAGTGACAGTTTGTGAGATCGTTGGAGATCGTTGGAGAAGAGTGTGGCAGGGGGAATCAGCGGTGGAGAGGAAGATTGGCAAAGTTATAGACATAGGTACAAGTGTCTGTCTGAAACCTGGAAGGAAAGTGGCTAAAAAGTGGAGGCAACACTAACGTGGGCGAAAAGGTCCAGCAGACTGAAGAGAAGGTGTGAATTATATTGAGTGAAAAGGGAAGTTTATGAGGTCGGAAACTACTGGCAGGAGAGAATCTGGAAGTTGTGGAGGATTTGGAATATTCTATTTGATTGTCACTTTGATAGACTTTGTCTGATAGACTTTATTAAAGTGAGGATGGGAAGAGGATTGAAGCTGAAGGAGAAGAGGCAGCGCGGCGCGATACGAGATACGAAGAAACCCCGAAGATATTGCAACAACATATTCGACACTAACTCTTTAATAGATCTTTGGGAGAATTTTATCTTCATGGAGGAAGTGGTCGTACTTGAAGGAATTTAAGAAAACTGAACTTAGGAGGGGAAAAAAAGGAAATCAGAGGACTCGGAAGATACTGATTAACTGTAGTCATTATTCAGCACTTTTTACCTCCCAACTTCCGATGTGTTTGGAGAGAAAGTGTTCAATGTAGAGACAGATAACTAAAAACTGACCTTAAATTTTATTTTTCCCTTTTCCCATTGCCTTCCTTTTTCTTGTATAAATCTGCTTAATTCCTTTCTTTCTTTTTCACTTATTTTCTGATGATATGAAGAATTATCTCTCATTTTTTATTCTCTTTAGATAACAATTATAAATTTGTATACTGAGGAAAAGAGTTTTGATTGTTATATTAGATTGTTAAATAACAGAATCAATTGATTCAATTAACTAATTATTAACAGCAGTAGCTACATTTTGATTAGATATACAGGGAAAATAGTAAGAACATTAAGAATTATTTAATCAATAAGGATAAGATTTAATATTTAATACTTAACATCTTAATAGGATAATTTATTGTATCTGGGATGGTTTGTGTTTAAGAAGATAAGGTTAGATAAGATTAGATAAATACACATATATATATACAATACTTACAAATTTATATAATTTAAATATAGCTGGATTTGATATATTATTTGTTATTTAATATTTATTATATATATTTATTATATGGTGTGTTGGATAGTGTTGGATAGTGTCACATAGAAATTGAGTATAGACTTTACAAAATTATATATCGGATTTAGAATTAGGATTTTAAAAAGTATATATATACACACACACACACACACACACACACACACACATGCTGTTTAGCTTCCTTCGGGTATTATCCCATGTCATTGCAGTTCTGTTAAAGTTGTAGCAACGTTTCAGCAGAATCTCATCTGCCATCATCAGGCTTCTGTATGGATATGGGTCTTACAGCTCCTGGTTTTAAATTTGAGGCTGGTCCATTCTGATTGGCTGGGAGCCTGGATCTGTATTCATTGGACTTGGAGTTTGATTGATTGGTGTTTCTGGTTTCTTCTGTCTGTTTTGTGGCTTTGATTGGCTGGCAACACTCTGTTCTTGTGTTGGAGGCTTTCAGTGCAGCTTGGCTCTGTGTGAAGGGACGGCTGCTCTTCATTAGCAAGCTGCTATTCATTAGCAAGCTGGGTTTCACATGGGTGCCTGGTGGGGGGGTGTTTGGGTTGGAGTTATCAGAGGGAATCTGTTTTTGCCCAGGTGTTTGCCTGGCTTGTGGCATGGAGATCTTTCTATTTGAGAGTGCAGGCTTCCAAATGATTGACAGTCTGCTGGAATCATCTCTTCTATTCATGCTGTCAGGTCTTTTTTCAATCTCTATGGCTTCTCTGATGATTCTGTGGCTGGGGTTTTCTATAGTGGCTAGGGTTTTAGTGCCATTGAAGTTGATGTTGTGACCTGTGGTTTTCATGTGTTGGACTAGTGAGGAGGTGTGTTCCAGCTTTTTTACTGCATTTTTGTGTTCATCTAGGCAGGTACTTATTCTTCCATTGGTCTGTCCAATGTATGTGGCCGGGCATGATGTACAGGGAATTTCGTATATGCCTTGGTTTTCCAGGTCAATTTTGTCTTTGGGGTTCCTCAGGATGGCTGCTATTTTTTTGTCTGTTTTGAAGGCAGTCTTGATGTGATGCCTGTGTAGTATCTTACTGATTTTATCTGTAGTACCTCTTATGTAGGGCAGGACAGCTGTTCCATAGATCTGTTGATCTTCTAGGTCTCTGTTATGTCTTGGTGTGTTTTTGTGGATCAAGTTGGTGATTTTGTTTTTGTGGAAGCCATTGGCTGTCAATACTTCAGTCAGGGTGCATAGTTCAGTCTTTATATGTGTCTTGTCTGCCAGGCGTTTGGTTCTGGTAATTAGTGTTTTCGCTACGGAATTTATCTGTGCTGGGTGGTGGTGGGATTGGGCGTTGAGGTAGCGGTTGGTGTGTGTTTTCTTTTGGTATATGGTGTGTCCCAGTGTGCCATCTGTTCTTTTGTAGATTAGTACATCTAGGAATGGTAGTTGTTTGTTTATTTCC
>BLBF01000042.1:10162929-10174927 GCA_015471245.1 Laticauda colubrina | reverse complement strand
ATATATATATATATATATATATATATATATATATATATATATATATTCTGGTAACCAGTTAGAATACAACTATCCAGCAGATAGGTGGACTAACCAATTAGATACTGGCTAATTTTACCATAGGGTTTACAATACTGAATGTTAATTTGGGATAATATAATTAATATAGTCCAACAACAAAAACAAATTTTAAAAGAAATGATCTCTACAACAACTACAGCTTTGAAATCTAGAAGAAATTCTATCCTGACATTAATAACCACGCTGGCAACAGCTTCGCCCATGGCTCAAAAAACCATAGAAGAAACGCTACCAGTGGAAAAACAAGCTAATGTCTCAAATGCCAATATTCAATCAATTTTGCTGACCTTACAGGAATCAATGACGAAACTACAAGAAAAAATGATGAAAAACCATAACGAGACAAGAGCAGACATTAAAGGAATAAAAGAGGAGATGGGGAAATTAAAAGCAGAAATGAAAGCGGATATCTATAAAGTAGAATATAAAATTGGAATATTACAACAGGCCTTGGAGAAAAATGAAGCAACAATAAAAGAAGTAGAGAAAAGGACTGAATGTCTCGAAAGGAAATTAGAAAGGGTAGACAAAGAATTTTAAAAAAATGCAAGTAAGGAAATAGAAAACTCATTGATCTACATTTAGATGGACAAAGCAGCTACATACTTGAGAATTCCAAAATGTAGAGGAATCCAAGGAAGAGGACTTGGAGCAACTAATGGTTGGATTATTGGAAAAGGATAAAGATGACATCCTAAGGGAATTTGATGAAGTTTACAGGGTCAGCACCAACTATGCGAGTTGCCATAAGTGCCCAAGAGAAGTCCATACAGATTTTGCGAGAAGGAGTGTCCGTGATATTATATTTAGGATGTCCAGAGATCAAACAATTAGGTACAAAGGCAAAGAAATTCTGATTCTTAAGCAAATACCAAGAAGAGTAAGAGAAATAAGATGAGACTATAAATTCCTAGCAGCTTATTTAAATCAGAAAAGAATTGTATTTAAATGGTTAATCCCAGAGAGGATGTTAGTCCCATGGAAATAAAGGAAAATTAAAATAGATTCCATGGAAAGGGCTCAATAATTTTATGAACAGCTGATAGGTCTGTAAGACCAGAGTAGCAAGGAGGAACTAGAGACAAATTCACAGGAAGATCTAGGTTATCACAGAAATAAAGAAGAAACTTTAAGAATTCAAGGGAACACCTATTCACATCAGGAGAGAGAAGAAACTTTACTTCAGCAAGCACAAGGAGAGACCGGAGTTATTATGAGACAAAGAGTGAAACAGAATTAATTAAATGGAAGAAGAAAAGAAACTTCTATCAATTAATATAAATGGTTTAAATTCGACGATAAAAAGGAAAAAGATATTAGCTAAATTAATCAAACAAAATGCTGATATAATATGCCTACAGGAAACTCACATAAGGAAAGTAGATGAAAGGTATTTAGATTGCCCAAATTTAGGGGAGCTATTTACCGCACCAGCAGACATGGGGGGGGGGGGAGGGATTGCAATATATATTAAAGAGGATTTGAAAGCAAATTTAGTATGGTCAGACTCTAAGGGAAGAACTCTGGTTTTGCAGATCTGGATTAATGCTATTCCAATTCTTTTAGTGGTAATTTACGCCCCGAATGAAGATCAGAAAGAGTTTTTCAAACATCTATATCAAAAAATAATAGGATTTGAAGAAAGAAATAATTGTATTATGGAAGATTTCAATTCTATTGCTGATTACCAAAAAGACCATAGTAATGGGGGGGGGGGGGATAAAAAGAGGAAAAGAGAGCTTCTTAAGATATGTAGGGAAATGATGAAAGAGTTAAATTTGGTGGATATATGGAGAAGACTATACCCTGAGAGAATTAATAAGAGAAGAAGAATATACTAATAAACTTTAGGAGGAATTAAATTATTTTTTAAAGGAAAATAATAATGACACAACTATGAAACAAAACATTTGGGACACAATGAAAGCAATAATAAGAGGTATAACAATCTCTTATAATGCTATGAGGAATAAAGAAAAATATGCTCAACAAAATAAATTACAACAACAAATTAAGGAATTAGAAACTCAATTACACAAGACCCCAAAGGACTTAAGAGTGCAAAATCAGATAATAATAGCCAAACATAAATTGAAATTAATTGAACAAGAGAAAATGATTATAAATTTGAAAATGACTAAACAAACCTATTTTGAGCATGCAAATAAACCAGGAAGATGGTTATCTTATAAACCAAAAAGAAAAAAGAAAGAAAAGAGATTGATATACCATTTAATAGATGGGAAGGGGGACATGCAACAAGAGACAGAACAGCAAAAAGAAATTGCACATAAATACTTTGAAGAGTTATACAAAAAGGAAAAGGTTAATGAGGATAGTATAAGAAACTACTTAGAAGAAATGAAGGATTTTGCAACTGGGGAAGAAATGGTAGAATTATTAAATAAAGATATTACTTGGTCTGAACTGAAATCAGCAATAGAGAATCAGAAAAATAATAAAGCTCTGGGTCCAGATGGGATTCCAGGAGAGCTGTACAGGGTAATTGCAGAACAAATCGGACCCCTTATGGTGGAAGTTTTTAATGATGTCTTATTGGCAGGCAGGATGCCGGACTCATGGAGGGGAGCATTGATTTCACTGATCCCGAAGGAAGAAGCTTACCGCCGACATATAAACAACTGTAGGCCAATCTCACTTCTAAACACTGACTACAAAATATTCACCTGCATTATAGCAAACAGACTAAAAAGAATCTTATATCTGTATATAATTTAAGAACAGTAGTAAATGTCTTAGAATTTTATGAAGTCCACCCCAAAAAAGAAATTGCACTTATGTTTTTAGATGCAGAGAAGGCCTTCAATAATTTAAATTGGCAATTTTTAATTCAAAAAATTTATAACATGAATTTAGGCACTAAATTTGAAAACAGTATAACAACTATTTATGATATACAACAGGCAAATATTATAATAAATGGGGAATATACTCGCCCAATAAAAATAGAAAAAGGAGTTAGACAAGGCTGCCCACTCTCACCCTTGCTCTTCATATTCTCATTAGAAACACTATTAATACAAATTAGACAGAACTCAGAGATAAAAGGATTAAAGGTTAAGAAAGAAGAATACAAATTGCAAGCGTTCACTGACAATATGGTTTTTTTTTTATTGAGGAACCAATAGAAAGAGGACAAAAATTGATGAACGAATTAGAACAATTTGGAACAGTAGCAGGACTTAAAATTAATAGGAAGAAAACAAAATTAGTGTCTACAAATTTAACAGAAAAACAGAAAAAAGATTTAGAAGAAATTATGGGAATACAAGTGACAAAGAAAGTTAAATATTTAGGAACATGGCTGACAGCGCACTGCAAGACACTTAAGGAAAACAATTATGACAAACTGCTGCAACAGGTAAAGAAGGATTTAGAATCATGGGGCAGGTTGCAACTTTCAATATTGGGCAGGATTGCTGCCATTAAAATGAATATTCTTCCAAAATGCTTATATTTATTTCAGATGATCCCAATTAAATTACACAAAACAATTTTTGAGGAACTTAACAAAATAACCGTTAAATTTATTTGGCAAGGGAAAAAAAACCTAGAATAAATTTAAAGGCAATGCAGGATTGGAGGAGCAGGGGAAGGTTGGCACTTCCAAATTGGGAATTGTATTATACTGCTACCTCCCTAGTATGGCTAAAAGAGTGGGTGAACTTAATTAACAAGAGAATTTTATTCTTAGAAGGCCATGATCTGCAGAGGAGGTGGCATGCCTTTTTATGGGATATAGGGAAAGTAAATCAGAAATATTTCCATAGTCATCTAATTAGAGACTCATTATTAATTAATTGGAAAAAAATAAAGAGAAAACATGACTCAAAAGTACCAATCTGGATATCAACAATGGAGGTGATGATTCATCTAAACAATTTGGATATCACTAAAATGATTAAATTTAAAGACTTATTGGATACACAAGGAAATTTGAAATCAAGATAGGAACTGCAAGAGAGGAGATTTAAAACTTATCAGTGGGTATACCTCCAAATTCAAAGTAGATATAAACAAGTTAGGGAAGAATTCAGAATTAACAATAAACTCCAGCAATTAGATAAAATTCCATTAGGATCAGGCAAAAAAATATAACAAAAAATTATAATTATTTATTAGAAGTAGAATTAGAAGAAGAAATAGTTAAAGGAAATATGATAGAAATATGATAGAACACCAAAAGGAAGCAGGCTGCTTGGAGAGAGAGGGCGGAGAGCCTGGGCTATACTTCGGAGGTCCTCCTCGGCTGTGGAAGCACATGGACACCTGGTACGAGAAGCTGCACCTCAAGAAATCTGGCCAGGCCACGGTTAAACTGACGGACAGGGAGACCTATGTGATGGCCAAGTGCAGCTTCTTGGAGGGTGAGATCCGCCACTGAGGAGCAGCCCCTCTGACAACCCTCTCTCTCAGACAGCCCGCAGAGAGCCAGTCCTCTTCTGGCCAAGACTCAGCTCCTGTGTCCAGGCAGGTATCTGTGGAGCGTCCCACAATGGAGACCCCCCCCGACAGCTGCACTCCCCATGGCAGAGCGCGTAGAGGACCCCCTAACGCACTGGGGGCAAGGAGAGGGCACTTCCACCAGAGACCAACCCACATCCACCCCCAGCTCCACCTCCACAGAAAGCAGGCAGAGAGCCAGACCGGAGGGATAGAGCCACACTGTCCTGCTGGAGATCAGGGACACCATCAAAAGCAGCGTAGATCCCCTCTCTCAGCTGGTACACACTGACACACCATCCTCAAACCGCAAGCCCTTCCTCACCTATGTCAACCAGACCCTCCTGGACATGTCTGAATCACAGTACCAGGTGATAAAGGAGAGGATCACAGGTCTTCTGCACAACCCTCCAGATCCAGCTGAACCTGCTCCCACCCAGTCCAGGTCTGCTCCTCCACCCCAGGTGATGTCACTGCCCTTCCAAGGCTTTCCACAGGCCCTCACCTACCAAGGCTATGGCTATCAGGAGCTCCAGCAACACAGGCAGCCCTTCCCAGTCCAGGCACAGGTACATCGTACGCCACCAGTACCACCAATGCCACTGATGCCATCGATGCCATCCATGCCACAGATGCCACCCATGCCACAGATGCCATCCATGCCACAGATGCCACCCATGCCACAGATGCCACCCAGGCCTCACCTCACTCACCTGCAGACCAGACATCCCCACTACACTCCTCCTTCCTCCACCCCACAGCCAAGCCCAGCCTCAGAACATCTGTCATCAGTCTTGGGACTGACACTCCATGCCATGGAGGAAGGGGCTCTCATCATCACAGGACTCAGCCAGCTCTCTGAGAGCTTCCTCCACACACCATCCCCTGTTGTCCTCTCGGGGCCAGGCACCCCAATGGTGCCTCAGACCAGCGCTCCAGCAGCAGCCACCTCCACAGCACCTGGATCCTTCACCCCTGAGACTATGGGCACGCCTCAGAGTGACTGAGAAGAGTGCCAGAGACTGGGTTGCTACCTGATGACTTTATCTTTGCTTAGGACACTTGGGTCATTTTCTTTTATAGTTTGTTATTAATAAAGATTATCTTTGCTTCACACACTTGCTTCAGTTCTTTTAGTCAATAATGTCTTGGTGGAAACTTTTAGAAATGGTTTAAGCCTTTGTATGCTTGTGGGATGGGTTAAGATAGCAGTGGGATGGGCAGGGATACCTTTGGGATGGGTAACAGCTGTGGGATGGGCAGGGATACCTTTGGGAAGGGTAATAGCTGTGGGATAGATAAACCTCCAGTGCAAGCATAGTGGGACTGTATGGTCCACCCTCCCAGGTGCCACACCTTTGGCCCTTTATTATCAATAACAATTTCATCATTGATCCACACATTTCAACATAAACACAACTCTTTATTAAATGCCCTGTTCATTGTAGGGCCACTCAACATACATGGCACAATCTCATTAGTGTGATGAGACAGGTTGAAGGAAGCATCCATTAAGCATCTATCATCCTGTCTTGCCACTCCACTGCTCCAGCTGGGGAGTTGCACCAGTGTTTCAGGAGGTTGCGCTGCTTCTTCCCTTCATGTGAGGCTCTGTTGGGGCCTTGCACATCCACAGTGTCTATCAGGTTTCGCCCTTGGCTCCATTCACCAGGCTCCATGTCCCCATTGCCTTGTTGGAGGTCCATGAGTCTGTTCTGCAACACTGGGTAGCAGGTGTGCATGAGATTGTGCAGGATGCTGCAAGCTTCCACGATCCTGCTCACGGTCTGTGGGTGATGCTGCATGGTGGTGAGAAGTACCTGGAACCTGTTGGCCAGGATGCCAAAGGCGTTCTCAACCACCCGCCTTGCCCTGGACAGCCTGTAGTTGAAGATCCTCTCTTAATGGGTGAGGCATCTGGAGGTGTAGGGCTTCATGAGGTAGGTTCTGAGGGAGAAGGCGTCATCCCCCACGATGAAGTACGGCACATCTTGCATGTCGTTGGGCAGGGGGTCTGGATCTGTGAAGCCCATGATGAGGTTGCCTTACAGCCCCTCCTTGAGGTGACTGGCGTTGTATACCTGCGCATCTGAAGATGAGCCGTTGCCTGAAGCATCGATGTACATGAACTTGTAGTCAGCATCGACCATGGCAAAGAGGATGATGCTGAAGAAGCCCTTGTAGTTGTGATAAGTGGACCCTGAGTTGGCTGGAGCTTTGCATGCCACGTGCTTCCCATCTATGGCTCCAACAGTGTGAGGGAAGGTCCACTTCTGATACCACTGCTCTGCAACTTTCTTCCAGCCTTCTTCAGTGGAGGGGTACTGGAGGAGCTCCTCCAGGTATTCTTCGATGATGGCCTGCACCACTTCTCTGACCACAATGCTGATGGTGTTGTGTGGCTCCCTCCAGCCATACTGCATGCTCCTGTACGTGGTCCCTGAAACCAGGTGGCACAGAGTCAGTGCCACCTTCAGCCCAGGGTCCAGGCTGGGCCGGATGTTGGTGCTCTGCTTGGTCAACCTGGGTCTCAGCCACTCCACAACTTTGTCAAACATGGCTGGCGGCATCCTCATGAAATTCTGGAATGCACGAGTGTCTTCGTTCCTCAGCTCCACCATCAGCTTGTTATACAGTCCGTACTCGGCTCTTCTCGCGATCCATCTTCGGACCCAGACACTTCTTGGACACCTCCTTTTCTTTGTGTAGAACAGGTGAAAGAGCCTGTAGATGGCTTCGCACTGTTGTGGAATGATGGTGGCTACCAAAAGGAGTGTGTGATGATCCATGGTGGAGATGACTGGATGCTATGGAAGAGCAAGAGCAAGATGAAGGCTGAAGAGGTCTGCACAGTAGGGCTGCTGGACTGAAAGTGAGATCCAGGTGAGTTCCTCCCCCTTTTTATAGGAAATATAGGTTTTCCACTAGGTGTCTTTTGCATCCTCTAGGCATCCTGCAGACATCCTAAATATCCGAGCTTCGTCTCCTATGCGAACGTTTTTTCCATTTTAATGCTTTGTATGCGAGCTGCATCCACTTTCATCCTTTCTACATCCGCACTACTAACGCTGCGTGTCTGTTCCACATCCGTTTCGCTTCCTCCCTGTGTCTGTTTTCCACTGGAGTGGGTGTGAGTTGCGCGGATGCGCAGCGGATGTCTAGCGGATATAGCGGACCCATAACAGATGATGATGGACGTCTAACGGATGTTCCCCGTATGCGTAGCGGATGTCTAACAGATGCGTTGGATACATTTTCCTCTCAAAGTTTTGTGCAGCTCAAAACTTTTTGAACAGATGAAATGTCAGTAGACGTATGCTGGATGGATAGAGAGGATGAAAAACGGACGCAGTGAGTACAGAACAGAAGCATCGTGTTAACCAATGGATGGCAAGTGTTTCTCTCCATTTTACTTCCTCTTTGCATCTGTTGGTGCTGTGTGACAGGGGCTTTAAATTGTGCAGAAATGGACAAATTAACTCTTGCATTTAAAAATAAAAACACTTCAATATACTATAATAGTTGGAATTACTGGTATAAATGGATAGAACAGAGACAATATAAGGCAAAATAGAATAGGACAACTTTATATGAGTGATACACAAACATATGCAAGGACAAGGTGTATGTATGTTGCATAAATTAAGGAAAGAAAAGATCTTATAAACTGTTGAAAATGAGAATGTTTTTAATTGTTTTCTGTCCTCTTTTTTTCTCTTTTTCTTTTTTCTTCTTCTTTTCTTTCTATTAGCGTATGTGTTGTTGGTTGTTTTTAATTGTAAAATCAATAAAGTTTGATAATAATAACAATAATAAAGAAGTTTCATCAATTCTGATGGCAGTGGGGGAAAGAGAAGGAAGGATAGGTAGTGACAGCTGATACTGGATGATGAATGGAAGGATAGGTTTTGGTAGGATGATGGGAAGAAGATCCTGCTAAAACTCGGAGGGTACAGAATTATCCGCCTATCACAAACCCTGTACACCCCAAAAACAGACATATTCCTCCCGTTTATTGTCCTATCTTTATGAGGAGCCACCCTAGCAAGCCTGACCTGCTTACAACAAACAGACCTAAAATCCCTAATTGCATACTCATCAATATAGGTCTAGTTATTGCCGCACTATCCACACAGACACAATGGGGGTTAGCAGGAGCCATATCAATAATAATTGCCCACGGCTTCATTTCATCAATACTTTTCTGCCTAGCAAACACCACCTACGAACACACTCAGACCCATATTATAATCCTAACATGAGGTTTTCACAATATCCTTCCAATATCCACAGCCTGATGACTACTAGCTTGTCTTATAAACACTGCCATTCCACCAATAATCTTCCTCAAAGAGAAAAATCAGCCCAGTTGCCTTTTAAAGAAAAAAAAAAGCACATTTGAGACAACTATGACCTTGAATGACCAAGAATCTCCAGAGACATTTAAATAAGTACCTGTCATCAATAGGCACTATAATGGCTAAAAAAATAACCAAAACACAAGTATGGTCTTCTGGAAGGGAGATATCCAGGACAGCATGAGGATTTAAACTTTGGATTGGATATAAATTCTGAAAAATTCAATTCACTCAGAATTCTCAGCCATATTATTTTGCTCCCATTTTTCTGGGCAGAGGAAAAAGGATGAATGAACTGTAAACAGATGCATTTTTAACCAAACTAGAATGGGAAGTCAAAAAATATCCTGCAGGAGGCAATGAAAATTCAGAATCTCACTGATAATTGTTGTGTAGAAATGATTTACATGGGGATATCAGAGGGATCCATTACTGTTCATATTATTATGTACTGGCACAGCTGTAGCTTCTGAGTGGTCTTCAAGGAAAGCTCTATGTATAATCCACATCAAGATGATCAAAATATGAGAAGTGAGTCCTGAAAAAAAGAAGAATGTAATTTGTCATATCACTAGATATATCTGTGCAAACGCCTTCTGGGTCATAATTGTCTCTTGCTCTTTGAGTCCAAGAGAACCTTCAAATTATGCACCAGTTCTACATGAGGAAACTCCAGCACTGGAAGATCTGTTCACTCATATTCACTTATTTTGTAGATTGGCAGATAACTTGCCTTCACTGAGGTTGGCAAAGACCAGGAGGTAGGATCCTTTTCATTAGAATAAACGTGCTAGCCAAGTTATAACTCAAGAATAGTGGAGGGAAAATCCTCACAAAATCTTCTCTGATCTGGACTGAAATTGAACCTAGTGAGCAAATTCTATATCCATGGCCAGTTAATTCTCCTCCATTGAATGTGATTATGTGATTTCATTACATTCTTCTGGAGCAAAATTAATATTTTGGATGGAAGCCAAGAAGGAAAAGCCATTCCTTTTGAAAAATCCACAGGGAGTGCTTTTGTTCCCATAGTTATATCATTCTCTTATATTCAGAATAATGGGCCATAATGCCCAATTATATTTTCCATGGTTTAAAAGCAAAAATCCAACAGTGTGCCTCAAAGACATTTTCAATTTCCACAGTAGTCTCTAACGCCAGGGTACTACATGTAGTACTCAGCTTAATCAGACCATGCAGAATCTCTGATATAAGAAGCAAGAGGATAACAAAGATGATTTGGGGGCTGGAAGATGAAATAATGGTTGCAGAAATTGGGTATGTCTACTTTGTTGAAAAGAAGGACTAGGGGTGACATGATATCAGTGTTCCAGTATCTCAGGGGTTGCAACAAAGAAGAGGGAGTCAATCTATTCTCCAAAGCACCTGAAGGCAGGGCAAGAAGCAAAGGATGGAAACTAATCGAGGAGAGAATCAACTGAGAACTGAGGAAAAATTTCCTAACAGAATAATTAACCAGTGGAATGTCTTTGTCTTCAGACATTGTGGATGCCCCATCGCTAGAGGCTTTTAAGAGAGACTGGACAGCCACTTGTCTGGAATGGTGTAGGATCTCCTGCTCGAGTAACGGGTTAGACAATAAGACCTCCAGACAATAAGTCCTCCAAGGTCCTTCCAACTCAGTTGTTCTGTATCTGAAAGAGAAAAGGCCAAAAAAAGGCATCAAAAAGGGAAAAGTGAATTCTGTGCCTCAACATGCAGACCAAAAGACACTTGAAGGCCCTCAAAGAGGCCACACACCAAGTCTTGAAGAAGACATGGTTTCATGCCTCAAGCAGAAGAATTTAGAAATATGTTTCACTCATTCTGCAAAGCAAATTTTTCCTGATGATAACACCCTGCTCCCCCAATCCTTGCCTCTCACTATGTTGAGAAGAAAAAAGTTAGACCCTGCAATTTCTGAACATGCCTTGACTCCTGCCGACCTCCAAATCAGCCCAGCTCCCTGCCTTTTTAACTCCTCACCTTTTTAATAATTACCAAAACTATAATTATGAGCAGATGATCAATCAATTACCTTGAGGGAAGGAGTGTTCATCAGAAAGTTAAGAGTGTTGGGACCAGGGTCCTCCTCTCTGGACTAGGAAATACTTTGAAAGAAAGCTTAGAGTTGTGCTTGGTTTATTATTCTTGCCTCTATTGAAATATATAACAGAGGGTTTGTATCTCATTCTTCCCTCATACTCCTTGCTATTTCTGTCTGATAACTCATCTAAAAGTCAATTGTTTCACTGGGGGAGTTTCTGGAGGGGAAATTTGCTACTGTGCACTTTCAGTTCCAGAATTTCTCTTTGGGTCCTTGGCCTTTTTTCATGCACCTCATTAGTCAGACTGTGGTAACAGTTTGAGTGCAAATTCAGAATTCCTGTGTGGAATAGCTGTGACGACCTGGAAGAATCCAAACTCTTGAATAATGAAATAAAAATTAGTAGAGTTAATCTGTTTCTCACTTCAGGCTCCCCCTTCTCACCTGGCTCTGAAGTTTCCAACATTGAGAAGCTACAATAATTTAAGGGAACATGTCAGTTTTTCTTCTAATCTTCCAAGGCAGGAAATCATTTCTAAATCCTGTCTTGGTGGATTTGCATAACTGTCACCACTGAAACACTGCAAAAGTCAGAGCTTAATACAGTGTGAATGATTGTGTCATAAGACATTGCCAGTCTTCCTTCATTTGTGCAAATCTTTCAGGATTTAAATATTTCCAGCAATCAAAGAAAAAGCTTTCTGGAAGTGCTTTCCCCTTCTCACTTGCTCTGTGACAAATAGATTTGTCCTATAAAATCCTATGTAATGTTGACCAGAAAGCAGGTCTGTAAGATGCCATGCTTGAAGCACAATGTGCTTCAAACTGCACAAACTGGACAGAGAATTTTGTTGCCTGACAATATTAAATGCTTTTGCTTTATAATAGTACTGAAACTGGAGCAATAGGAAAGCAATGAACAGAGAGAATTTTTTCCCCAAAGATTCACGCATGTGCATGCGTACACACACACACAGAGAGAGAGAGAGAGAGAGAGAGAGAGACAGACAGACAGACAGACAGACAGACAGACAGACAGACAGACAGA
>BLBF01000042.1:10151723-10162919 GCA_015471245.1 Laticauda colubrina | reverse complement strand
AGACAGACAGACAGACAGACAGACAGACAGACAGACAGACAGACAGACAGAGACAGAGAGCAGCCCTGCCAACTTTCACGGTTCTGCCGTGAGTCTCATGATTTTTTGTCATGTCTCACGGTCTCACAACAAGGCTCCTCAATCTCACGCCAAATTTAAAATGCTTTTTTTTTTTTTCAAAATTTGGGGGTCAGCTTATACGTGCATAAATCTGATTCTCACACAAATGACATGATGCCACTTCTCAGATCACGCAATATCGATATTACCATACAGTCATATATACATACAGCACATTTCTTTTTACTCTGGGCGCCTCCATTTTGCTTTTTCTACCACCGGATATAACACGCTCTGATTGGTTAGTTATTCACGTGACCGTGAATCTCACTATTTTTTATAGAATCTCCAGATTTTTTTTCATGGGTCTCCAGATTTTCCTTTATCAGGGGTTGGCAGGTCTGAGAGAGACAGGGGGAGAGGGAGGGGAGGAAAGAGAGATTGTCATAACAATCTTCATGAAAGTCTATGGAGATTCTCAGTCATGCAAGTCATGGTTGTCCCAAAGGAGCTTTTTTTCAAGAGGCAACTGGGTTTTTTTTTCTGGTTTTTCTTTGAGGATGTTTTGCTTCTCATACAAGAAGCTTCTTTAGTTCTGACTGGATGGTAGGGAATGGAAGAATGTATGCTCCTATATTCTAGCTGCCTGCAAGGAGTATAAATCCTTCCATTCCCCACAATCCAGTCAGAGAAGCTTCTTGGATGATAAGCAAAACATCTTCAAAGAAAAACCAGAAAGTCTAGTTGCCTCTTGAAAAAAAAAAAAAAACCTTTGGGACAATCTTCATGAAAGTCCCAATTCAATAATGGTCAAGGAACAGGGTATCTTTAACCTAAAAAAGAAACAACTGACAACTCACAGAGGAAGTCTATGTAGCTGCATCAGGCTGGGAGGGGGACTCTCAATAACTTCTTTAGGTTGCCACCTGCGATACTAGATTACTTCCAACAATATTTCTTCTAAGATGCTAACCTGGAACTGTGCAAATTGTGGCCAACACATTTTTAAAAATCATATTGGAAAAGATAATTGCTATACATCCCAGATGGGGCAACAGTAATGGTAGCAACCATACTACCTAACCTGAGACAATCATAGCTTCCTCCAGAAATAAAATAATCAAAATAGTACTCACATTTCTCTATTCACAATTGTAGAATCTGATTTCCATACTGGTGACAAGGCATTCCACTGTACCTTAAAACAGCAAACTATTGGGAGGGGGGGTAGGTTCGTTGCTAGTCTGTATTTATACAGACAATCTGTATTATAACCATGGTAGTGCAGTTGGAATGCAGTATTGCAAGCTAATTCTGCTGACTGTTCAATTAACTTGACCCAATCTTCCATCCTTCCAAGGTCAGTAAAATGAGGACCCAGATTGTTGGGGGAAATAGGCCGATTCTGTCAACCTTTTAGAGAGGGCTGTAAAACACTGTGAAGCGGTATACAAGTGTAAGTGCTATTGGTATTGTTAAACAACATACTTAACCAGATCAATTGTTAATCAGTGGCTGTCTTCTCAAAACTTGCTAAATTTTCTTAGTGTGGATTTTGGGTTGTTGTTTTCAAGCTTAGTGTAATATGTGAACCAAGGTTACCAGAAACGAAGGTAATTTAGTATTCAGGTTAAACATGTTATATGAAAGCAATGCTAAAGTAGCCTACACAGCCTTGTCTTCCAACACCTCACTGCCACTGCCTCAGCATTTCCCCCTGAACATTTGCATCACTCTGTCTAAAATAGCCTTCATTGTGAAAATGCCTCCAGAAAACATCCCCCTCATCCATCCCCCATAATACCTCCATAACTTAATTTATACAGTCATAGAATTTAGTTCTTCCAAGAGCTAAATTTAAGCTGCCTCCAAGAAAGTATGAAGTACTATGGGTCAAATTGTGCAAAGCTTTCTCTTTTTATACTCCATTTCTAAAATGTACTTAAAAAGGAAAACAAAACCCACCCACTCCTCTTTACCATAGTGAAAGAGTATAAAGAAAGATTCTCATTATTTCATATTCATGGTACCTTATGTCCTGGAAAGCACATTAAAACATTAGCTACAGCAACTTTGGAAGACATTTCAATGTATTATATTTAGGTCATATTGGTGTCCAGAATTAATATGGATCATTTGTAGCTTAGACAAAGCTATGGTTTTTAACAGATTCCTCCAGATTTCAAAAATCACAAAGTGTCCCTACAGGCAAGATCTAAGTTTCATATTATTTCCAATATTTGAGCAGGAGGGTACAGCACCTCTTTTATACAGAGATGATCTAAGATTCCTATCCATCTTCAGTTCAAAAGGAATAGTTAACAATGAAGATGCTTAGGGCATTGCCAAATAGAGGCTTAGATGCAGCCACAAAGTGAATTTTGTTCCTCACTGATGAGCTAACCCTGACACTGAGTGCTTCAGTTGCTTTGAACTCAACTTCCTCCTTATATTGCAAAGGTTTGAGCAAATGGGAAACAATCCATTTGAAGGCAGCAACTGTTGATGCAGAAACTCATGTATTTTGCTGCAACATTTATCACTCAAAGAAATGTCTGTCTCCTAAAGCCCATGTCACACTGCACCAACGGATGGAAAGAGGATGTAAAACGGTGAGAACACTTGCCATCCTTTAGTTAACGTGATGCATCCATTCTGGACTCACTGAGTCCGTTTTTCTTCCTCTCGATCCGTCCAGCATCCGTCGACTGAGGTTCCATCTGCTCAAAAAGTTTTGAGCTGCTCAAAACTTTTTGAGTGGAAAATGTATCCAACGCATCCGTTCTGCATCCGCAACGCATACGGTGAACGTCTGTTCTGCATCCGTCATCATCAGTTACGTGAACGCTACATACGCTGCACATCCGCGCAACTCAAATCCGCTCCAGCTGAAAGCGGACACAGGGAGGAAGTGAAACAGACGCGGAATGGATGCGCAGCATTAGTAGCACGGAAGGAGAAGGGATGAAAGCAGATGCAGCTTGCATACAAAGCATTTAAAACGGAAAAAACATTTGCAGAGGGGACCTATCTCGGATATTAAGGATGTCTAGAGGATGCCTAGAGGGTGCAAAAGGACACATAGTGGGAAACTTATATTGCCTATAAAAAGGGGGAGCAACTCACCTGGATGTCACTTTCAGTCCAGCAGCCCTGCTGTGCAGACCTCTGCAGCCTTCATCTGGCTCTTGCTCTTCCACAGCATCCATTGATGTCCACCATGGATCGTAACACACTCCTTTTGGTAGCCACCATCGTTCTGCAACAGTGCGAAGCCATCTACAGGCTCTTTCAACTGTTCTACGGGAAGAAAAGGAGGCGGCCAAGAAGCGTCTGGGTCCGAAGATGGATCGTGAGAAGAGCCGAGTATGGACTGTATAACAAGCTAATGGTGGAGCTGATGAACAAAGACACTCATGCATTCAGAACTTCATGAGGATGCCTCCAGCCATGTTTGACAAAGTTGTGGAGCGGCTGACACCCAGGTTGACCAAGCAGAGCACCAATTTCTGGCCCAGCCTGGATACTGGGATCAAGGTGGCACTGACTCTGCGCCACCTGGCCTCAGGGACGACCTACAGGAGCATGCAGTACAGCTAGAGGATGGCACACAACACCACCAGCATTGTGGTCAGAGAAGTGGTGCAGGCCATCAACGAAGAATACCTGGAGGAGCTCCTCCAGTGCCCCTCCACTGAAGAAAGCTGGAAGAAAGTTGTAGAGCAGTGGTATCAGAAGTGGAACTTCCCCCACACCGTTGGAGCCATAGATGGGAAGCACGTGGCCTGCAAAGCACCAGCCAAGTCGGGGTCCACTTATTTCAACTACAAGGGCTTCTTCAGCATCGTCCTCTTCGCCATGGTCGATGCTGACTACAAGTTCATGTACATCGATGCTTCAGGGAACGAGTCAGCTTCAGATGCCCAGGTATACAACGCCAGTCACCTCAAGGAGGGACTGGAAGGCAACCTCATCATGGGCTTCCCAGATCCAGACCCCCTGCCCAATGACACGCAAGATGTGCCCTACTTCATCGTGGGGGATGACGCCTTCTCCCTCAGAACCTACCTCATGAAGCCCTACACCTCCAGATGCCTCACCTATGAAGAGAGGATCTTCAACTACAGGCTGTCCTGGGCAAGACGGGTGGTGGAGAACGCCTTTGGCATCCTGGCCAACAGGTTCCAGGTACTTCTCACCACCATGCAGCATCACCCAGAGACCGTGAGCAGGATCATGGAAGCTTGCTGCATCCTGCACAATCTCATGCGCACCCGCTACCCAGTCTTGCAGAACAGGCTTGTGGACCTCCAACAAGGCAATGGGGACATGGAGCCTGGGAATGGAGGCAAGAGCGAAACCTGATAGACACTGAGGATGTGCAAGGTCCCAACAGAGCCTCACGTGAAGGGAAGAAGCAGAGCAACCTCCTGAGACACTGGTGCAACTCCCCAGCTGGAGCAGTGGAGTGGCAAGACAGGATGATAGATGATTAATGGATGCTTCCTTCAGCCTGTCTCATCACACTGATGAGATTGGGCCATGTATGTTGGGTGGGCCAACAATGAACAGGGCATTTAATAAAGAGTTCTTTTTATGTTCAAATGTATGGATCAATGCTTACATTCGTGTTGATAATAAAGGGCCATAGGTGTGGCACCTGGGAGGGTGGACCATACAGTCCCACTATGCTTGCACTGGAGGTTTATCTATCCCACAGCTATTACCCTTCCCAAAGGTATCCCTGCCCATCCCACTGCTATCTTAACCCATCCCACAAGCATTCAAAGGCTTAAACCAATTCTAAAAGTTTCCACCAAGACTTTATTTAATAAAATAAATGAAGCAAGTGTGTGAAGCAAAGATAATCTTGATTAATAACAAGCTGTAAAAGAAAAATGACCCATGTCAAGTGTCCAAAGCAAAAATAAAGTCAACAGGTAGCCACCCAGTCTCTGGCACTCCTCTTGGTCACTCTGAGGCATGCCCAGTCTCAGGGGTGAAGGGTCCAGGTGCTGTGGAGGTGGCTGCTGCTGGAGTGCTGGTCTGAAGCACCACTGGGGTACCTGGCCCCGAGAGGGCAACAGGGGACGGTGTGTTGAGGAAGCTCTCAGAGAGCTGGCTCAGCCCCGTGATGTTGAGAGCCCCTTCCTCCATGACATGGGGTGTCAGTCCCAGTACCGATGACAGATATACTGAGGCCAGGCTTGGCTGTGGGGTGGAGGAAGGAGCAGTGTAGTGGGGCTGTCTGGTCTGCAGCTGTGTGAGGACTGGCGTCGGTGGCATCTGTGGCGTGGGTGACATCTGTGGTGTGGGTGGCATCAGTGGTGTGGGTGGCATCAGTGGCATCAATGGCACTGGTGGCGTCCGATGTACATGTGCCTGGACTGGGAAGGGCTGCTGCCTGTGCTGCTGGACCTCCTGGTAGCCGTAGCCTTGGTAGGAGAGGGCCTGTGGAAAGCCTTGGAAGGGCAGTGACATCACCTGGGGTGGAGGAGCAGACCTGAACTGGGTCGGAGCAGGTTCATCTTGGTCTTGAGGGTTGTGAAGCAGATCGGTGATCCTGTCCTTCACCACCTGGTACTGGGGTTCCGCCATGTCCATGAGGGTCTGGTTCACATAGGTGAGGAAGGGCTTGCAGTTGGAGGATGTGTACCAGCTGAGAGAGGAGATCTACGCTGCTCCTGATGGTGTCTCTTATCTCCAGAAGGACAGTGTGGCTCTGTCCCTCCGGTTTGCCTCTCTGCCTTTCTGTGGAGGTGGAGCTGGGGGTGGATGCGGGTTGGGCTGTGGTGGAAGTGCCATCTCCTTTCTCCCACTGCATCAGGGGGTCCTCCACGTGCTCTGCCATGGGTAGTACAGCTCTCGGGGGGGTCTCCATCGTGGCACGCTCCACAGATACCTGCCTGAAGACAGGAGCTGAGTCTCTGCCAGAAGAGGACTGGCTCTTAGCAGGCTGCCTGAGAGAGAGGGTTGTGAGAGGGGTTGCTCCTCGGTGGTGGATCTCACCCTCCAGGAAGCTGCACTTGGCCATCACGTAGGTCTCTCTGTCCGTCAGCTTGACCGTGGCCTGGCCAGATTTCTTGAGGTGCAGCTTCCCGTACCAGGTGTGCATGTGCTTCCACCAGCCGAGGAGGACCTCCGAAGTGTAGCCCAGGCTCTCCGCCTTCTCTCTCCAAGCAGCCTGCTTCCTTTTGGTGTCCCTATAGAGCCTGTGTCCTTTCCGCCGTAGATACTCGTTCTCTCTCAGCCACTCCAGCACCTCATCCTCTTCTATGTTGTATTGCCTCCTCTCCCGTTCTCGCATCTGCCTCTTCCTCCCTTTGGCAGGACCATATGGGGCCTCATCAGAGGGGCTTCCAGGTTGTAGGGGATGCTCCTCCACACCACCACCACCAGCAGCAGCAGCAGCAACAGTAGTAGCAAAAAAAGCAGGACCAGCAGGTCCAGCAACGGCACCAACAGGACCAGCAGGACCAGGATCATCATCAGCAGAGTAAGCACCAGCAGCGCCAGCAGTGCCAGCAGCGCCAGCAGCACCAGGAGCACCAGCAGGACCAGGAGCACCAGCAGGACCAGGAGCACCAGCAGGACCAGGAGCACCAGCAGCACCAGCAGAACCAGCAGGACCAGGAGCACCAGCAGGACCAGGAGCACTAGCAGGACCAGCAGGACCAGGAGCAGCAGGACCAGGAGCAGCGCCAGCAGAGTAAGCACCAGCAGAAGCACCAGCACCAGGAGTAGCACCAGCAGAGTAAGCACCAGCAGAAGCACCACCGCCAGAAGCAGCTTCAGCAGAGTAAGCACCAGCAGAAGCACCACTGCCAGAAGCAACATCAGCAGAGTAAGAACCAGCAGAAGAACCACCGCCATAAGGAGCATCAGCAGCTCCTCCAGAAGCAGCATCAGCAGAAGCCCCAGCCCCAGAAGAGCGAGCCCGGGCTGCAGAAGCCCCAGCAGAAACAGAGTGAGGGCCAGGGGGTGGGAGGGTGGCCCTGTCCCTCTTGCCAGGGCTGGCAGCAGATGGCTGAGGCTTTCTCTTCTTCCTCATGGTTGTTGGGTTGCTGGCTGGCTGGCTGGCTGGTGGGCAAGCTGTGTCTGGAAGCAGGTCTTTTCTCTGAATGGTGACCTGCTTGGGAGCTGCTTCCCTTTATATCCACGGGGCTGACGCAATGCATCCTCCCCGCATGCGCAGTGAATGCTATGCACCGCTAGGCATTCGTAAGGCTTCCGCTAGGCATCCGCTAGGCATCCGCTAGGCATCCGCTAGTCTTCTGCTCTGCATCCGCTTCATCCGCTCAGCATCCGCTGTGCATCCGCTTCATCCGCTCGGCGTCCACTCTGCATCTGGTCTTTCTGTTCCACGTCCGCTTTGCTGCGCTCCCCTGGAAGCCTTGCGGATTTGCCATCCGCTCCCATCCGCTTCCATCCGCTAGGCTTCCATGGAGCATCCATTTTCCATCTGCCCTACATCCTCCCCCCGTCCGTTCCTTTCCGTGTTGTCCGCTCTGGTTATGCAAATTTTTGCCCCTTTTGAGAGCGGATAACAACGGATGGAACATTTTTCTCGTCCGCTGTGTCCTTTTTACAAATGTTTTGCCTCCGTCGGCCAGTGTGACAGGGCCTTAATCTCTTATGTCACGGCATGGTGCTCGAATGTAGTATGGGCAAAGGGTCTAAAATATAGGCCCATCAGAGGCATGTCACCATAATCAGCAGACAATGTTTTAAAAATATATCAACTTTCACTGGTTTTTTTTAAAGGTTATTTTTAGGGAGGGATGGAGGGAGGGAAGGAGGAAAGAAAGAAGGGAGGGAGGGAGGGAGGAAGGAAGGAAGGACACGTGGATTTGATGATTTAAAAAGGTGAAAGAGAGGAAAGAGAATTATGATGTAATCATAAAAGGGAAGAATAAATTTGTTTGTAACCAATGTAAAGAAGATTTGAATCAACTTTTCCATATACCTTTCACTGGATTCTTTTGTTGGGGAAAGGTTATGAACAGGGGTGAGATTCAAAAATCTCAGCCACCGGTTTGCTGCCCAATTGCTGGGTGGGCATGGCCATGGTGGCCGTGCCTACTGGAACTTCCAGGGGGCATTTTTCACCTTCCAAATGGTCCGGAGGCTTCCCTTGAGCCTCTTGAAGGGTGAAAACAGCCTCCCCCGGGCTCTGGAGGCCCTCCAGATACCGGAAACAGGCCCATTTCCGGACTTCCAATACTTACAGAAGTACTGTTTTCCCCCCTTCCAGAGCCTCTGTGTGGACTTTGCACTTACCCTCATTGAAAATGGGCTGCATGGAGACTCTGGGGACGGGTGGGATGGGTGAGGCCAGCCAGTCAGTTCAAATACTGGATTGGTGAACCAGATACAAATTTAATATCCGTTTTGCACAAACTGGTCCAAACTAGTAGAATTCCACGCCTGGTTATAAATATAAAACTGAGGTGAAATGATGCACTGACCAACAGATAAAATCCAAATCATATGAGAAATTTCTCTGTTTATCTTTTGGATAAATTAGGAATGTCTGGTAGACTCTTAATCATCTCTGCAAGTTATGAACTTGCAGAGAAGTACCCATGGATATTCCCAATCCCAACTAACCTGAATAGTTTGAGCAACCCATTGAAGACTTGTTTTATCTCAGTTCTGAAATGAAAAAGAACTTGGGTAACCAAATACTGGCCATCTGAATCATTCAATTCTTCTCCATTTGAAATCCTGAAGATATGTGTCAAAGAAGATAACGCAAAGCAGATTGGCAAGATATCTGACATAACCAAAATCAAATTGTTATGTTACCATGGGCACTTCTCTTAATAGTAAAAATTACAAATTGACCACAGGTTGAGGAGGGACATCTGTAGATGTCCCTGTGAACATCTGGAATCAAGTATTCTGGAGTAAAACATGATTGCTTTGCTGGCAGGGACTCTAAAATTGAGCATTCTATCAAGCTGCAATAATTTCCAATGTTCTGCACACACACCCATCCGTCTGGATTAGGCCCGTGTGAATCAACCTGATCCTATTTGAATTGAACATTCATGATTCAAAAGTGGAAGTACATCTTAAGATTCAAGAGCAAATTGATTTGATTTGAACGGCACAGTGAGTATAATTTAAAAGGAAAAAATGTCCACAGGCTATAATAGAGAGGAATCAAAACACCTGCAGCCATTTCATGTTTTAATAAAATGAGCAGAAAATATCAGGAATGGTAGACTGTTTAGAGGATGTTTACCCTGCCAACTTTTGGTTTGGTACTTTCACCTCCATAAAATTTTGTAGTATTTTTCTAAACTTCTTTTGAGGCAACAATAGCAGGATGAAGAAATAATAATAATACAGTTGCCTCCCAATTGTCCAGCAAAGTTGCACTGACTGAACAGTGCAAAAAAGTATCTATTCCAACTTTAAAGTAAAAACTATTTTTAATGGTAAAATAAAAAGATCTTGTTTCTTCACTTGCTTTTCTGGGATGAGAAGCTTGACATGACACTAAAGACACCAACTCATCTTTGTACCTTCATGTAACTTTGATGCCCTTGGATTGTCAAGAGAGCTGGCAAAGAATTGAGAATAGAGTTGAAGGGTATCCTAGACATCAACTGTCAAATATGTTCTACTAGACTTACTTTGAGCCAAGTTTTTTTGAAGGCTGGGGGGTTTGGAGTGTTTGAAAGCTAAAAAGAACTGGATACTCCATGGATCATTGGCTTGTTGGAAAACTTGGCCCCTTCTAGGATGAGAATCCCTTCTCATTTATTTTAGTAGGTGCTAATTTGGGATGTATTCAGTGACAAAGCTTGATCTCTTCAAGGTACTGCTGAAAGAGTAATCACTGACTTGCCCTTGTAAGATAATGCAGCTATGCTGACTTCTGGGCAAGATTCAGTCATGTCAGAGTTGCAGCTTTTTGACAATAATCTCAGCTGACGGAGGTAGCCATGAGATACAGTGCTGCAAGATACAGTGCAGGCCACAACATAAAGAGCCAGGCACAGAGACAATGTCATTTATAGCCCTTCTGTCCCTCCCCTTTCTTAAAACAAGTAAACATTTGGATTATCATGAATGTTAATTTAGTACTCCTGCAGCAATCATGCAGAATTTAAAAGTACATAAGTGTTAAAATCTTATTAATACAGAAGACATCTGTAGAGCTGAATTTGAGGCTGGGCACATGAAAGAAGTTAAGAGTTGATAAACCAAATGAAACTCAAAACAACATAAAGAGCTTCGATGGAGCTTAATCTTATCTATTCATATCGGTATCAGGAAGCTCTTCAGCACTGGCTACTCACCCCTAATGTTTCCTCTATCCAGAAAATGGAAATGAAGTGAAATATTATTATTTGTTTCAAACATCAATGAAAAACCATTGAAGCATTACATAAAACTACAACTGCTTCACAGCAATCTGATTCAATTTGCTATATCAGCTTGGATCTCTCATTTGATCCACAATCTGCTTTGACAGGTAATCCAACAAAAACTTTATCAAACAGAAACAACCCTTCAGAGCTTTGGACTATCTTTATCTAGAGTTGTCAGCATCCCAGCAGGGCTTATGTTCAGGCTACTATCTTAGAGTCAGATTAGCTGGGACAGGTGCCAGGTGATACTAGATTTCCCCAGACCTAGTAGCTATAGTAACAATCCTTTAGTTATTTGTACAATTCATGATGCAAAAGATTGGCATTAGACTATCCCCCAAAAATGGTTTTATAGCATCCCTTTGACTGTAAAGTTCAGCCCACCAGCTAACTGGGGAGTTGGTTCCATGTCATATTCTTTTTATTTGGATTTTTCTCCTTTAACATTTTGGATGTGTGATGTGACATATGGAAAAATACAGCATATTTCACTTAATCTTCCAAGGAAAGATTGAAGGCAAACAAGATCCAGTCAGAAGAAGAATATCATGGCTTCAAATTCAGCAGCACTTTTTCATGTAGCTGCTGATGAAAATAGGATTGCCAACATGATGGCTTTGGAAGGAGGAGGAGGAGGAGGAGGAAGAGGAGGAGGAAAAAGAAGAAGGAGGAGGAGGAGGAGGAGGAGGAGGAGGAGGAGGAGTTGGAGGAAGAAAGGAGGAAGGAAGAAAGGAAGAAATGAGGAGGAAGG
>BLBF01000042.1:10132038-10151623 GCA_015471245.1 Laticauda colubrina | reverse complement strand
GGAGGAGGAGGAGGAGGAGGAGGAGGAGGAGGAAGCCTTCTGCTTCACCAACATTCATTTGGCCGTTCTTACCACACACACCAACTCAGGTCATTTGTCCGGGGATGGGGGAACCTTTCAATTGTAATATAATTCATCTAGTGTTACATTAAAGGCTTAGGGAAGGGTGCACTAAAACATATAAATATATGTAACTTGGTATTTTTATGGTTAATTAACTTTGCATAAATTCATAATTAGGATCATAATTCCACAGTTGTGTCATTATCATCATAAGAGATCAAACATTTTTATTGTGTGAGCATGGCAGGGGGTGGGTGAAAGCAATCTGCAGAGTGAAGATAGAAAGGCAATACTCTTTTCAACATTGCTGTTAATAGAACTGCTGCCTCCACTTGATAATGGAACCACGGGGTCCAAGTACAACTTCCCTTCACCTATTGACTCAGGCAATTCCTGGTGATACATTCTGGCAATCACAGGCTACAAGCAGCATGACTTTGGGCAGTTTTTAAATAATTTAAAAAAAAAACTGTAAATGAAAAAAAATACTCATCAGAAGGGATGAAATCACTTTCTTTCTTATCACCCCAACTGAAAGGACCAGCATAAGCTCCATAACCCTCATGGAAAACCACGTCTTTAAAGAGTCTCTTCAATGTGGGAGAGGTGGGCACCATATGAATTTTGGGGTGAGGCGATATTCCAAAAGGCAGATCTTTTGATTAGAGAAGATCTATTTCTTGGTTCCTGCTAGATGACATTGATGGGAGCCGAAGCAAATCTACTCCGATGGAACACACACAGGATGGGCAGTCACTAAGGAGACAGGTGGTCTTTCATATCGATAGGCTGCATCCTATGCTAAGGTTTATGGGTCATGGTAAATGCCTAAAATTACCCCCAAAAGTTTACTGGCAACCAGTACAATTCACATAGCTGGGATAAGGGGTGGGATTATACCAGTTCGGACCAGTTCAAGTGAACTGGAAGTTCCAGTGAGCATATGGCCCTGCCCATTCATCCCTGCTCTTTCCTGTGCTTTATTTCCTGGTTTTTTAGCACAACGGATTCATGTGGTAGAGCGGGTTGCCATGTATCAGCTATTTTACTCACCAGGGATGTAGCAGAAGGTAAGTAATTGAGCTGAAAATGGGCTTTTTTTAATATAGAGTGTGGGTGCTTGCACAAAGCATGTGTTCACCAAACCGGTTGTTACACCAGTTGAATTGTACCACTGACTGGGATCTTACATGGTACAAAAATACTTGCTCATCATTGTTCATCCCACTACAAATCTGATCAGCTGTAACTTTCAACAACATTCCATGAATGACCTAAAGGCTAGGTCCCACTGGCCAACAGATGCAAAACGAATGCAAAAAGGACACAGCGGACGAGCAAAATTTTGGGGGTGACTCCATCCATTGTTATCCGCTCCAAAAAGTGCCCCAAATTTGCATAAAGAGAACAGAAAAGAACGGAAAGGAACGGACGGGGGTAGTATGTAGCGGGGATGTTAAATGGATGTTCGTAGGAAGCCTAGCAGATGGAAGCAGATGGAAGTGGATGACACATCCGAAGGGCTTCTGGGGGAGAATTACAAAGCGGACGCATAGCGGAAGGAGCGGATGCACAGCGGATGACACGGATGCATCACGGACGCCTATAGAATGCATAGTGGATGCATAGCGGATGCAAAGCATTCACTGCGCATGCGGGGAGGATAAATTGCGTCAGCTCCGCAGATATAAAAGGATGCAGCTCACAAGCAGTCAGCATTCAGAGGAAAGACGTGCTGCCACAGACATCTTCAAATAACACCATGGTTCATCAGTCAAAGAAGAAGAGAAAGCCTGTGCCTACTCCTGCCAGCCCTGGCAAGAAGGACAGAACCACCATCCCACCCCCTGGCACTGACTCTGAAGCTGCTGGTGCTTCTCCTGCTGCTGCTAGGGCTGCTGGTGCTTCTCCTGCTGGTGCTGCTGCTGGTGGTGGTGCTTCTCCTGCTGGTGCTGCTGGTGCTTCTCCTGCTGCTGCTGCTGGTGGTGCTGCTGGTGCTGCTGCTGGTGCTGCTGCTGTGGTGGACCAGCCCCAAGGCCCTCAAAGCCCTGCTGCTCAAGCCCCTGAAGGCCCTGCTGCTCAAGCCCCTGCCAGAGGAAGGAAGAGGCAAGGGAAGGAGAAGGGAGAGAGGAAACAGTACATCCTTTCCGAGGAGCATGAGGTGCTGGAATGGCTGAGGGAGAACGAATACCTGTGGAGAAAGGGCCACAGACTCTATCGCGACACCAAGAGGAAGCAGGCAGCTTGGAGAGACATGGCAGAGAGCCTGGGATACACTTCAGACCTACTCCTTGGATGGTGGAAGCACATGCACACCTGGTATGGCAAGCTACACCTGAAGAAATCTGGGCAGGCCTCTGTCAAGCTCACTGACTGGGAGATGTACGTCATGGCCAAGTACAGCTTCCTGGAGGGTGAGGTCCGCCACCATGGAGCAACCCCTCTGACACTCCTCTCCCTCAGACAGCCCACAGACAGCCAGTCCTCTTCCAGCCAGGATACAGCTACACTGTCCAGGCAGGTGTCTTCGGATGTCCCCATGGCAGAGACCCCCTGACAGCTACACTCCCCATGCCAGAGGACGTGGAGGATCCCGTCACAAATGGAGGAAGAAGCGGCAGCCACCAGAAACCAACCCACACCCACACCCAGCTCCACCTCCACAGAAAGCAGGCAGAGAGGCAGAGGCAGACTGGAGGGCCAGAGCCACACTTTCCTCTTGGAGATCAGGGACACAATCAAAACCAGCTCAGATCTTGTCTCTCAACTGGCCCACAGCAACATACCATCCTCGAACCGGAAGCCCTTCATCACTTACGTGAGCCAGACCCTCAGGGACCTGCCTGAGGCCCAGTACCAGGTGATGAAGCAGAAGATCACAGCACTTCTGCACAACCCTCAAGGCCCAGCTGAACCTACTCTGACCCAGTCCAGGTCGGCTCCTCCACCCCAGGTGATGTCACAGCCCTTCCAGGGCTTTCAACAGCCCCTCACCTACCAAGGCCACGAGTACCAGGACTTCCCACAGCAGAAGCAGACCTTCCCAGTCCAGGCCCAGGTTCATCACATGCCACAGATGACTCACCTCGCCCAGCTGCAGACCAGACAGCCCCACTACACTCCTCCTTCCTCCACCCCAGAGCCAAGCCCGTCAACGGACAATCTGTCATCAGTTCTGGGCCTCACATCTCAGGTACTTGATGAAGGGCCTCTCAACCTCACGGGACTGAGTCAGCTCTCTGAGACCTTCCTGAACACACCATCCCCTGTTGTACTCTTGGGGCCAGGCACCGCAATGGCACCTCAGACCAGCACTCCAGCAACAGCCACCTCCACAGTCCCTGGCCGCTTAACAGCTGAGACCATGGACATGCCTCAGAGTGACTGAGAATAGTGCCAGAGACTGAGTTGTTACTTGTTCACTTTATCTTTGCTTAAGACACTTTACTTGATTCATTTTGTTTTTTTAATAAAGTCATACAGTTTACTTAAGACAGTTATTAATAAAGGTTATCTTTGCTTCACAAACTTGGTTCATTTTATTTACTTAATGAAGTGTTGGTGAAAACTTTGAAAAAATGGTTAAGCCTTTGCATGCTTGTGGGATGGGAAAGGATAGTTGTGGGATGGGTAAGGATAGCTGTGGGATAGGTAAGGATAGCTGTGGGATAGGTAAGGATAGCTGTGGGATAGGTAAGGATAGTTGTGGGATAGATAAACCTCCAGTGCAAGCATAGTGGGACTGGATGGTCCACCCTCCCAGCAGCCACACATATGGCCCCTTTTTATCAGGAACAATTTATTCATTCATCAACACATTTCAACATAAACAAAGCTCTTTATTAATGCCCTATTCATTGTAGGGCCACTCAACATAAATGGCACAATCTCATCAGGGTTATGAGACAGGCTCAAGGAAGCATCCATTAACCATCTATCATCCTGTCTTGCCACTCCACTGCTCCATCTGGGGAGTTGCAGCAGTGTTTCAGGAGGTTGCGCTGCTTCTTCCCTTCATGTGAAGCTCTGTTGGGGCCTTGTATATCCATAGTATCTATCAGGTTTAGTCCTTGCCTCCATTCACCAGGCTCCATGTCCCCATTCACTTGACAGTCCACAAGCCTGTTCTGCAACACTGGGTAGCGAGTGCGCATGAGATTGTGCAGGATGCAGCAAACTTCCATGATGCTTCTCACCATCTGTGGGTGATGCTGCATTGTAGTGAGAAGTACCTGGAACCTGTTGGCCAGGATGCCAAATGCGTTCTCCACCACCCGTCTTGCCCTAGACAGCCTGTAGTTGAAGATCCTCTCTTCACAGGTGAGGCATCTGGAAGTTTAGGGCTTCATGAGGTAGGTTCTGAGGGAGAAGGCGTCATCCCCCATGATGAAGTACGGCACATCTTGCATGTCATTGGGCAGGGGTCTGGATCTGGAAAACCCATGATGAGGTTGCGTTCCAGCCCATCCTTGAGGTCACTGGCATTGTATACTTGGCTATCTGAAGCTGACCTGTTTCCTGAAGCATTGATGTACATGAACTTGTAGTCAGCATCAACCATGGCAAAGAGGATGATACTGAAGAAGCCCTTGTGGTTGTAATAAGAGGACCCTGAGTTGGCTGGAGCTTTGCAGGCCACGTGCTTCCCATCTATGGCTCCAACGGTGTGGGGAAAGTTCCACCTCTGATACCACTCTTCTGCAAGTTTCCTCCAGCCTTCCTCAGTGGTGGGACAATGGAGTAGCTCCTCCACGTATTCTTCGATGATGGCCTGCACCACTTCTCTTACCACTTTGCTGATGCTGTTGTGTGGCACCCTCCAGCCATACTGCATGTTTCTGTATGTGGTTCCAGACGCCAGGTGCCGCAGAGTCAGTTCCACCTTCAGTCCAGGGTCCAGGTTGGGATGGAAGTTGGTGCTTGGCTTGGTCAACCTGGGTCTCAGATGCTCTACAATTTCATCAAACATGGCTGGTGGCATTCTTATGAAGTGCTGGAATGCATGAGGGTCTTCATTCCTCAGCTCCACCATCAGCTTGTCATACAGTCCAAACTCCACTCTTCTCCCGATCCATCGTCGGACAGCTCTTGGACGTCTCCTTCTTCTCCTTGCATAGAAAGGTGAAACAGTCTGAACAGGGCTTGGTTCTGGTGTTGAATGATTGCAGCTACCATAAGGACTGTGTTATGATCCATGGTGGAGATCAATGGATTATGTGGAAGAGCAAGACCAAGAGTGAAGAGGTCTGTACATCACGGCTTCTGGACTCATACTGAAATCCAGGTGATTTCCTCCCCGTTATTATAGGAAATATCGGTTTTCCGCTAGGTGTCCTTCCACATACTCTAGGCATACTCCAGACATCCTAAATATCTGAGATACATCCGAGATACAAACATTTTGTCCATTTTAATGCTTTATATGCGAGATGCATATGCTTACATCCTTTCTATTTCCGTGCTACTAACGCTGTGTGGACCTTCCGTGTACCTTTCGCTTCCTCCCTCTTTCCGTTTTCAGCTGCAGCAGATGTGAGTTGCGAGGATGTCCAGAGGATGCCGAGAGGATACAGTGGACGTTTAATGGATGACAATGGACATAGAACGTTTGTTGCCCATATGTGTTGCGGATGTACATCATATGTACATCTGCAGTGAGTACACAACAGATTCATCGCATTTTCCAACGGATGGCAAGGTTTTTTGTCCATTTTACATCCTCTTTGCATCCGTTGGTGCATTGGGATATGGGCTATAAAGAGTTCCTGTTGATCTAACTGTACCTCTCTGAAAAAGGAAAAGGTTTTCTGGCCATAGCTGCCTTCTGAACCTTGAATAAGGTTAAGGTCATGTGACAAGGAATAAACAGTCCAGGAAGTCTCCAAGACTGTGCATAAGTTCTGAATGGAGCAGTGTAGCCTCTTTCAGGACACACAGTTTTATTGAAATGAGAACACCAGGCACTACAGCCACTTGGTCTTGCTGGGTTTCACCTTGAATCTGTTCTTCTCCTTCCAGAACCCAACAGCCTCTAGGTATTAGTCTGAGACTTCAAAAGCATTGCCATGTTGGTCAGGGAGTTGGAACAAGAATGAAACTTTGTCCATTTCACTCCTATTCTCCACAGTTGATCCAGAAGTGTACCACGATCAATGTTACTGAAATGTTTTGCGAGATCTAGGAACTTCCATCCCAACTTTGCCATAGGGCAAAATTACCATGTGGATCTAACTGCATATCACTCTCAAGCATTCCTTATATGCCCGAAGAGACATAAATTTAACAAACAGATGGTTGGGTTAACCATCCTAAGGATTCTTCCTACTTTCTAAAAAGTTACACGATCAAAGTCCTCCCAGATAACTGGGCAGTATCATTTTAGTTTACAATACCTAAAATATTCTTCACACCAGCCCAGTTAATGGTCCTGAGGTTCACCCCAAGGAGAGGATTATACAAAAAAGGAATGTTGGTTGGCTACCAGAAAACAAAGTAAGACTGAAGAAATAACTGTTTAATTTCTAATTAACTTCCAATTTTCTAGTCTACTCTTAGAATGCTGGAGAATTTCCAGGGTTGTTTTTTTTTTTTTGGCTGGCATTTTGAGTTCACTTTTCTGTTGGAAATGAAACAGACTTGCCAGGTCTATTACAGAGATTTTAATTGCTTACAGTCTCTCTGGCTGTTCACATGTCCCAATCTGGAAAGACCTGATGAAAGCTATTGCTTTGTGATTTCTTCCTTCAGGATTGTAGGGATGCTTGAGCTGATAAAGAGGTTCTAGACCAGGAGTCCCCAAACTTGGCAACTTTAAGACTTGTGGACTTCCAAAATTCTCCAGCCAGCAGAGAGTCTTAAAGTTGCCAAGTTTGGAGACCTGTGTTCTAAACTAACTGGAGCAGTGATGGGATTCAAATTTTTTTACTACTGGTTCTGTGGGCATGGCTTGGTGGGCATGGCTTGGTGGGCATGGCAGGGGAAGGATACTGTAAAATCTCCAGTCAGAGGTGGTATTTTCCAGTTCTCTGAACTACTCAAAATTTCTGCTACCGGTTCTCCAGAATTGGTCAGAACCTGCTGAATACCACCTCTGAACTGTAGAGATGATTCAGCAATGGAAAACAGGATACATTCTCTTCAGTTGTAAATATCCACCAATGAAAGTTTGAAAAAACAATAAGTTCTTTCTTTAACTTGAATGAAAAATGATAAAGGGAAAATGCAGAGTATTTTTTTCTACATAACTTTAGCCTGAAAGCTAATCCAGAAGCTTAGATGGAAAAAAATTGGCCTGCAAGCATCATCGAGAAAAATGACATGGTAATTCATTTGAAGGAGGACGTCAAATTTTGGTGACCCTTCATGTGGCAATGAGGGTCACCAAAATTTGACGTCCTCCTTCAAATGAATAATAAAGGTACTGGAGTGAAATAAAATTACTGGTACTAAAAATGAATTGACTTTAACGTAAGGCTAAAAGCTTGGCCAGAGGCTTGTTCATTATGGAAATAATGAATAAGGAGAATGTTATTGTTGTTTCTTGTTCTTTGTTTGGGGGAATATTTTGATCCCCAAAGCATATAAGAATTAATGCTAACACTAGTCCCAGTTTCTCCAGCCTGAAAATAATCAAAATATAGTGAGTACAATGTTCAGAGTTCTCAGTCAGTACTATTCTATAAGAGGTAGGATTCAAAAATATTTACTACCGGTTCTTGGCGTGTGGCTTGGTGGGCGTGGCATGGCTTAGTGGACGTGGCTTGGTGGGTATGGCAGGGGAAGGATATTGTAAAATCTCCATTCCCTCCCCACTCCTGGGGGAAGGTTACTGCAAAATCCCATTCCCTTCCCACCCCACTAACCTGCTTTCCAGCTCCATTCTTCTGTGCAGGGCAACAAAACTCTAGAAAAAATACAGAGAAGAGCAACCAGGATGATTAGGGAGCTGGAGACTAAAACATTTGAAGAACGGTTACAGGAATTCGGCATGGCTAGTTTAGTGAAGAGAAGGACCAGGGGAGACATGATAGCAGTCTTCCAATATTTGAGGGGCTGCCACAGAGACGAAGGGGACAAGCTATTTTCCAAGGCCAGTCAAGAAATAATGGATGGAAACTGAACAAAGAGAGATTTAACCTGGAAATAAGGAGAAACTTTCTGACAGTGTGAACAATCAACCAATGGAACAGCTTGCCCTTGGAAGTGGTGATAGTGCCATCACTTGAGACTTTCAAGAAGAGATTGGACTCCCATCTATCAGAAATGGTGTAGGATCTCCTGCTTGGGCAGGGGGTTGGACTAGATGATCTACAAGGTCTTCCAACTCTGATTATCTGTTATTATAAAAGAAGACCCAACTGGGACTTGGGAGGCAGATAATAGATGGGGACAGGGACAGTCAGAGGTAGTATTTGCTGGTTTTCCAAACCACTTAAAATCTCCACTATCAGTTCTGCAGAACTGGTTAGAACCTGCTGAATACCACCTTTGATTCTATTAATGTAATACTTTTGCCAACCTCAAGTTTATATTCAATGTTTTGCACAATGGAGATGGAAGCCAATAACTAGAGCCAGGCTTTCTTTAAGCTAGGGGAAGGCTATTTTGTGATAGGTAGCTATTCTTAATGGCAAGAATCAAAAGCTGCAGTATGTCCAGTTAGGGAAAGTAACTAGCTGTCCTTGTTGATAACCCAAAGTAAAACAAGATCAGACCTAGTTTTCATTTAACGGAGAATATTAGGTTATCCCAAAGCTATAGTCTAGACTAGGAAATTTTTTAAAAAATCATGGACGACAGCAACAGCAAACAATTTTCATAAGGTTGCTAAGAAAACTAAATAAAATATTCATACTGTAAGAGTACAAAGAGACAAGTTCAACCGAAGGAACAGTATCTTGAAAGGCTGTGGAGGATATCATGGAAAGTAGCTGTCAGCCTTGTGATGTAATCCAGAAAAAGATGCACACTCAGATGTATCTCTAGTTCTAACTTTATTGTAAAGTTACTTTAGCAAAATCTTGAAAGACTGAAAGTACATCTCTCTCTCTCTTCACCTTTAAAATCCAAGAAACTTGGAAGGGTCCCTTCTGGGATATTTTCCATACCCATATTCCTTCTGCAGACTCAGTTGCCATTTGTCCAATTGCTGTCTAGTCTGCTCAGCTTCCACCTGTCTCCTAAGGTCAGTCCAACATACCATTACAGAAGGTGGAGCTGTGTTCTGCATGCGAGCAAAACCACAACAATTTTGTCTCCACTCCTGTTTTTTTTTAAGGGGAAATAGGAAGTTTCTTACAGATATACATAGTTATTGCACTATTCCCTTGTAGGGTAAAGAAAGTTAGGCAAAGCACAGGAATAAGAGGCAGTAAGCAAAAGAGAGGAAGACAGGAAATATGAAAAAGAAGAGGAAAAAGAAGAGGAAAACTATTTGCACTATTTGTTAAAGTGCTTCCACTTGCAAAGCATTCATCATACTGCTGACTGATGGTCTCTTTCTGAATATAGTTGGGCTGTTCCTGGTGAGAGAGAGAAATATACGTGTGAAGATTATTTCTCAATTAATTTCTGTTCAATGGACTCAGCATGTTTGGCCAAGTAGGAGATTCACTGAGTCACCTTGGGGAAAATATTTATCTCACGAGCTCATGGAGTTTAGGGTGTGAGGATTTACATTTATTTGAATAAATACAGATATTGTATACACTGGAAAAAATTAGATAGGTTATCTGAAGCACAGCTGGGCTCAAAATAAATAACTAAATTAGCACTGAGTAGTTGATTAGCATGGCTGTTCAACACATTGTAAAGCAGGGAAGATTGAATTCACCTCCTAGGGAAAAATAATAATGCAAGTTTTATTTTGGATATACATTTATATCCCTCTAGATAGTCTATCCAGAGTTTTACATCTTCACCCTACTAGAAGTTTTCTAAGGAATTCAGGACCTTCAACATTCAGAGAAATATTAATTTCATGTTCCCAAGAAAACAAGAAGCCAAAATCTTCAGATGATGGAAGTCCTGATCTCTGTAGAACAGTTAAAACCATATAGATAAAGCAAGTTCTTTTTAAAGTTCTTTTTTTAATATACTTTCACAGCTACATTAGTGAATGACCAGGGTTTTTAAAATCATATAGATAACGATGTCTCAGAAATACTATTCTACAGTAGATGTTCCCAATCTTCAGTTTTGGTGACATCAAGCAGCTACCATGAAAGACACTTCATTTCATATAGAAACAGATCTTCTGTGCTCAGAAAAATAATAATAATAGCAAAACAAAATAACAGACTTGGAAGGGACCTAAGAAAACTCCTATAACTTTATATCAAAGATTTGAAGATTTACAAGGAGAGATTGGAAGCTGGGAAAAACAAGGTGAATATACAGGTCTTTTGTTAAAGATCTATAGCACTGCTCATATATTTTTTATAAAGTATGCCAAAGATGCAAAATATTCCTCAGTATGAAACTAGCAACTATGAAATCAGCCAAACAAAGCAGTAAACAACAGTTTATTCAAGGAACTATGAAGAAAAAAACAATACTCCCACCAAAATTGAGAGGACAAACTACTGCATATAAAGCGCCTGTCACACTGCACCAACGGATGCAAAGAGGATGTAAAACGGACAAAAAAGCTTGCCATCCGTTCGAAAACGCGATGTACTCACTGCCTCCGTTTTGCTTCCTCTCTATCCGTCCAGCATCCGTTTATGGACGTTTCATCCGCTCCAAAAGTTTTAGGCTGCTTAAAACTTTTGCGCGGAAAATGTATCCAGTTTGTCCGTTCTGCATCCGCTACGCATCCGTTACGCATCCGCTACGCATCCGCTACGCATCCGCTATATCCGCTTGGTGTCCGCTGCTCATCTGCACAACTCGCATCCGCCCGGATGCAGGGAGGAAGCGGAACGGATGCGGAACGGATGCAAAACGGATGCAGAACGGATGCAGAACGGAAACAAAGTGTTTAAAGCGGAAAAAACGTTCGCAGAGGGGATCTATCTCGGATATTAAGGATGTCTAGAGGATGCCTAGAGGATGCCTAGCGGAAAACTTATACTGCCTATAAAAAGGGGGAGCAACTCACCTGCTTCGCACTTTCAGACCAGCAGCCCAGCGGTGCAGACCTCTGCAGCCTTCATCTGCCTCTTCCTCTTCCACAGCATCCAGTCATGTCCACCGTGGATTGCGACAAAATCCTTTCGGCAGCAAACATCCTTCTGCAACACTGTGAAACCATCTACAGTCTCTGTGAACAGTACTACGGGAAGAAAAGGAGGCACCCAAAAAAAGTCTGGCTCCGAAGATGGTTCGCCAGAAGAGCGCAGTACATACTTTATGACAAGCTGATGGTGGAGCTCACGAGTGAAGACCCTCGGGTGTTCCAGAACTTCATGAGGATGCCTCCACCCATGTTTGACGAAGTTGTGCAGCGTCTGACACCCAGGTTGACCAAGACAAACACCAACTTCCGGCCCAGCCTGAAACCTGGGCTCAAGGTGGCACTCACTGTGTGCCACCTGGCCTCAGAAACCACCTACAGGAGCATGCAGTATGGTTGGAGGGTGCCACCCAGCACCATCAGCTTTGTTGTCAGAGAAGTGGTGCAGGCCATCATCGAAGAATACAAGGAGGAGCTCCTCCAGTGCCCCTCCACTGAAGAAGGATGGAAGAAAGTTGCAGAGCAGTGGTATCAGAAGTGGAACTTCCCCCACACCGTTGGAGCCATCAATGGCAAGCATGTGGCCTGCAAAGCTCCAGCCAAGTCGGGGTCCACTAATCAGAACTACAAGGGTTTCTTCAGCATCATCCTCTTCACCATGGTCGATGCTGACTACAAGTTCATGTACATCGATGTTTCAGGCAACAGCTCATCTTCAGATGCCCAGGTATACAACGACAGTCACCTCAAGGAGGGGCTGGAACGCAACCTCATCATGGGCTTCCCAGATCCAGACCCGCTGCCCAACGACACGCAAGGTGTGCCCTACTTCATCATGGGGGATGACGCCTTCTCCCTTACAACCTACCTCATGAAGCCCTACACCTCCAGACTCCTCACCCGTGAAGAGAGGATCATCAACTACAGGCTGTCCAGGGCAAGGCGGGTGGTGGAGAACGCCTTTGGCATCCTGGCCAACAGGAAGCTTGCTGCATCCTGCACAATCTCATGCACACCTGCTACCCAGTCTTGCAAAACAGGCTCGTGGACCTCCAGCAAGGCAATGGGGACATGGAGCCTGGGGAATGGAGGCAAGGGCGAAACCTGATCGACACTGAGGATGTGCAAGGGCCCAACAGAGCCTCACGTGAGGCGAAGAAGCAGTGCAAACTCCTGAAACACTGGTGCAACTCCCCAGCTGGAGCGGTGGAGTGGCAAGACAGGATGGTAGATGCTTAATGGATGCTTCCTTCAACCTGTCTCATCACACGAATGAGATTGGGCCATGTATGTTTGGTTGGCCTACAATGAACAGGGCGTTTAATAAAGAGTTGTGTTTATGTTGACATGTGTGGATCAATGCTTACATTGTAATTGATAATGAAGGGCCATAGGGGTGGCACCTGGGAGGGTGGACCATACAGTCCCACTATGCTTGCACTGGAGGTTTATCTATCCCACAGCTATTACCCATCCCATAGGTATCCCTGCCCATCACACAGGTATCCCTTCCCATCCCACAGCTATCTTAACCCATCCCACAGGTATCCCTTCCCATCCCACAGCTATCTTAACCCATCCCACAGGTATCCCTGCCCATCCCACTGCTATCTTGACCCATCCCACAAGCATGCAAAGGCTAAACCATTTCTAAAAGTTTCCACCCGGACTTTATAGAAAAAAATTAATGAAGCAAGTGTGTGAAACAAAGATAAACTTTATTGAACAACAAGCTGTAAAATAAACATGACCCAAGTCAAGTGTCCAAATAAAGTCCACAAATATCCAGGCAGCCAGTCTCTGGCACTCCTCTTGGTCACTCGGAGGTGTGTGCCCAGGCTAAGATTTTAGGGAGCAGGTGCTGTGGGGGTGGGTGCTGCTGCAGTGCTGGTCTGAGGTGTTATTGGAGCGCCTAGCCCCGAGAGGACAACAGGGGACGGTGTGTTGAGGAAGGTGTCGGACAGCTGGCTCAGCCCTGTGATGCTGAGAGGTCCTTCCTCCATGCCATGGGGTGTCAGCCCCAGTACTAAGGACAGATGTACTGAGGCCGGGCTTGGCTATGGGATGGAGGAAGGAGCAGTGTAGTGGGGCTGCCTGCTCTGCAGCGGGCTGAGGACTGTCGAGGTTGGCATCGGTGGCATCATTGGAACCGGTGGCAGCGGTGTCGCCCGATGACTCTGTGCCTGCATCTGTAAGGGCTGCTGTCTGTGCTGCTGGACCTCGGGGTAGCTTTAGCCCTGGTAGGTGAGGGGGTGTGGGAAGCCTTGGTATGGGAGGGACATCACCTGGGGTGGAGGAGCAGACCTGGACTGGGTGGGAGCAGGTGCCTCTGGGTCTGGAGGGTTGTTAAGCAGCGTGGTGATCCTCTTCTTCACCACCTGGTACTGGGGATCCGCCATCTCCTTGAGGGTCTGGTTCACATAATTGAGGAAGGGCTTGCAGTTGGAGGAGGAGGATTCGATGGGGACCAGCTGAGAGATGTGACCAATGCTGGTGCGGATGGTGTCCCTGATCTCCACCAGGACCTTGTGGCTCTGCCCCTCCTGCGGTCCGGCTCTCTGCCTTACTGTGGTGGCGGAGGTGTGGGTGGATGCGGCTTCGGCAGTGGTGGACTCGATGTCTCCTTTCTCCCACCGCACCAGGGAGTCCTCATCACTCTCCACCATGCTTTCAACACCTGCCGGAGGACTGGGTCTCAGCAGGCTGCTGGAGAGAGAGGGTAGAGATTTGGGCTCCTGGTGCTCCTCGGTGGTGGACCTCACCCTCCAGGAAGCTGCACTTGGCCATGACGTAGTTCTCTCTGTCCATCAGCTTAACCCTGGCCTGGCCAGATTTTTTGCAGTGTAGCTTCCCGTACCAGGTGTGCATGTGCTTCCACCAGCCGAGGAGCACCTCCGAAGTGTAGCCCAGACTCTCCGCCCTCTCTCTCCAAGCAGCCTGCTTCCGCTTGGTGTCCCTGTACAGCCGGTGTCCCTTCCGCCACAGATAGTCGTTCTCTCTCAGCACTCCAGCACCTCATCCTCGTGCACTTCCTCAATGTAATACTGCCTCCTCTCCCGTTGTTGCATAGGCCTCTTCCTCCCTTTGGCAGGACCAGATGGGCCCTCATCAGAGGGGCTTCCAGGTTGTAGGGGCTTCTCCTCCACACCAACAGCAGCAGCAGCAGCAGCAGCATCACTAGCAGGATCATAATCAGCATCATCATCATCAGCAGCAGCAGCAGCATAATCACCAGCAGGATCATAAGCAGCAGCAGCAGCAGCAGCAGGATCAGCAGCAGCAGCAGCAAGACCAGGATGAGCAGCAGCAGAGTAAGCACCAGCAGCAGGGTCAGCGAGACCAGGAGCACGAGCAGAATGAGCAGGACCAGCAGGACCAGGATCAGCTTCAGCAGAGTACGCAGCAGAAGCACCACTGCCAGAAGCAGCTACAGCAGAAGCTCCAGCAACTGAAGAGCGAGCCCAAGCAGCAGAAGCCCCAGCAGAAGCAGAGTCAGGGACATGGGGCGGGAGGGTGGCCCTATCCCTCTTGCCAGGGATGGTGGCAGGTTGCTGAGACTTTTGCTTCTTCCCCATGGTTGTGGGGTTGCTGGCTGGCAGGGAGGCTGGCAGGAAGGCTTTCAGGCACCAAGGCTGGCAGGAAGGCTAGCACCAAGGCTGGCAGGAAGCCTGGTACCAAGGCTGGCAGGAAGGCTGGCAGGAAGGCAGGCACCAAGGCTGGCAGACAGACTGGCTGGCAGGGAGGCTGGAAGGCAGGCTGGCAGCAAGGCTGGCAGGGAGGCTGGAAGGCAGGCTGCCAGCAAGGCTGGAGGGCAGGCTGGAAGGCAGGCTGGCAGCAAGGCTGGCAGGGAGGCTGCCCAGGAGGCTGGGAGGCAGGCTGGGAGGCAGGCTTGGAGGCAGGCTGGCAGCAAGGCTTGCAGGCAGACATGCAGGCAAGGAACTCGAAGTGTCCAGCAGCAGGTCTTTCCTCGGAATGCTAGACGTGCGAGCTTCTTCCCTTTATATCCAGGGGGCTTGCGCAATGCATCCCCCCCGCATGCACAATTAACGCCAGGCATCCGTTAGGCTTCCGCTGTGCATCCGCTAGGCTTCCGCTCTGCATCCGCTTCATCCGCTGTGCATCCGTTCTGCATCCGCTTTTTCCGTTCCGCGTCCACTTCGCTGAGGCCCCCCGGAAGCCTAGTGGACGCGCCATCCACTTCCACCCACTATGCTTCCGTTTCGCATCCGCTTTGTATCCACCCTGCGTCCTCCCCGCGTCCGTGTTGTCCGCTCCAATTATGCAAATTTTCCCCCCTTTTGAGCGCGGATATAATGAATGTAACATTTTTCTCTTCCATTGTGTCCTTTTTGCATCCGTTGGGCAGTGTGACACGGCCTTAAATAAAGCAAACACCATTCCCTTCTGTCTTTGGTCACCTATGTGGGAAACGAAACTTCTGCAAGCAAATAACCAAGCTCAGAGAAGTTGAAATCAGAAGGAGAAAGAGAATTGTTGACTGTTGTAACAGTAGCTATGCTTTGGACAATACTTCTGAAAAATCATTAAAGTATTACCTATGATCTAGTCCAGAAATGGAAAAACTTCAGATCACAAGTTCCTTGAGCTACCTCACTGTTATAATGCCAGAATATAATTTAAAAAATGATGGCAATCATCAGAAAAGCAATTATAACCCCAATAAGTTATGTTATTAAATCATGCCTCAACCCAATAGAATTTGGATATTTAAAAGTCTAATATTATTCCAGCAAAAGCAGTTTGTTATCAGACCTCTGGTAAACCTTTGTGTTTTATGTTTAATTTTCTACCTTACAATTTTTTAAAATAAAGCAGATTCTCATTTGTAAAACATATTCAGAACCTGTTATCTGTTTACATTAAAATATGCTTTAAAGGGCTGTGATTTATTTAACATAAGCAGTTTTTTAAAGGAAACATGTTGATTTGACTCCAGAAGAAACTATTGCAAATGTCCAGAGCACCATTCTTGAAGAAAGGGGACAGTATTTCCAAAATTGATCATATCCTCATGGTTTTAACAGAAACATTCCATTTATACCATAGGAAAGTCTGGCTGCATCTCTTATCTTTCTTTAGGATTTATATCAAACATTCCCTGATTGTCCAATTTGATCTCATTAAGAAACATTCCCTGATTGTCTAATTTGATCTCATTAAGAATTCCAGCTTTCAAGTCCATATCTATAAACATTTGTCCATGGCTTTATCTGTAGGCAACATAGTAAAGCTGTCATTTCTTAAGTTGATTTGCTTTTATCATTTAAAAAAAAAGACTTTGAAGAAAAAAACTATGCTTGTCTTCACACCGTGAAAAAGCTTCATTTCTGACCATGAAGGATTCCCAGTGTGAATCATGTGGTAACAGAGTAAAAAGACCTTTGGTTTGGTGAAAAGGAAGTAGACTGGGCTTTAAAAAAGATAATTAGAGATTTCATTCCATCCTTTCCCATCCTGATGTCTTCCCTCATGATCAGACTTGCCTAGTCATTGCTGAGTTTGTATTTCAAAATTTGAGAGGACCATGGACAAATTAATCTAATCAGGCATTCTTTTTTATTATCATGTTATTAAACATTAAGTTTAAAAGATTAACAACTAATACAAACTAAAGAGAAAAGAAAAAAAGCAGAAAGTGCAAAACAATAAAAAATAGAAAAAGGGAGAAAAATAAGAATAAAATAAAAAAAGAAAGAAAAGAAATATATAGAATATAACAGAGTTGGAAGGGACCTTGGAAGTCTTCTAGTCCAACCCCTTGTCTAGGCAGGAAACCCTACACCACTTCAAACAAATGGTTATCCAACATATAAAGAAATGACTTCCCCCTTCATCACAAGTATGAATGATTTTAGTAACTTATCATGTTCTCTTAGAATATAACAAATGATCTCTTCTTTCCACATATTATATAAACAATTAAAATCTCATTGTTTCAGTCCTAATTATCAAAAGTCATTTAAGCAGGGATAACAACATATCTAATTTAACATTGATCAGTTTTATATTCCTTCCTTTTCCTTTCAACCATTTTGAGCTATAATCACTTCAAATAATGTCCTAGAATTTTATTTCTTTTCATTTTTTTCTTTGTCGCTTCTCTCAAAATTCTTCAAAGCTTTAACAAGTCTCTTTTGTAGCTCCAATATAGACTAGTTATCCAGGTCATTCTTTTGGTTTGTTATTTGTATATCCCTTTTAATTATGAAGACCTCGGCTAGTTTCATTTGTATATCTAATGTAGTTTCGTTTTCCATAATATTCTTGCCACCCACCATTTTTAAGTCTATTTTCAAATTTATATTTTATCCAGTAAACCTGTTCCTTTCCCATATCATCTTTTAAACACAGTCTATCTATAAAGACAAACATTCTTAAACTTAACTTCTGAGTCTGTTGTTCAAAAATGGCAACTAATATATTTTGCTGCATTCTGTTTTATTTTTTTAAATAAAACACCTAACTCTTTTCAAGACAAGGGTAAATCTATTTAGCAATGCCCCACATTTAAAATCAATTAATAAAGTCAATATTAAGCAAAGGTAACTTTAATAAATAAAACAAACAGTACATGCAAGTAGTGGTGCAGTGGTTAGAATGCAGTACTGCAGGCCACTTCTGCTGACTCCTGGCTCACTGCAGTTTGGCAGTTTGAATCTCACCAGGCTCAAGGTTGACTCAGCCTTCCATCCTTCCAAGGTGGGTAAAATGAGGATCCAGATTGTTGGGGGCAATATGCTGACTCTGTAAACTGCTTAGAGAGGGCTGTAAAGCACTGTGAAGTGGTATAAAAGTCTAAGTGCTCTTGCTATTGCTATACCTTATGCCATGAAATGAAAATGATCACCAGAACAGAAAAAATCTAATATACATGACATAACCAGATATATTCCAAGTTGGAAATGTAAGTTTCCATAGTGCATCAACAGTCCACCTTCAACTTAATGCCATTGGAAAGAAAAACTTATTTCAAGGATGATAATAGGAGATATAAACATTTCACATTTCAGTGAGAAATATATCTCTAGGGCAGGGACATTCCCAAGTCTTGCCATGTCATCAAAAAATTGGGAAGATTTTACTGGTGTTGGTGAGCCTCAGGCTTAAACTCTGACTATGAAACCCATGAGATTCCAACTGCTAAATGGAGCGCCGACTGCCTCCCCCGCAACACACACACAAAAAATGTCATTTATGCTTAAAATACTGGAGGAAAAAAAACATCCTTATCTGTTGCTTTTAAGCAGTTTCAAGACTAACGTACAAATTATTATTCTTATCCAAGCACTTGATCTGTCATTATTTAGCAGAAAAGCAAAATCTCTGCACTTTACTGAAAGCACAATAGAAAGTAATTTTCAAGTGCAGTTTGGAGGAGAAGAAAGTATGCAAGTGAAAGCAGGAGACATAGAAGAGGGCTTTACACTGGAAAAAAAAATAAATGAGATTCAAGATAGTTACTCATCTTACTCAGAATTTGAAATGCTGTGGCTCACAATTTATGCCAGTATCCAGATAAAAAGTAAAAAATGGTATTGAGTTAAATTGGTTTCCTGGCAACTCCATCTGTAGCAGCATTACAGAGACAATTTGGTATTTTTATTCCGATACTTTTTTATTTTCTAATCTAGTCAACAGCCAAATTCCCAGGTGGTCCCCATCCAAGGAACAAAAAGGTCTGACCATGCTTAGCTCTCAAGATTCTAAAGAAGGTGGACATTTTTCGGTATCTGGGATCCCACCTTCAAGGCAATGGCAACAACAAGGGTGAGGTGCGAGCAAAGGTGAATGCAACCTGGGTGCCTTGGCGAGAACTCACTGGTGTGTTATGTGGCAGATGAATGACAACCCATCTTAAATCTAAGATTTACAAGACAGCTATCCACCTGTTGCATTGTATGACACTAAATACTGGGCAGTGACAACAGGGACTGAAAGCTATCTCCATGCCATGGAAATGCGAATACTCTGTTGGATATCGGGCATCTCCCTTCTTGACCATGTCACAAATTATACCATTTGTCAACATTTTGATGTGGCACCAATTATAAAGAAGAGAAGAGAAGGCTGACTCCATAGATATAGACATGTCCAGAGAGCAACATGTTACCAAGACTGCCTACCAAGTAGAAGTCCGGCAACCTTGCAGGAATCCAAAATAGAAATGGCAAGACACCATCAACAAAGATATGCAAGCAACAGGCCTGTGCTCTGGAGACGCAGCTAACCATGTAAAGTGGTATTCAGTGATCTGAAAAGCAGACTCTGCACTTGCAGAAATATGCTAAGGAAAGAGGAGGAGGAGGAGCAGAAAGGGGAGGGGGA
>BLBF01000042.1:10095522-10109972 GCA_015471245.1 Laticauda colubrina | reverse complement strand
AAATCACCAACTTGATCCACAAAAACACACCAAGACATAACAGAGACCTAGAAGACCAACAGATCTATGGAACAGCTGTCTTGCCCTACATAAGAGGTACCACAGATAAAATCAGTAAGATACTACACAGGCATCACATCAAGACTGCCTTCAAAACAGACAAAAAAATAGCAGCCATCCTGAGGAACCCCAAAGACAAAATTGACCTGGAAAACCAAGGCATATACGAAATTCCCTGTACATCATGCCCGGCCACATACATTGGACAGACCAATAGAAGAATAAGTACCCGCCTAGAGGAACACAAAAATGCAGTAAAAAAGCTGGAACACACCTCCTCACTAGTCCAACACATGAAAACCACAGGTCACAACATCAACTTCAATGGCACTAAAACCCTGGCCACTATAGAAAACCCCAGCCACAGAATCATCAGAGAAGCCATAGAGATTGAAAAAAGACCTGACAGCATAAATAGAAGAGATGATTCCACCAGACTGTCAATCATTTGGAAGCCTGCACTCTCAAATAGAAAGATCTCCATGCCACAATCCAGGCAAACACCTGGGCAAAAACAGACTCCCTCTGATAGATCCAACCTAACCCCCCCACCAGGCACCCAGGTGAAACCCAGCTTGCTAATGAATAGCAGCTTGCTAATGAAGAGCAGCCGTCCGTTCACACGGAGCCTAGCTGCACTAAAAGCCTCCAACACAAGAACAGACTGTTGCCAGCCAATCAAAGCCACAAAACAGACAGAAGAAACCAGGAACACCAATCAATCAAACTCCAAGTCCAATGAACACAGGTCCAGGCTTGTTTGTGCCTGGGTGTTTGCCTGGCTTCTGATGTGGAGATCTTTCTATTTGAGAGTGCAGGCTTCCAAATGATTGACAGTCTGGTGGAATCATCTCATCTCTTCATGCTTTCAGGGCTTTTTTCAATCTCTATGTCTTCTCTGATGATTCTGTGGCTGGGGTTTTCTATAGTGTCTAGGGTTTTAGTGCCATTGAAGTTGATGTTGTGACCTGTGGTTTTCATGTGTTGGACTAGTGAGGAGGTGTGTTCCAGCTTTTTTACTGAATTTTTATGTTCATCCAGGTGGGTACTTATTCTTCTATTGGTCTGTCCAATGTATGTGGCCGGGCATGAAGCACAGGGGACTTCGTATATGCCTTGGTTTTCCAGGTCAATTTTATCTTTGGGGTTTCTAAGGATGGCTGCTATTTTTTTGTCTGTTTTGAAGGCAGTCTTGATGTAATGCCTGTGTCTCACTGATTTTGTCTGTAGTTCCTCTTATGTAGGGCAGGACAGCTGTTCCATAGGTCTGTTGATCTTCTAGGTCTCTATTCTGTCTTAGTGTGTTTTTGTGGATCAAGCTGGTGGTTTTGTTTTTGAGGAAGCCGTTGGCTGTCAATACTTTAGTCAGGGTGCATAGTTCAGTCTTTATATGTGTTTTGTCTGCCAGGTGTTTGGTTCTGGTGATTAGTGTTTTGGCCACGGAATTTATCGTGCTGGGTGGTGGTGGGATTGGGTATTGAGGTAGCGGTTGGTGTGTGTTTTCTTCTGGTATATGGTATGTCCCTGTGTGCCATCTGTTCTTTTGTAGATTAGTACATCTAGGAATGGTAGTTGTTTGTTTATTTCCGTTTCCATGGTGAACTTGATTTTGGGGTGTGTGCTGTTTAGGTGTGTTAGGAAATTATTCAGGTTTTCTTTTCCATGGGGCCAAATCACAAATGTGTCATTGATATATCTTAGCCATAGTTTGGGTATGAGGGTGGCATTAGCCAGGGCTCTGGATTCGAATTCTTCCATGAACAGGTTTGCAATGACGGGTGACAGTGGTGATCCCATAGGGGCTCCTTCAATTTGCTTGTATCTTTGTCCTTTGTATATGAAATATGTGTTGGTTAGGCAGTGTTCTGTTAGTTCCATCAGGTGTTTAGCTGGTTGGTATTTATTTTTGATGATTTCAAGAGTTTCTTTTATTGGGACTTGAGCGAATAGTGAAACCACGTGTAGATCTTTGATCATTTCTAAGAAGTGGTATGAGTTTTGTACATATGAAGCTGTAGTTTCAGCATGGGGCTGTAGCTGTTTTGCTAAGTGTTTTGCTAGGTTTTGTAGTGCTGCTCCTTTGGAGCTGAATATGGGTCTGAGAGGTATGCCTTCTTTTTGTATTTTTGGGAGGCCGTAGAGTTTGGGGAAGATTTTTCTCTTGGGATGATCGTCTGTTGGATTTCTTTGCTTATGTGGCTGGTTATAATTTTCATCTTGGTTAATTTTTCCAGATATGTGGTTGGGTCTGTGTCTGTGGAGTAGGTCTGTCAATTGTGTTTCGTAGTTTTTTCTATCCATTACTACTGTGGCATTCCCTTTAACTTCTGGGAGTATGATTATGCTGTTATCATTTTTCAGGGTTTGTAGCACTTTGTAACTAAAATACCACTGCTTTTGCCCACGAAATAAATAAATATATATATATATATATATATATATATATATATATATATATATATAAACTAAATTAAATACAGATGAAGCTCACAGAATAAGACACCAGGTTACCAACATCCTTTGCATAACCAAACCACCCAAAAGCAACTTGCAACTCCCCAGCTGGAGCAGTCGATTGGCAAGACAGGATGATAGATGGTTAATGGATGCTTCCTTGAGCCTGTCTCATAACACTGATGAGATTGTGCCATGTATGTTGAGTGGTCGTACAATGAATAGGGCATTAATAAAGAGCTTTGTTTATTTTAAAATGTGTTGATCAATGAATAAAATTTTATTGATAATCAAGATCCACATGTGTGGCAGCTGGGATGGGGGACCATACAGTTCCACTATGCTTGCACTGGAGGTTTATCTATCCCACAGCTATCCTTACCTATCCCACAACTATCCTTACCCATCCCACAACTATCCTTACCCATACCAAAACTATCCTTACCCATCCCACAAACATGCAAAGGCTTAACCATTTGTTAAAAGTTTTCACCAATACTTTATTAAGTAAAAAAAATGAACCAAGTGTGTGAAGCAAAGATAACCTTGATTAATAACTGTCTTAAGTAAACTGTGTGACTTTATTAAAAAAGCAAAATTGTCCAAGTAAAGTGTTTTAGTGTCTTAAGCAAAGATAACCTTTATTAACTTTCTTAACTTTATGACTTTATTACAAAAGCAAAATGAACCAAGTAAAGTGTCTTAAGCAAAGATAAACTGAACAAGTAACAACTCAGTCTTTGGCACTATTCTCAGTCACTCTGAGGCATGTCCATGTCTCTCTGTTTAGCGAGCAGGGACTGTGGAGGTGGCCTTGGCTGGAGTGCTGGTCTGAGGCGCCATAGGGGTGCTTGGCCCTGAGAGTACAACAGGGGATGATGTGTTCAGGAAGCTCTCAGAGAGCTGACTCAGTCCCGTGAGGTTGAGAGGCCCTTCATCAAGGACCTGGGATGTCAGGCCCAAGACTGATGACAGATTGTCTGTTGATGGGCTTGGCTGTGCGGTGGAGGAAGGAGGAGTGTAGTGGGCCTGTCTGGGCTGCAGCTGGGCGAGGTGAGGCATCTGTGCCATGCGATGAACCTGTGCCTGGACTGGGAAGGACTGCTTCTGCTGTGGGAAGTCCTGGTACTCGTAGCCTTGGTAGGTGAGGGGCTGTTGAAAGCCCTGGAAGGGCTGTGACATCGCCTGGGGTGAAGGAGCGGACCTGGACTGGGTAGGAACAGGTTCAGCTGGGCCTTGAGGGTTGTGCAGAAGTGCTGTGATCTTCTCCTTCATCACCTGGTACTGGGCCTTGGGCAGGTCCCTGAGGGTCTGGCTCACATAGATGATGAAGGGCTTCCGGTTCGAGGATGGTATGTCGCTGTGGGCCAGCTCAGGGACAAGATCTGTGCTGGTCTTAATTGTGTCCCTGATCTCCAAGAGGAAAGTGTGGCTCTGGCCCTCCAGTCTGCCTCTCTGCCTGCATCCTGTGGAGCTGGGTGTGGGTGTGGGGGTGGGGCAGTCTCTGTTGGCTGCCACTTCTTCCTCCATTTGTGACAGGGGATCCTCCACGTCCTCCGACATGGGGAGTGCAGCTGTTGGGGGGGTCTCTGCCGTCGGGCCCTCCGAAGACACCTGCCTGGAAAGGGTAGCTGGCTCCTGGCTGGAAGAGGTCTGGCTGTCTGTGGGCTGTCTGAGGGAAAGGGTTGTCAGAGGTTCTGCTCCTCATGGCAGACCTCACCCTCCAGGAAGCTGCTCTTGGCCATTATGTACATCTCCCGGTCAGTGAGCTTGACAGCAGCCTGCCCAGATTTCTTCAGGTGTAGCTTGCTATACCAGGTGTGCATGTGCTTCCACCATCCCAGGAGGACATCCGCAGTGTATCCCAGGCTCTCTGCCTTGTCTCTTCAAGCTGCCTGCTTCTTTTTGGTGTCGCAATAGACTCTGTGGCCCTTTCTCCAGAGGTACTCATTCTCCCTCCGCCATTCCAGCACCTCCTCCTCATGGTCCTCGGAAACCATGTACTGTTTCCTCTCTCCCTTCCCTTGCCTCTTCCTCCCTCTGGCAGGGGCTTCAGCAGCAGGGGCTTCAGGGGCTTGAGCAGCAGGGCTTTGAGGGCCTTGGGGTGGTCCACCACAGCAGCAGCACCAGCAGCAACAGGAGAAGCACCAGCAGCAGCACCAGCAGGAGAAGCACCACCAGCAGCAACACCACCACCACCAGCAGCAGCAGCAGGAGAAGCACCAGCAGCAGCAACACCAGCAGCACCAGCACCAGCAGCAGCAGGAGAAGCACCATCAGCACCAGCAGCACCAGCAGCACCAGCAGCACCAGCAGCACCAGCAGAACCAGCAGAACCAGCAGCACCAGCAGCTTCAGAGTCAGTGCCAGGGGGTGGAATGGTGGTTCTGTCCTTCTTGCCAGGGCTGTCAGGAGTAGGCACAGGCTTTCTCTTCTTCCCTGACTGACGAACCATGGTGTTCTTTGAAGATGTATGTGGCAGCACGTCTTTCCTCTGAATGCTGACTGCGTGCAAGCTGCATCCTTTTATATCCGTGGAGCTGACACAATTCATACTCCCCGCATGCGCAGTGAACGCTTTGCATCCGATATACATGCGCTATGCATCCGCTTTGCTTCCTATAGGCGTCCGTGCTGCATCCGCGTCATCCGCTGTGCATCCGCTCCTTCCGCTATGCGTCCGCTTTGAAATTCTCCCCCGGAAGCCCTTCGGATGTGTCATCCATTTCCATCCGCTGTCATCCGCTAGGCTTCCTACGAACATCCGTTTAACATCCCCGCTACATACCACCCCCGTCCGTTCCTTTCCATTCTTTTCCGTTCTGTTTATGCAAATTTGGGCCACTTTTTGGAGCGGATAACAACGGATGGAGCCACCCCCAAAATTTTGCTCGTCCGCTGTGTCCTTTTTGCATATGTTTTGCATCCGTCGGCCAGTGGGACCTAGCCTTAAATCAGGAAATTAGTACATTGTGTCAGCCCACAGTGCTGAATGTTCATAATTAACAAATTCTAAGCCTCCATTCAGATTTTTCTGATTGTCCTTCCCTCATTACCTCCAACCTCCATCTCCCCATTACCTCCCATTTCCTAATGTTAGCTATAAATAACAGTAATCACAACTTGCAGTGTAATTGACAAAATCTTGCGAGGCAAGGGTTTAGAATATTTCTCCCCCGTTTGCTTTGTAGAATTTCTTGGAATTGAGCTGTCAAACTGTAGCAAATGAAGATGATAATAGTTCCTACCATAGTGTTCTTTCACTCAGCTCCTTTTCTCAGAGATTCTATTTGTGCTAACCTGTCTACCTTCTTTTATAAATCACACTTCAGATAAGATACATAATTTTCTTATCCATCAGGCTAGAACAATTAACGTGCATTGTAGTTGGATGTTGCTTTCAGAACTAGGGTTTGTATGTCACAAATATTAGAATTTCTCCTACAAAATGTTGCTTTTTTCTTGGTGGTGTTCAGTGCATTATTATTGTTTTTCATATGCACTCTTTTAGATCTGTGATGCAGATACATTGGGTAATAACAAGATGTGCTGGCTCAGTGGCTTAATGATGCTGGAGATAGTATCTGCTCTAGTGGTTTGAGTCCTCGCACTGCATGTCAGGATGAGCTCCTCTCACTCAGCTCAGCTTCTAGCATGTTCTATGCAAGTAGATAAATAGGTACCACTTTGCTGGGGAGACAAGTTCATGCTCCATGCAGGCAGTCATATTCCTACCTGCCTTGGACCTTCCTTCCGGGGTGGGGGGGGAATGCTCATCTTTCTGGTGCAAAGCCAGCTCTCCCTCCTATGGTGCACCTTGAGAAGCACATGAGTATTTCCTACAACAGCTGGTACCTGGGCCTAACAATTGTTGATCAGAAAGATTAAAAAAAATCTGGATAGTGGATTTGGCAGTGCCTGGAGACAGCAAAATAGAAGAGAAAGAACTGGAGAAGGTAACAAAATACAAAAACCTACAAATAAAAATAGAATGACTGTGGCAAAGCCAAGCAAGGGTAGTATCAATTGTAATAGGTGCTTTGAGTGCAATCCCAAAACAACTGGAAGACCATTTGAATACCACTGGCATTGGCAAATTTGCTATCAATCAATTGCAGAAGGTGGCTTTACTTGAAACAACTTCCATCCTGCGACGATATCCGTAACACTGTCAAACATTCAAATTTGCCTAACCCAGGTCCTTGGTAAGAACTTAATAGGTATACTATCAACTAAAAAAATACTTCTTTGGTCTTTTTAGTTGCCAGAAGAAAGGAAGTGGGGAAAGTAGGGCATTCATTAAATGCTTCAGATAATCACTAGGCAGCTGAAGCTGTTGGCATGCAAGATTATTACTGGAGATCATGATTGATGAGTCTTGGCTATGGATGTGTCCCATTGGAGAATATACATCCAGGGGTAGGGGGAAGACCAGGATCAAGGGTGAAATGAATGATGTGTCTTAGTGTCGGCTGCATCCAGGTAACGCCAACATAGTCACTCCTAATAAATCATTTTTTTTTTACTCTGAGAGATGCAGCTAAAGACTTATGATTTGAATGAGGATGTATTGTCGGAGCCCTGACAGCCAGCTGACACCAAGACACATCATTCATTTCACAGTTCTCCATAGTAAAGGTCATCAACCCAGTCACAAGGCAACTTCAGTATTCAGTATTCCCTACTGTTAGAGGAAATACACCCAGAATTCCATAGTAACCTCTTAAAACCTGTGGTGGGATCGACCCTGAGGTCACCACTCATGAACCGCCAGACCCTGTGGTCTTAGGGGGCCAAACCCATTATAAGATGCAGCAAATCCTTGATTCGAGGTGGCACAGGAGACAACTCCAATATTTAATCAAGTGGAAGGGCTACCCCTTATCTGAGGCATCTTGGGTGAATAGTAGGAATGTCCAAACCAATTGCCTTGTGACGAGATTCCATGCAGAAAACCCAACCAAATATGTGGGGGATTCGCAGCCCTAAGTTCTATACCTGCAATAAATTTGTTTTCTTTTTGTATTGTACAGGCCATCTTTAAGAAGTGAGGGGAGCTGAATGTCAACTAAAAAAATATTTCTTTGAACGTGTTTGAGAAATTGATTATTACTCCAATCTTCAGGAGTTCTCTGACATAGAAAAGCAACTTTATTTCCAAAATCTTATTGTTGAAGCATGTCTAAAAAAGGAAACCAAGCAAAATTATATTCTCCTGAGGGCTGGAGATGGATAAAGCCATCCAGAAGAATAAATGAACATGCATATTGCTGTGATTTCTCAGTCTCTTATAGTGGGATTCATGCTATAAATGAAAAGGTTTAGAATCTTCCTGAGCACAGCTCGAGTTCTCATAATCTAGAGACATAACAACGAAGAGACATAACAATGAAGACAGATTTTTTTTGTGTGGTGCTGGAGGTGGTAGCAGTGAGTGAAGGTTCTGCAGCAAAACATGACATTTAAAAAAAACTGGTAATTGGTTAGTGCTCTTCATTATTGGAGTTGTTTTGAGGGGGGTTGACCTTAGAAGACTGCTGCCAGCATAACAAACCATGCTTTAGCTTCAGTGAATTATGTTTGGTTCTGTTGAATCTATTCCTTTAGGGCTGAGAAAGAGAATATGTGCTGAGAAGCCTTCCTTAACTAACTTTGTGTGCCCCCCACTACGCAAACATTTTGGTATGTAAGATTTTCCTTATTTCAATTCTGGCATGATCTATACACCAAATAGGGAGAGGTCTGAAGGAGCTTGGTGCATGATTATATGTGGGAAAGACCTTGGGAGGTGATGTGAAGAGATGCTGCCTGTTGTGTCCTGCCAGCAGCTGACGGAGCTGGCAGCAGAATCAGACAGTGAGGAGGTGAGGAGGACCTGGGCCAGTCCTGGAGGTTGAAGAAGGCTCAGATGGGGGCTTTGCATCAGAGACAGAGATGGGGCCAGGGCAGGGTGGCAGTCATCAGCTGACTTTGAGCTCAGATAACAGTGAGGCGGGGGAGCTTCTGGAACTGGTCCCCAGCCTGCACATGCGCAGACTGCCAAAAGAAAGGAACAATTAAGAGCTCAGGGTTGATGTGGGAGTTAGGCCACAGGTGGATGATGAATGACCCCTCCCAAAAAGGGGAGGGGGCTTTTGCAGAAAACAATTTCTTCATTTGTTCATTCATTTGTTCCAGCCTCATGAAGATCTGTCTGTATAACCTAGAGACCCTGTGCCCAGACCTTCCCTGTCATCACTGCGTGTGGAAATATTTACCAAGCAGCTTTCCAAGGTAGATAAGGTTCGAGCTAATAAGTGTACCTTTGCAAGTCTGTTTGCCAGGCCGTTGGCTGAATCTGAATGTAACAAATTCACATTCATTTAATAAAAGAAGTTTTGCCGGGATGCACAGTTGCTTAGTGCTTTTGGGGGGAGCCTAGGACAGAATATTGCCTAGGGAATGGTCATATAAGGGAGAATGGGCACCTCCATATTTGAGAATAGATAACAGTTAATGTGGCTATTCCTCTTACTAATTGCCATATCAGACACCCCAAAATCCATCCACCCCAAAATTCAGATAGAGATGGAAATTCCAAGCAGATTTCTTGCAAGTTGGTGTCAATGTCAATGACAGATACACACACACATAAATATCCCCTTCCTCCCTGCTACATGCCTATATTTCAAATATGGAAATTTATATTTTCTTTTCCTTTGTTAGTTGCCTTAATTATGTTCCTTTATAGATAGGTATGAGTTAAACAAAAACAAAAGACAGCTAAAAGGGAAGTGGCTGCAATTCAAACCTGTGACACTTTAATGATCTAAAAATATTGTGCAGCTATTCTGTCTCTCATTCCTTCCCAGAATTTCTTCCGCTAAAGAAAAGGAGTGTGAAAAATGGGAAACCCAAGCAAGAAAATTAGATTTTAAAACCACTGACACCAAGCTTTTGTTTATTTGGACAAAGGGTTACTGGTAGACCTTGACTTACAACCGTTCATTTAGTTCAAAGTTACAACAGCACTGAAAAAAGTGATTCATGACCATTTTACAACTGCATCCCTTTGGTCACATGATCAAATTCAGATGCTTGGCAACTGGCTCCTATTTATGATGGTTGCAGTATCCCAGGGTCATGGGATCACCTTTTCCGATCTCCTGACAAGCAAAATCAATGGGGAAGCCAAAGTCACTTAACAAGCATGTTACTAACTGAACAACTGCAATGATTCACTTAACAACTGTGGCAAGAAAGGTTGTAAAATGGGGCAAAACTCTCAGCAACATAATTTTATCACTTAGCAACATAAATTAATACAATCAAGTATTAATACAATTAATTAATTAATTAATTAATTAATTAATATTAATATAATCAAGCGAGTCCAGAAGTATTTCACGAGAAGATACTATACTCCTCTGCTTGCAACAGAATACCCTACATCACCAGGCTTGAGATTTTGGGCTTGGAAAATCTTGAACTACGCTGCCTATGGTTAGACTTAAGCGTAATACACAAAATTATCTGCTACAATGTCCTACCAGTCAATGCCTACTTCAGCTTCAACCACAACAATACAAGAACACACAAACTCAATGTAAACAATGATACAATGATACAAACTCAATGTAAACCATTCCAAACTTGATTGCAGAAAGTACGACTTCAGCAAAAGAATGGTCAATGCCTGGAATGTACTATCTGACTCTGTTGTTACATCCTCTAACCCCCACTCTTTTAACTTCAAACTATCTACTATTGACCTCACCCCATTCCTAAGAGGTCTGTAAGAGGTGTGCATAAGTGCACAATCGTGCCTACCATACCTGTCCTATTGTCCCCATTTATTTGTACCTATTTCCTGTATTCTTACTCATGTTTATACTTTTTCCTATTATCTTGTAAGCAGTTGACAAATCAAATAAATAAATAAATAAATAATTTTTTGGCTCGGTTGTGGTCACACATGCACATATACACACACACACACACATACACATACACAGTGTGTGTGTGTGTGTGTGTGTGTGTGTGTGTGTAGGAAAAAAGGCTTGTGGTAGCTAAGGAGGACATACTTAACCTTTCCCTACAGAAATGTGAAAGTCTAAATCATGATGTGCTCCACTATATTTATAGTAGCCAAAGCACAAAAGGACAGCTACCTGCAGTGCATAATGCACTGTATAATTTAGCCTTAACATTTCAGGTTACTCAAACTGTTTACTTCATATTATATTTTAGCAGTGGATTTATGTCTTTTAATTCATCTTGGGTCTGATGAGTCAGTAGCAATAATTACAGGAAGATGCCTCAGCCTCTTCCCTGCCTTCCCTCCTCTCAAATTCTTCCAACAATAATGACATTATTTTCTACTGAGATCTTCAGTCCACCTCCTTCACAATGGAGTACCAAAGAGAAAATATTGTAGAATTCGGGGGTGGGGGGCACTGAAGTGGAGAAATATTCATATTGGAAACAAACAAGTTCCAGATTTATAGGAATGCAATTTTCATGATCCCTCACCATTGGCTATGCATGCTATGCTAGATGGACATTTTCTGTCCATCCTGGAGACATCAACCATTCAATGGTATATTTGTCCATCCTGCAAAGAGGCAGGGCTATAGAAGGAAAAGGGAATGGCCATGAAGGACAGGAGGGAGAGCTTCTACCAAGGCAATAATCAGATAAAAGGGGCCTGGCTTTGGCCTAAGAAAGTAACTTAAAAAAAGCATCTCAGACCAGCCCCTCCCCAATCTCCAAGAAGATAGACAGAAGAGACTTAGAATAGCTTTATTGTCACTTTAAATGTATACTAATCAGCATACATTAAAATGAAATTTTGTCGCATATGGCATACAGGAAGCACATTCAGACTTCAAGAGTCTGTTATTAGAGTGGTTACAAGAAAAAGAGTACTGACCTACACACAGAGGTGGTATTCAGCCAGTTCTGGCCAGTTCTGGAGAACCGGTAGTGGAAATTTTGAATAGTTCAGATTACCAGCAAATACCACCTCTGAATAGCCCCACCTCCATCTATTCTCTGCCTCCTGAGTCCCAGCTGATTGGCTGGGTCTTCTTTTGTTGCCCTGCACAGGAGAATGGAGCTGAAAAGCAGGCTAGTGGGGTGGGGAGGGAATGGGATTTTGCAGTAACCTTCCCCTACCAGGCCCACCAAGCCATGCCCACAGAAATGGTAGTAAAAACATTTGAATCCCACCACTATCTTCATGACATTGTTTTTTTTTAGTTTGGTCTACCTTGGAGGACTGGCAACACATACCAAAAGGATAAAGTGAAAATGGGACATAATTTAAATTAATTGTTAACATGATTATCTGGGAGTTCCTGCTTGGAGAGGATGAAGGAAGGTAGCAGAAATGATGCAGAAAGTTGTCACAACAGAGGAAGTAATAAGTGAAGAAGGTGGAGGAGAAATGTTAGCCCAAATGGAGGATACTCAATGCGAGTGAAACTTGGAGATGTCAGGAAACAACTTAAGTGACTAGCAAGTTGCATGCAGTTTTCAAGCCTCAGGTTGTATATACAGGTAGTGCTTGACATGTAGTTATAATGAAGTCTTCCCATTACAGGTGAAAGTTGTAATTGTCATTGGTCACATGGCCAATCTGACTTTATTATCATTTTTGTGGTGGTTCATAAGCAAACATGGCAGTCATAAAACAAGCACTGCAGTCATTAAGCAAATGCCTCAGTGGTTAAACAAACACCATGGTTATTAAGTGACCTCATGATTCACTATGGCTCGATTTGGCCGAAAACCAGAACTGCTAGTTTTTGGCAACACCATTATAAATTGGGATCATCTGACCATAGGATGCTGCAATGGGATATAAATTCAACCATATTGATGAATGTCTATGGAAATTCTCAGTCATCCAAGTCATGGTTGTCCCAAAGAGGCAACTGGATTTTCTGGTTTTTCTTTGAAGATGTTTCACTTCTCATCCAAGAAGCTTCATCAGCTTCAGAAAGCCAGAAAGTCCAGATGCCTCCTGAAAAAAAAAAACCCTTTGATGAGTGCCTGAAGTTTGGTCAGGAGACTGCAGAGGGGCTCAACCATCAGAATTTCAGAATGAGATTGTAAGTAGCCTCACAGTATGTCCAGGGTAACACTGAATAATAGCTAAGAGACAGGTCATAAATAAGTCAAAGATTCACCAATATGTGTGGTGTAGAAAATTCCAGCTTGCAGCAGAATGAGACTCAGTGCTGGGCTCTCCTGCTCTAGCCCATAATGAGGAAGAGAATCCAGCTTGCTCTTTTTTTTTTTTTTTTACCAAATCCATGCACGTTATTTGCTATGTGCAAGAAGACTTTGTGGCAGATGCAGACTGGCGATGCTATCAAGCAATACATCATCAAGGCAATGACCTTATGATTAGAGTTTACACAAATACATCATGAAAGCCTCTCTGATCAGCAGGCTGCTTTTCCAATGATGCATTCATGTCATAGATCATTCAGGTGTCACTGAAGGATGATGGATTTATCGCCCCTCTTGGTGGAATGCCATTACTCACCCATAGAAGACTTGGATGGCAGGAACAAAAGCAGGGCTTTAAAAATGTTCTGCTAAAAAGTCTATTAATTTTTCTTTTTTTCCAAGAAAGAGATTCAGAGATGGGAAAAAGAGACAGGCAAGATTGCTACATGCCCCAAATAAGAAAAATTTGAAGAGCCCTGTTATGTTGTTTTAGAGTAGACTGGGAGTAATGGGATATGGGTGAACATCTTCCAAGAGCACTGGGTTGCAAAAAGTCTGATCTCATCCTACATTTTGCTTCTGTCAGCATTCCAGCGAACATCTCTAAAAGAAGGCCCTGGTTGTTAATTCATTCCTGTTACTTGTTCCAGAGCTACAGTATCTTGCATTTGCACGTATGGTAATAATTTCCTAGCTTTGGTTTGAAATTTATACATAGATAAATTCATTTTGTATTGATCACTGAAATATTTTATACTCCCAAAGTACAAGCTGGACTGTAATAATGGTTCAGGAATTGGATTGAGACCAGAGATACCTCAGTTCAACTCTAGCATAGAATCATAGGGTGGGAAGAGTCCTGGAGGTTGTTTAATCCAACCCCATGCCTGAGGCGGGAAACCTTGTATCATCCCAAATAAATGGCTGTCCATACTTTCTTTAAAGATCTCCCAAGATGGAGCCATTTCATTGATTAATAGTTCTCCTGTCAGAACATTTCTCTTTATTTCTAGTTTGGATCACTCTCTATAAAGCTTGCATCCACTGGTTCCTTGGGCAATGAAGGAGATAAATCTACACCCTATTGCCTGTGATAGCCCTTCAAGTATTGGAAGACTTCTATTATGTTTCTCCTTCTTTAGGCTAAACATCCCAAGCTCCTTGACCCATTCATCAGAGGACAAAGCTTTCAGCTAAACCTTTGACCATGGAAACTCACTGTGTAATTTAAACCAGCCACACACTTTCTCAATCCACCCCATGTTAAAGGTTTATTATAGAAAGGATCATCATAGAAGAACACAACATATATTGTCCTACATTCCTCAAAGAAAATCAAGATATAAGAGGAACAAATACATAATTCTTCCCAAATAATATGTAATATAGGAACATAAGATTACTAGAAATGGCATTTATTTATTTTACATATTTTATAGCCAATTTTATATCAAAAGACTGTGGATGAATGCTAATTGTTACGGTTGGTCCTATAGTCAGCCAGATTTTTAGGCTGCATTTACCATTTTATCTGCCAATCAAATCCTTCCCAAGGAAATGCAATAGGCAGATGTTGTTGTTTGATGGTATTAGAATAGAATAATAGAATAGAATAAAGTAGAGTAGAGTAGAGTAGAATAGATTAGAATAGGATAGGAGTAGGAGTAGGAGTAGGAATAGGAATAGGAATAGGAATAGGAATAGGAATAGGAATAGGA
>BLBF01000042.1:10084840-10095512 GCA_015471245.1 Laticauda colubrina | reverse complement strand
AATAGGAATAGGAATAGGAATAGGAATAGGAATAGGAATAGGAATAGAATTCTTTATTGGCCAAGTTTGATTGGACACACAAAGAATTTGTCTTGGTGCAAATGCTCTCAGTATACATAAAAGAAAAGATACATTTGTCAAGAGTCAAGGATCATAAGGTACAACACTTAATAATAGTCATAGAGTACAATAAGCAATCAAATAGAGGGACAGCCATACTGGACTTAAATCTTACAAACAGAGAAGAAGTGAAAGAGGGAGTTGAAACTGCAGGAACCTTGGGTGAGAGTGACCATGTCATACAACATAACACAAACACAAGCAACAGAACATAATGACACCAGAGTCTTGGATTTTAAAAGAGCTGATTTCAATAAACTCAGAGAGAACTTGGGAAAGATTCCATGGATGAAAATCCTAAAGGGGAAAACAACTCAAGAATCTTGGGAAACTCTAAAAAGTATAATCATAGAAGCCCAGACCAGCACAATACCACTGAGAAAGGGAAAAAAAAGAAATCCAAGAAGCAACCAGCATGGCTGCACAAACATCTCTCTGGCAAATTGAAAGAAAAAAAAGGATAGCCAGAATCTGCAAAGACGAAGTCAGGATAGCAAAGGCTCAGAACAAGCAAAGACTTGCAACAAAAGTCAAAGAGAATAAAAAAAGTTTCTTCCAACATATAAATAACAAGAAAAAAAATCAAGGAAACAGTCGGTCCACTAAAGAGAAAAGATGGCAAGGAAGTAACAGGCAACAGAGAGAAAGTAGAACTGCTTAACTCATTCTTTGCATCTGTCTTCACATAAAAAGAAACTATAGCTCAACCCACCAAAAACATAACTGTAAAAGACAGACCAGAAATAAAAGTTAAAATAAGCAAAAAAATAGTAAGAGAACACCTGTCTGATCTTGATGAAAACAAATCACCAGGGCCTGATGGATTACATCCCAGAGTTTTAAAGGAGTTGGAAGAGGTCATCTCAGAACCACTGCACCATATCTTTCAAAAATCCTGGAGCACCGGGGAATTATCAGAAGACTGGAAAAGAGCTGATGTGGTTTCCATCTTCAAAAAAAAAAAAAACAGACCCAGGAAACTATAGACCAATCAACCTAACATCAATACCCAGGAAGATGCTGGAAAAAGATAATAAAAAAACAGATCTGCCAACATCTAGAAACAAGTAAAGTAATAACTCCCGTGTTTCTCACAAAATAAGGCCGGGCCTTATTTTTTTTTTTACCCCTGAAAAAACAGCTAGGCCATCTTTTCGGGGATGACTTAATTTCCTTCCCCACATAGAGCAGCCTATACGCACGTACCTTGCCGCAAGGCCGCTTCTATCAGTCGTCGAAAGCTCCCCGAAGACAGAGTCCCCAGCTGCTTCAGTGCAGGGCGTGGCTACCCATGTCCCCTCACCTTTAGGCAGTCTCTTTCGGGCGATGGAAGCTCCCCAAATGCAGTCACCAGCCACTTCGATCGGGAGAAGCGATAGAAGTGGCCTCGGGGCGAGCGTGCACACACACACTTTTGTCTGCTGAAAGAAGCGGCCTCGCAGTGAGGGAAGTATGTGTGCACACTCGCCCCGAGGCCTCTCCGAAGCGGCTGGGGACTCTGCCTTCAAGGGAGCTTTTGTCTGCCGAAAGAAGCAGCCTTGCAGTGAGGGGAGTGTGTGTGTGTGTGTGCGTGCGCTCGCCCCGAGGCCGCTTCTACCGGCCAATCGAAGTGGCTGGTGCCTGCATTTGGGGAGCTTCCATCACCTGAAAAAGACTGCCTAAAGGCCAGGGGACACGGGCAGCCCTGCCTCGCTCTGAAGTGGCTGGGGACTCTGCCTTCAAGGCAGCTTTCATCTGCCAAAAGAAGTGGCCTCGCGGGTAGGGGAGTGTGTGTATTTGTGCTCGCTCCGAGGCTGCTTCTACTGGTTGATCAAAGTGGCTGGTGACTGCATTTGGGGAGTTTCCATCGCCTGAAAGAGACTGCCTAAAGGCGAGGGGACATAGGCAGCCATGCCTTGCCCTGAAGCAGCTGGGGACTCTGCCTTCAGGGATCTTCTATCAGCTATTGGAGTATTCTATCCTAGGCTACCTGCAAGGCACTCCTAAAGGCAAGTTTTCTCCCCATTTTGTCTCCTTCCCCCACCCATTTCTCTTTACCTCGTGTTGTTCTAACAAATGATGAGAAATGGTGGGGAAATGCATGGATTAAATAGGCCTAAATTTTGGGGGTGGGGCTTAATTTCACCTCATGCCTAGAAATCATGCTCGGCCTTCCTATTGGTGGGGGCCATATTGTTGGAGAAACACGGGAGCAGTCAGCACAGGTTTGTTAAAAACGGATCACACCAAACCAATCTTATTTCATTCTTCAACAAAGTGACTAAATTAGTAAACCAGGAAAATACTGTGGATACAACATATTTAGATTTCAGCAAGGCATTTGACAAAGTAGACCACAACCTACTTCTTAGTAAGCTCGAAAAAAGTGGAACAGATAGCACCACATCTATGGTGCGATGGACTCGCAACTGGCTGGCAAACCATACTCAATGAGTAGTCCTTAATGGGTCTAAGTCTACATGGAGGGAGGTAAGCATTGGGGTGCCACATAGTTCTGTCTTAGGCCAAGTACTCCTCAATATCTTCATTAACAACTTATATGAGGGAATAGAAGGGGAATTTACCAAATTTGCAGATGACACTAAGCTGGCAGGAATAGCTAACACCCAAGAAGATAGGCTCAAGATCCAGATGGATTTTGACAGACTAGAACACTGGGCCATATCTAACAAAATGAAATTCAATGTAAAGAAAAGTAAAGTCCTACATTTAGGCAAGAAAAACCAAAAGTACACATATTGACTGGTTGAAACCAGGCTCAATAGCAGTAACTGTGAGAGGGGTCTTGGAGTCTAAGTGGACAACCAGCTAAATATGAGCCAGCAATGTGCAGCTGCAGCCAAAAAAGCTAATACAATCCTAAATTGTATTAACAGAGGGATACAGTCAAGATCAAGGGAAGTACTAATACCACTCTATAAAGCCTTAGTAAGACCACACCTAGAGTACTGCATCCAGTTTTGTTCACCACATTATAAAAAAGATGTTGAGACTCTAGAAATAGTACAGAGAAGAGCAATCAGGATGATTAGGGGACTGGAGGCTGAACATACAACGAACGGTTGCAGGAACTGGGCTTGGTTAGTCTAGTAAAGAGAAGGACCAGGGGAGACATGATAGCAGTCTTCCAACATTTGAGGGGCTGCCACAGGGAGGAAGGGGTCCAGCTATTTTCTAAAGTGCCTGTAGGCCAGACAAGGAATAATGGATGAAAACTGAAGGAGAGATTTAACCTGGAAATAAGGAGAAACTTTCTGACAGTGAAAACAATCAACCAATGGAACAGCTTGCCCTTGGAAGTTGTGGGAGCACCATCACTTGAAACTTTCAAGAAGAGATTGGACTGCCATTTGTCAGAAATGGTGTAGGGTCTCCCGTTTGGGCAAGAGGGTTGGACTAGATGACCTACAAGGTCCCTTCCAACTCTGATTATCTGTTAAATCTATTAAATCATACTAGGAAACAGTCAGTATTAATCATAAGGATACAAGGGACAAAGTTGCAGTCATACAGTCACAAGTTGGAGGGGATGAGAAGATTAATAGTGATAGTGTTAAAGGTATTTTCACAGGATGTAAGCTGTTCCAAGTAAAGCTACCTTTTGCAATTGACTAGTCATTATTCTGACAATGTTGATGGTGTTCCAGTGGTGTTCCAGACGTTTCAAAATTGCACCAAACCATCTCTTACTATTGGAATTATCTTTGCTTTCTTTTGCCACAGTCATTCTACTTCTATTTGCAGATCTGTATAATTTATGATTTTCTCCAGTTCTTTCTCTTCTAGTTTCCTGTCTCCAGGTACAGCCACGTTCACTTATTTGTCTTTCTTATCAACAATTGTTAAGCCTGGGGTGTTATGTGCCAGGGGTTTATCTATTTGAATTCTAAAGCCCCAGAGCCCTTTAGCTTCTCCATTTTCATTATTTTCCATTGTTATTATTAAGAAGCATCATAGAAATCAACTTCCCTTCAGATAAACACCAATAACACTTAACCAAGGTTGGGAGCTCAGTGAAACCATAGTTTACAACCATCTTGTAATTGCTTTGAGGAAGAGACCTTTTGTCAGCTGGTGCTCCATTTAAAATCCAAGAAAGAAATCAAGTGGTAGCAACAAAAGAATTCTGAATCTGAGAAAATGGGTGAGTAAATCACATATACAAAGTAATGGCAACGTTCCCACCCCCAATCGTTCAATAGGCTCATCCAATTAAAAGTTGTGTAGATCATCATGTGGGCATCTCCAGGTGGTGATGAGGCTTCTGTCTGTTGACCTTAACATAGTTTGATAAAGGGTTGCAGCTGCACATAGCATAGGACAGGAACCTAATCAAGAATGTACCCCCCCAGTTTATACAGTTCTGGTTTGTAACACCTCCAGATCACTTCCCACAACCATTCCCCCCTCCTCCCCTCATTACTTATGACAGCTGAAAGATACAAAGCAAAGGGAGAAAATCTTGAAGGCTGACAGTCGGCCCTCCTACAAAAGAGACAGTCCTAAAAAAGATAAAAATAGAAAATATAATAGAAAATATACATGTAACAGCAACATACTAATTTTTTAGGGTTTATCAGCATATTTAGTAAGAAATGCCTTGATAAGTGTAGGAGCTCTAACATCCTTCTCATTCACCCACTCAGCCTGGGAGGGAGGAAAATGTTTCCAAGCAACCAAATACTGGAGTCGACCCCTTCATTTTAGAGAATCCAAAATTTCTTCAACTTCAAAATGTTGTTCACCTTTAATTAGCAATGATACAAGGGGATCAACCTGAGTTGGTCTCAAGTTGGAGGTATGTTCAGGTTTTAATAAACTAACGTGGAAAACAGAGTGGATCTGTCGAAGAGTTTTTGGTAATTTCAGTTGGACTGCCACAGGGTTCACAATTCATTCAATTGAGAAAGGTCCAACATACTTAGGTCCAAACTTTTTTGACTTTTGTGTGGTCTGCAAATACCTGGTGGATAAAAAGACCTTGTCACCCACTTGATATAGTTTTTGTGGAGTTCTCTTTTTATCTGCAAACTTTTTATGAGCTTGTTGAGCATCATCTAATGATTTAGCTTTACGGATAACTGGCCAGGTAAGCTGGAGCTGTGTTATCCATTCATCTAATGACTGACTGTTAGGTTTCTCCTGTGGAAGCTCAGGTATGGGTACAAAGTCTTGTCCCGAAGCCACTTTAAATGGAATAAAGCCAGTACTATGTACCAAATTATAATATGCCACCTCAGCGAATGGTAATAGGTCAGTCCAATTATTTTGCTGATAATTTATATAACATCGAAGATATTGTTCCAATACCGAGTTAGTCCTCTCACAAGCCCCATTGGTTTGTGGGTGGTGGGTGGAGTTTAAGCCCTGGGCGGAGCCCAATAACTTCAGGAACTCCTTCCAAAAGTTTGAGGTAAACTGGACACCCCTGTCTGAGATTATGCATTCAGGAACCCCATGTAACCTCTAGATATGTAAAATAAACAGTTTCACCAACGTTTTTGCAGATGGGATTTTCGGACAAGGTATGAAATGTACCTGTTTGGAAAACAAATCAGTTACTACCCAAATAACTGTATTCCCCCCACTTTCAAGTAATTCTACTATAGAATCCATAGAGATTTCCTTCCATGGAGCCGTTGGTCTAGCCACATTTTGTAGTAAGCCTGCTGGTTTACCAGGAGGCCATTTAGCTGAAGCACAGATAGGACAACTAGCTACATAAGTCTCAATGTCCTTTTTCAAGGTAGGACACCAAAATTGCCTTTTAACCAAGCATAAGGTTTTCACGAATCCAAAATGACCAGCGGCTTTAGAGTCATGAGCTTGCTGTAATATTTGGTTTCTCAGCTTCACAGGCACATATAATTTGGCCCCCACCCATGCCAATCCATCTCGAACCGTAGAGTTATTTGAATGAACAAGGAACCAATCATCAAGTTTTAGAGCATCTCTTAATTGTGCAGTCAAATCATTTGATAAATCAACCTCCTTTTTCCGGGCTCTGGTAACCACTGGAGCTGCCAACTGTTTGGTTGGGACAATCAGCCGTACCGCTTCTTGGCGAGCACTATTATATTGAGGTAATCTAGATAAAGCATCTGCCATGAGGTTCTTCCCCCCTGGAATGTACTTCAATGAAAAATTAAAGCGCTTAAAGTACTGCGCCCAGCGAACTTGCTTGGGAGACAGCTTCCGAGGCATTTTCAAAGCCTCCAAATTTTTATGATCTATCCATACCTCAAATGGGTATTTTGCCCCTTCTAAGAAATGCCTCCAGGTTAACAGAGCCCAGTGAATTGCAAAAGCTTCTTTTTCCCAGGTGGCCCATCTTCTTTCAGTTTCAGTTAGTTTACGGGAAGTATATGCACATGATTGCAGAATCCCCATCTCGTTTGCTTATAATAACACCGCCCCAACTGCTACGTCATTTGTATCAGCTTGGATTACAAAAGGAGCATCCATGTCCAGGTGCTTGAGTGCTGGTTCAGCAGCAAATAGTCGTTTCAGCTTTTCAAAAGCGGCTTGACATTTCATGGACCACTCCAGTGGTTTACTAGGCTTTGGTTTCATCTCCCCCTTGGTTTTTAGGAGATTTGTGATAGGTACAGATTCCCACCCCCAATAGTTCAATTGGCTCATCCAATTAAAAGTTGTATAGATCATCATGTGGGCATCTCCAGGTGGTGATGAGGCTTCTGTCTGTTGACCTTGATAAAGTTTGATAAAGGGTTGCAGCTGCGCATAGCATAGGATAGAAACCTAATCAAGAATGTACCTCCCCCCAGTTTATACAGTTCTGGTTTGTAACACATCCAGCTCACTTCCCACAACCATTCCCCCCTCCTCCCCCTGTTACTTATGACAGCCAAAAAATGCAAAGCAAAGGAAGAAAATATTGAAGTTTGATACCTTTCCAAGCTCCTGGGGACAGTTTTGCCAATGACAAAACATAGTTTTTATTATTCTAGTTCAATGCTGTTGAAAAAGAAGGCAAAATACCCTCCAGCCAAGACACACGTTCGTAATAAATCTCTTTCTTTTGGTTGTGATTGTTAGCTGTTGTCTAGGCACAAGCAAAAGCATTTTGTCAGTCTCAATGAACTTCCTTTCTCACTAGGACAAAGAGGCTACCCTTCAGGACAGCTGCTTGTTGCAATAATTAAAAGAATCATATCAAAAGAGGGAAGCTGACTGTGAAATCCACTGTCATGAATTTGAAACCAGGCCCGAGGACCAAGGACAGGATGGAACCTCTGTTATAGATCACAATTAATATGGTCATGCAAAACCTCATTGGGAGGATGAGCACAAGCACAGGGTGATTTTAAGAAGCCTATTAATTCCAATAAGCTCACTTTTTTCCTTCCATCTGGGTCAATACATCCTCATTCAAGTTAATGAAAGGTACATTGGTTTGGAAAGTAGGAATGAAGCAGCAAGCATCTGTGGATAGTGTTCTATGCCGAATGAAAATTAGCAGCTTAATAGGCTGAAACCTGGCAGCAAGGGTCGGGGTAATTTATAACCTGCTCTTTAAAAATCACGGTCTGCTCCAGTGGCTTTTTGAAAAGTGGTCTCTGGAAGGTGGGAGGGGATTTGACTGGGTCATGATCATGGCTAATCAATAGAATTCATTGGGTGCTAATATATACCAGCAGCCTCCAAGAGTACTAATTAAGTCCTCATCAAGGGCTTCACATTTTCATAGGGAAGGAAGCCAAAATTAAATTGCAGCTTCATCTGAACATTCTTGAAAGAGGAAGGATGGCAATGTCAGATATCTGGGGTTTGGTCTAAGCCATGGACCAGCATGGTAGAGCCATCCTAAGACCCCTTTCCGCAGAAAATTGCAAAAAATATAATGATGTTGTAGGTTAATAAAAATACAGGTCAATCAAAGTTCCCCTTTTGATGCCTTGTCAGTGACTGCTGGTGTGATTTAGTGATGAATGGGGAGTGGACAGACCCTTATTCATCCTTAGCCACATCAGGTGGCAACTCGACTTCCTTGCTTTTCTTTGAAGATATTTCACTTCTCATCTAAGATGCTTCTTCAACTCTCCTGCTGAAGAAATGAAGAAGCTTCTTGGATGAGAAATGAAACATCTTCAAGCAATTGTGTCTTGAAAAAGCATCTTTGGGACAACCATGACCTGGATGAGTGAGAATCTCCATAGACATTATCTCTCAATCCAACTCACCACAAAAGGGCTGTTGTTGGGAAAGTAGAGAGAACGCTGTTAGGAATATAAGTCACCTTACAGGTTTTTGGGTTAGAAATATATAAACCAGGATAGACATTTTAATACTGTCTCTTTAAGGGAATGCAAGAGCATGCAATTGGGTGTGGTTTTTTCAAACGGCCATAAGATGGAGCCAGAAACCTGGGATGTCTTAGTCTCAGAAGAGTGTGAGTGTATCTTTGTTTCTTTCTGTTGGAAAATATTGCCGTTGCTCCATTTTTTCTAATTGATTGATATTACTGGATTTCATGTAAGTCTGATACTGTACCTTTTTTGACACTGGAATTTGATATTTGGATTATCCCTGGATTGAAAACTGACTGATTTACTTGTGAATGACTTTGGACTGTGATTATTTGTGAATGACTTTGGACTGTGATTGGACTTTGCTTAAACTTTCTGGAAGTAAAAACCTACATTTACTGTACAGTGTATCTGTGTGTGTATTATTCCAACACTACTCTCTATATGTCTCATTGTATGCACTCATTCTCCTAATGGGGAATTACTTCAACAAGCACCATTTACTATATGTCACCTGGAGTTCTTGCCCAAAAGGCAGGATTCAAATCTAATAAATAAATATGCAAGTTTGGCCTGCATCACATACAAAAGGTAACACTGTGTGAAATCTGCACTTCTCAGGTGCCCAAATTTTTCTTCCCCTACAGATGTCTATTGAGATTCTCAATCATGCAGGTCATGTATCCCAAAGGTGCTTTTTCTAAAAGGCACCTGGATTTTCTTGGTTGTTTCCTTTGAAAACATTTTGCTTCTCATCCAAGAAGCTTCTTCAGTTCTAACTCCAGTCCAGTGAAACATTTTTTGAAGAAAAAAAACCAAGAAAATCCAGTTGTCTTTTAGAAAAAGCACCTTTGAGACTTCTCCTAAAAAGAGCTTCTGATTTTCCACATTGCCTTCATAGAATCATACAGTCTGAAGGGAACTTAGAGGTTATCTAGTCCAACCCTGGATCTCCCCTGGATCTTCCAGAACATCTCTGATAGTGCTATGTTTGTCTTAGAACTGTTTTTTTGCTGTGATGTGATAGAAAATGTGGTTGCTATGGCTCTCTATTGATAAGAAACCACCATCGTCCTATTTGCTCCTTCTTCGACTGTCCCACTTTGTGTATGAGAGTCCCTCCTTCCCCTGAAGAGATTCTCAGGGTGTCTTCTTCCCTGAGTTTTAAATGAAACCAAGCAGACCCCGGAGGCTGCAAAATACTTGAGAGGGAAAGTGTACAATAAAATGAATCTTCATACACACACACACACACACACACACACACACACACACGTCTGGTTTGGACACTTTAAAGCCCATGGAATATGTTAAAAGCTCTTGTACATGCCAGGGTCGTGAACACAAAGGTGGCAGGTTTAATTCCTTCTGTTTAAAAGACAGCTTGGGAAAAAAATCATAATAATCAGACTCCTGTGCAAAAGTAAGACTTCTGCAAGCAGGGGGACAAAACCTCCGTGAGTTAAGGAGGTAGAGAGGCTTGAAGCAGAAATCACCTTAAAGCTGATTGGCAAAGAGGATTTCAGAAAAGCTTCTAACATGACTTGTGGAAAATTCAAGCAAAGAGGCAGAAGAAGGGAGGCATCTCCAAGGCCAACTTAATTGATAATGTTACACTCGGGGTTAATCGCTTTAGAGCTAAATTTCTAAATCCAAGCATGAGAAAAGAAATGTGGCATGAAGCAACTGTTTGGGGAAGAATGTGGTTTATTTATCTTTCTCCACCTTCCCCAATCTGATGCCCTTTCCAGTGTGTTCAGTTCAGGCTACCACCCATCACAGCTAGAATGTATATGATGCCCAATAGCAGTAGGATTGTAGCCTTAAGATACTGAGAGATTCAGGAAAGTTGGTTAGTTATACAGTGCTGAAATTCGACACTAATTCCTGGTTCTTTACCTGCACAAAAATCTGGAAAAGAGGAAAAAAGGCGGAGCTTCGTCTTGGTGTTACAGCTGCGATCTCGGGGCTGAGATCGCAGCTGATATTTTCGCCCCTGGTCGGTCCTAACGGACCTAAACCATCCCGTAGAGACGGGGATTGTGAAGGGCACAGTCCCAGGATCCCAGAGATATCGCAAAATCTCTGGTTTGATCCGGGAGAAGCCCTTTTGCTGGCAGCGGAAAGGCAGCCTCCAAAGCTGCTGAAGTCGGGACAGCTCGGGAAAGAAAGTGATTTAAATGAGCGTGTATCGGTTGGGTGAGAAATTTCTTTTGTATAGTCAATTGATTGAGACTTGAAAGGACATCCTGAACAAAGAAGAAATCTGTGACTTTATTTTT
>BLBF01000042.1:10060235-10074840 GCA_015471245.1 Laticauda colubrina | reverse complement strand
ACCGACACACCGGAAGTATGTATGAGAGTAGATGTTTTTAATGTTTTGTATGTTATGTCTGTTTGTAGAAAATAAAATTCTTAAAAAAAAAAAAAAATCTGGAAAAGAGCTCAATTTGTAGTGGAACTATAATCCTTCAGCGAAAGTTTATGCATTATCTATAGCTGGGAGATAAATGCCCCCTTCAAAACAACCATTACCTTCGATCAAATCTGCCACTTTTTGCTTCACATACACTAATATGGATGTTCACTATCTGAGAGAATGTGTTTTATCAGAAATCAAAATGAATAGCAGAATAACAGAGATGGAAGGAACCTTCTAGTCCAACCCTCTGCTCCACTAAGAAACCCTATACCATTTCAGATAAATAATTGTCCAGTCTCTTCCTAAAAATCTCCAGCGCTGGAGCATTTACAACTTCTGAAGACAAATCATTCCACTGATTAATTGTTCTAACTCTCAAGAAAGGTCTCCTTAATTCTAGGTTGGTTCCCTCCTTGATTAGTTTTCACCCATTGTTTCTTGTCCTCCCTTCAAGTGCTTTGGAGAATAGCTTGATTCCCTCTTTTTTATGGCAGCCTTTGAGATATTGGAACACTGATATCATGTCACCCCTAATCCTTATTTTTATTAAACTAGAATAGTTTTCATTAAACTAGAATTCCAGCAACTGTTCTTCATAAGTTTTAACCTCCAGTCCCCTAATCATCTTTGTTGCTTTTCTCTGCACTCTTTCCAGAGTCTCAACATCTTTTTTCATGTCATGGCAACAAAAACTGAATACAATATTTCAAGTCTTAATTCCAGTCTTAAGGCTCGGTCCCACTGCACTTACGGATGCAAAAAGGATGTAAAACGTTAAAAAAAAGCTTGCCATCCATTGGAAAACGCTATGCATCCATTGTGTACTCATTGCATACATGTTTCATACGCTCTATCCGTCGAGCATCCGTCCACTGAGATTTCATACACGCAAGAAGTTTTGAGCTGCACAAAACTTTGTGAACAGGTGAACTTTCTGCCATGTACGATGTACGTTTGCGTCATATACGGGCAACAAACGTTCTATGTCCGTTATCATCCATTAAACATCCGCTGTATCCTCTCTGTATCCTTTGGCCATCCCCTCAACTCACATCCACTGCAGCTGAAAACAGAAAGAGGGAGGAAACAAAAGGTACACGGAACATCTACACATCTTTAGTAGCACGAAAATAGAAAGGATGTAAGCCTATGCATCTCATATATAAAGGATTAAAAATGGACAAAACGTTTGTATATGGAATGTATCTCGTATATTTAGGATGTCTGCAGTATGTCTAAAGTATGTAGAAGGCCCCATAGCGGACAACCGATATTTTCAATAAAAAGGGGGAGAAAATCATCTGGATCACTGGTATGGGGGACCATACAGTCCCACTATGGTTGCACTGGAGGTTTATCTATCCCACAACTATCCTTATCTATCCCACAAGCATGCAAAGGCTTAACCATTTTTTCAAAGTTTTCACCAACACTTTATTAAGTAAAAAAAATAAACCAAGTGTCTTAAGCAAAGATAATCTTTATTAACTTTCTTAGGTAAACTTTATGACTTTATTAACTAAGCAAAATGAACCAAGTAAAGTGTTTAAGTGTCTTAAGCAAAGATAACCTGTATTAACTTTCTTAACTTTATGACTTTATTAAAAAAGCAAAATGAACCAAGTAAAGTGTCTTGAGCAAAGATAAACTTAACAAGTACAACTCAGTCTCTGACACTATTCTCAGTCACTCTGAGTCATGTCCCTGGTCTCAGCTGTTAAACGGGCAGGGACTGTGGAGGTGGCTGTGGCTTGAGTGCTGGTCTGAGGCACCATTGTGGTGCTTGGCCCCGAGAGTACAACAGGGGATGGTGTGTTCAGGAAACTCTCAGAGAGCTGACTTAGTCCCATGAGGTTGAGAGGCCCTTCATCAAGGACTTGAGATGTCAGGCCCAATACTGATGACAGATTGTCCATTGACGGGCTTGGCTGTGGGGTGGAGGAAGGAGGAGTGTAGTGGGGCTGTCTGGTCTGCAGCTGGGTGAGGACTGGCATCTGTGGCATCCAATGAACCTGGGCCTGGACTGGGAAGTTCTGCTTCTGCTGTGGGAAGTCCTGGTAGTCGTAGCCTTGGTAGGTGAGGGGCTGTTGAAAGCCGTGGAAGGGCTATGATGTTGACTAGGGTGGAGGAGCAGACCTGGACCGGATAGGACGAGCTTCAGCTGGGCCTTGAAGGTTCTGCAGAAGTGCTTCATCACCTGGTATTCAGCCTCAGGCAGGTCCCTCAGGGTCTGGCTCACGAAGGTGATGAAGGGCTTCCGGGCTGAGGATGCTCTGTCCAAGTCAACCAGCTGAGAGAGAAGTTCTGTGCTGGTCTTCATTCTGTCCCTGATCTCCAACAGCACACTGTGGCCCTGGCCCTCCAGTCTGCCTCTCTGCTTGCATCCTCTGGAGCTGGGGGTGGGGGTGGGTGGGTTGGCCTCTGGTGGCTGCTCTTCTTCCTCCATTTGTGACAGCATGACGTCATCCTCCACAGGATCCTCCAAGTCTGCTAGCATGGGGAGTGCAGCTGTTGGGGGGGTCTCTGCCGTGGGGCCATCTAAAGACACCTGCCTGGACAGGGTAGCTAGCTCCTGGCTGGAAGAGGACTGGCTGTCTGTGGGTTGTCTGAGGGAGAGGGGTCTCAGAGGGGCGGCTCCTCGGTGGCGGATCTCACCATCCAGGAAACTGCACTTGGCCATGACGTACATCTCCTGGTCAATGAGCTTGACAGCAGCCTGCCCGCATTTCTTGAGGTGTAGCTTGCCATACCAGGTGTGCATGTGCTTCCACCATCCCAGGAGTACTTCTGCAATGTTCCCCAGGCTCTCTGCCTTGTCTCTCCAAGCTTCCTGCTTCTTCTTGGTGTCGCAATAGAGTCTGTGGCCCTTTCTCCAGAGGTACTCGTTCTCCCTCAGCCATTCCAGCACCTCCTCCTCATGCTCCTCAGAAAGGGTGTACTGTTTCCTCTCTCCCTTCTGCTTCTCTTGCCTCTTCCTCCCTCTGGCAGGGGCTTTAGCAGGGACTTCAGGGGCTTGAGCAGCAGGGCCTTCAGGGGCTTGAGCAGCAGGGCTTTGAGAGCCTTGGGGCTGGTCCACCACAGCAGCAGCAGCAGCAGCAGGTTCAGAGTCAGTGCCAGGGGGTGGGATGCTGGTTCTGTCCTTCTTGCCAGGGCTGGAACGAGTAGGCACGGGCTTCCTCTTCTTGCCTGACTGACGAACCATGGTGTTCCTGCTAGATGTATGTGGCAGCATGTCTTTCCCCTGTATGCTGACTGCGTGCATGCTGCATCCTTTTATATCCGTGGAGCTGACGCAATTCATACTCTCCGCATGTGCAGAGAACTCTTTGCATCTGATATACATCCACCCGGCATCCCCTTTGTTTCCTATAGGCGTCCGTGATGCATCCGCTTCATCCGCTATGCATCCATCCCTTCCGCTATGCGTCCGCTTCAAAATTCTCCCCCGGAACCCCTTCGGATGTGTCATCTGCTTCCATCCGCTGTCATCCGCTAGGCTTCCTATGAACATCCACTTAACATCCCCGGTACATACTACCCACGTCCGTTCTTTTCCATTCTTTTCTGTTCTGTTTATGCAAATTTTCACCACTTTTGGGAGCGGATGACAATGGATGGAGCCACCCCCGAAATTTTGCTTGTCCGCGGTGTCCTTTATGCATACGTTTTGTGTCCATCGGCCAGTGGGACCGGGCCTTTACTAAGGCATGAATTTTATAGCACCTTTTCAGACTAATATTTTTTAAAGGCAACAGCTGTCATGAGCTACAGCTTACTTTATCTGATGAAAGAATATGCCTTTTGTTATTCTGGTTCCACAGTGGTCATTAAATGAATCACTCATGGTCATCCTAATTTTGGGCTACTAGAAGGCAAATTCCTTGTGTGTGGCCAATAAAGAATTCTATTCTATTCTAGACGACAAGCACAGCTCTCTTCCTACAATGTGTTTTGCCCAATGACCTAGTCCAACATGATAAATTCCATTAATAATAATACCTAGAGAGTTTGAAAAGTGTACAGCTCACAAATATTTCAGGACATCCTAATTATTGTAACTAACATATACATTCCTCTAAGTCATTATTCTATGCAAGGCAGCCCAAATCCTTTGCTCCATTGACCACCAAGGAATCAGACACTAAGTGGAACAGTTTGTCATACTGGTAGTCCTCAGTTAACTACCATAATTGGGACCTGCAACTTTGTTCCCAAGCAACATGGTTGTAAAGCAAAAAATCATATGACCATTCTGAGTCTAGATGAAATGAATGACATACAAGACAAATAAACAAACAAAGGAATGAATGAATGAATGAATGGTGTTTTCTGCTGAGACAATGGACTTCTCATCCATCACGCACAGATTTCTGTTGGGAAATTCATCTTCATCTACAACTCATCTCAATCCAAACCCAATTTGTTGAGTCCTGTAGCAAAAGGGAAGTAGCAAAGCAATAGGAAGAGAGCACTGGCAATTGTAGTCATAAACCTGCATTTGGGTGGCCCTTGGACCAGTGACCAGTGATCTTAGTGCCCAGTTGAGATGTCCAGAAATACTCAAGGTAACTGGGCAGCCCTCCTAGGATACTTCCCACTCTCACATGAGGGAGGGGGTTTTAAAAGGTACCCTAACCATTGCCTACCCACAGCAACATCTGACTAATTAACTAATCATCTCCTTAGTGGTTAAAAATCAAGGTAAAAGAATCAAAGTAAATTCATTTTGGGAAGCTGAAAAGTCCAAACTTTGCAGGATAGAGGCAAGGTGTCAAGCCTGAAAGATAAATAGCATTCATAGCAGCCAAATTTTACTGTTATAACATTGACTTTGCTGCATTCAGTCATAACAGGCTGGCAGCTAAATGTTCATTACAGGAAACAGCAAGTGGATATACATTCTTTTGGACAAGGAAACCATAGACAAAAGTACTCATTAAACCACAGACAGATAATATAACTCATTTTAATCAAAACTAGCTTGCTGAAAAAGAACATCTCTATTCAATGGAGTAAAACAGGATTGTGTGCTATTCTGTCAGGCCTAGTCAAAGAACGATGCAAAACAATCCAGCCAAAGTTCAGTTCTATATTTGCTAACACTGCATAGACAGAATCTTGCCAGACTAAACCTACACTATCCCAAGCTAAAGATAAATTCTGGGAGATTTTAGGGAGTGGCTATCCAAAATCTCTTCCCAGATACAGCTCTGGACTGTGCTGTCTCTTGTCTCACCACCTCCATCCCTTGGGATGTACACAGGGGTGGGTTTCTATCGGGACTGTCCACCTCTGGAGAACCTATAGCTCTGAAGAGCAGCAGACATAGAACCGGTTCTATGTCTGCTGATGTTTTTGCTCACCCACCCACCCAGGCTTTTACCTGATCTTAATTTCCTGATTTTTCAACTTCAGCTGCCGAACAAGGCACAGCTGCAGTTAGAAAGCAGGAAAAGAGGGCTGTTTCAAAGGCTGCTTCTCTGCAGGCAGCTGCTGATGATGATTTACAGGCGTGCTGCTTGCAGCCTGCAGGGAAGCTCGTAAATCCTGAACCGGTAGTTAACCCTGTCGCATCCCACCCATGGATGTATATCCTGTTACTATTGTCCATCACATAGATAAAGTCTTATTCAATTTGTTCTTCACTTGCATATTGTGTATTCCTTGAGCTCAAGAATAGTTATTTTTCAGTTCATGCTGAACTAATGTTTAGATGCTGCTATGTTCTTTGGCCTGACTACCACCTGAAAGAGACTGGATTACTTTACCGGCTCATACTAAATACCAAGATAGTAAAACCAAAAATTGTTGTTGATGATACCCAGCTAACAAATATGAACAGCTTCAAATAGCTGGGAAGCACAATCTCAAGTGATGGGGTTATAAACAAAGAAATAGACTCCAGGATCATTAAGGCCAGTCAGGTGCTGAGGTGTCTGTGAACTAGAGTGCTCAATCAATACAAAATGCATACTGCCACAAAACTGAAAATATATAGAATTGTAGTTATCCCTTCTCTTCTACATGAATGTAAGTCCTGGAACCTGCACTGAAGACACATCAAACAGTTGGACAAAATTCATATGTGTGATCTAATTCCATCCTTGGCATTTGTTGATAAGACTATGTCTCCACCAGGGGGTCTGGGATTGCACAGAGTCCTCCAGCATTAAATACCTGATTATCAGAGCTCAGATGAGATGAGTGGAATACATCATCAGAATAGATGGCTACCATATGATTCACCAGTTGCTCTATTGTCTACTGAAATCTGGGGGCAGACCTTGCACATGAAAATATTACAGATTAGGGGGGGGGGGGGACTCTACACCACTGTGACATCCCACCAAGGGAACTAAAAGCTGCAGCTGCTGACAGAACACTCTGGTGAGCCTTGTGCTATGAAGCCTCCAACAGCTTTGAAGACAGGTGCCATCAAAAATTACAGAAAATCATGAGCAGCATCACAGAACAACACCACAGTTTCAGTGCCCCCACTGTGCTGGACTCTGAGCTTCCAGACTGGAACTGCAGAGCCTCTTTGGTGTCCACAGATGAACTGCACAATAGCATCTCTTCTTCAAACCCAAAAGACCTCCCTTCCCTGTTGGAAGCTTCTCCCACCCCTCTGCCCAATCTTTTCTTTCTTTTTTAATGCAGCTTCTGCATTATGAAGAGGCAAAAGCTAATAAATATTGATGCTGGGATTTCTCTTACAGGAAAGATCACCACTTTCAGTGGAGTTTCTGGGGAGAATTTTACAATGTTTCATTCCATTCTCTTGTAAGGAACTATTTCATAATCTCAGCAGGAAATCAATGTTATAGATACTGTTAACTAGTCAATTCTCATCCTGTGAAATCCTCCTGCTCCATCCTCTCTGTGGCTTTGTAATGGCAGCTGTTTCTCAGCTAAATCACTGAGTGTGTTTCAAAAACCCACAGAGAGGCTTTAAAGACAATTGAACAAGGACAAGGCCAGTGCTGACCATTACAGTAAGCAACATTTGCCCACACCTTATGCACTGCTATTGAACTACTTCTAATGACTTTGACATCAAAAGCTAATTTGTACCCAGCCAGATGGCATCTGTTCATAGGCAGCAGCTGTATTTCCCTTAATAATTTAAAGTATTCTTTTTTGTGTCCTTTGTCAGAAAAAAAGACATTCTTACTGATATGACAGAAGCAACTTATATGCACTGCCTAACTAAACATGTACTGTCAGGCACAAGAAAGGAAGAGGTTCTCTTCTTTTCAGATGTAGAAAATCTCATTATCACTAAGTGTAATAAATTGAATTTGAAGGGTATTGGAGAAGAGCAGTAAATAGCCATGTAGATACCTGAAAGATTGCAAGATGACTTTTCCTACCTAGCAAAGAAATATCAATTCATTTAGAAGATATTTTGATTATATTTCTCAAATTATGTGCTAGAAAGGAAGAATCATTTCTTTAGTCCATGAGTTTGAGGGATTATTCATACTATTGTATATCCTGAAAGCTTAAATTTGGGTATGCTTGTCCATCCAGCTCTATGAAATTAGCTGCTAGAATTTGACTGTAGTAACTGTGTTAACCACGCAACAAAAAATTATAATTTGCATAGTCTATATCAAATTCAGAAAATACAATTTAGTTTAAACCGTGCATCCTAGGATCTTATAGATGAGATCCAAGAAGGTCAAGAGATTGTTCTTCTTCATTAGCTGTAACTCCACTTACAGTAGACTCCATCAAGAAAATCTAAGACTTCATGTTAGCTATCCAAATACCCACCTTCATTCTCTCCCACCATTTATAGGTCAAGTATGTATTCAAATTAAGAGTGCACTAGCAAGAAATGGATAACAAAGGCAAAACCATAGAATCCAAAACAGAAAAATATGAATCCACCAATCTTGCACTTCCCAAGTCCTCCCAAAGTTTACAGGAACAAATGGAAGTCTACCATAACACATGGAGAATACTATATTCCTCTCTGTACTCAAGAGAAAGTAGAAAGTGACCATACTTTCCTTCCTTCTGCTCACAGCAAGGAATGATCAAGAAAAGTCTTCTGAGTTGAAGAAAGTTGTTTCTTCCACGACTCAGATAGGATTGGTAGGTTGGTGTAGCGTGGTAGAAGGATTCGCAGGTAAACAGATACCTGACAGGGGCCGCGACGTGAACGCTCCTTCTATGGCAAGTCAGTGCTTTCCATCTCAAGGGTCGCGATGCAAACCGCAAACTGAAGGTCCACTGATATGGCAAGGGACTTGAATACATAGACAAACCAGTGTATCTAGGAGTCACTCTAGACCGCACTCTCAGTTTCAAGGACCACGTCAGCAAGACAAAGGAAAAGGTGGGAGCCAGGAATAACATCTTGAGAAAGCTGGCAAACTCCAAGTGGGGAACAGACCCAGGAACCATCCGCAGCACTGCCCTTGCCCTGTGTTACTCCGCAGCCGAATATGCATGCCCTGTCTGGGGACGTTCCTCACATGCCAAGAAGCTGGACCCTGTTCTAAATACAGCTTGTAGGGCCATCTCTGGTTGTCTCAAGCCTACCCGAATTGATGACCTCTACCTGCTGTGTGGAATTGCCCCTCCTACAGTCAGAAGAGATGTATCTTCAAGAGTGGAAAGCACAAAACAGGAAGATGACAGTCGCCATCCACTTTTCCAGCATGTTCCTCCACCAAAAAGGCTAAAATCCAGGAAGAGTTTTCTACACTCAGTACAACCCCTGGATGGCAATCCCCAGAGCTGCAGGATAGAAGCCTGGTAAAAACATCTACAGGAGAAGCCCCATAACCTCTTTTTTGAGCCAAAGGAATCCCTCCCAACAGGTGCCAGTGAGCCATGGCAAAATTGGCGCTGCCTGAATCGCCTTAGAACTGGAGTTGGGAGGTACAAAGCCCTGATGCAGAAATGGGGATACAACCATGATGGATCCATAGAATACGACTGCGGGGAGGCTCCCCAGACAATGGAACACCTATTAAACTGCACCCTGCTACCACAACCCTGTACATAACATGATCTCCACGATTACACCCCAAGTGCCAGAGCCTGTGTTCTACAGTGGCTGGGAAAAGTGTAGCGACACGAGAGAAGAACCACTCAGATGGCTCATGAACACAATGATACTTTGCTGTTTGTGATCCCATACATTCTGCAGAAAAAGTTCTTTCTGGCACAAGAAGATTAAGCAATGGTTACTACCATAAAGGTTTCAGGGATTATCACAGCTTCATTAAATATTTAGGCCCTGGAAGAGAAATATTAAGCATATATATAGTTGCAGTGCTTGAGAGAAGAAAAAGAGGGGGTGCTAAGATTAAATAAGTTTGCTTGAAAGTTACAAAAGACAGTTGGCAAGGTGCAAATGGGGTAATTTCATTAAATTTTAAGTTTTGATCTTTGATTTGGAGTCCCAAACTGGTCAAATTTCCTGTCAATTTTTAAAAAAATAAAAAGTCAGGAAATTTGCTAAATCAAACCAAGGACAAGAAACCTATATTGTGGCTAGGGTTTCATAATCTATTAAGCTAAGCTAAAGTGGACCTTAGGTCCTGCTTCCCTGTGTTATCATGGTGGACAACAGGGGATGTTCCTATGAGGCATTCATGAAGAACACCAGAAGTATATGCCAAAAGTATATAATATCCCAGCAGCATCACCGAAGATATGGAGGTCATCTCAGCTTCCTGACTAAAGCAAATTGGCACCCATACTAGGGAGTAACAGTATAAGGTGCTGGAGATGGATGATCATTTTAGTGTCAATGGCAACGACATCATTTTACACTGTGTGGGAGAAGGCAAAAGTAAACTTCTTTACTAGGAAAACCAAATGGATAGACAATATAAAATGATTGATGAACCCAATAGGTCAGGTGGCATTCAACATGATACTGAGGAAGAGATCAAGACTTTTAATTGTGCCTATTATATGGACTGATTGAAACCTCTAAGATAACTGCTTGCTGATATTGTAATGCAAAACAGAACACCTAAAGCTGCAAAACAGAATTACAGGTGAAACTCGGAAAATTAGAATATCATGCAAAAGTTCATTTATTTCAGTAATACAACTTAAAAGGTGAAACTAATATATGAGATAGATTCATTACATGCAAAGCAAAATAGTTCAAGCCCTGATGTGTCATAATTGAGATGATTATGGTTTACAGTTCATGAAAACCCTAAATCCACAATCTCAGAAAATTAGAATATTATGAAAAGGTTCAATATTCTAGGCTCAAAGTGTCCCACTCTAATCAGCTAATGAAGCCATAACACCTGCAAAGGGTTCCTGAGCCTTTAAATGGTCTCTCAGTCTGGTTCAGTAGGAATCACAATCATGGGACAGACTGCTGACCTGACAGTTGTGCAGAGAACATCATGGGCACCCTCCATAAGGAGGGAAAGCCTCCAAAGGTAATTGCACAAAAAGTTGGATGTTCCCAAAGTGCTGTATCAAAGCACATTAATAGAAAATTATGCAGAAGGGAAAGGTGCGGAAGAAAAAGGTGCACAGGCATCAGGGATGACCACAGCCTGGAGAGGATTGTCAGGAAAAGGCCATTCAAAAGTGTTGGGGACTTTCACAAGGAATGGACTGAGGCTGGAGACAGTGCATCAAGAGCCACCACACACAGATGGATCCTGGACATGGGCTTCAAATGTTGCATTCCTTTTGTCAAGCCGCTCCTGAATTACAAACAACGTCAGAAATGTCTTACCTGGGCTAAAGAAAAACAGAACTGGTCTGCTGCTCAGTGGTCCAAAGTCCTCTTTTCTGATGAGAGCAACTTTTGCATCTTATTTGGAAACCAAGGACCCAGAGTCTGGAGGAAGAATGGAGAGGCACACACTGCAAGATGCTTGAAGTCCATTGTGAAGTTTCCACAGTCCGTGTTGATTTGGGGAGCTATGTCCACTGTGCTTCATTAAGTCCAGGGCCAACACAGCTCTCTACCAGGAGATTTTGGAGCACTTCATGCTTCCTTCTGCAGACGAGCTTTATGAGGATGCTGACTTCATTTTCCAGGAGGACTTGGCACCTGCCCACACTGCCAAAAGCACCAAAATCTGGTTCAATGACCGTGGGATTACTGTGCTTGATTGGCCAGCAAACTCGCCTGACCTGAACCCCATAGAGAATCTATGGGTCATTGCCAAGAGAAAGATGAGAGACATGAGACCGAACAATGCAGAAGAGCTGAAGGATGCTATTGAAACATCCTGGCCTTCCATAATACCTCAGCAGTGCCACAGGCTGATAGTTTCCATGCCACGCCACACTGAGGCAGTAATTGCTGCAAAAGGGACCCAAACCATGTACTGAGTACATATGCATACTTATACTTTTCAGAGGTCCGATATTGTTCTATGTACAATCCTTGTTTTATTGATTGCATGTAATATTCTAATTTTACATGTAATTTTACATGTAATTTTCTGAGATTGTGGATTTGGGGTTTTCATGAGCTGTAAGCCATAATCATCACAATTATGACAAATCATGGCTTGAACTATCTTGCTTTGCATGTAATGAGTCTATCTCATATATTAGGTTCACCTTTTAAGTTGCATTACTGAAATAAATGAACTTTTGCACAATATTCTAATTTTTTGAGTTTTACCTGTATAGTAGGAACATGGAACATGGAACATGGAACAAAGGAAACCTCAGCACAGTCAAAAAATGAAGTAAATTGCATGTACTTCAGTTTACATCAGTAAACTGAAAGGGTCTTGGCATGGATCCTTTCAGAAAGACAGTTGTATTGTTTACCATCCAGGACACAAAAATGGAAGGAAGAATGAAAATGACTATTATAGTCAGAAAGAACATAGCAAGGACAGCACTTGGCTATAATACAATCAGTGACCAATAATATCATTTATATTTCATGAAATTAATATGATGATTATCCAAGCTTATTCTCCAACCACTGGTGTAGAAGAAGAGAAAGATAACAAGTTTTGTGAACAAGGTCAATTTGAAATTGACCAAACACGCAGGCAAGATGTACTATTTGCAGTTGAAGACTTGAATATCAATGTTGGAAGTATCAAGGAGGAAAGTGTAGTTGAATTCAATTATTTCTTCATTTCTAACAGGCTCAAACAACCAAAATGATGACGATAGCCTTGGTGGCGCAGTGGTTAGAATACAGTACTGCAGATTATTTCTGTTGACTGCCAGTTGACTGCAATTTGACAGTTCAAATCTCATCAGGCTCAAGGTTGACTCAGCCTTCCATCCTGCCGAGGTCAGTAAAATGGGGACCCAGATTGTTGGGGACAATAGGCTGACTCTGTAAACTGCTTAGCAAGGGTTGTAAAGCACTGTGAAGTTGTATATAAGTCTAAGTACTATTGCAATTGCTATACATATGGATGATACCAGATGGTGTACAATGAAATCAACTGACTATATTATTGTACCAATATATGGAAGAGTTTAGTTATAAAAGCAAACATGTGGCCAAAGGCTAATTCAGATCATCTTAGAGAAAAAACTATGTTGTCACTAGGAGTCACATCCATTTAATGGCACATGCTAAAATGGGAAAGTTTTGGTTCAATAAGTTGCACAATGGAGTCACCATTGTCTTACCATGTTGTGTGAATAAAGCCGTCATACAGTATTTAATTAAAATGTGTTTCATTTTGCAAGACATGTTATGTAATATGAATACAGTGACTCCATTGTGTTAGTTTGAGTTTGGGATTTACCCTCTTGTGCTAACATAGTTTATTAAATGAAGAAATAAAAATCATTTTCTTTTTTCTGTTACCACTCAAGTACTGGTTCCTTAAAAGCATTGTTAATTGTTATGCATAAACTGACAATTTTGGGAACAGAAGTGTCCTATTTAAAAGTCTATCTGACACTTTTATAAGCTTTTCAGGAATTTTGAATGATAATAGAAAAGGGAATAAAGAGCTACTCAGCTATGTGCTCATTTCACATTGTAGATTAGACCCCACCACACTCTTATCAGGAAATGTGGTGATTATCCCTCCCAGAATCCTGAGAATAAAATACAATTTTACACTCCCTAGGATTTCAAGTAGACTTTATTCTCATCCTAGGCAGAATTGCTTAAATAGTAATTATCATAAAGCAACAATATCATCTCAGTCAGTTTTATGCAACCCAACAAAGCAATTGACCTATACCTCTCAAAGTCCAGCAGCTACCTTTCTAAATAAATTTTTCAGTCCAGAAAACAGAGAGGTTTATACATATTGTTACAGAAAAGACAAGGGAAAGAGAGAGAGAAAGGAGGAAAAGGGGACAAAAAGGGAAGAGCTAGAATTTCCAGGGAAATCTGCAAATTTCCACAATTAGCTGTTTATCCTAAATTCCAGTTAATTAATGGTGACGTTTAAAAGCCCCAGACCCTATACTATTTCAAACAAACTGCTGTCCAGTCTCTTCTTAAAAGCCTCCAGCAATGAGGCATCCACAACTTCTGAAGCCAAGGCATTCCACTGGCTAATTGTTCTTACTGTTAGGAAATTTCTCCTTAGTTCTAGATTGCTTCTATCCTTGATTAGTTTCCATCCATTATTTCTTGTCTTTGGAAAATAGGTTGATCCCCTCAACTTTGTGACTTCTGTGGTTCCCAATATTTCAAGACTAACAGAGAAAGCATGAAAGGAATTCTACAGCTCCTAAGGAATGGTGGGGGCTAATGGTTCATCTTTGATAAGAAATAAATGTGATTTGTTCAATACCAGATATATTTTTTACACAAATCTTAGGAAATTATTTTGGCCCAGTACAATTCTTTTTGAGTTTAAGACTGGTCAGGCAGAAGATGATGGTCTGCATCAGGCACTATGTGATTAATTTGGATGTAAGCTGAAGGCCTCACTACTCTTGAGATACATCAACTCTATCTAATATACAGTATATTTAAACTAAAATCTGTGATCAAAAATTATTTTAGAGTAGAGCTGCAGCCCCCAACCTTTTGGGCACCAGGGAGAGAGTTTTTTTCTGTGGACTATCGTTAAGTGTTGTATCTTATGATTCTTGGTGAATTTATTTTTATGTACACTGAGAGCTTATGCACTGAAGACAAAATCCTTGTGTGTCCAATCACAATTGGCCAGTAAAGAATTCTATTCTGTTCTGTTCTGTTCTGTTCTGTTCCGTTCCGTTCCATTCCATTCCATTCTATTCTATTCTATTCTATGCTGCCTGCATCCTGTGGATGGGGCTCCGCTTGTTTGTGTGGCCTCGTTTGTGGCATGCCACATACTAGAGCTGGTCCATGGACCAGGGATCGGGGAAGCCCTGTATTTGGGGTTAGTGAATGAAACTTGGTTGAAAGAGTTATGTGTTAAAAATCTCATGATCAACACATTTCTCTAGAATCAAAATAAGAATTGCAGCTACACCATAACACTCACGTCAACATGAATTGCACAAAGATCCAGTTTATAATATGATACAGGGGAAAGAAGAAGAAGAAGAAGAAGAAGAAGAAGAAGAAGAAGAAGAAGAA
>BLBF01000042.1:10037502-10060225 GCA_015471245.1 Laticauda colubrina | reverse complement strand
GAAGAAGAAGAAGAAGAAGAAGAAGAAGAAGAAGAAGAAGAAGAAGAGGAGGAAAAGAAAAATAGAGTACAGGTATATATTGCTTGGAGAACATGTTTTTCTTAACATCACATTCAGAAATCAAGAGATGGTACATCCAGACTAGCAATTGAATGGAAATTGGATTGAAGAAACTATGAGTATTCCAAGGCTCAAATAAAAGAGTTCTCCCTATTTCAGCAACTAGCATATAGATGTTGTCCCTATCTTACAGAATTTCCATGGTACATAGTTGAATATATACTCCTCCAGAACATTATCTTTAAGATCTATTACCTTTTATCTTTAAGATTTTAACTACAAAAACTATGTTAATCAGAATCCTTGCATCAGCATATTTTAGAATCTCTTTTTTAGACATAGAGAAATATTTTCTTTTGTTTTATTTATTTCAAATCAGTTTCTGTCTCTGTGAACTTTCCCTCCATGCCACATATAAACAGATAAATCCGTACATATATCTAGTTATTATTTATATTTGCTCAGTTTGTTCCCTGGGTGTGCTATGAATGCACTCAAAACCATAACAGCATAGAAATCCAACAATAAATCTTTAAAAATCTTAACCAGCATAAGAATCATAGCAATAAAATACAGTATAAATCACAGTAATAAACCCAGCCAATGCATAAAAACTAACTCACCATGAAGACCAGATCTTTTTAAAATCCCAAATCTTAATAAGCCAGCAGCTGGGTATGGGTATAGGTTCACTAATTGTCAAAAGAAAGCATGTCTGAAATGGTATAGGACACAGGTGTCAAACTCACAGTGTCACGTTGCCATCACGTGATGTATCACTACATTTTTCCCCTTCACGGAGCTGCGGTAGGTGTGGCCTGTGCATGATGCAACCGGCTCACGGGTTGCCAGTTTGACACCACTGGTATAGGATTTCTTGCTTGAGCAGAGGGTTAGACTAGAAGACTTCCAAGATCCTTTCCAATCTATTAATCTATTGTATTCTAGAATTTGGGAAAACCATGTTGTGTGCTAAAAAGCCCAAATTCTGTGTCTGAGAACCAGAACAAACAGTACTGAAATAATGACACCAAATCATGCTCAAAAGGCAAATCTCCATTTGTTTTGATCCATGGATCACTGTGTGATCTCACTATGACTCATATGCAATTGTATGCTAATGCCTGTTTCCCACATGTTCATTCTCCCATCCCCAGCAGCAAATACAATGAGGGATTACTTCTTTTCGTCTTTCTCATAAGCTCTTTTTTTTTCTAGATATGCTTTTCTACTTGGCCAGCAGTGGGATTCAAAAAACTTTACCACCGGTTCTGTGGGCATGGCTTGGTGGCCGTGGCTTGGTGGGCATGGCAAGAGAAGGATACTGCAAAATCCCCCTTCCCTCTCAACCCCACTAGCCTGCTTTCTAGCTCCATTCTCCTGTGCAGGGCAACCAAAGAAGACCCAGCCAATCAGCTGGGACTTGGAGGCAGAGAATAGATGGGGGCAGGGCCAACCAGAGGCAGTATTTGCTGATTCTCCAAACTACTCAAAATTTCTGCTACTGATTTTCCAGAACTGGACAGAACCTGCTGAATATCATCTCTGTACTTGGCCCTTTAATCTCTGTCCAACTGTGTGTGTGGGGGGTCCATGATTCTTGCTTCCCCTGCCTACTAAATACATATAAAATTCTTGTGGCTTCTGCAGCTCACATGTGTCAGCCTTCCCCGGTACACCAGACAGGCAACACAACCAGATGAGGTAATTCTACTTTACTGTAAGGCTACATTAACAGAATCTTGAAAATCTCAAAGTATAAATCTCCCACCATCTCCTTTACAGTGTGACAATTTGGGGGGAGGGGGGACAGTTGCCTTCTGATCCTTTTTCTCCACCTATTTTGCAGCTGTGGGCTATGCTGTCTCTTTTCTGACAGTTACCAAGGCAGCACTTCTTCCCTCCATTTCGCAAGATCATTTTCCCTCGTACCATTATACATTGCCAGGACCTATGATGCTCCAAAGGACATAGGAAAACATTTTTAGTTGGCAAAAATCTATAATTTATACATTTATGATAATATCATTAGACCTTTACTTTGCAGACAATTTGAAAAGTTATTTATAGATATCACCTGGGAAGGCATCAGAGGTGGTATTCAGCAGGTTCTGACCAGTTCTGGAGAACTGGTAGCAGAAATTTTGAGTAGTTCGGAGAACCGGTAGTAGAAATTTTGAGTAATTTGGAAAAACAGCAAATGCCACCTCTGACTGGCCCCGCCCCCATCTATTCTCTGCCTCCTGAGTCCCAGCTGATCGGCTGGGTCTTCTCTGGTTGCCCTGCACAGGAGAATGGAGCTGGAAAGCAGGTTAGGGGGGGAGGGGAAAATAGGGAATTTGCAGTATCCTTCCCTTAGGAGTGGGGAGGAAATGGAGATTTTACAGTATCCTTCCCCTGCCATGCTCACCAAGCCTCACCCACCAAGCCATGTCAAGTCCACCAAGCCACGCCCACAGAATCGGTAGTGAAAATATTTGAATCCCACCACTGGAAAGCATAATTATGAAAATAGCAATGCCCTACATATTGGAAAATTACTATGGGCATTTATTTTTCATTTTACAGTACTTTGCATCCAATACACTCCCCATCAATCTCTTCCTCCATCTCAGAGCAAGCACACATGCAATGCAGTGCATCTAAATGTAATGATGTTGATAATAATTTCACAAGATAGGCGATTACAAAAATTTGATTGCTAAATAAATAACAATGATATTCAAGCATGAAATTGAGGAAATAAGCTACCTGTTATTTTTAAAATGTCAATTTTTACTCTGCAAAGTTAAGGTTGCTTCTAGACAAGGCTTTAAGACCAGTTTAAAATGACATTAACTTGTAACCCTCAGTGCTTTCCTGGTACACATTCGGTCTTCATTTATTAGTAGAAAAAAGTCTATGAAAAGGAGATAAAGACAAAATAACAATTCAATAACCATTATGTTGTGTATAAGAACTAGAATACTCCAAATACTTAACTCTGATTGGCTGAGCAGGTCGCAATAGGATTGGTTAATAAAGTACCATTACAATTGGCCCACCTGATGGCAGGAAATCTTTAAGAGCTGTCATTGGCCGCAAGCCACAAGCAGCCGCGATAAAAAGGGCTGCCATGGCTCCGGCAATGTTCTGTTATGAAGTCACTGAGTTTATAATAAAGAGTTGTTGTTGTTGTTGTTTTAAACAAATTTTATTGATTTTACAATTTTAAAAAAAAAGACACAACAACATAATAACACGTACATAATTGAAAGGGGGGGGGGGGGGGAAAGGGAAAAAAGGGGATGGGAAAAGAGGACCGGAAAAACAAACAATAAAAAAGAAAAGAGAGAAAAGAGATTTGTTGAAAATATTCTTACTTTCGACAATTTGTGAGATCTTTTCTTCCTTTGGTTTTACTATCTCTAAACACTTTATCTTTCAAGAATTTATACATCACTCATATACATTTATCTTATTCTTTCTATCCTATATTATAAAATTCATCTTTGTTCTAACCACTTATACCAATAATTCCAGCTATTATAATATATTGAAGTTTCTTTGCTTTTTAGAGCTAATGTTAATCTGTCCATTTCTGCGCAGTTTGAAATTTTTTCGATAATCATCTCCTTTGTAGGTATCTTGTGGATGCTTCCAACACTGAGCAAAAGCCAACCTAGCTGCTGTTAATATATGTATTGTAATATATTTTGTCTTTTTTGATATTTGTTTGTCAAAAATCCCTAGTAGAAAAGACTCTGGTTTATATTCGATCTCTTCTTTAGTAATATCTTCTAGCCAATTTCTTATTATCTTCCAATATTTTTGGGCTTCTATGCATGACCACCACATGTGGAAAAAAGTTCCCTCTTTCTTTTTACAATTCCAACATTTTGGACTTATTTTGGGGCACATTTTCTCCAATCTCAAAGGAGGAAGGTGCCATCTATAAAACAGTTTATATGCATTTTCTTTGTATGCTACCGATTTTGTAATCTTATTATTACTTCCCCAGACTTTTTCCCATTCATTTAAAGTGATATTACGTCCTACATTCCTACTCCAAGCAATCATATTTCCTTTTACTATTTCTTCTTCTAATTCTACTTCAAGTAAACAATTGTAAAATCTAGTTATATTCTTTTTTCCTGATCCCAATAAAATTTTATCTAGCTGCTGGGGTTTATTCCTAATTCCGAATTCTTTTCTATCCTGGTTATATCTACTATGAATTTGTAAATATGCCCATTGATCTATTTTAAATCCCCGTTCTTGAAGTTCTTGACGGGATTTCAAATTTCCTTGTACGTCCAATAAATCTTTATATTTGATCATTCTAGAAATATCCAAATTGTTTGGGTGAATCATTGCCTCCATTGTTGATAGCCAAATCGGTACTTTTAAATAGTGTTTTTTACATATTTTTTTCCAATTAGTTACCAATGAGTCTCTAATTAAGTGTCTGTGAAAATATTTCTGGGTAATTTTTCCTACATCCCATAAAAAGCATGCCACCCCCTTTGTAAGTCGTGGTCCTCTAAAAATAAGATTCTCTTATTATTTAAGTTTCCCAATCTTTTAACCATACTAGGGTGGCAGCTGTGTAATACAACTCCCAATTTGGAAGTGCCAACCCTCCCCTGCTCCTCACATCCTGCATTGCTTTTAAATTTATTCTGGGTTTTTTCCCTTGCCAAATAAATTTAGCAATAATTTTATTGAGTTCTTCGAAAAATTTCTTATGTAATTTAATTGGAATCATCTGAAATAGATATAAAAATTTTGGGAGGATATTCATTTTAACGGTAGCAATCTTTCCCAATAGTGAAAGTTGTAATTTGCCCCATAATTCTAGATCCTTATTTACCTGAAGCATCAATTTATCATAGTTGTTTTCTTTAAGCACCTTACAATGTGCTGTCAACCATATTCCTAAATATTTAACTTTCTTTGCCACTTGTATTCCCATAATTTCTTCTAGTTCTTTTTTCTGCTTTTCTGTTAAGTTTTTAGTCATTAATTTTGTTTTTTTCCTATTAATTTTAAGTCCTGCTACCGCTCCAAATTGTTCTATTTCTTTAATCAATTTTTGTCCTCTTTCAATTGGATCTTCAATGAAAAAAACCAAATCATCTGCAAATGCTTGTAATTTGTATTCTTCTGATTTAATCTTTAATCCTTTTATCTCTGGATTTTGACTAATCTTAATTAGTAATGTTTCTAATGCGAATATGAAGAGCAGGGGCGAGAGCGGGCAGCCTTGTCAAACTCCTTTTTCTATTTTTATTGGACAAGTATATTCCCCATTTACTATAATATTGGCCTGTTGTGTGTTATAAATAGTTGTTATAATATTTTCAAATTTGGCGCCTAATTTCATATCATATATTATTTGTATTAAGAATTGCCAATTTAAATTATCAAAGGCCTTTTCAGCATCTAAAAACACAAGTGCAATCTGTTTCTCGGGGTATAATAAAGAGTTGTTTGATGAACACCGGTCTCGAGTACCTCTATTCCCAGGACAGAACACTGGCGACGAGGATGGGATCGTCTTAGAAGAGCAAGACTGAAGCATACGGTGATAAGAACCGAGCAACCAAAATGGCCGGTAACAATGCACCGCCCGCACCGTTCAACGCAGCCGAAGAAGATTGGGAGTCATACACTGACCACTTTCTGATGTTCTTAGAAAGCAATGAACTACAAGGAATAACCGACCAGAGGAAGAGAGCCGTATTCCTCATGCATTGTGTCCCTGCCATTTTCAAAATGGCCAAGGCGTTAGCCAAACTGCAGGATGTAAAACAAATGGCATGGCCAGAATTAAACCGAATGCTACGAGCCCATTACGCTCCTGTGGTCTCCAATCTTATTAAAAGACATGAATTCTATAAGTGAGATCAATGAGAAGACGAGAGCATCAAAGATTTCATAGCAGCCCAAAGAGATATCGGAGGAGCCTGTGAATTTCTCAACATGGACGAAGCCATGAGAGACTGCATGGTCTTTGGATTGAAGGACGCTACACTCCAAAGCAAGCTACTAAACAGACCAAATATCACAGTGGCTGAGGCCATCACAGAAGCCACCACTGCTGAAGCAGCCAAGAAATCCGCAGCCACCATGCGCCAAATGAACTCAACAAATCCAGAACCACAAAACCAAACCCGAGAAAAGAAGGTGAAAGGAACACAAAAACAAACCACCACAACTGCCCACCATGAAGACCTCGACTCCCCAAGCGACACCAGTGACGACAATGAAGACATACATAGGCTTCAGTCAGAAAGAAAATGGCGGGAAAAAAGAGGAAGGAGGTGAGAATTCCATTGTGCTGGATGTGGAGGGGAACACCCACATTCGGAATGCAGATTCCTGGATGCCATTTGCAGATATTGTAAGAAACGGGGGCACATTGCAAGGGTCTGCCGAAACAAAAAGAGCTATAGTCCAAAAAGACGCGGCTAAACTCCCCCATAAACAGAGATAGACAAGCCGGAAGCTGATGGAGCTGAGAGAACAGAAGCCGACGAATGAACAACAAAGAAGAAACATACCAAACAATAATCATAGGAAATGCCAGAGCAGGAAACACAAAAAAGGTCCGAATAAACGTAAAAATTGAAGGAAAGCCCTGTGAAATGAAAGTAGACTCCGGATCATAACTGCCAATGGTATCATGGAACACCATCAGAAATCTGATACCAGACATTAAGCGAAGAGAACTGGAACAGCAAAGCCTAATACTCAAAGATTACCAGGAAAACCGAATCCCGGGAGTGGGTCTTGGACATTTCCTAATAGAATTCAAAAACCACGCTGAAGTACTTTCTCTGACAGTTGTCAACCGTGATCGCCCTAGCCTGCTGGGAATCGAATGGTTCATGCCCCTGGGAATCGGAGTGACAGGAATCAACAGCGTCGCCGAGACTGATTGGGAGGAAAGCCTGCTGAAAGAGTTCTGGGATGTATTCGACGGGACCCTAGGCAAGTACAAGGGGACCCCTATAACATTCAGCCTAGACCCTAAGATAGCTCCCATCAGGCTCAAAGCTAGACACGTTCCCTTTGCCTTAAAGCCGAAAATAGATGAGAAGCTTAACAAACTCATCGCACAAGGGCTGTTAGAGCCAATCAACCATGCCAGGTGGGAAACTCCCATCGTGACTCCTGTCAAACCAGATGGGTCAGTGAGCATCTATGGTGACAATAAGGTCACCCTCAATCATGCACTCCAGCAAAGCGCATACCCTGTTCCAGTAGTTCAACATCTGTTGCATTCATTAGGGGGAGGAAAATTTTTCACAAAACTTGATGTCGCGCAAGCATACCAATAGCTGCTGGTTGACCCCAAAACTGCAGAAGCGCAGACTATAGTCACGCACAGAGGGGAGTTCAAATGTAACAGACTTCAATTTGGCGTTAGCATTGTCTCAGGCATTTTCCAAAGCCTAATGGAGTGCCTTCTAAATGGACTAAAAGGGGTCATTCCCTATTTTGACAATGCATTAGTATCCGTGAAAAACAAACATCAATTAGAAGAGAGGAGTCTTGCAAAGATTCAGGGAAGCAGGGCTTAAAGTCAAAAGAGAAAAATGTCAACTAGCCACCAATCAAGTTGAATTCTTAGGCTACCTTATAGATGAGAAAGGGATACACCCCACTGAAAAGAAAGTAAAAGCAATTAAAGACGCACCCAGACCTAAGAACAAAACACACTTACAGTTGTTCGTAGGTCTCATTAACTTCTACAATGTCTTCCTGCCCCAAAAGGCAACCGTAGCAGAGCCATTACATCGGCTATTAGATAAAAAAAAGTCTCTGGAATTGCGGCCACCGAGAACAAGTAGCATTCCAAAACATTAAGGACTTATGAACATCCAACACCATTTTAATACAATACAGCAACACCTTGCCACTGACGGTCACCTGTGATGCATCGCCTTTTGGAATTGGCGCCATACTGAGCCACAAGCTATCAGATGGCAGAGAAGCACCAATCGCCTTCTATTCTAAAATGCTGTCAAAATCTGAAAGGAACTACAGCCAACTTGACCAAGAAGCCCTCACAATCATAGCAGGCGTCAAGAGATTCCACTAATACCTATATTGTAGGACATTTTCTATAATCACAGACCACAAACCCCTGCTAGGAATTCTGGCAGGGAACAAACCAACCCTGAACATCCTGTCGCCAAGAATGACGAGATGGTTGGAATTCCTTGCTGCATACAATTACACACTCATACATCGCCCAGGAAAAAACATCGTCACCCATGCGGATGCCTTAAGCCATTCCCCTCTGCCTGACAAGGAAGTTGACCCAGCTCCCACCATCTCCACTCTTCAGATCGAGACATGGCCGAATCTGCCACTGGCGGCAGTAGACGTCACTAAAGCTACTGCGAAAGATCCGCTGACAGCCCAGATTCTGCATTGGGTAGGTAAGGGCTGGCCGGATGAGGATAGAGGTGAGACTTTAAAACCTTTTCACACCTGGCAGACTGAAATGTCCCTTGACAAGGGTTGTATACTGTGGGGGGACAGGGTGGTAATTCCCAACGAATTGCAGGGGGAAGTATTGTGCATGTTGCATGAGGGACACCTGGGCATAGTAAAAATGAAAGCCCTGGCCAGGAGTTATGTCTGGTGGCCAGGGCTGGACAAAGACATTGAAAAATGGGTGGCAACATGCCATGACTGCCAGAAATCAAGGCCTACCCCCCCTTCTTGCACCAGTCCTAGAATGGGAAACTCCCAGAGGCCCCTGGTCGAGACTTCATATTGATTTTGCTGGGCCAATGAAAGGGAATACATATTTGATAATTGTTGATGCTTATTCAAACTGGCTAGAGGTTATTCTTATGATGTCCACAACTACTGAGTCAGTTATAAAACAATTGAACAAACTCTTTGCTACACATGGACTGCCAGATATAGTAGTATCTGACAATGGCTTCCAATTTACTGCCTTAGCTTTCGAGCAATACCTAGCTGCACAAGGCATCCAAAATGCCCTAACAGTGCCGGCTTATCCGGCTTCAAATTGATGAGCTGAACGCATGGTTCGTTATACAAAAGAAGCCCTAGACAAACTGGACACTGGGGACATCCAAGATAGACTAAACAAACTGTTAACAATTCAGCATATCACCCCTAGCACAACCACTAACAAAAGCCCAGCAGAACTCCTCATGGGCAGAAAATTGCGTTTCTACCTAGATAGATTACACCCCACCTACACCTCTGAAAACCCCCCTGACTCCTCAAGTAAATACTACTCCTTTACCACTGGAAACCTAGTTTACGCCAAAAATCTTACCGGGGACCCATTATGGCTTCCAGCCAGAATTACACAAATTACAGAGCCCCGGTCATACCAACTTGAACTGGACAACGGCAGAACATGGAAACAACACATCGACCAGCTTCGCTCTAGGACATTGGAACGGAACACTAACCTGCCTAGCTCCAAAGCACTGCCGCAAATACCTCCCCCAACAAACAATCCAAAAACAACCGAGGAGGGGGAAACACAAAATAATAAAAAAGGGAGAGAAGAACCACCAATAACATTACAAAAGACATAATACAAACCCGATTTAGAACCCCCAGTAAGACAAAAAGAGCACTTACCCATAGACAACCTCTGGGGAAGAGAACCAGTAGCAGGGATGTGAGGCGAGGCCTTCCAGGAAGGAGGCAGCCAGGCCAGCTCGACCAACCCAGACAGACCAGGAGGGAGCGGCAGAGCCAACTCAACCAGTCTGAGAGACCCAGGCGGGAGCAGTAGGGCTGACTCACCCTTCCAGGAAGTTCTATGGAGAAGACACAGAGAAAAGGCGATCCTGACCAAACCGATGGAAGACCACGCTGAGAGTGAGCTGCGCAGGTCAAGTAGGACCTGCAAAAACCCCACCTACCTGAATGACTATGTTACGCACATTGGACGAAACCAAGAGGGGAGGGATGTTGTGTATAAGAATTAGAATACTCCAAATACTTAACTCTGATTGGCTGAGCAGGCCGCAATAGGATTGGTTAATAAAGTACCATTACAATTGGCCTGCCTGATGGTGGGAAATCTTAAAGAGCTGTCATTGGCCTCAAGCCGCGAGCAGCCACTATAAAAAGGGCTGCTGCGGCTCTGGCAATGTTCTGTTACGAAGTCACTGAGTTTATAAAAAAGAGTTATTTGATGAACACCGGTCTTGAGTACTTCTATTCCCAGGACAGAACACATTTACAAGCTCTTCATATATTGCATTCAATCCATGTCCCCACATTGTCTTAAAGTGTAGTATACACTAAGTTAATATAGTGAGAGTTGGTGGGTAAAAAAACACACACACTGTTCCAGAATACTCCCTTTTTGGAAAGTTTACATTTGATTTCTTTCTGTCACTTATAGAAAAGTTAGGGTATGCTGGAAAAGGAAACTTTCACTTAGTGTTTTGAGTTCTTGAATTCTCATTCTAGCCTCCCAGGACATCTTTAAAAATAAAGAAGAAAAAGAAGTTATTCACTTACTACCATTTAATAAGGGCAGTGAACAAGAAAGGGAAGAAATAAGCACTAAAAACTTGGAAAACAATAAGTGGAAAATTCAGCTAGCACTGGGAAAACATTGAGAACATCTTCCATCCAAGGATTATGAAAGCTGAAATCCAAAGTATTTGGGGAAGACTCAATCTGGGGATGCCTTTAGAGAAACAGATGTAACCGATTATAAACCAGAGAGCCTTCTGATTAATATAATGAATGCCTATACCGGCAGAGAGGGCCTACTACTAGTGATCCTGTCAGTGAAAGAACTCTGACTATCAGGATCCAGAACAAGATCCTTCTCTGCTGGGGTGTTCCCCCACCCCCTGCTATGGAATAGTCTATCCTCTAAGGCAGGAGTGTCAAACTCAAGGCCCAGGGGTCAGATCTGACCCACATGGTGCTTAGATCCAGCCCACAGAACCACCCTGGAAATAGCGAAAGATTGGCCAATGGTGCCTCTGCCAGTGAAAATGGATCTCGGGATGAACCTTCCCAAGCTCCATTTTCGCTGGCAGAAGGTTACAGGAGGCTGTTGAAGCCAAAAATGGAGCTTGGGAATCCATTTTCTCTGGCCGCCACAGATGCCACCATGATGTTAAACTGGTCATGCCCACCCTGGCCATGCCCACTCCACCTACCCACCCCAAGATCAAACACAACCCTGATGTGAAATCAAGTTTGACACCCCTGCTCTAAGGTAAGAGCTGCCCCCACTCTCCTATCCTTCCGCAGGAGTCTGAAAATTTGGTTGGTCAGGGGACCAAATGGAGGAATTCCACACTGGAGGTTGCTGCTAAAATGATGGAAGACTTCACCTCTTCCACCCCCCTCCCCCCAACCACTTTGCTCTCTGCTCTCTACCCATCCATCTTTTTGGTATTATATTGATGTACTTTCATTGTTCTCTTATTTATTTTATTATTCTATTATTTTACTTCTATTTTGTTAACAGTCTTTTCATTTCTTCCTTTTTATTTTTGTAAGCTGCCCAGAGTAGCCTCAAGATAGGTGCAAAATAAATTTAATAAATAATATAGAAGAAGAAAATTAGATATAGGAATCCCAGGGAAGCAGCTCAGCAATAAAAGTGTTTGCATTCATGGAAATCTCTGAAGAGTTTTACTTGTTTATGATGTAATTTATTTGCTGCACATCTCATATCAAATGACTGGGCAGCTTACAACATAAAAACATTAAAATCAGCAGATATAAGATAGCAAAGCTCTTCCTTATGGGATTCTCTGCATCTGCATTTTATGAACATAAAATATAAAACATGGCCCAGTGGATCATTTCAAAGACCTATTTAACCTGTTTAGGTTAGGTTTAGTTGCTGATAAAAAAAGATGGATCTCTTCTAATTCCAGTCATGATAATAATTGGCTGTATAGAATTGTGGAGGTGAATAATGTTGCACAAGATTAAAACTGAGCAATTCCTCTATTTCTAAAGGCCCTGTCACACTGCCCAACGGATGCAAAACAGACACAACAGATGAGCAAAATGTTCCATCCGTTGTTATCCGCTCTCAAAAGGGGCAAAAATTTGCATAACCGGAGCGGATAACACGGACGCGGGGAGACGCAGAGCGGATGGAAAGCGGATGCGGAACAGAAGCCCAGCGGATGGAAGCGGATAGGAGCCGATGGCACATTCGCTAGGCTTCCGGGGGACCTCAGCAAAGCGGACGTGGAACGGATGAAGCAGATTCACAGCGGATGAAGCGGATGCACAACGGAAGCCTAACGGATGCCTGGCGTTAATTGCGCATGCGGGGGGGATGCATTGAGTAAGCCACGCGGATATAAAGGGAAGCAGCTCATACGTGGCCAGCATTCGGAGGAAAGACCTGCTGCCGGATACATCGAGTCCTTGCCTGCCCTGCCTGCATGCCTGCCTGCAAGCCTCCTGGCCGGCCTCCCTGCCTGCCTTGCTCTCTGCCTGCCTGCCAGACTTGCTGCCAGCCTGCCTTCCAGCCTCCCTGCCAGCCAGTCTGCCTGCCAGCCTTGGTGCCTGCCTGCCTGCCTGCCTTCCTGCCGGGCTTCCTGCCAGACTTGGTGCCAGGCTTCCTGCCAGCCTTGGTGCCTGCCAGCCTCCCTGCCAGCCAGCTACCCCACAACCATGGGGAAGAAGTGAAAGTCTCAGCAACCTGCCGCCATCCCTGGCAAGAGGGACAGGGCCACCCTCCCGCCCCCTGTCCCTGACTCTGCTTCTGCTGGGGCTTCTGCTTCTCGGGCTCGCTCTTCTGGTGCTGGAGCTTCTGCTGAAGCTGCTCCTGGCAGTGGTGCTTCTGCTGCTGAGTACTCTGCTGAAGCTGCTCCTGACGGTGGTGCTTCTGCTGCTGTGTACTCTGCTGAAGCTGCTCCTGGTCCTGCTGGTCCTGCTGGTCCTGCTGGTCCTGCTCGTGCTCCTGGACTTGCTCGTACTGCTCGTACTGCTCGTGCTCCTGGTCTTGCTCATCCTGCTCATCCTGCTGGTGCTCCTGGTCCTGCTGGTGCTCCTCGTCCTGCTGATGCTGCTGGTGCTGCTGGGGCTCCTGGTGCTTACTCTGCTGCTGCTGATCCTGGTCCTGCTGCTGCTGCTGCTGCTGCTGCTGATGATGATGATCCTGCTGCTGCTGCTAATGATGATGATGATGATGATGATGATCCTGCTGGTGCTGCTGGTGGTGTGGAGGAGCAGCCCCTACCACCTGGGAGCCCCTCTGATGAGGGCCCATCTGGTTCTGCCAAAGGGAGGAAGAGGCATATGCGGGGACGGGAGAGGAGGCAATATTTCATCGAGGAGGAACATGAGGATGAGGTGCTGGAGTGGCTGAGAGAGAATGACTATCTCTGGCAGAAGGGACACTGGCTGTACAGAGACACCAAAAGGAAGCATGTTGCTTGGAGAGAGAGGGCGGAGAGTATGGGTTACACTTCGGAGGTGCTCCTCGGCTGGTGGAAGCACATGCACACCTGGTACGGGAAGCTGCACCTGAAGAAATCTGGCCAGGCCACGGTTAAGCTGACAGACAGAGAGACCTACATCATGGCCAGGTGCAGCTTCCTGGAGGGTGAGATCCGCCACCAAGGAGCACCAGCAGCCCTTCTCACAACCCTCTCTCTCCGGCAGCCTGCTAAGACCCAGTCCTCTTCCAGCCGAGAGTCAGTCCCTGTCTCCAGGCAGGTTTCTGTGGAGCATGCCACGGCGGAGAATCCGCGGACAGCTGTTGTAACCGTGGTGGAGTGCGTGGAGGACTCCCTGGTGCGGTGGGAGAAACGAGACATTGAGTCCACCACAGTCGTAGCCGCATCCACCCCCCCAGCTCCGCCTCCACAGAAAGGCAGAGAGCCAGACAGCAGGAGGGGCAGAGCCACACTGACCTCCTGGAGATCAGGGACACCATCCGGACCAGCATAGATCTCCTCTCTCAGCTGGTCAGCACCGACTCCTCATCCTCCAACCGCAAGCCTTTCCTCACCTATGTCAACCAGACCCTCAGGAACATGGAGGAAACCCAGTACCAGGTGGTGAAGGACCAGATCACCGAGCTGCTTCACAACCCTCCAGATCCAGAGGAACCTGCTCCCACCCAGTCCAGGTCTGCTCCTCCACCTCCACCACAGGTGATGTCCCTCCCATTCCAAGGCTTCCCACAGCCCCTCACCTACCAGGGCTACGGCTACCAGGAGGTCCAGCAGCACAGGCAGCAACCCTTCCCAGACGACACTGTTGCCACTGGTTCCACTGATGCCACCAATGCCACCCACGACAATGATGCCACCGACGACAGCGATGCCACCCACGCCAGTCCTCACCAGCTGCAGACCAGACAGGTCCACTAGACTGCTCCTTCCTCCACCCCACAGCCAAACCCGGCCTCAGTACATCTCTCATCAATACTGGGGCTGACACCCCATGGCATGGAGGAAGGACCTCTCAGCATCACGGGTCTGAGCCAGCTGTCTGAGACCTTCCTCAACACACCATCCCCTGTTGTCCTCTCAGAGCCAGGCACCCCAATGACGATACAGACCAGCACTCCAGCACCACCCACCTCCACAGCACCTGGACCCTTCACCTCTGAGACTGGGCACACCTCCGAGTGACCAATAAGAGTGCCAGAGACTAGGTAGCTGGTTACCTGTGGACTTTATTTGGACACTTGACTTGGGTCATTTTTCTTTTACAGCTTGTTGTTCAATAAAGTTTATCTTTGATTCACACACTTGCTTCCTTTCTTATTTTAAAAAAGTATTGGTGGAAACTTTTAGAATTGGTTTAAGCCTTTGCATGCTTGTGGGATGGGTTAAGATAGCAGTGGGGTGGGCAGGGATACCTTTGGGATGGCTAATAGCTGTGGGATAGATAAACCTCCAGTGCAAGCATCGTGGGACTGTATGGTCCACCCTCCCTGGTGCCACACCTATGGCCCTTTATTATCAATAATAATGTAATAATCATCCACACATTTCAACATAAACACAACTCTTTATGAAACGCCCTGTTCATTGTAGGCCCACCCAACATACATGGCCCAATCTCATCCATGTGATGAGACAGGCTGAAGGAAGCATCCATTAATCATCTATCATCCTGTCTTGCCACTCCACTGCTCCAGCTGGGGAGTTGCACCAGTGTCTCAGGTGGTTGCGCTGCTTCTTCCCTTCACGTGAGGCTCTTTTGGGGCCTTGCACATCCTGAGTGTCTATCAGGTTTTGCCCTTGCCTCCATTCCCCAGGCTCCATGTCCCCATTGCCTTGCTGGAGGTCCACGAGCCTGTTCTGCAAGACTGGGTAGCGGGTGCGCATGAGATTGTGCAGGATGCAGCAAGCTTCCATGATCCTCCTCACGGTCTCTGGGCGATGCTGCATGGTGGTGAGAAGTACCTGGAACCTGTTGGCCAGGATGCCAAAGGCGTTCTCCACCACCCGCCTTGCCCTGGACAGCCTGTAGTTGAAGATCCTCTCTTCACGGGTGAGGAGTCTGGAAGTGTAGGGCTTCATGAGGTAGGTTCTGAGGGAGAAGGCGTCATCCCCCACGATGAAGTAGGTCACATCTTGTGTGTCGTTGGGCAGGGGTTCTGGATCTGGGAAGCCCACGATGAGGTTGCCTTCCAGCCCCTCCTTGAGGTGACTGGCGTTATATACCTGGGCATCTGAAGATGAGCCGTTACCTGAAGCATCGATGTACATGAACTTGTAGTCAGCATCGACCATGTCGAAGAGGATGATGCTGAAGAAGCCCTTGGAGTTGAAATAAGTGGACTCCGAGTTGGCTGGATATTTGCAGGCCACGTGCTTGCCATCTATGGCTCTAACGGTGTGTGGTAAGTTCCACTTCTGATACCACTGGTCTGCAACTTTTTTCCATCCTTCTTCAGTGGAGGGGTACTGGAGGAGCTCCTCCTTGTATTCTTCGATGATGGTCTGCACCACTTCTCTGACCACAATGCTGATGTTGTTGTGTGGCACCCTCCAGCCATACTGCATGCTCCTGTAGGTGGTCCCTGAGGCCAGGTGGTGCAGAGTGAGTGCCACCTTGAGCCCAGGTTCCAGGCTGGGCCAGAAGTTGGTGTTTGCCTTGGTCAACCTGGGTGTCAGGCACTGCACAACTTCATCAAACAAGGCTGGAGGCATCCTCATGAAGTTCTGGAATGCCCGAGTGTCTTCGTTCCTGAGCTCCACCATCAGCTTGTTGTACAGTCCGTACACTGCTCTTCTCCCGATCCATCTTCGGACCCAGACGCTTCTTGGCCACCTCCTTTTCTTCCCGTAGTAGAGTTCACAGAGCCTGTAGATGGCTTCGCACTGTTGCAGAAGGATGGTGGCTGCCAAAAGGACTGTGTTACGATCCACGGTTGACATGACTGGATGCTGTGGAAGAGGAAGAGTCAGATGAAGGCTGCAGAGGTCTGCACAGCTGGGCTGCTGGGCTGAAAGTGAGATGCAGATGAGTTGCTCCCCCTTTTTATAGGCAGTATAGGTGTCCCTTTGCATCCTCTAGGCATCCTCTAGGCATTCTCTAGACATTCTTAATATCCGAGATAGGTCCCCTCTGGAGGCAGTGAGTATATCGCGTTTTCCAACGGATGGCAAGCTTTTTTGTCCGTTTTACATCCTCTTTACATCCGTTGGTGCAGTTTGACAGGGGCTTAAGATTTTTGCTACACAACTGCAGATGGGAAGGACAATGGAGAAAGACCTTTGCATAATTATTTGAACAATTTGAACAATTCAGGAGATCCATGCCCACTATATTGGGGGATGTAATGTTTATGTGACAGACTCAGAATTAGATCAAATGTAGTTTAAATGTCTCAAAATTGCTGAGTTACTGACGAATGCACATTCAGTTCTTTAAGAAGGACCAAAGGATATTTGCAATTAATAGCATTGGCAGAAATCAAAGACAGATTAGCACAAATGACACTTAGAAGAAAAAGAGAAAAAAATTTCTTACATGCAGACGAGAGAGAAATATTAGCAATATTTCAGATTCCTCATTTATAGTGAAGAGATTTGGGGAAAAACGTATCTTAGACTCATACTTTTTCTTTTTGTTTTATAGCCAGCAACCATTATGTGCAGCAAGCAGAAATTCCAAATTAAAAATACATGCTATCTCCAGACCGTGTATGAATTCTTTTAGAACTACTAACTTAAATATTGGCTTGCTATTGGCTGTAATTATGCCAAACATCTTTATAGCAGTGTTGATTGCAAAATCAGGATTCCTCCTGTGAATACACATATTGTGTGTTCAGTGTGGAACAATTTATTTTCTTATCTTAAATGTATTAAGATTAATTATTATGAAACATAAAACATTACAAAGATCTATAAAGAATTGAAACTGATGATATAATGGGTTAAGGAACTCAAGGTAGGCTGAGTTGTGAATTCAGGCGGGAGCCTTAGGAGTTAATACAACTATTATTTGCACTATTGTGTTAATTAATAAGCAGTTTGAACCCTTCAACATCAAAGCTGCATCTTATTATGACTTATAGTGATGAGATGCTTGAGAATAGTGAGAGAGAAGGGTGAGAGAGAGAGAGGAAGGGAGAGCAAATTTAGCCATCTTATAAATAGAAGTTTTCTGATTGGACATACCAATAAATGACAACCATTTTGTTCCAATAGAAGAGAATATCTGTAACTCAGGGTTGAACTGTGGAATCCTTGATGGTCTCTGAGCTTTGTTGCTGATTTTTCATTACTCAACTAGGTAACATCATCAGCATGAGTGAGTAAGGGATTTGCCCACTGTTTATAAACAGAGCACTTACTGTAAATAATGTTGCTTAGTTGGTAATGAAACAGCAACCAACCAACCAACCAACCTAAAAGAGCACCAAAGATTTTACAACAGTTTTGTTTTCTGCTCCAGAACAGCTGTTTTGTAAAAAAACAAAAATTCAAATTTTCTTATCAAAGTTATAGCTGCTATATTAAGCTAAGTATAATAGCAGAGAGTTTCTTTTTTTACAGGTAGTGATGCTGATCATCTATAGCTCCTGATGAGTATTTGTATGTTTTTAATTATAAAACAGTGTTCTTATATTAGTAGGAATACCTTAATAAATATCATTTAAATGGTAAATACGTTTGTGACCATGGTCTCCAAATGACATTAGCTAATTAATCAATTTGGTGTTACAGCCATTGCTATTCTTTGGTGTTACTATCAGCATTATTATTTTTGGCATTATTACTTGAACTCAGTTTCAAGAGATCAATTTCCTCATAATTACCCAGCTAAGCTAGTATGAATGCCTTCTCCTGTCTCCTCACCCTGTATAATTTGGGATCCAATTTCTGTAAACACTCCACACAAATTGTTTTAATTTCTGTATCTTAATAAGAAATAGGTAGTTATAAAAGATAATACTAACATTTTCAGGGCTCTTCACTGAATGAATTAGAACATAATACCACCCTGAGATTCCCTTCAGATATTTGATATTTAGCAACATTATTGGTTTTAAATGTTTTAGGAAGTATTGAGTGCTTTCACTGCAGTAGAGCCAGCCTACATTCCACAGTGATTCTGTCCTACATAAAAATACAGAATGCACAGAAGTATAGACTTTGCTTTTTCCATATACAAAAAGGCCAAATCAGCAAGATAAGCCTGGAATAAGCTTATTGTAAAGAATTGGGTTCCAGTTCCTTTACATTTCCTCTCCTGTTCCCACTATGTATGTCTTCTCAAACAAATGCAAGCCCAACATTCTTTATTTGACACACTGTGCAACCTGTTCATTTGCACTAAAAGAAGTTTAGAAATGAGTGAAGATTATCTTTATTCCAAAATTACCAGATGGGTGAAAACAATTGGCAGGGATGCTTAGAGCTTAGTCTACTGAGTATCAGGTATGGAGGCTCAAGGAAGACCTAAACTTAGATTCGAAATGCCTTAAATGCTTTGGAGAAGGTAAGCAGATATGGTTGAGCAAGAGAAACAACTTACATGTCCCAGGGGTGCTTTTCTCTCCAGCCAACCTTCATACGGTTCATATCTATGCTTGTAAGAAGGAAGATTAGCATAAGTACTCTTTTCTTTTCCCCTTTTGTACTTACTTGAGCCTTCTTAAGTATTAATGTGGTTCCATTTTTCTACTCTCCTTTCCAGCTCCCACTTAAAACCCATTTGTTCAGTTAAATTTTGGCTTAGGCCCTTTAGTACTCATCCCCAGATGAAATGAATCCAAAATATAGACTTTGGTTTGCATCCATCCTTTGCTGTCTTGCCTCTTCCTTTCCCCTTTCTCAGAAAATCCCATTTTGACTCCTGTCAAATCATAGAAGGTGAGCAACATTTTCTTTCATTGCTGTTTCTTAGTAACAATGTGGGGGTGGGAATCAAGGGATTCCAATTCTAAACACAAATTGAATGTGAATAAGCCACTATGATATAGTTGCAACAAGGCAACAGTTTTAAAATGCATCACTTAGGACTGTGCAAAGCATCAATTATTTGGTTCAGCTCAGAGATGATTGCAATAAAGCAACACAATGACATAATATTTTGCTCGCGAGATTATGGCAACTATTGAGCAAATCCATTCCACCTTATTGCTTAACCCAGCAGAATATATCACCAAATGTTTCACTTCATGTTTTGGAGCATGCACTTCCATTTCACTTCATGATGACAGATTGTTGGTGTTGCTACCAACTCTGGAAATGAAGGACCAGGAACTATCACCATTTTGCTCCAACTAACATAAATAGAAAATTAATTTCAAATTGTAGTTCCATTCTATTTTATATCAATTAAACTTAGTCCTGGATATTATTATATCCACCTCTGAGTTCCACATAGAAAGATACCAATAAACTGGGACAGCTGCAAGAATGAATGATCAAAGACAGCTTAATGAACTGATGTAGGGTTTTTTTAAAAAAGAAAAAAGTGGAATTCAAAGACCTAACACTGAATTTAGCAGCACTGTCTTAGAGATCTGGCAACCACAGAAAACAAATAGGATCATATGGGAGTAATGCATTGCCCTTTCCTTGACTTAACAAAAGATTCTTTGCCAATTGTCAAAGTTCAGCTGCTTAAGAAAAAAATGGGTTCATCATTTCTCTAGCTAGCCATTTGAGGGAAAAAGAGGAATATATTAGAGGTAGTATTCAGCAGGTTCTGACCAGTTCTTGAGAACCGGTAGCAGAAATTTTGAGTAGTTCAGAGAACCAGCAAATACCACCTCCAGCTGGAGATTTTACAATATCCTTCTCCTGCCACTCTCACCAAGCCATGCCCACAGAACCGGTAGTAAAAAAAATTGAATCCCACCATTGGAATATATCCTTTACCTCAATTCATTGGGGACACCAGAAACTGTAGAAATAATAAAACCTTATACTGATGGACTTATTTTAAAAAAACAAAAGGTTAAGTAGCTCGGGGAAATAAAAGCAGTAGTTATCTGTAAGCTGGTTTGAATCAGCAACCTTCTATTTCTAAAATGAAGGTTATAACTATCTTGCTATCACAGCATTGCAACAAAAGAGAAATTTGAAACCATCATAATGTTAAAATACACTCTACATTATTAAAAAGAAAAAAATTATTTTTATATATATATGTGTGTGTGTGTGTGTGTGTGTGCTGTTCAGCTTCCTTCGGGTATTATCCCACGTCATTGTAGTGCTTTTAAAGTTGTAGCAACGTTTCAGCAGAACCTCATCTGCCATCATCAGGCTTCTGTATTGAGTTTGTATGTGGGTCAGGGTCTCACAGCCTGGTTTTAAATTTGAGGCTAGCCTATTATTGTGGCAAGATGCTTTTTTCAACATCCTGATTGGTTGGGAGTCTTGGTCTGTGTTTATTGGACTTGGAGTTTGTTTGATTAAAAAAAACAAATATATATGTGTGTGTGTGTGTGTGTGTGTGTGTGTGTGTATCTTTGGTTATTCAGGTTTTCTCCCGCGTAAAATTAGAAGTATCTAGGCAATGTTTCGATGAAGTATCATTTATCATCTTCAGGCTTGTTTTTTCGGCTCTGTGCTTCTCAGAGTAATGTGAGCTTGCACATGCTTCTTCCTTTTAACTGCTAGCGGCGGTGTGACTTGATTGGGTGGGGGCTTGGCTGTGTTCTGATTGGGTGGGGGTGTGTTCTCATTGGTTGGGGGTTTCGCTATGTTCTGATTGGTAGGGGGGTTGGCTGTGTTCTGATTGGCTGGGGGTGTGTTCTGTTCAGGTGGAGACTTGGATGTGCTTGGGTTAGTCTTAGTTGCTGGGAGACTTGAGCTGGTGCGTTGTGATCCTGTTGTTTGGCTTCGCGTTCGTGGTTGTGCCACATCTTCATGGTGGGTGTCAGTTCATCTGCTATGCATACGGGGAACATCCGTTATACGTCCGTCGTCATCCATTACGCGACCGCTATATCCGCTAAGCATCCGCTGCGCTTCCACGCAACTCGCATCCATTCCAGAGGAAAATGGACACAGGGAGGAAGTGAAATGGACGTGGAACAAACACGCAGCATTCGTACCACGGACGTAGAAAGGATGAAAGTGGATGCAGCTCGCATTAAAACGGAAAAAATGTTCGTAAAGGGGATGTATCTCGGATATTTAGGATGTCTGCAGGATGTCTAGAGGATGCAGAATGACACCTAGTGGAAAAATGATATTTCCTATAAAAAGGGGGAGAAATCACCTGGATCTCACTTTCAGTCCAGCAGCCCTGCTGTGCAGACCTCTTCAGCCTTCATCTTGCTCTTGCTCTTCCACAGCATCCAGTCATCTCCACCATGGATCGTCGCACACTCCTTTTGGTAGCTGCCATAATTCTACAACAGTGTGAAGCCATCTGCAGGCTCTTTCACCTGTTCTACGGGAAGAAAAGGAGGCGTCCAAGAAGTGTGTGGGTCCGAAGATGGATCACGAGAAGAGCGGAGTACGGACTGTATAACAAGCTGATGGTGGAGCTGAGGAATGAAGACTCTCGTGCATTCCAGACTTCATGAGGATGCCACCAGCCATGTTTGACGAAATTGTGGAGCGGCTGAGACCCAGGTTGACGAAGGCAAACACCAACTTCCGGCCCAGCCTGGACCCTGGGCTGAAGGTGGCACTGACTCTGCACCACCTGGCCTCAGGGACCAGGTGCAGGAACATGCACTACGCCTGGAGGGTGCCACATAACACCATCAGCATTGTGGTCAGAGAAGCGGTGCAGGCCATCATCGAAGAATATCTGGAGGAGCTCCTCCAGTGCCCCTCCACTGAAGAAGGCTGGAAGAAAGTTGCAGAGCAGTGGTATCAGAAGTGGAACTTCCCCCACACCGTTGGAGCCATAGATGGGAAGCACGTGGCCTGCAAAGCTCCAGCCAACTCAGGTCAGCTGGGAGGATGGACCATCCAGTCCCACTATGCTTGCACTGGAGGTTTATCTATCCCACAGCTGTTACCCATCCCACAGGTATCCCTGCCCATCCCACTGCTATCCTAACCCATCCCACAACTATTACCCATACCACAGGTATCCCTGCCCATCCCACTGCTATCCTAACCCATCCCACAGCTATTACCCATCCCACAGGTATCCCTGCCCATCCCACTGCTATGCTTACGCATCCCACAAGCATGCAAAGGCTTAAACCATTTCTAAAAGTTTCCACCAAGAC
>BLBF01000042.1:9988547-10037492 GCA_015471245.1 Laticauda colubrina | reverse complement strand
ACAAGACTGTCAATCATTTGGAAGCCTGCACTCTCAAATAGAAAGATCTCCACACCACAAGCCAGGCAAACACCTGGGCACAAACAAACTCCCTCTGATACCTCCAGCTCAAACACACCTAAACCAGGCACCCAGATGAAACCTAGCTTCCTAATAGATAATAGCCGTCCTTTCATGCGAAGCCAAGTGCAGTGAAAGTCTCCAATACAGGAACACAGTGTTGCCAGGCAATCAAAGCCACAAAGAAAAAAGAAAAAAAGGGTTTCCAAAAAGAAACCCCAACCAAAAGCCAAGACAGAGAACAAGAGAATGGCAAAGCCCTCCTCCCATATATAAAAGGCACTACAGACAAAATCAGCAAGATCCTCCAAAAACACAACATTAAAACAGCATTCTGCACAAACAGAAAAATATCCACCATTCTAAGAAACCCTAAAGACAAAATCGAGTTAGAAAACCAAGGAGTATACGAAATCCCTTGCACTGCCTGTCCCACCACATACATAGGACAAACTAACAGAAGAATTAGTGTCACGCATTGAAGAACACAAAAACTCAATCAAAAAAGAAGAACTGACCTCTTCCCTGGTCCAACACCTTAAAGCCACAGGACATGAAATTGACTTTAAAAATACCAGAACTATCGCCAAAACCGAACACTTCAACAACAGAATAATCAGAGAAGCCATAGAGATAGAGAAACGCCCACACAGCATGAATAGACGAGATGACACCTCCCGCCTACCAACCATTTGGAAACCTGCCCTCATTAATAAACGAGTAACTAACATGAAGAATGACACCAGACCCACACCCGCAAGCAGAAAAAAGACTCACACCCACACAGAAGAGGAGACACGACCATGAACCAGAAACCATACTGCAGCTGCACCACTACCCGCTTCAAACCCCTCTGACCCATACAAGAAGCAAACTGACACCCACCATGAAGATGTGGCACGACCACGAACACGAAGCCAAACAACAAAATCACAGCTCACCAGCTCAAATCCCCCAGCAACTAAGACTAACCTGAGCACAACCAAGCCCCCACCTAAGCAGAACACACCCCCAGCCAATCAGAACACAGCCAACCCCCCTACCAATCAGAACACAGCCAAACCCCCACCCAATCAAGTCACACCCCCACTAGCAGTTAAAAGGAAGAAGCAGCTGCAAGCTCACATTACTCTGAGAAGCACAGAGCTGAAGAAACAAGCCTGAAGATGATGAATGAGACTTCATTGAAACATTGCCTAGATACTTCCAATTCTACGTGGGAGAAAACCCGAATAACCAAAGATCCACATACAAATACCCGCGAAAACCTCAGAAAACATATATATATACATACATATATATACATATATATATGAACATGAAATTGAGTTTTGTGTCTGTATGAAGAAGTGATAACCTGGGACCATGCTATTTTCAAAAAAAGATGTTTTAGTTATATTTTGTTTTTGTGAAAACCCAAATAAAATTTTCAAAAAAAGAAAGAAAGAAACCATCGTAATGGTCATGGAGACAGTCCTGCCTCCACAAAGCAGCCAGCGAACTGTTGGGGTTAGCCTATAAGAAAGCAAAGTGCATTAGCCAACATGAGGGCAAAAAAATATACTGCAGATTGAAAGTTATGTTTGTAATGGGAGGCAATAACTGCAGAGTCTATGGAGATTCTCAGTCATCCAGGTCATGGTTGTCCCAAAGAAGCTTTTTCAAGAGGCAACTGGACTTTCTGGTTTTTCTTTGAAGATGTTTCACTTCTCAGTCAAGAAGCTTCTTCAGCTCTGACTGGATAGATCCTTCCATTCTCCACTATCCAGTCAGAACTGAAGAAGCTTCTTGGCTGAGAAGCTCAATGTCTCAAAAAAAATCCCAGAAAGTCCAGTTGCTCTTGGAAAAAAGCACCTTTGGGACAATGACTACAGAGCCACGTCATCCAATTTTGCCCTTCAAAAATGTTAGCCTTTTTCTGGCAATCAGGAAACTGGACAGTGTGAACAAAACTCCAAAGCCGCCAAGAGTCTTTTAAAATAAACAAAAGCCAAAGTGTCCTTTGGGACTGGAAGAAACACTCGGAGCTTTTATCTTAAAAAACAAAAGAAAACAAGTGCAAGTCTGCATTTTGCTGTTTCTTTTATTCAACAGAAACTTTAAATATGTAATTAAAGTTTCACAGCAGGCTGGAATGAATAAAAACAAACTAAAATGTGTTTCATAACTGAGTGACTTTTGCTCTCAGCATTTCTGTCTTGTGCCAAAGTTGATCAACACAATTAGTAAATTAATGTTAGCTACTTCTTAGTTTTTCAAGGGGACAGAAGAGTGGATGACAAAGGGAGATTTCCGTTTTTGCAGACAAAAGTATCACAACGTGATTTCAAGCAACCCTCCTCAGAATAAAAAAATAACAAAAGTTGGAAGGGACCTGGAGGTCTTCTAGTCCAACCCCCTCCTCAAAACAGGAAAACCTATACCATTCCAGTTGTTCAATCTCCTCTTAGAAACCTCCAGGGATGAAGCTCCCACAACTTCGGAAGATGAGCTGTTCCACTGATTAATTGTTCTCACTGTCAGGAAATTTCTTCTTAGTTCTAAGTTTCTTCTCTTCTTGATTAAGGCCCTGTCACACTGCCCAACGGATGCAAAAGGTTTGTAAAAAGGACACAGCGGATAAGAAAAATGTTCCATCTGTTGTTATCTGCTCTCAAAAGGGGCAAAAGTTTGCATAAACAGAGCGGATAACAGGGAAAGGAACGGACAGGGGGAGGACGCACAGCAGATGGAAAGCGGATGCAGAACGGAAGCCTAGCGGATGGAAGCTGATGGGAGCGGATGACACATCCGCTAGGCTTCCGGGGGACCTCAGCAAAGCGGACGCGGAATGGAAAGAGCAGATGCAGAGCGGACGCGGAACGGATGAAGCGGATGCACAGCAGATGAAGTGGATGCAGAGCAGAAGCCTAGCGGATGTCTAGTGGATGCCTAGCATTCACTGCGCATGCGGGGGGGATGTACTGCGTCAGCCCCGCGGATATAAAGGGAAGCAGCTCCTAAGCAGGTCACCATTCAGAGGAAAGACCTGCATCCAGACACATCGAGTGCCTTGCCAGCCTGCCCTGCCTGCATGCCTGCCTGCATGCCTGCCTGCCAGCCTTGCTGCCTGCCATCATGCCAGCCTCCCTGCCAGCCTTGCTGTCTGCCTGCCTACCAGCCTCCCTGCCAGCCCTGTTGTCTGCCAGCCTTGGTGGCACAGGCAGCAACGCTTCCCAGTCCAGGCACAGAGTCATCAGATGACACCGTTGCCACCAGTTCCACTAATGCCACCAATGCCACCTACGACACTGATGCCACCGATGCCACCAATTCCACCCATGACACAGATGCCACCCACGCCAGTCCTTACCCAGCTGGAGACCAGACAGCCCCACTACACTGCTCCTTCCTCCACCCCACAACCAAGCCCGGCTATAGTACATCTGTCCTTGGTACTGGGGCTGACACCCCATGGCATGGAGGAAGGAGCTCTCAACATCACGGGGCTTAGCCAGCTGTCTGAGATCTTCCTCAAAACACCGTCACCTGTTGTCCTCTCGGGGCCAGGCACCCCAATGATGCTTCAGACCAGCACTCCAGCAGCAGCCACCTCCACAGCACCTGGACCCTTCACCCCTGAGACTGGGCACACCTCCGAGTGACCGATAAGAGTGCCAGAGACTGGATGGCTACCTATAGACTTTATTTGGACACTTGACTTGGGTCATTTTTCTTTTACAGCTTGTTATTAATAAAGTTTATCTTTGCTTCACACACTTGCTTCTTTTATTTTTTTCAATAAAGTCTTGGTGAAACTTTTAGAAATGGTTTAAGCCTTTGCATGCTTGTGGGATGGGTTAAGATAGCAGTGGGATTGGCAGGGATACCTTTGGGATGGGTTAAGATAGTTGTGGGATAGATAAACCTCCAGTGCAAGCATAGTGGGATTGTATGGTCCACCCTCCCTGGTGCCACACCTATGGCCCTTCATTATCAATAACAATGTAAGCATTGATCCACACATGTCAACATAAACACAACTCTTTATTTAATGCCCTGCTCATTGTAGGCCCACCCAACATACATGGCCCAATCTCATCCATGTGATGAGACAGGCTGAAGGAAGCATCCATTAATCATCTACCATCCTGTCTTGCCACTCCACTGCTCCAGCTGGGGAGTTGCACCAATGTCTCAGGATGTTGCGCTGCTTCTTCCCTTCACGTGAGGCTCTGTTGGGGCCTTGCACATCCTCAGTGTCTATCAGGTTTCGCTCTTGCCTCCATTCCCCAGGCTCCATGTCCCCCTTGCCTTGTTGGAGGTCCACGAGCCTGTTCTGCAAGACTGGGTAGCGGGTGCGCATGAGATTGTGCAGGATGCAGCAAGCTTCCACAATCCTCCTCACGGTCTCTGGGCGATGCTGCATGGTGGTGAGAAGTACCTGGAACCTGTTGGCCAGGACGCCAAAGGCGTTCTCCACCACCCACCTTGCCCTGCACAGCCTGTAGTTGAAGATCCTCTCTTCACGGGTCAGGAGTCTGGAAGTGTAGGGCTTCATGAGGTAGGTTCTGAGGGAGAAGGAGTCATCCCCCAAGATGAAGTAGGGCACATCTTGCGTGTCGTTGGGCAGGGGGTCTGGATCTGGGAAGCCCACGATGAGGTTGCGTTCCAGCCCCTCCTTGAGATGACTGGCATTGTATACCTGGGCATCTGAAGATGACCCATTGCCTGAAGCATCGATGTACATGAACTTGTAGTCAGCATCAACCATGGCGAAGAGGACGATGCTGAAGAAGCCCTTGTAGTTGAAATAAGTGGACCCCGACTTGGGTGGTGCTTTGCAGGCCACGTGCTTGCCATCTATGGCTCCAACGGTGCGGGGGAAGTTCAACCTCTGATACCACTGCTCTGCAACTTTCTTCCATCCTTCTTCAGTGGAGGGGCACTGGAGGAGCTCCTGCAGGTATTCTTCGATGATGGCCTGCACCACTTCTCTGACCACAATGCTGATGGTGTTGTGTGGCACCCTCCAGCCGTACTGCATGCTCCTGTAGGTGGTCCCTGAGGCCAGGTGGCGCAGAGTGAGTGCCACCTTGAGCCCAGGTTCCAGGCTGGGCCAGAATTTGGTGCTCTGCTTGGTCAACCTGGGTGTCAGCCGCTCCCCAACTTCGTCAAACATGGCTGGAGGCATCCTCATGAAGTTCTGGAACGCCCGAGTGTCTTCGTTCCTGAGCTTCACCATCAGCTTGTTGTACAGTCCGTACTCTGCTCTTCTCCCGATCCATCTTCAGACCCAGACGCTTCTTGGCCGCCTCCTTTTCTTCCCATAGTAGAGTTCACAGAGCCTGTAGATGGCTTCGCACTGTTGCTCAAAACCTTTTGAGTGGATGAAATGTCAATAGACGGATGCTGGACGGATAGAGAGGAAACAAAACGGAGGCAGTGAGTACAGAACGGAAGCATCGCGTTGACCAACGGATGGTAAGTGTTTTTCTCCATTTTACATCCTCTTTCCATCCGTTGGTGTAGTGTGACAGGGGCTTTAGTTTCCACCTATTGCTTCTTGTCCTGCCCTCAGGTGCCTTGGAGAACAGCTTGACTTCCTCTTCTTTATGGCATCCCCTAAGATATTGGAACACTGCTATCATGTCATCACTAGTCCTTCTTTTCATTAATAGCAATAGCACTTTGATTTATACACTGCTTCACAGTGCTTTCTAGTTTGTATGTGTATGTATGTTTATATGTATGTATGTGCTGTAATGTGTACACGCATGCAAACACGTAATCAAACAAAATCACCTGATGTATATATGCATATATGTATTTACTACATGTTTATATTCTGTTTATATGTACGTATGTATGAAGTTATTTGTGTCTGACTTTTCTCACGTAACACAAAAAAAGTTGTTTCATTGGTATTTTGAATGCAATCATATCTATTTACATTTTCAAGCCAATGAAAAAAAATGTAAATTTGATTCGCACCAAAATTTCTGTTTTAATGTTTTTAATGTAGTTTTTGAAATATAAAATAGAGGAAAGCCTGTACAAAATAGATATATTTCTATAAACTATATGCAAAGATATTCGGCAAAATTTCAAACAAAATATTTTGTATTTGAATAGATGTGCATGAAAATGTTTAACATACCTGAACTTTTATAGGTGAGGCTTATCTGATTCGCAAAAATGAGAACTCCCATTCCTTTCCAAATGTTGTGATATAAATATTGGGGGAGGTGGAGGAGTACTATTCTATGGATTTCGGTGGTTCGGGTAGAAATCCCCACATTTGTAAATGTGTGGCTTCTCTGGGATAAAAAGATTTGTTGCAGAGAAGCATAATACAGTTCAGAATATGATTAAATACCTATTTTATTTAGTAATGATAAACAAGCACAGTCAACCTGCTTCCATTTGGGAAAAAAATAAGAATTCTGACAGTAAACATTGTAGTTAGAGAAGCTCAGGGCATGAGCAAGTCCAGCCACATATTGATGTCAGTTTACAGATAGTCCTTGACTTATGACCACAACTGATCCAATATTTCCATATGCAGTTGTTAAGTGAGTTTGTTTCTCCTTTCATGATATTTTGCCATGATTAAGTGAATTACTGTTGTTTATAAGTGAAACATGCCATCATTAAGCAAATCAGATGTTTCTCATTGACTTTGCTAGTCAGAAGCCTGCTGGGAAGGTTGCAAATGGTGATCACATGATCCCTGGAAAATGCAACCATGATAAATACATGGCAGTGGCCAAAGTGCCCAAATTTTGATCATATGACCACGGTGCTGCAACAGTCATAAAAGTGAGAATCTGTCATAAATCACTTTTTTTCCAGTGTCATAATTCTGAACAGTCACTAACTGGTTGCAAATTGAGTACTACCTGTATAGTTTCTCCATTACTTTTTATGCTCTGGATGGTCATTAGGGGCTCTTTCACTACAGGGTTCTAGCCCCTCTCTTCACTGCCTCACTGTAGACTGGGGTGTCAAACTCAAGGCCCACAGGTCAGATCCAGCCTGCGGGGTGCTTAGATCTGGCCCATGGGCCTGCCCTGGAAACAGCAAAGGACCGTCCTGTGATGCCTATGCCAATGAAAACGGAGCTCGGGAGGGCCATGGACAGCCCTCCTAAGCTCTGTTTTTGCTGGCAGAGGGTTGCAGGAGGCTATTGCAGCCAAAAATGGAGCATGCAAGGACTGCAGGTAGCCCTTCTTTTTCATGGGCAGAGGGTTGCAAGAGGCTGTTGCAGCCAGAAATGGAGTTTGAGAGCACATTTTCACTGTCAGAGCACTGTCAGAGCACTTGGGTCACCATAGGCACACCCAACATAAATGACATTGAGCTGGCCATGCCCACCCCAGCCCCCTGAGGTCAAACACAACCCTGATGTGGCCCTCAATGAAATTGAGTTTGACACCCCTGCTATAGACAAAGAAGAAATTTTCCAGACAAGTATGAATTGAGACTTCCAGGTAAATAAAGTCAAGTCTACTAGTAGCAGGATACTGTCTGAAATTGGGAGGATGGGAATCAAGATTGTCTTGGGTAGAAAAGGACTCAGTTTCCATTCTCTGAATCTAAATGAAATCCATAATGAGACCTCAGGATCATGTGAGTTTTCCACCTGTTTCATATTTCAAGCAACAGTTACTCGTGTACACTTTTTTTAAGTTAGTGAGGAATACACCTGGTCTGTTTGTATGTCCTTGGGAGAAATGACAAATAAGCACAAAAAGAAAAGCTCATCTGCCATCCAAATAATAATGTTAAGAGTTTATTATTATCCAGTTCTGCTGTTTTCTTTTAATATTGCATTTAAAATTAATGTTGTTTTTATGGATTTCAGTCTGATTACATTAGTCATAAGACACAGCACTGAAACCAATGAAACAAATTGCCAACATCACTCCTTTAAATCTCATTAATTTTGGTGGGAGTTAATTTCTTAACTCTAAGAGAAATTCAATGGTAGAATCAATTTCCCAGAGAGATGATGAGCTCCTCTATTCAACCACAGGGTAAAGAGTTATTTTCCAAGTATGCTTGAAGTTGTATTCCCAGATTAAGTATAAGGTTGAACTCTACAGCTTAAATGGCCTCTTCTGATAGTATGATTCCATAAATCTGCAACAATTTGGTTTCTTAGCTATTTCCTGGAAGAGAGACATGATGACTCAGTAGCTTAAAAATGCTGGAGTTTCTACTCTACTCCAGTGGTTTGAGTTCGAGGACTGTGTGATGGGGTGAGCTCCTGTCACTTACCTCCATTTCTGCCAACCTAGCAGTTTGAAAGCATGTTGCATGCAACTGGATAAATAGGTACCACTCTGGGGGGGAAAACAATGGTACTTCATGAAAAAGTATGAAGCCAAATAGTTCCAGACCTGCCCAAATGTGACACCTGAACTCATGGTGACATCAGTGGAGGGAAAAACCTCATATGCGGAAGGCTGTTAGTGCGGAGCTAGTTCAATGCCTGTGGTGCACTTCTGCATAACACATGAGCATGAACTGAACAGACTAGCAGTCTTAGACAGCCAAATAACCACTATATATTAACACTGTAGTTTATTGACTAATGTACCATTGCCATACACTAAATTAACAATTCCTGGAAGTGGGGAGGAGGAGAGGGACATAGGAAAAAGGATTTGAGATAAATGTTTTCTCAGGTAAGACCCAATGGTGGGATTCAAAAATTTTTACTACTGGTTCTGTAGATGTGGCTTGGTGGGTGGGGCATGGCTTTGTGAGCATGGCAGGGGAAAGATACTGCAAAATCTCCATTCCCACCCCACTCCAGGGGGAAGGATACTATAAAATCCCATTCCCTCCCCACCCCACTAACCTGCTTTCCAGCTCTGTTCTCTTGTGCAGGGCAACAAAAGAAGACCCAGCCAATCCGCTGGGACTCGGGATGCAGAGAATAGATGGGGGCGGGGCCAGTCAGAGATGGTTTTTGCCAGTTCTCCGAACTACTAAAAATTTCTGCTACTGGTTCTCCAGAACTGGTCAGATACCATCTCTGGTGAGACCTAGGAGGACCTTCAGTATTCAATATATACTAGATATTTTCTTCAGTGGAATTTTGGCTCTTGTGCACCAGATAATATCCTGCACTGGTTGTATTTAAGCCAAGGCAGGACAACCATCTATCATGGAAGCTTTGATTTGGATTTCTTCACTGAGAAAGAGGTTGGATTTAAGGACCTAAATAACTGGTGCTGTGCTATGATATCAATCTCCACCTGGTTGCTTGTTAGGAATTCTTAAAGGAACTTGCTCAGATAGGAAGGAAATAAATAAAATAGTTGGAAATATTTAATAAATTATAATATATTCTATTATAATTTAGTCCCATACTAGCCAGAGGCGAACAATGTTTTCTTCTCCTTGAATTCAATGGAATTTTCAAAAGTCACAAGAAAAAAACATTCCATCAGAAAATCAGGAAGTGTTTGTGATAACAAACCTGGTGGTAACAGCGCCAATCAAGAAGAGCCATTTGAGCTGAACTTCAAAGATAGCAAATTTAAACATTGCTATAGTATTTTTTTTTCCAGTTTTAGAAAGATTTAATATCTATCTTTCCTTCTCCTGTTCGGCACCTTTATTTTAATGTGTCTTGATTTATTTTTATTACAACTGGAGAACCTAAGATATGGGTAGTTTTTAAGATTTGGCTTTAAGAGAATTTCTAAGAAGTCCTGCTTAGTAGCAAATCCCTCTATTATGCCTGATTTGAATTATTGTGCCCGTCTCATTTCCTACTACTAAAAAATTCAGCAGCGGAATCTCAGAATAATCCAAAATGATAGATTAAACAATGGCCCTTTTGGAGGATAAACAAGGATGATATGGGAGAACATGCTATTTCCACAATCTGGGCATGCTATGCTAGATTTTATCATTTATTTGCTATGGTGCCTTTACTGTTTTAACCTTACCTTATATTTAATTGCTATAAACTATCAGAGCCTTCAGACTGGATTGCTTGATCAAACCCAGTTGAAAAATAAATTTAAAATAATCTGAAGTTCCTTAAGTTGCTGAAGGACAAAGAAACTTCTCAAGTCATAATACATTTCAACCAAGAAATTGTTCCCATATAAAACCAAAGCCCTAAATCATTATTTAGAAAAAGACTGGCAGAAAGATCTAAACCCAGAAGACATATCAAATCTAGAAAGCTGACCAAAGATTGACCGAGTGATTGACCAGAATTTTCTTCCTGCAAGTTAATGCCAGTGGGTTAGGTCCCACCATGAGAGAAACAAAAAAGCCCAACTTTTCTGAGAAGGACATTTGTATGCTTATGGGTATGTTAATGTTCTTTTTTATCTTTTAAATTAAAAATAAATGTTTTCCTTATTTTTCAAATTAAAAATAATACTTAAAATATGCATTTTGGTATCTTACCTTGTAGCCCTACTCGTGGCATGTGTCTCTCGGGATAGACATGACTGTGCTATGTTATCTAATCTGCACATGACCACCAGCCAAAATCTTCATGCAATGTACACCACGACATTTGTATGCAACCTGGATTGTATATAAAAGAAGAGGGTGTACCATTTACTTCAGCCCTCAAAATATTTTGAATGACTCTTGGAAGCTCTTTTGAGCTATTGCCTTTGGTTAAAGTGGAGTTAGTTGCAAGGGTCAGTGAGATCCTGAGCTTGTGTCATGGAGAGTCTGGCAACATTTTTAGCCAAGTGGTGGACAGATATTGGTATATCTCAGGGCAAAGACTGAGGGTCTGAGTTCTGGTTGGACTTTATGAGTTTTATATGTTGGGGTTTTTTTTATTGTTATAAGCCACTCAGAATTGTGTTTTCAGAGGGATGGCCTTCAAATCTTTTTAAGAAGTGAATAAAATAAACCTTGTGGGTGTCAGGCGGAGTTCCATTCAAAACCCAGGAAAGAAATACTTAGACTCTTTAGTTTAGAGAAAAGATATCTTTTACTGAAAGTGAAGTGGTAGCAACCAAAGAATTCTGAATCTGAGAAATTAGGCGCGCAATTCACATATACAAAGTGAGGGAAATGTTCCCACCCCCAATAGTTCAGATGATACTTCCAATTAGAAGTTGTGAATATGATCATGTGGGCATCTTCAGGTGATGATGAGGCCTCTGTCCATTGACCTTGGCATATTTTGATAACGGGTTGCAGTTGTGCAGAGAAAAGAAAGCTAAGCAAGAAATAGAAACCTAACTCGATTGTATGCTTCCCCCCCCCCCCCATTTACACAACAGAACAATTTAACACCTCCAGCTCACTTCCCAGACTTTTCCTTCCTCCCCCTGTTACTTATGGCAGTCGAAAGATGCAAAGCAATAGTAGAAGATCTTGAAGGCTGACATTCGGCCCTCCTAGAAAAAGGAAAACCATCAGTCCTAGAGGAGATAGAGGAGAAAATATAAAGAGGATTATTAATCATTCAGCAATTACAAAACAATACACTCCTAAGGCTTATCAGGATACTTGGAACGAAATGCTTTGATCAACTTAGGGGCTTTAACGTCGGTTTCGTTAACCCATTCGGCTTGCAAAGAAGGGAAATGTTTCCAGGCTACAAGATACTGGAGTCGACCCCTCCATTTGCGAGAGTCCAGAATTTCTTTAACTTCAAAATGCTGTTCGCCTTCAATCAGTATTGGTATGGGAGGGTCAGCTTGGATGGGTCTTAGATCAGAAGTATGTTCAGGTTTTAGCAAACTAACATGGAATACCGGATGAATTGGTCGAAGAGTTTTGGGTAAGTTCATCTGGACTGTTACAGGATTTATAATCCGTTCAATCGTGAAAGGACCAACATACTTAGGACCAAGCTTCTTTGACTTTTGAGTGGTCTGCAGGTATCTGGTGGACAGGAAAACCTTGTCGCCCACTTTATATTCTTTCTGTGGGGATCTTTTCTTGTCTGCAAATTTCTTATGAGCTTGATGGGCCTCATCTAATGCTTTGCGTGTTACTGGCCAGTTAAGTTGGAGTTGAGTTATCCATTCATCCAACGAATGGATGTTGGGCTTTTCACGAGGAAGTTCATGTATGGGTACGAAATCTTGTCCCGAAGCCACTTTAAATGGAGTAAATCCAGTACTGCTGTGTACGGAGTTGTTGTATGCCACTTCGGCAAATGGTAGTAATTCAGACCAGTTATCTTGTTGATAATTTATGTAACATCTGAGATATTGTTCTAACACTGCGTTAGTTCTCTCACAGGCCCCACTGGTTTGGGGGTGGTGGGCAGAGCTTAGCCCCTGGGAGGAGCCTATTAACTTCAGGAACTCTTTCCAAAAATTTGAGGTAAATTGGACCCCTCTGTCAGAGAGGGGACGCCATGTAACCTATAGACGCCATGTAACCTATACGCGTTCCGGGACGCCATGTAACCTATAGATATGTGATATAAATAGTTTAGCCAGCGTCTTAGCAGAGGGAATCTTGGAACAAGGTATGCAATGTACTTGTTTGGAAAACAAATCAGTCACTACCCAGATGACTGTGTTTCCACCACTTTCGGGTAATTCTACTATAAAGTCCATAGAGATTTCTTTCCAGGGAGTCGTTGGTCTAGCTACATTTTGTAACAATCATATTGGATTACCAGGAGGTCTCTTTGCCAAAGCACAAATTGGACAGCTAGCTACATAAGCTTCAATTCCCTTCTTCAAAGTAGGCCACCAGAATTGCCACTTAACCAGATGTAAAGCCCATGTCACACTGAACCAACGGATGCAAAGAGGATGTAAAATGGACAAAAAAGCTTGCCATCTGTTCGAAAACGCGATGTATCCGTTCTGTACTCACTGCCTCTGTTTTGCTTCCTCTCCATCCGTCCAGCATCCGTTTATGGATGTGTCATCCACTCCAAAAGTTTTGGGCTGCCTAAAACTTTTGCACGGAAAATGTATCCAGTTCGTCCATTCTACATCTGCTACGCATCCGCTACGCATCCGCTACGCATCCTCTAGGAATCTGTTACGCATCCGCTATGCATCCGCTGTATCCGTTAGGCATCCGTTGCGCATCCGCGAAACTCCATCCACCCAGACATAGGGAGGAAGCGGAACGGATGCAGAACGGATGCAGAACGGATGCCTAGCGGATGCAGAATGGAAACAAAGCGTTTAAAACAGAAAAAACGTTCACAGAGGGGACCTATCTCGGATATTAAGGATGTCTAGAGGATGCCTACAGGATGCCTACAGGATGCCTACAGGATGCAAAGGGACACCCATATTGCCTATAAAAAGGGGGAGCAATTCGTCTGCATCTCACTTTCAGACCAGCAGCCCACCTCTGCAGATCTCTGCAGCCTTCATCTGACTCTTCCTCTTCCACAGCATCCAGTCATGTCCACCGTGGATTGTAACAAAGTCCTTTCGGCAGCCACCATACTTCTGCAACAGTGCGAAGCCATCTGCAGGCTGTGTGAACTCTACTGCGAGAAGAAAAGGAGCCACCCAAAAAGAGTCTGGGTCCGAAGATGGTTCTCCAGAAGAGCAGAGTATGGACTGTACAACAAGCTGATGGTGGAGCTCAGGAACGAAGACACTCGGGCGTTCCAGAACTTCATGAGGATGCCCCCAGCCATGTTTGATGAAGTTGTGGAGCGGCTGACACCCAGGTTGACCAAGGCAAACACCAGCTTCTGGCCCAGCCTGGAACCTGGGCTCAAGGTGGCACTCACTCTGCGCCACCTGGCCTCAGGGACCTCCTACAGGAGCATGCAGAACAGCTGGAGGGTGCCATCCAACACCATCACCATTGTGGTCAGAGAAGTGGTGCAGGCCATCATCGAAGAATACAAGGAGGAGCTCCTCCAGTACCCCTCCACTGAAGAAGGATGGAAAAAAGTTGCAGAGCAGTGGTATCAGAAGTGGAACTTACCACACACCGTTAGAGCCATAGATGGCAAGCACGTGGCCTGCAAATCTCCAGCCAACTCGGAGTCCACTTATTTCAACTCCGAGGGCTTCTTCAGCATCATCCTCTTCGACATGGTCAATGCTGACTACAAGTTCATGTACATCGATGCTTCAGGTAACGGCTCCTCTTCAGATGCCCAGGTATATAACACCAGTCACCTCAAGGAGGGGCTGGAAGGCAACCTCATCGTGGGCTTCCCAGATCCAGACCCCCTGCCCAAGGACACACAAGATGTGTCCTACTTCATCATGGGGGATGACGACTTCTCCCTCACAACCTACCTCATGAAGCCCTACACCTCCAGACTCCTCACCCGTGAAGAGAGGATCTTCAACTACAGGCTGTCCAGGGCAAGACGGGTGGTGGAGAACGCCTTTGGCATCCTGGCCAACAGGTTCCAGGTACTTCTCACCACCATGCAGCATTGCCCAGAGACCGTGAGGAGGATCATGGAAGCTTGCTGCATCCTGCACAATCTCATGCGCACCCGCTACCCAGTCTTGCAGAACAGGCTCGTGGACCTCCAACAAGCCAATGAGGACATGCAGCCTGGGGAATGGAGGCAAGAGCGAAACCTGATCGACACTGAGGATGTGCAAGGCCCCAACAGAGCCTCACATGAAGCAAAGAAGCAGCGCAACCTCCTGAGAAAATGGTGCAACTCCCCAGCTGGAGCGGTGGAGTGGCAAGACAGGATGGTAGATGATTAATGGATGCTTCCTTCAGCCTGTCTCATCACACGGATGAGATTGGGCCATGTATGTTTGGTTGGCCTACAATGAAAAGGGCGTTTTATAAAGAGTTGTGTTTATGTTGACATGTGTGGATAATTATTACATTATTATTGATAATAAAGGGCTGTAGGTATGGCACCTGGGAGGGTGGACCATACAGTCCCACTATGCTTGCACTGGAGGTTTATCTATCCCACTGCTTTCCTAACCCATCCCACAGCTATTACCCATTCCACAGGTATCCTAACCCATTCCAAAGCTATCCTTACCCATCCCACAAGCATGCAAAGGCTTAAACCATTTCTAAGTTTCCAGCAAGACTTTATTAAAAAAAAGAAATGAAACAAGTGTGTGAATCATAAATAGACTTTATTAACAACAAGCTATCAGACAAGAATGAGTCTCTGGCACTCCTCTTGGTCGCTCAGTCTCAGGGGTGAAGGGTCCAGGTGCTGTGGAGGTGGCTGGTGCTGGAGTGCTTGTCATCAGCTCCTCCAGAAGCAGAAGCAGCAGAAGCGCCAGACCCAGAAGAGCGAGCCCGTGCTGCAGAAGCCCCAGCAGAACCAGAGTGAGGGCCAGGGGGCGGGATGGTAGCCCTGTCCCTCTTGCCAGGGCTGGCAGCAGATGGCTGAGGCTTGCTGTGCTTCCGCATGTTTGTGGGGTTGCTGGCTGGCAGGGAGGCTGGCAGGAAGGCTGGCAGGGAGGCTGGCAGGGAGGCTGGCACCAAGGCTGGCTGGAAGGCTGGCAGGCACAAAGGCACCAAGGCTGGCAGGCAGACATGAACCAAGGCTGGCAGGAAGGCTAGCAGGGAGGCTAGCAGGGAGGCTGGCAGCAAGGCTGGCAGCAAGGCTGGCAGCAAGGCTGGCAGGTAGACATGCAGGCAGGGCAGGCAAGGCAGTCGATGCGTCCGGCAGCAGGTCTTTCCTCTGAATGGCGACCTGCTTCCGAGCTGCTTCCGTTATATCCAAGGGGCTGACGCAATGCATCCTCCCCGCATGCACAGTGAACGCCAGGCATCCATTAGGCTTCCACTGTGCATCCGCTAGGCTTCCGCATTGCATCCGCTTCTTCCTTTCGGCGTCCGCTCTGCATCCGCTCTTTCCGTTCCGCATACACTTTGCTGAGGCCCCCGGAAGCCCTGCAGATGTGCCACCCACTCCCATCCACTCCCATCCGCTCCCATCCGCTAGGCTTCCGTTCCGCATCCACTTTGCATCCACCCTGCGTCCTCCCCGCGTCCGTGTTATCCGCTCTGGTTATGCAAATTTTCACCCCTTTTGAGAGCGGATAACAACAGATGGAACATTTTGCTCATACGCTGTGTCCTTTTTGCATCCGTTGGCCAGTGTGACATGGGCTTAAGGTCTTCACAAATCTGAAGTGGCCAGCTGCTTTAGAATCATGAGCCTGTTGTAGTATTTGGCCCCTCAACAGCTGTGGCACATACAACTTGGCCCCCACCCAAGCCAAGCCATCTCTAATTGTATAGTCACTTGAACGAGCCAGGAACCATTCGTCCAGTTTTAAAGCTTCTTTTAATTGTTCGGTTAGGTCATTCGATAAAACCACTTCTTGGTTCTTCCTTTGTGCTCTGGTGACCACTGGGGCGGCTAGATGTTTGGCTGAGACAGTTGGGCTTATCACCTCCTGGCGCATACTATTATATTGGGGTAGTCTAGAGAGAGCATCTGCCATGAAGTTCTTCCCGCCTGGAATGTACTTCAAGGAGAAATTGAATCGCTTGAAGTACTGGGCCCAGCGAACTTGTTTAAGGGACAGTTTCCGGGGCGTTTTTAAGGCTTCCAAATTCTTATGATCAGTCCATACCTCAAATAGGTGTTTTGCTCCTTCCAGGAAATGTCTCCAGGTCAGCAAGGCCCAATGAACTGCAAAAGCTTTTTTCTCCCAGACGGCCCATCTTCTCTCTGTTTCAGACATCTTACGGGAGGTATACGCACAAGGCTGTAAGTTCCCTTTCTCGTTGGCTTGAAGTAATACTGCTCCAAAAGCCACATCACTTGCATCGGCTTGAATCACGAAAGGAGTGTCCATATCCGGGTGCTTCAGCACTGGTTCTGCAGCAAACAGTCATTTTAGCTTTTCAAAAGCGGCTTGGCACTCCATGGACCACTCCAACGGCTTTCCAGGCCTTGGCTTCCCCTCCCCTTTTGTTTTCAAGAGATTTGTGATGGGTATTGCTATCTTAGCAAACGTCGGGATGAATTGTCGGTAAAAATTTGCAAATCCCAAAAAGCTTTGAACTTGTTTTCTGGAGCATGGTGGAGCCCATTCCAGAACGGCACGCACCTTCTCTGGATCCATCTCTATGCCTTCAGATGAAATGCGATATCCCAAATAGTCAATTTTGTCTTGGTGGAATTCACACTTTGACAATTTAGCATACAACTTAGCGGCACACAGTTTTTGTAGAACCAACCGCACTAACTTCACATGTTCATCCAGAGTTTCCGTGTAGATAAGGATATCGTCAAGATAAACCAGAACCCCCCTGTATAAATGTTCATGTAACACTTGATTGATCATTTGCATGAATACAGCTGGGGCCCCTTGTAAACCAAAAGGAAGAACGTTGAATTGGAAGCAACCCATCGGGCAGTTAAAAGCGGTCTTCCACTCATCCCCTTCCTTAATTCGAATTCGGTAGTATGCTTCTCTCAAATCCAACTTCGTGAAAATCTTTCCCTTCGCTAAATGGGCCAACATGTCCTTCATCAAAGGAAGGGGGTACACGTTTTCCACAGAAATAGCGTTCAAATTTCTGTAATCCACCACCAAGCGTTTGGAACCATCTTTCTTTTCCCGGAACAACAGTGGGGCCGCTACTCGGGGTCTAGCAGGTTGAATGAAACCATGTTCCAGATTTTTATCTATAAACAATCTTAGCTCTTCCAATTCCCGTGGGGTCATTGAGTACAACTTTGGTTTCGGGAGCTTCACCCCAGGCAAAATCTCAATAGCACAGTCTGTTGGCCGATGAGGTGGAAGCTCATCCGAGGCCTTCTCACTGAACACTTCTTTTAAATCCCAATACTCTTTGGGAATTTTCTCCTCATCTTTCACAGGCTCAGTACCTGTGGAAGCTATTTCAATTAGGTCCTCAGGCTTCAGCTGGGATCTGGCCCCTCCTCTCGGTCGCTGCTTTGTGCGTATGCGCAACAACCCCTTTCTCCAGTTAACCTGGGGGTTCCATTTCCGGAGCCAGGGCAATCCCAGTATTAATGGTTGCTCCATCCCAGGGACCACAATAAAATGCAGGGTCTCATCATGCTCTCCCATGATCATTTCTATAGGTTCCGTGATAAAACGGGTGGGGCAACCTCCAGCCACTGATACATCTAGTTGGCAAAAGGAAATGGGCATCTTCAAAGGTTTTAGCTTTAGGCCCATTTTCTTCACTACTTCCGTGTTGATTATACACCTTGTGCACCCAGAATCTAACAGGGCTAGCATTTCTCCTTCGACCCCTGAATTGGGTACCCTCAACTTCACTGGAATGGTCATAGGGCCCACGCTTGGACTTACCAGGAAGTCATCTTCCGAGTCAGAATCCTCCTCCTCAGGGGTCACTGGGGCTTCTGATTCCTCTCCTGCGGGAGGGGCGACCTCTGCTGTCTCTTTCAACTTTAGTGTTGTTTCGCGAGGCTTCACTGGGGACTTTTCAGGTTTCTTTCCTTCCTTTGGTGCCCCCTTTGGCTCCAACTTGACTCTGCAGTTCACAGCCCGGTGACCTTCTTTCCTGCATCGAAAGCAGGGGTTGGGTCTTGCCGCCACTCCTCCCTTCTGAGGGTTAGGAGCCTCTTGAGGACATGGGGGGGAAAACTTGCTCCACCCATAACCTCCCCGCCGTTTACTTTGGATTAAATCAATCTCCACTTCTTCTGCCAGCAAGTACCACATCTGCAAGCCATTGGGGTCTCTTCTAGCAGTGCATCTCTGGTACACATCTTCATTTAAACCATCTTTAAACAGTTCTTTCAGGGCTTCTTGGGGCCAGCCTCGGAAATGGCTGGCTAACTGTCTAAATTCTTGGGTGTAATCAGCCACAGACCTCCGCCCCTGTTTTATGGCTTTCATCCTAATTCGGGCCTTGCGCTCTGCCAATGGGTCCTCAAACCTAGCCCACAGTGCAGCCATGAATAGTTTATAATTCAGCAGCTGAGGAGCATTATCATTATGCAAGGTCACCATCCACTCTGCCGCTATTCCCTCCAGAGCCCTGGTAACACACCTCACTTTGGCTGCTTCTGAGGGAAAATCCTCCCCATATTCTTCCATATGGCTCCAAACTTGAGCTAGGAAACAGAAGAATTTAACACCTCCAGCTCACTTCCCAGACTTTCCCTTCCTCCCCCCATTACTTATGGCAGTCGAAAGATGCAAAGCAATAGTAGAAGATCTTGAAGGCTGACAGTGGGTCTTTCACAATTGTTAATAAAAAAGACAAAAAAGTCTGGATATTGGATGAGGCGGTACCTGGAAAAAGCAGAACAGGGGAAAATGTAGAGAAAATAACAAAATACAAATATCTTCAAATAGAAGTAGAATGACTGTGGCAGACGAAAGCAAAGATAGTACAAGTATTAATAGATGCTTTCCCATTTCCATAATATTTGGGGCATCACTTGAACAGCATTGACTCTAGAAAGAGTACAGAGAAAAGTCACAAAAATGATTAGGGGACTGGAGGCTTAAACATATAAAGAACAGTCGCTGGGACTGGGTATGTCTAGTGAAAAGAAGGACTAGGGGTGACATGATAGCAGTATTTCAATATCTGAGGGACTGCCACAAAGAAGAGGGAGTCAAGCTACCAGAAGGCAGAACAAGAAGCAATGGATAGAAACTAATCAAAGAGAGCAGCAACCTGGAACTAAAGCAGAGATGGGCTTCAAATAATTTAATAACTGGTTCATCTACTGCAGAACCAAAAATGTGAGCACACACGCAGCTTCAAACACACAGCAATTTCATGTGTGCGGCTTCCAGCACACCTTCTTGGGCAGCCATGATGAGTAGAGTGGGTTAGGGGTGGAAATCAGCTGGGCTGCATGGGCAGGGCAAACGAGCCAGAGAGTGAGATATATAGGACAGGATAGCACTGGGGCAGTTGGGCAGGCCTGGCCGGTGGTCGGAACTACCAGTGTGGGTGAACCACTCCGAACCAGCAGCAGCCTACCTCTGAACTAAGGAAACATTTTCTGACAGTTAGAATAATCAATGGAATGACTTGTCTCCAGAGGTTGTGGGGACTCCAACACTGGAAGTTTTTAAGAAGAGTTTGGACAACCATTTCTCTGAAATGCTGAGCAGGGGGTTGGACTAGATGATCTCCAAGGTGTCATCTAACTCTTTATTTTGTTATTCTGTTAAAATCATCATGAGCCAGTTGCAAAAGACAGCTGTATTTGGAACAGCTTGCATTCTGCAATAATACCTATAGCACCAACAAACAATAACATCTGCCTATTCCATGTCCTTTGGGAGGACTCAGTAGGTAGGTTAATATGCCCAATCCAGTCTAAACATCTAAGTGACCATCTGGCTGGGGAATTCTGGGAGTTGAAGTCCACTGGTCTTAAAGTTGAAAAGCTTGGGAAACCCAGAATTGAACCATAATGGATTGACTAAGTTAGTCTAGTCCCAAATATGCTCAAATGAAATCATTCCTTCTTACCAAGGAAAAGATTTTTTTTAAGTGACAATTCTCCAGAAGGCACAGTCTGGTTGGACAAATGCAGAAGCTGGAATGGATAAAGGTGCAGATGACAAAGAGCAGCTTGTCAGAAGTGTCAACATGGAAAAACATTTTTTTTTTTTTTTTGCAATTCACAGGAAGCCTGTCAGAGTCCTATTAATAGTGATATTAACTAGGGTTTATCCTCATCTCTGCTTCACACAAAGAGATTCCTATTTATGCTATTTATCTTTTTCTTACCCCTGTCCTCCCATAAAATAATCTCAAAAGCTGTTTATCTGCCTATAATGCAAAGCTAAGGTTTGCCTGGGGATTGACACCACAGATGTGGTAAAATTCTGCTCTTCTGATACCTACAGACAATTCAAGAAGAGAAGTGGGCTTCCTCTCTCTCTCTCTCTCTCTCTTCCTCTCTCTTTTTTTAATTAAAAAAAAGTGAACTGTTTCCCAGCCAGCAGCTCCTCACAGCCATCTGCCAGAGTGCTTTATTTCTCAAAGCAAATAGCTTATTACCTACATGCACAAAAGGGAGTATATTTGAAGCAATTAAATAACAACCCAAAAATTATACAGCTGTGGGCTTTGAAATATGTTTAATTAAATGACTTTTTTTCTCCCCTCCTCCCATAAATGGGAAAATCTGGCTGGCAGGATATAATAATAAGCTAGTCTTGCACTCATTTCTGAAAAGTTTGCAAGAAGTTTTATAAATCACTTTTCAAAGTGCCATTTATTTTTCTAAAGTACATCTTTTGAAATGCATCAGACTGTATACACAATACAGAAATGGGACATGGCTTTGGAGATAGTTTAAATTTATAATAAGAAGAATGAGAGCAGGTGATGGCTATTGGCACAAGAATTGTTCAGATATTGAGGAGAAATATCAGTTAACAATGGAATGCAACTAAAGCCCATGTCACACTGCCCAACAGATGCAAAAAGGACACAGCGGATGAGCAAAATGTTCCATCCGTTGTTATCCGCTCTCAAAAGGGGCAAAAATTTGCATAACCGGAGCAGATAAAACAGACGCGGGGAGGACGCAGGGCGGATGCAAAGCGGATGCGGAATGGAAGCCCAGCGGATGGAAGCGGATGGGAGCGGATGGAGCGTCCGCTAGGCTTCCGGGGGAGTGCAGCAAAGCGGACGCGGAATAGATACAGCGGATGCACAGCGGACGCCGAACGGATGAAGCGGATGCACAGCGGATGCACAGCGGAAGCCTAATGGATGCCTGGCGTTAATTGCGCATGCAGGGAGGATGCATTGCGTCAGCCCCACAGATATAATGGAAGCAGCTCGGAAGCAGGTCGCCATTCAGAGGAAAGACCTGCTTCCAGACACATCGACTGCCTTGCCTGCCCTGCCTGCATGTCTGCCTGCCAGCCTTGCTGCCAGCCTTGCTACCAGCCTTGCTGCCAGCCTTACTGCCAGCCTTGCTGTCAGCCTCCCTGCCAGCCTTGCTGCCAGCCTGCCTGCAAGCCTTGCTGCCAGCCAGTCTGCCTGCAAGCCTTGCTGCCTGCCTTCCTGCCAGCCTTGGTTCATGTCTGCCTGCCAGCCTTGGTGCCTGCCTTCCTGCCAGCCTTGGTTCATGTCTGCCTGCCAGCCTTGGTGCCTGCCTCCCTGCCAGCCTTGGTGCCTGCCTTGGTGTCAGCCTTCCTGCCAGCCTTGGTGCCTGCCTTGGTGCCAGTCTTGCTGCCTGCCTCCCTGCCAGCCTTGGTGCCTGCCTTGGTGCCAGACTTCCTGCCAGCCTTGATGCCAGCCTGCCTGCCTGCCAGCCTTCCTTCCAGCTTTGGTGCCTGCCTGCCTGCCAGCCTTCTTGCCTGCCTTGGTGCCAGCCTTGGTTCCTGCCAGCCTCCCTGCCAGCCAGCAACCCCACAACCATGTGGAAGCACAGCAAGCCTCAGCCATCTGCTGCCAGCCCTGGCAAGAGGGACAGGGCTACCATCCCGCCCCCTGGCCCTCACTCTGGTTGTCTTGGGGCTTCTGCAGCACAGGCTCGCTCTTCTGGGGCTGGCGCTTCTGCTGCTTCTGCTTCTGGAGGAGTTGATGACAAGCACTCCAGCACCAGCCACCTCCACACCACCTGGTTTAAGCCTTTCCATGCTTGTGGGATGGGTAAGGATAGCTGTAGGATGGGTTAGGATACCTGTGGGATGGGTAATAGCTGTGGGATGGGTTAGGATAGCAATTGGATAGATAAACCTCCAGTGCAAGCATAGTGGGACTGTATGGTTCACCCTCCCAGGTGCCACACCTACGGCCCTTTATTATCAATAATAATGTAATAATTATCCACACATGTCAACATAACCACAATTTTTTGTTAAACGCCCTGTTCATTGTAGGCCAACCAAACATACATGGCCCAATCTCATCCGTGTGATGAGACAGGCTGAAGGAAGCATCCATTAAGCATCTACCATCCTGTCTTGCCACTCCACTGCTCCAGCTGGGGAGTTGCACCAGTGTCTCCTGAGGTTGCGCTGTTTCTTTGCTTCATGTGAGGCTCTGTTGGGGCCTTGCACATCCTCAGTGTCTATCAGGTTTCGCCCTTGCCTCCATTCCCCAGGCTCCATATCCCCATTGCCTTGCTGGAGGTCCACGAGCCTGTTCTGCAAGACTGGGTAGCGGGTGCGCATGAGATTGTGCAGGATGCAACAAGCTTCCATGATCCTCCTCACAGTCTCTGGGCAATGCTGCATGGTGGTGAGAAGTACCTGGAACCCGTTGGCCAGGATGCCAAAGGCGTTCTCCACCACCCACCTTGCCCTGGACAGCCTGTAGTTGAAGATCCTCTCTTCATGGGTGAGGAGTCTAGAGGTATAGGGCTTCATGAGGTCAGTTGTGAGGGAGAAGGCATCATCCCCCACGATGAAGTAGGGCACATATTGTGTGTCGTTGGGCAGGGGTTCTGGATCTGGGAAGCCCACGATGAGGTTGCCTTCCAGCCCCTCCTTGGGGTGACTGGTGTTGTATACCTGGGCATCTGAAGATGAGCCGTTGCCTGAAGCATCGATGTACATGAACTTGTAGTCAGCATCGACCATGGCAAAGAGGATGATGCTGAAAAAGCCCTTGGAGTTGAAATAAGTGGACCCTGAGTTGGCTGGAGATTTGCAGGCCATGTGCTTGCCATCTATGGCTCCAACGGTGTGGGGGAAGTTCCACTTCTGATACCACTGCTCTGCAACTTTCTTCCATCCTTCTTCAGTGGAGGGGTACTGGAGGAGCTCCTCCTTGTATTCTTCGATGATGGCCTGCACCACTTCTCTGACCACAGTGCTGATGGTGTTGGATGGCACCCTCCAGCCGTACTGCATGCTCCTGTAGGAGGTCCCTGAGGCCAGGTGGCGCAGAGTCAGTGCCACTTTGAGCCCAGGTTTCAGGCTGGGCCGGAAGTTGGTGCTCTGCTTGCTCAACCTGGGTGTCAGCCACTGCACAACTTCATCAAACATGGCTGGAGGCATCCTCATGAAGTTCTGGAACGCCCGAGTGTCTTCGCTCCTGAGCTCCACCATCAGCTTGTTGTACAGTCCGTCCTCTGCTCTTCTCGCGAACCATCTTTGGATCCAGACTCTTTTTGGGTGGCTCCTTTTCTTCTCGCAGTAGAGTTCACAGAGCCTGCAGATGGCTTCGCACTGTTGCAGAACGATGGTGGCTGCCGAAAGGACTTTGTTACAATCCACAGTGGACATGACTGGATGCTGTGGAAGAGGAAGAGGCAGATGAAGACTGCAGAGGTCTGCACCGCTGGGCTGCTGTTCTGAAAGTGAGATGCAGGCGAGTTGCTCCCCCTTTTTATAGGCAGTATAGGTTTTCCGCTAGGCATCCTCTAGGCATCCTCTCGGCATCCTCTAGGCATCCTCTAGACATCCTTAATATCCAAGATAGGTCCCCTTTGCGAACGTTTTTTCCGTTTTAAACGCTTTGTTTCCGTTCTGCATCTGCTAGGCATCCATTATACATCCGTTCCGCGTCCGTTCCGCTTCCTCCCTGCGTCCGAGCAGATGCAAGTTGCACGGATGCAGAACGGATGCCTAGCAGATATAGTGGATGCGTAACGGATGCGTAATGGATGCCTCGCAGATGCGTAGCAGATGCAGAACGGACAAACTGGATACATTTTCCGCGCAAAAGTTTTGGGCAGTCCAAAACTTTTGGAGCGGATGAAACGTCCATAAACGGATGCTGGACGGATAGAGAAGAAGCCAAATGGAGGCAGTGAGTACATCACCTTTTCGAACGGATGGCAAGGTTTTTTGTCCGTTTTACATCCTCTTTGCATCCATTGGTTCAGTGTGACATGGGCTTCAGGTAACATGGGGTTATTGTCAAGAAAATGATTAATTAAAGCAATCATTGGAATGATTGGAAGAGAGGACAGAGTAATTATTACAATTAAGACTATTCAAGATCAGTGCACAGCAACCAACTCTTTGTGATGGAAAAATTCACCTATGAACAGACAACAATTGAAGCAGATATAACAATCATTTTATAAACGTTAGCAAATTGCAATGTAGCAAATCACCAGTTGCCTGCAGTTGAACAGTAAAGAGCAACAGAACTCTTATATAGGGTTATAGAGGTGGAAGATGGACAAACATAAACATTTGACTATTAAGAAAAGAATGGCCTTACAACTGATGAGCAATATACTTTAGATAGGAAGAAAGATGAATCAAGAGTATCCCTGCATCTGGAAAGAGAATACTTTTTAATTCATGATAACTAGCCTTTGGAAGGTATGAATGCCATCCTGCTTTGAATAGGGGAAGTTGTAAACATATCCAGATTGCAAATGTTGCCATTTTGGGAGGCATAACATTTATGAATCAAATGGCATTTATAGATGAAACAAAGATCACCACTGTGAGAGGCTGTGTCAGGACAGAATAGGCATGGCATATATATTTATTCAAATGTATTTATTTTTAAAATATTTGTATGGCTGCCCATCTTAGAACTACAACTTTGGATGGCTCCTAACAATTATATAAAACCAAATATGATGAAAAGATAAAAGCAAAACAAAAAAAAAAACAAAGAAATCTGATGCTGCAGCCAATCTCCCTTGATTTAACCAACACCACTATCTTGGTATAGGGTTTCCTGCTGGAGCAGGGGCTTGGATTAGAAGATATCCAAGGTCCCTTTATTCTATTCTATTCTATTCTATTCTATTCTATTCTATTCTATTCTAATTCTAATTCTACTCCATTCCAACTCCAGCTTCAAGTTTGAAGGAACATCAGCTCTTTATGGGTTTCCAGAAGATTAAGTAGATAGGATCTTCACACTGCTGGATCTCAAGGGAAATGGTGTGCTACTGGACAGAGGCTGACACAGAAAAGGCACACTTCCTAGCTCACACTAGACAGCAACATTTAAAGAAGGGCCCTGGAGGTATCCATTCCATCCAACCTGGCAGTTACACTCAAGGAGAGGCAGTCCAGAGGTGGTATTCAGCAGGTTCTGACCAGTTCTGGAGAACCGGTAGTGGAAATTTTGAATAGTTCAGAGAACCAGCAAATACCACCATTGACTGGCCCTGCTCCCATCAATTCTCTGCCTCCCGAGTCCCAGCTGATTGGCTGGATCTCTTTTTGTTGCCCTGCACAGGAGAACAGAGCTGTAAAGCAGGTTAGTGGGGTAGGGAGGGAATGCAATCTTGCAGTATCCTTCCCTTGCCACGCCCAACAAACCATGCCCACCAAGCCACACCACGCCCATCAAGCCACAGCTACCGAATCTTTAGTAAAAAAAATTTGAATCCTACCACTGAGGCAGTCCCCCACAAATAACTTAGCTTCAGGACATGTAAACCTTTAAAAGATAATAACGCTGAATGGCATCTGGAAGAAACTACCATAGAAGCAACTGGGATCAAGCTAGTATATGAAACACAACAGTTAGCAATTAAGACTATTGTGGATGTATACACCTATTGTTACATTAAACAGACAAGCAAAGAACGATATATTCAAGAACCATAAATGTCCAAGTATGAACAAGTAGGAGGCATGTCGAACCATAAAATGTCCCTCCCTACTTTTCTGCTTTGAAGGCCACGTGACTATGGTGCAATGAGAAAAACAAACATTGTATGGGACTGGCACAAGCAGAAAGGGAAACCAGAGCAAAAAGTAACAGGAAAGAGTCATTTTCTGTCTGATACTGTTATTTTCTCTCTCTGATTATCTCCCTTCTCTTCAATCTTACCAGGACACTGAATTGTTTGTAAACAGCTTTAAAAATGTTGGTGACATCTTTGTGTAATTAGGCCAATAGTCTCTCGAGAACCACAAATTTTCTACCCATGCTTTAAGTGGGTTATGCAAATCTCAGAGGCTACATTTTTCCTCTAATCACCCTAATTAAATGGAACTTTTTTATACAGAGGCAGCATCAGTTCCCCTTATTGGATTCAAAAAACAGGACTGTCAAATCTCCTTGTGAGAGATATTCTATCATAGGAGCAATAATAAACATCTAATTCTTCATGGAAATAACTTGGATAAAAGAATCAATAAACTGTAGATTAGAACATAGATTAATGGAGCTTTATAAGATCAGGACTGTGATCTATAGGAATTAAAGATAACCTTTATAACAGATGGTCATTTGATGTACAGTCCATTTTCTCAATCAGAATATATGCTGCAGGATTTGATTTAAATATACTTTGCTAACTGTAACATTATTTATAAACTCTTAAGAATACCACCAAAGGCACTGGAAGTGATCTCAAGGCACTAGCCAAACAAATGTATTTTGAATCCAAAAATTATTATGTGTGTATATACCAATGATGTATAACAGAAGGGATAAGATATGGAGAAATACAGGTTTTTAATAATGTTTTAATAACAAATCTCTAAGGCAGCATATTTTTCTCAGCTTGTACACTGAACTTCATACAGGAACAACCGAAGTGCTGAATCTATAATTTCATAGAGAAAGGTTGATCATATTAAAATAGCATATCTGAACAGGGTTTCTTAATATACTACATTTGTTCAACAAGAGCACACAGCATGGAACTTAACTCATTTCACTAGATTTAACAAAAACCAAAAATTAAATCTGCCATTGAATTGGACTAGTTTATCAATAGAGAATCACAGAATGGGAAGATTAGAAGACATAATGGTGACTATCTAATTCAATCTTTTGCCCAGTGAAGGATGCCCTGATAGATGGCCATCTAGCCTCTATTTAAATACCTCTAGCAAAGGGGAGTCCACTACTTCCCAAGGCAGTTTGTTCTATTGCTGAAAAGTCACTGCTATTCAGGAAAAAAATCCTGATGTACAACCTAAAAGTTTATTAACCTGTCTTCTGGAATAGTTCTGAATAATTCTGCCCTACATGACAGCTGTCATAGATTCAATCTGGAGAGGATGACAGGCTCAGGAATGAGGTGACAGATTATTACATTATTACAAAACAATTTTCAAATAAAAGTTTCACACTTAACTCTAAAGTTCAAGCCATATTTGTTAGACAGATTTCTATATTACTTTTAAATTTATTTATCAGTATCTTAATGTCTTACACTCTCCTCTGAGGGAGATGGATGGTTAAGAAGTATGAAATATACATAAACAAATTTCAACTTCTTAACCAGTTACCATATTCTTTTCTCTATTCTACATTTCTGTAGTAATGTAGGCACAATTTCTTGTACTAGTTTCCCCACACACACCCCAAAGTCACTCACTGGGGAGAAAGTTATACCAACTGCTGGATTACATAATGGGAGTTCTTTGTAATCCCTTTAATACTCTCTGGGGCAGCTACAGACCTGATTCTGCTTCTTGAAGCTACCAGTGTCCTCGATCTTTAAGAAGTGATGGTGATGGCTAGTGCCTGGGCCTTTCTATGCCCACCTGTAGATTCTAGCACCTCAACCATTCGAACATGCCAGCACCATAGATGCTCAAGGTACTATCACTTGGGCTTATCAGAAGAATTTTGCCAACATCTTCAGGGAAACTCTAATGCTGACTGTTTGCTGTTGCTCTTCTGCCACCATGTCTTCTCAGCCTTTTAAGTTTTTTCAGCAGGTTCCATCTTCTTCCTCTATTATGTTACCTGACAACACAATTGCACAGTTTTATAATGGCCATAGTCTATCCAATCTGCAAGAGTGACTGAAAGAGAAAGAGAAAGAGGACCATGGCATTCCAGCTGCCATGCAACCTTTCATAACAGTTGTTCAGACACTTGGAGAAAGCTATCATGTCTCCCCTCAGTCTTCTGTTCTTCAGGTTAAATACTCCATACAGCTCCAATCATTCCTCATGCATGTTTTTTTTTTTAATCATAGCTCCTTGTTATTTTGGACATGCTCCAATTTGTTTAGGCACCTCCTAAACTGTGATATCCAGAATCGGAAGCAATATTCTAGGAGATATCAGATCAAGAGGGAATAGAAAGGAACAATAATTTCTCTTCATCTTGACATAGAGTGTGAGAGTAGACACTGGAGCTAAATATTCACTAAACAGAAGGCAGAGATGATGCATAAGTAAATTTATGTAAGCCTTGAATCTCATAATAATTCAGATCAGGAAAATGATGTTTAAAAAATGGAGGTGACTGTAACTGGAATCATAGTTTCTGCATTTAGTTACAATTGAAAATGAAATGAGGGAGTTACTTGCAAGCAATCATATTTGGTTCTGCTCATTTATCGGGTTGCTTAGTTGTGATCCTGGTTAATCCAATAGCTTCCATATTCCTTTGTAAAAGTGCCTTTCTAACTTTCAGTTTGGACCTGTCTTCCTGTAATTTTATTCCTTGAAATAATGGATACAGATCTTTACTTCTTCAAGTACCTGAAATACTTACCAAACGCACCTGAATTATTGCCATATTTTCTTTGGTCATCTTTCATCATAGCTAAACAAATCCAAGGTTTCCTCAGCCTTCCCTTGCAAGATTTAAGGTCAGTTTCCTGATCATCCTCAGTGCCCTTCTTTGCACCTTTGCAATCTTGTCTGAATCTTGCTTAAAATGTGGGATGCAGAACTGACCAATGGGTAATATTAAAATAAATTTGGATACATTTGGAAAGTATATTTGTCTTGCTATGACCATTTGCTTTTTTCAGTAGCCATGTTGCACAGCTAATTTGGTTCAGTTTGCAATACACAGCTATTCTAAGATAATTTTCACACATTGTATTATTATCAAGTAGTTTCTGATTCTATATTTGTGCAATTGGTGTCTTTTTTTAGTTGAGTTGATCTTGAGTTGACCTGATACATACAGTATTCTAATTTGATTTTAAAGTTTTGTTTATGTTTCAATCTGCCACCCATCCCTTCTTTCAAAAATCACTCCTTATTTAGTATTAAATTTTATTTTCAGATTAATAAAGAATGTTGTTTATACCTCTGGGAGAGATGCCCTATAGGTGCAAACAGCTATTGTTATTTCATTTGACCCTTTTTGGAAAAGCCCATTTTTAGATGCATGACTCATGAACAGCATCACTGAAATCAGTGAGGTCATTTGACTAACAAAAACCTTTATTTCAACAGAAGTCCCATGACCAACTTCGAATACTTTTTTTTAATGTCGCTTAGAAATACTGTATACAAACTGATTAAATAAGTAATAAGTTCATATTTCCAAAAATGCTGTATATCTATTATTATTTTAATAAAGTTTGATATATTAAGACATGTGTTATAGAGTTTACAATGAGCAGGATTCTCTATTTTGGAGCTCTTCGAGTGATATAACTATTTATGGTCAACATAACTCTCACTCTATTTTTATATAAATTTTAATAGTATATTTGAAGGTTCCTGGAGGGAAATTGCTCCTTTTTTCCTTGTCTCCTCTCATTCTTTCCAAAAAGAAATATTTGCTTCATGTAATGAATTATGATTCTTATCCCCAGTTAGCCTGTTTCAGTTCCTGCCCTATTGAACAGCATCTCTCCCTGAGATTCAAGCAGCCCCATCTATTAGCCTTCCATAAGGTACTTAAAACCTGGCAGTTTCTCCATCTATACAGGTTTGATGTTAACAAGCTCTGCTAATTTTGTAGTAGATTGGGAGTGGATGTTCTTGAGCTTGGCTATGTGGGTTGGTTGGTCAGTTTATAATTGCCTGGTTTAAACTTTTTTTATATAACCCAGAGTGGTGAGTGATATTTGAGGTGGTGGCCAACTTTCCGAAATAAATAAATCTCGCTAGACTTTTCTAGTCCCCAAATCTAAAGGACATTAGACTAGATGAGGCCAAGTACTCATCACAACTTTATCAAAGATTTTCGAGAGTCAGTAGTTGTATTTAAATTTTTGAAAACAAACCAGTCATTCCCCCTGTTCTTCTGGCTGTTACAGCAGATATGGTAACTCACACAGGATATGGTAACTCACAAAACCCAAACATACCAGAAGGCAAACAAATGAAGTTGGCCCCTACTAGACACCCCCACACACAAACTGCTATTTCTTTTTCCTTTTCTTCTGAATAAGTTGACAGACTTCCAAACAATGTCCAAAACTGCTGTTATCCATTCTTTTTATTTCCTGTGAATGCCCTTGGGATCCTTCTACAAGCAAAGTAGCATGAATTCTGCCACAGAGCTTATGGCATTCCTTCTCCCTTCGTGTTGTGTCACTCTGGAGTCCATCATGTCAACACTAACTTCTGTCTCTAATGTTTCCACCACCGAGGGGCTGCTATAAATCCCTGGCTTCCATGAATTGTGAAGCACTTCTCAGCAAGAGCTTAGTCAAAACAGATGTTCTAACAGCTGTGTCAGCAGATCAGAATAGGAAGCTGCCATATATGTGTCTCTACTTTGCATGGTGAATGCCTTAATGATTAATGTTAGGCTGTGTATCTACATATTTCCTCACTACTGTAGTTGCTGTTCTGGTTTGGCATCCATGTGTAATTCTTCTACACGCCTTCCTCAATGTGGTGCCCTCCAGAAGTGGCAAGAATTGCCATTTATTGTAGCAAAGTATCAGGTTAAAGTGCCACCTCAGCTTTCCTTCTTTGTTCACATCTCTCCTGGCTTTGCATATCTTTGCTCAATAGGCATGATGGCTCTCCTGGTTTTTTTATTTGTTTTTTTAACATGGTATACTACCCAACCTGATTGAAAAAACTTCACTTGATGACTTCATTGAAATTAGTTTCAGCCTCTTTTTATTTCTCTTATCCTTGTGTTCAATCTAAAAATGGGAGTCCTATTTTCTTTCTAGAAGCTTTTAAATATTATTTGATATTCAAAAAGACCGGTTCAATCTAAATTACACAAAAGAATGCAGAGAAAATGGCTCATGCCAGGAATGTTGATTAACGAGAGTTATACATGGATTTACACAGAAACTATACATACAGGCATATACTATACAGCAGGGATGGGATTCAAATTTTTTAACAACCAGTTCTGTGGGGTGGCATAATTGGTGGGCATGGCTTGAAGGTTATGTGACTGGGTGGATGTAGCTTGTTGGTCATGTGATTGGTTGGGTGTGACCAACTCAATATCACTCACAATGAGGCACGCATCTCCTCACCTGGCCTCTCATGACTGTGGGGATGCTGCAACAGTCGTAAATATGAAAAATGGCCATAAGGCACTTTTTCAGTGCCATTATAACTTTAAATGGTCAATCCACACATGCAAAGTACCAGCAAAGGAGGGGAAAAAAACTCCAGAGAAGTTCCAGAGACAGGAAGTCTAGTCCTGCCAAGAATGTAATAATGGTTAATGAAGAGGCAGTTTCTGTAAAGGGCCTGTCACATAGGCCAACGGATGCAAAAAGTATATAAAAAGGACAAAGCGGACAAGAAAATTTTCCATCCATTGTTATCCGCTCTCAAAAGTGCCCCAAATTTGCATAAACAGAGCGGACAACAACGGAAAAGAATGGACAGGGAGAGGACGTAGCGAGGATATTAAGCGGATGCTCCATGGAAGCCTAGCGGATGGAAGCGGATGGAAGTAGATGGCACATCCGCAGGGCTTCCGGGGGAGCACAGCGAAGAGGACGCGCAGCGGAAAGAACGGATGCAGAGCAGATGCCGAATGGATATAGCGGATGCATCACGGAAGCATAGCAGATGCCTAGCGGATGCAAAGCGTTCACTGCGCATGTGGGGAGGATGCATTGCATCAGCCCCGCGGATATAAAAGGATGCAGCTCGCAAGCAGGTCACCATTCAGAGGAAAGACCTGCTGCCACACACAGCTCCAGCCAACAACCATGGGGAAGAAGAGGAAGCCTGTGCCATTTTCTGCCAGCCCTGGCAAGAAGGACAGGGCCACTATCCCACCCCCTGGCCCTGACTCTGCTTCTGCTGGGGCTTCTGCTACTCGGGCTGACTCTGCTGGTGCTGGGACTTCTGCTGGTGCTGCTCCTGGTGCTGGGGCTTCTGCTGGTGATTACTCTGCTGGTGCTGCTCCTGGTGCTGGTGCTTCTGCTGGTGCTTACTCTGCTGGTGCTGCTCCTGGTCCTGCTGGTGCACCTGGTCCTGCTGGTGCTGCTCGTGCTTACTCTGCTGTTGATGATCCTGGTCCTGCTGGTGGTGCTGGTGGTGCTGGTGGTGCTGGTGCTGGTGGTGCTGCTGCTATTGTTGTTGTTGCTGCTGCTGCTGCTGCTGCTGGTGATGGTGTGGTGGAGCAGCCCCTAGAACCTCAAAGCCCCTCTGATGAGAGCCCAGAAGGCCCTGCCAGAGGGAAGAAGAGGCAATCACGTGATAGGGAGAGGAGGCAGTACTCCATCGAAGAGGAACATGAGGATGAGGTGTTTGAATGGCTGAGGGAGAACGAGTACCTATGGTGGAAGGGACACAGGCTCTATCGAGACACCAAGAGGAAGCAGGCGGCTTGGAGAGAGAAGGCGGAGAGCCTGGGCTACACTTTGGAGGTCCTCCTCGGGTGGTGGAAGCACATGCACGCCTGGTACGGGAAGCTGCATCTCAAGAAATCTGGCCAGGCCACGGACAAGCTGACAGACCGGGAGACCTATGTGATGGCCAAGTGCAGCTTCTTGGAGGGTGAGATCTGCCACCGAGGAGCAGCCCCTCTGACAACCCTATCTCTCAGGCAGCCTGCAGAGAGCCAGTCCTCTTCTGGCCAAGAGTCAGCTCCTGTGTCCAGGCAGGTATCTGTGGAGTGTCTCACGATGGAGATCCCCCCCCCCGACAGCTGCACTCCCCGTGGCGGAGCACGTGGAGGACCCCCTGATGCAGTTGGAGCAAGAAGAGGGCACTGCCACCAGAGACCAACCCACACCCACCCCCAGCTCCACCTCCACAGAAAGCAGGCAGAAATCCAGACCGCAGGGACAGAGCCACACTGTCCTGCTGGAGATCAGGGACACCATCAAAAGCAGCGTAGATCTCCTCTCTCAGCTGGTACACACCAACATACCATCCCAAAACCGCAAGCCCTTCCTCACCTATGTCAACCAGACCCCCATGGACATGTCCGAATCACAGTACCAGGTGATAAAGGAGAGGATCACAGGTCTTCTGCACAACTCTCCAGGCCCAGCTGAACCTGCTCTGACCTAGTCTAGGTCTGCTCCTCCACCCCAGGTGATGTCACAGCCCTTCCAAGGCTTTCCACAGGCCCTCACCTACCAAGGCTACAACTACCAGGAGTTCCAGCAGCACAGGCAGCCCTTCCCAGTCCAGGCACAGGTACATCGAATGCCACCAGTGCCACCGATGCCACCCACGCCACAGATGCCACCCACGCCACAGATGCCACCCACGCCTCACCTCGTTCAGCTGCAGACCAGACAACCCCACTACACTCCTCCTTCCTCCACCCCACAGCCAAGCCCAGCCTCAAAACATCTGTCATTGGTCTTGGGACTGACACCCCATGTCATTGAGGAAGGGGCTGTCAACATCACGGGACTGAACCAGCTCAATGAGAGCTTCTACCACACACCATCTCCTGTTGTCCTCTCGGGGCCAGGCACCCCAATGGCACCTTAGACCAGCACTCCAGCAGCAGCCACCTCCACAGCACCTGGACACTTCACCCCTGAGACTATGGGCACACCTCAGAGTGACTGAGAAGAGTGCCAGAGACTGGGTTGCTACCTGTTGGATTTATCTTTGTTTGGGACACTTTACTTGGGTCATTTTGCTTTTACAGTTGGTTATTAATAAAGTATATCTTTGCTAGGGACACTTGGTTCAGTTCTTTTAGTCAATAAAGTGTTGGTGGAAACTTTTAGAAATGGTTTAAGCCTTTGCATGCTTGTGGGATGGATAAGGATAGCAGTGGGATGGGCAGGGATACCTATGGAATGGGTAATAGCTGTGGGATGGGTTAGGATAGCAGTGGGAAGGGCAGGGATACCTGTGGGATGGGTAATAGTTGTGGGATAGGTTAGGATAGCAGTGGGATGGGCAGGGATACCTGTGGTATGGGTAATAGCTGTGGGATAGATAAACCTCCAGTGCAAGCATAGTGGGACTGTATGGTCCACCCTCCCAGGTGCCACACCTATGGTCCTTTATTGTCAATAACAATTTAATCATTCATCAACACATTTCAACATAAACACAACTCTTTATTAAATGCCCTGTTCATTGTAGGACCACTCAACATACATGGCACAATCTCATCAGTGTGATGAGACAGGCTCAAGAAAGCATCCGTTAAGCATCTATCATCCTGTCTTGCCACTCCACTGCTCCAGCTGGGGAGTTCCACCAGTGTTTCAGGAGGTTGCGCTGCTTCTTCCCTTCACGTGAAGCTCTGTTAGGGCCTTGCACATCCACAGTGTCTATCAGGTTTCGCCCTTGCCTCCATTCACCAGGCTCCATGTCTCCATTGCCTTATTGGTGGTCCACAAGCCTCTTCTGCAACACTGGGTAGCAAGTGCGCATGAGATTGTGCAGGATGCAGCAAGCTTCCACGATGTTCCTCACGGTCTCTGGGTGATGCTGCATGATGGTGAGAAGTACCTGGAATTTATTGGCCAGGATGCCAAAGGCGTTCTCCACCACCCGTCTTGCTCTGGACAGCCTGTAGTTGAAGATCCTCTCTTCACGGGTGAGGCATCTGAAAGTGTAGGGCTTCATGAGATAGGTTCTGAGGGAGAAGGCATCATTCCCCACGATGAAGTAGGGCACATCTTGTGTGTCGTTGGGCAGGGGGTCTGGATCTGGGAAGCCCACCATGAGGTTGCATTCCAGCCCCTCCTTGAGGTGACTGGCATTGTATACCTGGGCATCTGAAGATGACCCATTGCCTGAAGCATTGATGTACATGAACTTGTAGTCAGCTTCAACCATGGCGAAGAGGATGATGCTGAAGAAGCCCTTGTAATTGTGATAAGTGGACCCTGAGATGGCTGGAGCTTTTCAGGCCACGTGCTTCCCATCTATGGCTCCACGTGCTTCCCATCTATGGTGTGGGGGAAGTTCCACTTCTGATACCACTGCTCTGCAACTTTCTTCCAGCCTTCTTCAGTGGAGGGGCACTGGAGGAGCTCCTCCTTGTATTCTTCGATGATGGCCTGCACCATCTCTCTGACCACAATGCTGATGGTGTTGTGTGGCACCCTCAAGGTGTACTGCATGCTCCTGTACGTGGTCCCGGAGGCCAGGTGGCACAGAGTCAGTGCCACCTTCAGCCCAGGGTCCAGGCTGGGCGGGAAGTTGGTGCTCTGCTTGGTCAACCTGGGTGTCAGCCACTGCACAACTTCATCAAACATGGCTGGCGGCATCCTCATGAAGTTCAGGAATGCATGAGCATCTTCGTTCCTCAGCTCCACCATCAGCTTGTCATAAAGTGAATACTCTGCTCTTTTGGCGATCCATCTTCGGACCCAGACACTTCTTGGCCACCTCCTTTTCTTCACGTAGAACAGGTGAAAGAGCCTGAAGAGGACTTCGCACTGTTGTAGAATGATGGCAGCTACCAAAAGGAGTGTGTGATGATCCATGGCGGAGATGACTGGATGCTGTGGAAGAGCAAGATGAAGGCTGAAGAGGTCTGCACACCAGGGCTGCTGGACTGAAAGTGAGATCCAGGTGATTTCTCCCCCTTTTTATAGGAAATATAGGTTTTCCACTAGGTGTCCTTTTGCATCCTCTAGACATCCTGCAGACATCCTAAATATCCGAGATACGTCCCCTATACAAATGTTTTTTTCCGTTTTAATGCTTTGTATGTGAGCTGCATCAACTTTCATCCTTTCTACGTCCGTGCTACTAATACTGCGTGTCCGTTCCGCATCCGTTTCACCTTCTCCCTCTGTCCATTTTCCGCTGGAGAGGATGCGAGTTGCGCGGATGCGCAGCGGATGCCTAGCGGATATTGTGGACGCGTAACGTATGATGACGGATGTATAACGGATGTTCCCCCTATGCGTAGTGGATGTAGAACGGACGCGTTGGATACTTCATCTGCTCAAAATGTTTTTGAGTGGATGAAATGTCAGTAGACGGATGCTGGACAGATAGAGAGGAATCAAAACAGAGGCAGTGAGTACTGAATGGATGCATCGCGTTAACCAATAGATGGCAAGTGTTTCTCTCCGTTTTACATCTTCTTTCCATCCATTGGTGCTGTGTGACATGGGCTTAAGCAACACCAGAATATTTCCTTCCTGCCTTCCTTACAGGATTAGGCCAGTAATTTCTTCTAACAACTGGTTCTCTGAACTGCTTAGAATTTTAACAACCAGTTCTAGCGAATAGGTGCGAACCAGTAGAATCCCATCCCTGCTATACAGTATATAAAAACATATATATATAAAGATAGAGAGAGGTGGGGATAGCAACAGTGGTGAGATTCAAATATTTTTGCCACCAGTTTGGTGGGCGTGGCTTGATGGGCATGCTTTGCGTGCATGCACATGACAAACACGCACTTTGCGCAGGCACAGAGGTGTTCTGGCTCACCTCCTGCAAGCCTTTATGATCCCTGTCGCTTCCGCAGCTGCCGTGCAGCACTCTTCTATGCCATGCAAAGCAGCTGCGCTTCAAATTCAGCAGATAAAAGTGAGTATGGGAGCCTAGACAGGTGGGTGAGCCCATCAGCAGAGCGGCAGAGAGAACTGGTTCGGTCTCCATTGCTCATCACTGCTACCAACTTACCAGAACCAGGCCGAAACACCACTGGATAGCATCTACAATGGCATTACAGACATGGGTGGGAGGACTTTACATTGTTCCCATTTTGGATTTGTTTTTAACCCTGCTGGTCTCGTTTAAATTTCCTCTGCTTGGAAAGATCTTCTCACTTTCACTTTTGCCACCTAAATAATCTGTATTTCCAACTAAATACATGAATGAATGAACCTTTCAGTGAACAGCTGTGTTTAGCCCAACACTAGATCACTGGCAAAACAAAACATTTATTTAAATTGTTGCTAATTCAAAAGCTAATTTCTCCTTTATCCCTTTACTGTTTTGAGTTTGCAGTTTGTAAAGAGGAATATTATGAGAGGTCTTGTGAATATACAAATAAACTATATTTATTGGGTCAGTCCCTCCACTTTCCTGTTAATATTGTTGAAGAACTCTAAAAGTTATCTTCAAAGACAATTCTTGCTGCCATATAGCATGATTTATATGTTTCCCTTTTTTGAACATTGCCTCATCATGGCAGGGGTTATTCCTGAGAGGAATCAGTGAAGAATGCCAGGAATATACACCAAAACGTTGTTATCATGGTAATGTCACCTCATGAAGTTCATCCCTGCAACCCAACTAAAGCAAACAAATATCTATATTGGGCAGCAATGAGATAGGAAGATTTTATTTATTTTATTTGGTTTGGTTTGTCAATTGCTTACAAGATAATACGATAGATATAAGTAAAGGCCCTGTCACACTGCCCAACGGATGCAAAACGGACACAACAGACAAGCAAAATGTTCCATCCCTTCTTATCCGCTCTCAAAAGGGGCAAAAATTTACATAACCAGAGCGGATAACACGGAGAGGGGGAGGACACAGAGCGGATGGAAAGCAGATGCAGAACGGAAGCCCAGCGGATGAGAGCGGAAGGCACATCTGCTGGGCTTCCGGGGGGCCTCAGCAAAGCGGACGTGGAACGGATACAGCAGATGCACAGCGGATGTACAGCAGATGAAGCGGATGCAGAGTGGAAGCCTAGCGGATGCACAACGGAAGCCTAACGGATGCCTGGCGTTAATTGCGCATGCGGGGGGGATGCATTGTGTAAGCCACGCAGATATAAAGGGAAGCAGCTCGCACATGGCCAGCATTCAGAGGAAAGACCTGCTGCAGGATACATCGACTCCTTGCCTGCCCTGCCTGCATGCCTGCCTGCAAGCCTTGCTGCCAGCCTTCCTGCCAGCCTGCCTCCAAGCCTCCTGGCCAGCCTCCCTGCCAGCCTTCCTGCCAGCCTGCCTGCCAGCCTTGCTGCCAGCCTGCCTTCCAGCATCCCTGCCAGCCAGTCTGCCTGACAGCCTTCCTGCCAGGCCTCCTGCCAGCCTTCCTGCCAGGCTTCCTGCCAGGCTTCCTGCCAGGCTTCTGGCCAGCCTTCCTGCCAGCCTTCCTGCCAGCCTTCCTGCCAGGCTTCCTGCCAGGCTTCCTGCCAGCCTTGGTGCCTGCCAGCCTCCCTGCCAGCCTCCCTACCAGCCAGCAACCCCACAACCATGGGGAAGAAGCGAAAGCCTCAGCAACCTGCGACCATCCCTGCCAAGAGGGACAGGGCCACCCTCCCGCCCCCTGTCCCTGACTCTGCTTCTGCTGGGGCTTCTGCTGCTCAGGCTCGCTCTTCTGGTGCTGGAGCTTCTGCTGAAGCTACTCCTGGCGGTGGTGCTTCTACTGCTTCGTACTCTGCTGAAGCTGCTCCTGGTCCTGCTGGTCCTGCTGGTCCTGCTTGTGCTCCTGGACTTGTTCGTACTGCTCATCCTGCTTGTGCTCCTGGTCCTGCTTGTGCTCCTGGTCCTGGTGCTGCTGGGGTGCTGCTGGGGCTCCAGGTGCTTACTCTGCTGCTGCTGATCCTGGTCCTGCTGATCCTGCTGCTGATGATGATGATGACGACGACGATGATGATGATGATTCTGCTGCTGCTGCCGCTGCTGCTGCTGCTGATTATGATCCTGCTGGTGATGATGATGATGATGATGATGATGATGATGATGATGATGATGATCCTGCTGGTGCTGCTGCTGGTGGTGGTGTGGAGGAGCCGCCCCTACCACCTGGGAGCCCCTCTGATGAGGGCCCATCTGGTCCTGCTAAAGGGAGGAAGAGGCGTATGTGGGGACGGGAGAGGAGGCAATACTTCATCGAGGAGGAACACGAGGATGAGGTGCTGGAGTGGCTGAGAGAGAATGACTATCTGTGGCGGAAGGGACACCGGCTGTACAGTGACACTAAAAGAAAGCACGCTGCTTGGAGAGAGAGGGCGGAGAGTATGGGTTACATTTCGGAGGTGCTCCTCGGCTGGTGGAAGCACATGCACACCTGGTACGGGAAGCTGCACCTGAAGAAATCTGGCCAAGCCACGGTTAAGCTGACGGACAGAGAGACCTACGTCATGGCCAGGTGCAGCTTCCTGGAGGGTGAGATCCGCCACCGAGGAGCACCAGGAGCCCCTCTCACAACCCTCTCTCTCCGTCAGCCTGCTGAGACCCAGTCCTCTTCTGGCCGAGAGTCAGTCCCTGTCTCCAGGCAGGTTTCTGTGGAGCATGCCACGGTGGAGAACCCGCGGACAGCTGTTGTAATCGTGGTGGAGCGTGTGGAGGACTCCCTAGTGCAGTGGGAGAAAGGAGACATCGAGTCTACCACAGTCGTACCCGCATCCACCACCCCCCAGCTCCACCTCCACAGAAAGGCAGAGACCGAGACAGCAGGAGGGGCAGAGTCACACTGTCCTGCTGGAGATCAGGGACACCATCCGCACCAGCATAGATCTCCTCTCTCAGCTGGTCAGCACCGATTCCTCATCCTCCAACCGCAAGCCCTTCCTCACCTATGTCAACCAGACCCTCAAGAACATGGAGGAACCCCAGTACCAGGTGGTGAAGGACCGGATCACTGAGTTGCTTCACAACCCTCCTGATTCAGAGGAACCTGCTCCCACCCAGTCCAGGTCTGCTCCTCCACCTCCACCCCAGGTGATGTCCCTCCCATTCCAAGGCTTCCCACAGTCCCTCACCTACCAGGGCTACGGCTACCAGGAGGTCCATCAGCACAGGCAGCAGCCCTTCCCAGTCCAGGCACAGAGTCATCGGACAACACCGTTGCCACCAGTTCCACTGATGCCACCGATGCCACCCACAACAATGATGCCACCAATGACAGCGATGCCACCCACGCCAGTCCTCACCCAGCTGCACACCAGACAGCCCCACTACACTACTCCTTCCTCCACCCCACAGCCAAGCCCGGCCTCAGTACATCTCTCATCAGTCCTGGGGCTGACACCCCATGGCATGGAGGAAGGACCTCTCAGCATCGCAGGTCTGAGCCAGCTGTCTGAGAGCTCCCGCAACACACCGTCCCCTGTTTTCCTCTCGGGGCCAGGCACCCCAATGATGATACAGAACAGCATTCCAGCACCACCCACCTCCACAGCACCTGGACCCTTCACCCCTGAGACTGGGCACACCTCCGAGTGACCAATAAGAGTTCCAGAAACTGGGTAGCTGGCTACCTGTGGACTTTATTTGGACACTTGACTTGGGTCATTTTTTTTTTACAGCTTGTTGTTCAATAAAGTTTATCTTTGATTCACACACTTGCTTCATTTCTTTCCTTTGTAATAAAGTCTTGGTGGAAACTTTTAGAATTGGTTTAAGCCTTTGCATGCTTGTGCGATGGGTTAAGATAGCAGTGGGGTGGGCAGGGATACCTTTGGGATGGGTAAAGCTGTGGGATATATAAACCTCCAGTGCAAGCATAGTGGGACTGTATGGTCCACCCTCCCAGGTGCCACACCTATGGCCCTTCATTTTCAATAACAATGTAAGCATTGATCCACACATGTCAACATAAACACAACTCTTTATTAAATGCCCTGCTCATTGTAGGCCAACCCAACATACATGGCCCAATCTCATCTGTGTGATGAGACAGGCTGAAGGAAGCATCCAATAAGCATCTACCATCCTGTCTTGCCACTCCACTACTCCAGCTGGGGAGTTGCACCAGTGTCTCAGGATATTGCGCTGCTTCTTCCCTTCACTTGAGGCTCTGTTGGGGCCTTGCACATCCTCAGTGTCTATCAGGTTTTGCCCTTGCCTCCATTCCCCAGACTCCATGTCCCCATTGCCTTGCTGGAGGTCCACGAGCCTGTTCTGCAACACTGGGTAGCGGGTGCGCATGAGATTCTGCAGGATGCAGCAAGCTTCCACGATCCTCCTCACGGTCTCTGGGCAATGCTGCATGGTGGTGAGAAGTACCTGGATCCTGTTGGCCAGGATGCCAAAGGCGTTCTCCACCACCCGCCTTGCCCTGGACAGCCCTTAGCTGAAGATCCTCTCTTCATGGGTGAGGAGTCTGGAAGTGTAGGGCTTCATGAGGTAGGTTCTGAGGGAGAAGGCGTCATCCCCCACGATGAAGTAGGGCACATCTTGCATGTCGTTGGGCAGGGGGTCTGGATCTGGGAAGCCCATGATGAGGTTGCCTTCCAGCCCCTCCTTGAGGTTACTGGCATTGTATACCTGGGCATCTGAACATGAGCCACTGCCTGAAGCATCGATGTATATGAACTTGTAGTCAGCATCGACCATGGCATAGAGGACGATGCTGAAGAAGCCCTTGTAGTTGAAATAAGTGGACCCCGACTTGGGTGGTGCTTTGCAGGCCACATGCTTGCCATCTATGGCTCCAACGGTGTGTGGGAAGTTCCACCTCTGATACCACTGCTCTGCAACTTTGTTCCATCCTTCATCAGTGGAGGGGCACTGGAGGAGCTCCTGCAGGTATTCTTCGATGATAGCCTGCACCACTTCTCTGACCACAATGCTGATGGTGTTGGATGGCACCCTCCAGCCATACTGCATGCTCCTGCAGGTGGTCCCTGAGGCCAGGTGGCACAGAGTGAGTGCCACCTTGAGCCCAGGTTCCAGGCTGGGCCGGAAGTTGGTGTTTGCCTTGGTCAACCTGGGTGTCAGCCACTGCACAACTTCATCAAACATGGCTGGAGGCATCCTCATGAAGTTCTGGAATGCTCGAGTGTCTTCGTTCCTGAGCTCCACCATCAGCTTGTTGTACAGTCCATACTCTGCTCTTCTTCCAATCCATCCTCCGACCCAGACGCTTCTTGGCCGCCTCCTTTTCTTCCCGTAGTAGAGTTCACAGAGCCTGTAGATGGCTTCGCACTGTTGCAGAAGGTTGGTGGCTGCCAAAAGGACTGTGTTAAGATCCACGGCTGACATGACTGGATGCTGTGGAAGAGGAAAAGTCAGATGAAGGCTGCAGAGATCTGCACAGGTGGGCTGCTGTTCTGAAGGTGAGATGCAGATGAGTTGCTCCCCCTTTTTATAGGTAGTATAGGTGTCCCTTTGCATCCTCTAGGCATCCTCTAGGCATCCTCTAGGCATCCTCTAGGCATCCTCTAGGCATCCTCTAGGCATCCTCTAGGCATCCTCTAGGCATCCTCTAGACATCCTTAATATCCGAGATAGGTCCTAGGCATCCTCTAGGCATCCTCTAGACATCCTTAATATCCGAGATAGGTCCCCTCTGCGAACGTTTTTTCCGTTTTAAACACTTTGTTTCCGCTAGGCATCCATTCTGCATCCGTTCTGCATCCGTTCTGTGTCCGTTCCGCTTCCTCCCTGCGTCCAAGCGGATGCGAGTTGCACGGATGCGCAGCAGATGCCTAGCGGATATAGCGGATGCATAACGGATGCAGAACGGATGCAGAACGGATGCCTAGTGGATGCAGAACCGACACATTGGATACATTTTCCGCACAAAAGTTTTGAGCAGCCCAAAACTTTCTGAGTGGATGAAACGTCAATAAACGGATGCTGGACGGATAGAGAGGAAGCAAAACGGAGGCAGTGAGTACATCACGTTTTGCAATGGATGGCGAGCTTTTTTGTCCGTTTTACATCCTCTTTGCATCCGTTGGTGCAGTGTGACAGGGGCTTTAAAACATAGTTATGAAAACATGGATACATACAAGAAAAATAAAAAAAACAATAGGACAGGGACGGTAGGCACGTTAGTGCCCTTATGCACACCCTCTACAGACCTCTTAAGAAAGGGGTGAGGTCAATAGTAGAAAGTCTAAGGTTAAAGTTTTGGGGGTTTGGGGAAGAAACCACAGAGTCAGGTAGAGTATTCCAAACATTGACCACTCTGTTGCTGAAGTCGTATTTCCTGCAATCAAGATTGGTGTGATTAAACTTGAGTTTGTATCTATTGTTTTCTCTTGTGTTGTTATGGTTGGAGCTGAAGTATTCTTTGACAGGTAGGACATTGCAATGTATGATTTTATATACTATACTTACATTGGACCGAAAGTGGTGTTGTTCTAGGTTTTCTAGATCTAGAATTTCAGGTCTGGTGGCGTAAGATATTTTGCAATGAGTAGAGGAGTGGAGAACTCTTCTTCTGAAATATATCTGGACTTTCTCAACTGTGTTAATATCAGATACATAATGTGGGTTCCAGACTGATGAGCTGTATTCGAGTATTAGTCTAGCAAATGTTTTCTGTGCTCTGGTTAATAATGTAATATTAACCAAAGAAAAAGCTACATAAGATTAGATTAACAAGTCTTAATGTCTTTTTGGCTATGTAATTACAGTAGGCTCTAGCACTTAGGTCATTAGAGATAAGTATTCCAAGATCCTTGACAGAGTTTGGATCATCAACAAGGTCTTGACTATTCAGCCTGTATTTTATTTTCTGATATTTTTTTTTGCCAATATGTAAGGCAAAGCATTTATTTGTTGAGATTTGAAGTTGCCATTTGTTTGACCATTCTGACACATAGTCATGGTCTTTTTGAAGGGTAGCAGTATTGTCTGTGGTGTTGAATAGCTTTACATCGTCAGCAAAGAGAACGCAGTTGCTCTTGATATGATCACAGAGGTCATTTATGTAGAGTATGAGAAGAGTTGGTCTTAGAACACTGCCTTGGGGGACACCACTGTTGACAGGTATAGATGCTGGAGATGATGACTTAAATGATAACAGCAAAGGGTTCCTTTCATATTGCATGGAAAAAGGCAAAGGCAAATCAAAAATGTACAAGAGCCATGGTGACCCAATGGTTAGAATGCAGCTATTTTTGCTGACTGCCGCCTGCCAGCAGTTTGGCAGTTCGATTCTCACCAGCTCAAGGTTGACTCAGCCTTCCATCCTTCTCTTTTAATAAAGTTTTATTGAGCTTTTACAAAATAAATAAAACATCTTATTTGAGTACAGCATGGTTCTGGATTATCACAGTTCCATACAGACATAATTTCATATGCATATTCATCTTATGTATTCAACTTAATATCTTATTACTCTTTTTCCAACTTCTCACTAATTCTCCCTTTAATTCTCTTAATTTTCTTTTATGGTTATCTCATTCTTATAGCCTTCCATCCTTCTGAGGTCAGTAAAATGAGGACCTCGATTGTTGGGGGCAATATGTGACTCTGTAAACCGGTTAGAGAGGGCTCTAAAGCATTGTGAAGCAATAAGTAAGTCTAAGTGCTATTGCTATTATATCATGTATTTTTTTACCAAGAAAAACCACCTGTCTAGACAAGGTAAAGTGATTAATAAAAATCTTAGGAAGGACACAACAACATATCTATAGCTGTGGAATCTCTTTAAGAAAATGGGAATCTCAGAAGATCTCATTGCTCCCTTAAAAAACCTGTTATAAGGAGCCACGGGGATGACTTGGAAAAAGTATTCAGATATCATTACTACATCAATAGATCTGAAAACTTGTTTTAAGTCCAAGAAACAGGAAAAATATTAGAAAGAGACTCAGACTGGCTCCCCTCTAACTCCCTGGGATATAAAAAAAATGGTAAGGAAAATGATGATAGGCTTACAAGAATCTATTATAATGTGGTTGTAGTCTTCTTTTGGGTCAATCCTAAATGGTTGATACCAGAGGTGGTATTCAGCAGGTTCTGACCAGTACTGGAGAAATGGTCATGGAAATTTTGAGTAGTTCAGAGAATCAGCAAATACCACCTATGACTGGCCCTGCCCCATCTATTCTCTGCCTCCCAAGTCCCAGCTGATTGGCTAGGATCATCTTTTGTTGCCCTGCAAAGGAGAAGGGAGCTGGAAAGCAAGTTAGTGAGGTGGGGAGGGAATGGGATTTTGCAGTATCCATCCCCAGCCATGCCCACCAAGCCATGTCCACCAAACCACACCACATCCATCAAGCCACACCCACAGAACTTGTAGTAAATATTTTTGAATCCCACCACTGGTTGATACCTATTCAGAGAATGGGAAGCCACGGTCCAGACAGAATAAGGACAAACCAATGGGTTCCAGGTTGTTTTATTCCTTATTTATTCAGTCTATATGCTGAACCTATATTGAAAGAAATTAAATTGAAAGAAGATGAGCATGTTTTTAAAAATGGAAAAAAAAAACATAAATAACCTGTACTATCGATGATGCTATTCAGTTGACATTGCAAATTATTTAAAAGCTCTTGTAATGAAAATCAAAGCTCACAATAAAAAAAATAGAGGCTAAGATTAAATATAAAAAGAATATAAAAATAATAGATGCAGCCACCTGCTTTAGAACTGACAGTGAAGCTATTTAAATGGTTGATAACTTCTGCCTTTTAAGATTGACTGTCAACAGTAAATTTCCATTGTAGACTAGCACTTGGTGTATGAGCAATAAAAGTCTTGGAAAGGAAACTCAGTTGCTGTAAAGTGTACATACCTACAAAGATCAGAATTGTGCAAGAAATGGTTTTCCCTATGATAGTGTATGGAAGTGAAAGTTGGACTTCAAAGAAGCCAGATGGAAAAAATATTCAAACTTTTGAACTATGATATTATAGTATCATAGAAAACTATAGAAAACATCTGCCAACATCATAGAAAGACAAGAAAATGAATAATGGGTCATAGAACAAATCAATCCAGATTTGTTACTCAAGGTACAAATGCCTGTGCTCAAATTTTCATATTTTGTGCCCATTATGTGAAAATTCAGCTCCCTTGAAAAGTCAATATTGTTGAGAAAAGTGAAAGGATAACCAGCAGTAAAGCCCCTGTCACACTGCACCAACGGATGCAGAGAGGATGTAAAACGGACAAAAAAGCTTGCCATCCATTGGTTAACGCGATGTATCCGTTCTGTACTCACTGCTTCCGTTTTGCTTCCTCGCTATCTGTCCAGAATTGCGTTTATTGACATTTCATCCGCTCAGAAAGTTTTGAGCTGCTCAAAACTTTTGAGCAGAAAATGTATCCAATGCATCCGTTCTGCATCCACTACGCATCCGCAAGGCATCCGTTCTGCATCCGTTCTGCATCCGTTACGCATCCGCTATATCCGCTAGGCATCCGCTGTGCATCCGCGCAACTCCATCTGCTCCAGCAGTAAACGGACGCAGGGAGGAAGCAGAACGGACGTGGAACGGATGCAGAATGGACGCCTGAGGGATGCAGCAAGGAAACAAAGCATGTAAAATGGAAAATACGTTCACAGAGGGGACCTATCTCGGATATTAAGGATGTCTAGAGGATGCAAAGGGACACTTATACTGCCTATAAAAAGGGGGAGCAACTCACCTGCATCTCACTTTCAGAACAGCAGCCCAGCTGCAGACCTCTGCAGCCTTCATCTGACTCTTCCTCTTCCACAGCATCCAGTCATGTCCACCGTGGATCGTACCAGAGTCCTTTTGGCAGCCACCATCCTTCTGCAACATTGCGAAGCCATCTACAGGCTCTGTGAACACTACTACAGGAAGAAAAAGAGGCGGCCAAGAAGCATCTGGGTACGAAGATGATTCACCAGAAGAGCAGAGGACGGACTGTACAACAAGCTAATGGTGGAGCTCAGGAACGAAGACACTCGGGCATTCCAGAACTTCATGAGGATGCCTCCAGCCATGTTTGACGAAGTTGTGCAGTGGCTGACACCCAGGTTGACCAAGCAGAGCACCAACTTCCGGCCCAGCCTGGAACCTGGGCTCAAGGTGGCACTGACTCTGCGCCACCTGGCCTCAGGGACCACCTACAGGAGCATGCCGTACGGCTGGAGGGTGCCACCCAATACCATCAGCATTGTGGTCAGAGAAGTGGTGCAGGCCATCATCGAAGAATACAAGGAGGAGCTCCTCCAGTGCCCCTCCACTGAAGAAGGCTGGAAGAAAGTTACAGAGCAGTGGTATCAGAGGTGGAACTTCCCACACACCGTTGGAGCCATCGATGGCAAGCACGTGGCCTGAAAAGCAACAGCCAAGTCGGGGTCCACTTATTTCAACTCCAAGGGCTTCTTCAGCATCATCCTCTTCACCATGGTCGATGCTGACTACAAGTTCATGTACATCGATGCTTCAGGCAATGGGTCATCTCCAGATGCCCAGGTATACAATGCAAGTGACCTCAAGGGTGGGCTGGAACGCAACCTCATGGTGGGCTTCGCAAATCCAGACCCCCTACCCAACGACACGCAAGATATGTCCTAGTTCATCGTGAGGGATGACGCCTTCTTCCCTACAACCTACCTCATGAAGCCCTACACCTCCAAATACCTCACCCGTGAAGAGAGGATCTTCAACTACAGGCTGTCCAGGGAAAGGCGGGTGGTGGAGAACGCCTTTGGCATCCTAGCCAACAGGTTCCAGGTACTTCTCACCACCATGCAGCATTGCCCAGAGACCGTGAGGAGGATCATGGAAACTTGCTGCATCCTGCACAATCTCATGCGCACCCACTACCCAGTCTTGCAGAACAGGCTCATGGACCTCCAGCAAGGCAATTGGGACATGGAGCCTGGGGAATGGAGGCAAGGGCGAACCTAATAGACACTGAGGATGTGCAAGGCTCCAACAGACCCTCACTTGAAGGGAAGAAGCAGCGCAACCTCCTGAAACACTGGTGCAACTCCCCAGCTGGAGCGGTGGAGTGGCAAGACAGGATGGTAGATGCTTAATGGATGCTTCCTTCAGCCTGTCTCATCACACCGATGAGATTGTGCCATGTATGTTGAGTGGCCCTACAATGATCAGGGCATTTAATAAAGAGTTGTGTTTGTATTGACATGTGTGGATGATTATTACATTATTATTGATCATAAAGGGCCATAGGTGTGGCACCTGGGAGGGTGGACCATCCCGTCCCACTATGCTTGCACTGGAGGTTTATCTATCCCACAGCTATTACCCATCCCAAAGGTATCCCTGCCCATCCCACAGCTATTACCCATCCCAAAGGTATCCCTGCCCATCCCACTCCTATCTCAACCCATCCCACTGCTATCTTAATCCATCCCACAAGCATGAAAAGGCTTAAACCATTTCTAAAAGTTTCCAGCAAGACTTTATGAAAAAAAA